>CM053561.1:45250489-45261456 GCA_028646485.1 Cryptoprocta ferox
GAGAGGACAGTCTGGATGAATGATCCTCAGGTGCCTTTCCAGCTTGGAGACACGGAGGTCCTAGCTCCAGGACAGCAGGGCCAGGAGCAGACCAGGCAGCCACGAGGCCCCATGGACCTACTGCACAACAGGGCTAATGGAGGCAGAAATGCCTACACAGCCTCGTGTTGAGTGCAGGCCCAGAGCACCCCTGACGAAGGAGCCTGGGGTTTGAAAGCAGCACATGCTCAGAGGCAGACATCCAGGTGTGGGGAGCATGGGGGACGCACGGGCACTGGGGACTCCAGCAGGCCCGGGACCAGAAGTAAGAGGCAGGCTTGACCCCAACCAATGGGATCCTGGGCTTTGTGGCTAGGCGGCTTGCCCAGGCCACAGCTGGCCTGCTCGGCTGGGCCTCCCCGGGGACCAAGAGCTGTATAAACAGGAAGTCCACTGCCTTTGATAAGCCCTAAGTCCTTGTAGGTCTCTTTGTCCTGAACTTTTTCTCTACTGGGTTGAGGTCTCATCTCTGGTACAGGAAAATGAATTTCACACTTTTCCTCCTTCCTGACACAATCACCATGCAAGAGTGGGATGAGAGGGGAGAGAGAGATGGAGAGAGAAGGAGACAGAGAGAGGAGGAGGGGAAAAGGGAGAGAGGGGACATGAATACAAGAGAGAAAAAGGCAAGAAACAAAGAAGGAGAGGGAAGGGAAGTGGAAGGTGAGACATGAAGGAAGATGCAAAGAAAGAACTGAGTGGTTATATAATTTCTCTAAACAAAACCAACTAAACAGAATGGAACTTTTGAAGGCACTAAACTACACAGTTTCATAGGCTGGAACGTCTGTGCGCTGCTTGCTTGCAAAACGCCCAAGTCAGAAACACTCTCCTTCCAGAAATGGTCTCATCAGAAATTCCCTCTTCTAGCATGTGCTCTTCTCCCCGGGAAGGCAGCCAGAGCCTGAGACAGTGAGGGGTAGGGGAGGTGGGTCTCATGTCCCCAGTCCCCTAGAAATCAGCACCTGGTCCTCCGGGCACCTGCAGCGGCCCTCCCGTTGCTCTCAGAACACAGAGACCAGGTAGGGAGTTCAGTTTCTGCCATGCTGGGCCAGTCATGCTGGGATTTGTGTGGGTCCCAGCGACCCTGTTCTCCGCGTGAAGGCAGTGCTGAAGAGTGGAAAGAAACACTTTTTGAAAGTGAGACCACAACGTTAGTAGCTACTTGCATGGCCTTCAGTATTTTGAACCTCAGTTTTTCATCTGTAAAATGGGGAGAATGAGAGTTTCAACCTCTCAGGGTCATTGACAAAGCTCAGGAGGAACAAGGCAAGGGCAAGTTATCTGTAAGCAGAATGCACGCGCCCACAGGGAAATTGGACAGCCAAGTTGTCTGCTGGTCACAGTCCTCTACTTTATGTGGCATCTCCAAGCAGGCAGGAGGCCCGAGAAAACTTGTGTGCTCCTGTACAGACTCTCCACCTGTTCCAAGTGCCCAGCATAGGGCAAAGATGTATCTCCCAGTTTTTCGGGACGAACTTGTTGCACATTAGCAAGGCATTTGCTGGCACATGCTGGGCCCTGTGCTGTGTGCAGGGGCTGCTGAGATGAGTGACAACAGCCACTGATCATTAACCACTTACTTTATACATCTGTCTCCTTTAGTCTCCCGACAGTCCTGTGTGGAGGGTGTTACTCCCATTTTACAGATGGAGAACCTGAGGCTCTGTGAGGTTGAGTCAAGTCTGAAGGCCATTTAGTCATAAAGTGGCAGAGCCCAGTCTTTGCCTGTAACCACCACGCAAAACTGCCTCCAATAAGGACACATCCTCAACCTTGAGGACCTTGGGGACTGCGTAGAAAACAGACATGAAAATGAGCAGTATTTTGTGCAACGACCCTGTGGGAGTAGGACAAGAGTACAGCGCTCAGCCTGCACAGCTTCCCACGCCACGGGACAGTCCCACAGGGTAGGGGACATTGGCCCTTTGGGGAGAGAGGCACAAGGAGCCAGGGAAGGGAAATCCTGGCTCCTTGGAGAAGAGACAGGGAGTTTGAAGGGGCACAGGTAAGGTTCATAAAAGGTGGCGCTGGGGAAACAGGCCAAGATGTGCACTGAAGTGTCCCCCTCCACCTAACCTCAGGGGCCACTCCGAGGACCCCGCATCTGTGTGTGCACATTTAATCCGGTGTATTGGAGACTTCCGGGCATCTCCTCTAGGATGATGGTAACAGGCAAAGCTGGCTCGTACTTACCCCGTACAGATGTGTGTGGACCTTTGCCTCAGCACTTTGAGTAGCCCTTTTCATTCTCCCGACAACCATAGGAAGGAGGTACTATTAGTATTCGTCCCTTTCACAGATAAAGAGATGGAAGGTGTCACAATTTTATGTGTTAACTTGATTAGGTCATGGTGCCCAGTTGTTTGGTCAAACACTAATCTAGATGTTGCTGTGAAGGTATTTTTTTGGATATGATTAGCATTTAAATCAGTAGACTGAATAAAACAAAGTATCTGCCATTTAGTGGGTGGGTCTCATCCAATCAGTTGAAGGACTTAAGAGAAAAAATTGAGGTTCTCTGAAAAGGAACGATCTGCCCCTAGGCCACCTTTGGACTTGAGACTGCCACATCCACTCCTGTGGGAATTTCCAGGCTGCTGGCCTGTTTTGTAAATTTTGGACTTGCCAGCCCCAACAATCATGTGTCTTGCCAAAGCAAACTTCCCTTTCCCCCCGGCCCTATCAAGAAAGCTGGTTACACTTGCCATGAATCAGGAAAATAGCCCAGAATCTTCTTCCTCAGGTAAGCTGAGAGCTGGCACTCAGCACTGATGCACAGCCCCTTGGGTGAGGCGTCCAGGTGGGGAGGTATTAGCTACCTGGCCAGTCTCCCTCGGGTGACCACAGAGCCCCTCCTCCACTCAGGCTCAGAGGCTGCAGCACCTCTGTCCCAGGTCTGGAGCTCTCTTCCCCTCTCCCCAGGTCACAGAGTTCCTAAGGTGCCCATGTGATGTCCCAGGTCCTAACAGAACACTCGGAGCCACTATTCTTGGGGGAGGGCAATAGCGACCTCTACACTGCATTCCTATCACTGACTCAGTCTCGCAGAACGACTCCGAGATTGGCAGAGACTGGGGGTTCTATAAGAAAGGAATTAGAAAGAGGCCCAGTGAATGAGGCCATGGCATTTGTCGAATCATCTCTCAATGCATTTAGAAGATCTGCTCTAAAGTGACTGCCTCCCAGGAGCACAGGCTTTCCTTGTGGGTTCTCTGGGAGGCTCACCCAAAGTTCTGACTACTTCAGTTCTTCCTGGAGGCCTCTGTTCCTGGACCGAGGAGGGCCTTTGGTCCTTGGCTCTGCCCAGGTGCCTGAGAAGAGCTCCTTGGATCTCTGCAGTGAATATTGCTGTTTTCAGACCTCCCAGCATCCATTCCCTCTTCATAATAGCACAGAGACTCCGTTTTGCAGAATCTTCTCTCTTCTTCCCTGATCCCACCCGCGGCATCTTTGCTGGGGCAGGGAGCCTGGGAATTGAGGGTTTCCTTTCCAAGATGGGCAGAGGGATGCCCTGTGGAAGATGTGACCTTTAAGTGCAGAGAGGCAAGTTCAGAGAATGTAGCAGGCTGCGGCTCCTTCTGGCGCTGCTATCGGAAAGAGAACAACTCTGGTCCTTGCTCTGCCTTTTTTTTGTCCCGAGCTGATTCTCCACTGTTTTTTCCATCTGCATATGTGATGCGTAACCTTCAGTAAATGTCCCTGCTGCCTGGGTGGGGCGGGGAGAGGTGAGGATGGAGGATACCATTTCTTGGCATCCGAGTCCTGAATGACTTCGAACCTGGGTGCTAACAGAAACTTCTAAGTCAACCAATATATAGGCCAGGGATTATATGCACTTAAACACACAGGTGTGTTTTATTTAAAAATTAAGAAAATTATTTAATTCAAATCATTAAGAAAATTACTTTAGCGGCTGCCAAGCGGGGAAATGTGTGTGGGCCGCAGCAGGATGGGTAGCTTAGAGCTCCTGAGACTGAGGCTGTTTGCAAAGGAGAGCCTCCCAGGAAGTCCTGCCCAGCCCCCTGGGCAACTGAACTGCAGGGCAGTAAGCTGTCCCGTCCCCTCAGGGAGCCTCCTGACAAGCTGAGAAAGAGAATAAAGGGGTTCAGCCCTAGCCTTGACCGTCTCCCCAGCCCTCTTCTCCCTCCTCCCTCCACTCTCCACCTTGCAGAGCTCCGCTGTGCCAGTCGGTCCATGCGAATGTCTCTTAAATCTCCACTCTGTCCCCATTTCATGTCCAAAATTCAGTCTCACATTTTCTATTGCCACCCCCAGCCTGATGCCCCACTGACCCCTCAGACTTACTAAAATCTGGTCTTTGTGCATCAAGTGATGTACAGAGATAGGGAAGAACACGTCAAAGATAAGAAACAGGAGAAAAATGGCTTTGGAGAAGCAGTGTTTTGTTTCTACTCTATTCTTGTATCTCCCAACATATCACCTGGTTCTTTGCATTAGGGGGTGCGGGGGTTGGTGTTCAGCACTGCTCCCTGAGTGAAGCAATTGACACCACTGTCCACCCACTAGAAACCGCACAGTTGTGACATCAGGGAGCCCCAGTCCTCCGGCCTCCCTGCTCCTTCTCCTTCTCTGAACTGCATCTGCAGCAGTATCTTTGCTGTCCCCCTCTTCAGTTTTTCTCTTCGGCTCTCATTTTCCTGTTACATCCTCCCTGGTCCAAGGTTTTATATGATGTAACACGAACATACGTGTCCTACTGCGTGTGCCCGGCCCTGTGCTAATCGCCTCACATACATCAGCTCACTTGCTCTTCCCGGGTCACCACGTGAGGCAGGTACTCACTCCTCTCTCTCCTAACCCTGCACCCCAACGCTGATGCCCCCCCCCCACTGCATGCTGCAAGAGGAAACGGAGCTGAGAGGTGGCACAGCTCACGGGCGGTGGAGCGGGGAGCAGGTGCGGATGCCACAGTGAATCCGTGCACTGTTCTCTTGGGCTCTCACCTAGACACTCTGAACTGCTCCTAGAGCCAGAAAACATCATAATGTGTCCTTCAGTCTGACACTCCAGGACTTTCCCGGCCTATGCGCAGCCCCCAATCTAGGCAGATCTCCTACTCATCTTCCAGTTTGACTTTTCCAAGCACCTTCCCCACATGCTCACCTTTGCTCTTCCCCGACCTGAAGAGTGATTTCTTCACGTGTTCAAATCCTACCCGTAGTTAAGGGCCATAGTTCAAGTCATGTAATACTTGAAGCCCCTTTTTGAAAATGTGTCCATGTGACTTTACTGTGTACCCAGCACCTCACAGTGGCACAGACCACAGCTTCCAGAGAAGTCCGTCTGGGCTGCACCATGGCGCCTCGGCCAGGTCCCTGGGACAGAGAGGAACAGCCACCCTCTGTGATCACACTGTTCTCCCTCCCTTCCCCCTGGCACCCAGATCCATGGCTAAAAGGCAAGTCATCCTCAGAGCCCACTGTGAACCCTCCTTAAAAGAGAAGGGTCTCTGGGGCACCTGGGTGGTTCAGTCGGTTAAGCGTCCAACTCTTGATTTCGGCTCAGGTCATGATCTCACTGTTCATGAGTTCAAGCCCTGTGTCAGGCTCTGTGCTGACAGCTCAGAGCCTGGAGCCTTCTTCGGAGCCTGCTTCGGAGCCTACCCCTCCCCCGCTCGTGCTCTCTTTCTCTCTCTCTCAAAACAAATAAACATTAGAGAGAGAGAGAGAGAGAGAGAGAGAGAGAATGAGGTCCCTAGGGAGGAGAGCCCCACCCCACCAGTCCCTGCTGGACGTCCATACTCCCAAGACCTTTCATAAGAAATCCAGAACAGAAATCAATAATTGCCTTTCAAATGTGCACTATGACTTTATTCCCAGTTAAACAATTTTGTTATTTTAAAATCTTGGATCCATTACCCCAGCTCATTAAAAATAATAGTGAGCTTCAACATTCAATACAATAATTAAGGGTTCACAGGCAGGTTCCTGCCATTTCTTTTAAGCCCTGAAATCCAAGTTCCCTCCTTCCCAGGTTATGGAAATTTGAAAGCAAGATCTATTCTGTCAGGTTCCAGATGACCCTGTGTTTAATGGCCACTTTTTCATCCCAGAGGATAGTTGGTATGCATCTGACTATAAGAACAATTAATCAATTGTTCTTTTTATTTTATTTTTAATTTATTTTTGAGAGAGAGAGAGAGCATGAGTGGGGAGAGAGAGAGAGAGAGAGAGAGAGAGAGAGAGAGAGAGAATCCTAAGCTTGGGACTATGGGGCTTGAGCTCACAATCTAAGCCAAAATCAAGAGTCGGACAGTTAACATACTGAGCCACCCAGGTGCCCCTGAACATTTGATTAATTTTAAAAAGTGTAGGATATGTATTTTTTAACCATTGAGAATGCCTCCACCTCCTCCAAAACAGAAAAAATAACCTTGGCATTTTCCCCCAAAGAGCCACTGGGATGTCTTAACAATGTGTAGGAAATTCAGAGGAATCTGTGTTAGTTTGATGCTTCTGAGCCTTACTTTGAAGGAAAGAAAGCGCAGAAAGTTAAATGCAAAAAAAAAAAAAAAAAAAAAAAAAAAAGTTATACCCTAAAGCTGTGTTAGTAACTAAGACAGGAGGACAGAGGTTGGGTCTAAAATGGTAGGTCTGGCTGGGAAGCTGGGTCTGGGTGGCTCCTACCCATAGTTGGCACCCAATGCAGAGACTCTTGGCTGCTTTTGGGGTCAGGGCCGCCCTGTCCTCTGCCACTGAGACCTACAGTCTCTTAAATGTGGGACTGAAAGTGCTGGATCCTGAGCAGTGCAGAGAATTCACATGCATTCTGAGGACTGCAGGTGGTCTATGTGCCCCAGAACCTCAGGAATCTTCCAGGAAACCCTCAGATGCATGGTTGCTGGATGTCTAAGGCTTTCAAGTTCTCTCTTGTCCTTCTTTCTGCAGGATGGTCTGGGAGCCATGATTAATCCCAAGGTAGCCTTTTGCATTTTTGTTTAGCTAAATTTTTCCCATTTTTCTGGGTTGGCCAAGTTAATTTTGGGATCTTGACTCTGTGAACCAAGGCAGTTGAAATTCCTTCCAGCTTTATGCAAAGTCTTGATCAGAATGCTTATAGTTGGCGAGTGTCTCAAATGCCCTTTCAGCAGCTTACCATTCTTCCTGTCTTAATAAACGGCACCAAGAAACTGAGTCTGGACCAGAACTCAGGGCTCTGAGATGCCCCAAAGAAAAAGGTGGAATCAGGACTCCCCTTCATGCAATCCATTTCACAGTCATCCTTGCCTCTCTCAGCTGGATTGTGACCCGTTTATGCTCAAGTAGAAAGAAGAATGACTTTGCCTACTGCATTCGTTCTGTCTTCCAATTTTATCAATGTTTTCACGTGTTAAAGATACACCAAGTCTGTAGTGACAGCTTTCCAAGTGTATTTCCAAGAAAAACTTAATGAGAAGGGCCCAGATGAACCCTTCTGCATCAGAATGTGGAAAGCTAGGTTTTCCATCCCTCTCCTTCCTTACCTTCCACAAAGGGAGCATGGCTTTTTATGCCAGCCTGGGCAGTGGGAGCTGGGAAACAAATAGACTGTTGCATTCTCTTTCCTTCTGAAAGAAATGCATTTTCCTCCAAAGCGATCTTATTATTTTTATATATTCCCAGTATCCTTCATTACAGGTGGCTCTGGGCCAACTCAGGACTAACCATAAAATTCACAAGAGATCCTTCGGAGATGGAAAGAATCCCTCACTAAATCCAGTAATTATGACATTTCTTTCTTTTTATTAACAGAGTAACCCCCAGTGTATTCTCGGTGAAGTTATTTATCAAATAAAGACTCCATAGCCTGGACATAATTGGATTTTTTAAGCTTTAAACTGATCCAGGCCGTAGATCTAGTTTGTTGAGGTTCGGTGGCACATAAGATGAAATAAAGAGAACTGGGGAGTTAACGCTTGACAATTGAGAGCTCTTGGGATGGTTCAGAGAAGGCTAGACTTCTGGGGAAGAGAAACAAAGAAAGATGAGACCGGAAGAGATGAGAAGCCTTATGATTTGGTTTAATGAGAACTGTTTTGGGAGCTGTGGCTTTCGGCCATACCAACAAAATCTTCCCCTAGCTAATCCGAGGGCTACATTGGAATTTTTCTCCTAAAGATTGTAATATTCCAGTTCTGTGTTATTCTCTATCAAACCATTCCAAAATGCAGAGACATAATACCATCCCCATTTCACTGTGCTCGCAGATTATGCAGATCATGAGTTTGGACAGCGCAGAAGAGGGTGGTTCAGCTCCCTTTCCTGATCTCTGGGGCCACAGCTTGGATGGTCAAGAGTGACACTAACAGCTGGGGGCTGGACGGGGCTCATCTGGAGGTGCTTTAACTCAATGTCTGACACTTGAGCCAGATGGCTGACATGCTAGGCTCTGCTGTGACTGCTGACCACACTGCCTCCTCCTTACCATGTGGTCTGGGTGGCTTGCAGCATGATAGCAGGATTCCAGGAGAGATCACCTGTGATGGCTAATTTTATGTGTCAACGTGACTAAGCCACAGTGCACAGATATTTGTTCGAGTGCTAATCTAGATGCCACTGAAAGGTGTTTTTTTTTTAGAGGAGATTAACATTTAAATCAAGTACCCTCCACAATGTGGGTGGGTCGCATCTAATCAGTTGAAGGACTCAAGAGCTAAAAGACTAACCTCCCCTCCAAAAGAAGGGATTCTGCCCCAAAACCTAATGGCATGAAGCAACACCAATCATTTCATTATTCACTTCTGTGGTTCTGGGTGACCAGGCTCGGCGATGAAGCTAGGAGTCACCTGGAGGGTCACTCACTCACAAGTCGGGCTGTTGATGTGGGACTGGATGGAACCTGACCTGGGGATGTCAGCTGGAACTTCTGTACTGGCTTGCTTATGAAGAGCAGCTCGATCCCCAGAGGCAGCACCCTTAACAGAACCAGGCAGAAGCTGTATGGCCCCTTCTGACCTCACTTCCGATCACAGAGCCTCATGTCCACCGCACTCTATTTGCTACCAGTGAGTCCCTGCAGCCAGAGCATACGCAACAAGAGGAGTGTCAAAGCATTTTCAGACATGCCTAAAAACCATTGCACACAGTATTTATTTTTCTCATTCTATGGACAAGGAATCCAAGGCCTTAATAGGCTGAGTTGATAGTGGTCGTCCACACAGTTAGCAAGTAGCAGAGGACAGACTCGGAACCAGCCCAGCCAGCGTCCAAAGCCTGTGCATTTAACCACTGTGCTACCCTGCCTCTGTGTGAGCCTGCATCCGAGCAGGGCACCCGAGACATAGAAGTGTAGGGACAGAAATGTTATGATAAGCACCAGAAGAGAAGGGCTGATAGGCTATTCCAAAAGCAAGGGAGGAAAATGAACATGTCCCGCTAAGCGGGGTGAGAAAAGGCTTTGTGAAGCAGGTGGTTTGGAGCAGAATGGCGGAGGGTCTGGGTAAGATAAGGATGCACAGAGAAGCTGGGACAGGAGCAGGGACAGGTGAAAGGATACAGGCTTTCCGGGCAGACACAGGATGAGTGGCTATGCAGAGGCAGGAACACACCTGGCAGCTCTGACCAATAATACCTGACTGTGCAGAAGGAGATTCATGGAAGAAACGCAGGGGACGTGCCTGGCCCCCGATTATGAATGCGCTTGAATGCCAGGTTGAGGCCTTTCGCTTTCATTTAAAGCTGTGTTTCTCAAAGTGCAGGCCCTGGACCGGGTGCAGGGACGGCATCAGCATCATCTGGGAACTTGCAAAAAATGCAGATCCTTCTCCCCACGCTAAATTTACTGAATCAGAAACTCTGGGCCTGGGGCCCAGCGAGCTGTGTTTTAACAAGCCCTGCAGGTGATTCCCATGCAGGCTTGGGTCTGAGACCCTCCCAGGTATCTGGGAGTCTCTCAGCAGTTTTGGGCAGAGTGTGCTCTGATCTGTGCTGCTCTTAAAGCAGATCCCCCAGTTGTGGTGTGGGAGGCAGGCTGAAATGAGAGAGCAGACACTTGTCTCCAGGAGAGAGGTAACGCTCAATTGGATTAGTATAGGGGAGAGCCTTCCCTGACGGCCTCCCCTACAGACCTCATGGGCATAGTTGGCTATTTAGATTTCTCTAAATGTTTGAACCACGTGGCCCAGGAATCTGAGTATAAACTGAGGACCCAGGGGTCAAGTTACAGATGCGGTTTCCTGTTACACAATCAAGCTATCCTCTCCAGTTTGCCTGGAGGGGAGCATTGCTTGGTCAAGCATTTTCTCGTGGCTTCCCATGCTTCATCACAAGGTCTCCTGGCTCTGCCTGAAGCCCACTGATATTTCTCAATCACCTCTGCAGAAGAGATTTAATAATATGATGTATCAGACAGGGTTGAAAATTAAATAATTCCTGCACACTCAATATGCATTAGCTATTTTTATCATTATCATCTTTGCTAGCACCATCATCATTTGTACTCGTTAATTTATTCACGATACATTTGCTGTGTACCTACTGTGTGTAGGGCACTGAGAACACACTGGTGAATTAGACAATCCCTGGCTATCCTCCACTGTCCGTTGATCTTTCAAACAGACCAGAACATAGATCTTAGGGTTTAAAGATTCGGGTTTGAGCTCTAAGTTTTATAAAGCATTCACTTTATAATCTTGGAAAACCGCATCCCTGGGCCTGTTTATGCATCTGCAAATGGAATGCAAAGATTTGCCTTGCTTCACAAGATTGTGTGAGGATCAAATGAGGAAAAGGACTGGAAGACTGTTCTTTACTCTTTGTGAATAGTAAGGGCTAGGCACCCTCGGGTGCTAAGAAACTAATGCTTCTCCCTCCTTCCCCGCCCCCCCCCCCAGCCCCTCCACGCCACCGGGGCCACACTCATTCCTGGTGCTTCTGTCTCCCATCTCTAGGTCCAATTCCCCACCACAGTGTTGCAGATTTCATGGT
>CM053561.1:45261556-45475201 GCA_028646485.1 Cryptoprocta ferox
GTTGTCAACAACTTGTTTCTTTTGGCTCTTTATAGAGTGTTTGGCAGTTCTTACTGCATGTGATGATTTTATCAGCTTATTGATATTTTAAGGGATGTTCCATTTGTGCTGCTGTAGGGATCCTGGAGGGTATACTGAAGCATAGAGGAATTTTCTGATGGAGGAGAAGCAAAGGACGGTCAGCACATGGTCCCACTTGGACTGCTTGGCTCATAGAGGGAGGGACTGGAGGTAGCAGGAAGACATGGAGACAGAGACCCTGGGTCCCTGGAGCCCCAGCTCCCAGCCCCCTTAGGCTCTGCCAATCCATCTAATATATCACTGGAGACGTCAAGAAATAATTTTTAAAATGTTTTTTGGGAAATCTGCAAGCTGGTCATTGAACAAAGTAGCCATCCGTACCCAATGATCCAGGCACCGATTTGCATGCAGTAAACTGGACTTTAAGGACCTGTTAAGACCCAGAAAGACCCTCCCAAGTGGATTTCCAGTCATTTCCAAGCTCAAGTGGCAGAGCCTGGTCTGAATCCTCTGCGATGGAAACGTCTTAGGTAATATCTCTATTTTCCCTCTGTCTAACCTTCCTCAAAGTTACCACGTTCCCTAGCTGTTTCAGCAACTTTGCTTTGCTTTTCCGAGCCAAGAGAGAACATCAAGGAACTTTCCCCATTAGCAGATGTCCTCTGCCTATGCTCAGCTTCCAGGTGGGCACCAGAGAGGCTGGAAGCTGACCTTCACCTTCTTCTTCTGCTCAGCATCTGTGGTTGTGTTTGTTGTTCCTGGGGACCGTACCTGTGTGATGCATCAGCAGCAGTCCCACGGAGCACGGGTGCCCTGATGCCGTAGTGTCCCTTCACCATCAAGAACGTGGGGTTCTCAGAGTGGAAGTGACCACCAGGTCCTGGTGGGCTCACCATGGGGAAGGCTGAAAGTGTCCCACCCTCCCCCTGCACTTCCTTAGGAGGAGGGGAGGAGAGAGGAGGACCAGGGGTCTGGTAGAGAAGTTCACTGTTGGGATTCTGTCCTCACATTTCATGTGTGAACTGCGTGGGAGGACCCGGCCCCCTACCTGAATAGCGGGCAGTGAAGGTAAACCTCACGGTTTGGTCCACTTGGCTCAGGCGTATGTCCGAAAGAGACAAAGCTGGATTCTTCCTTCAGGATCCTGAGCCGCTCCATTCGCCGCAGCTGGGTCTCTCTAGGCCCATTGCCCCAGCAGGAGAATCAGCTGAAACACAAAGCAGATCAGATGTCTCACGCCCCACATCCCATTCCAGAAACCCCTTGTCCTGAAGACAATTCCCCAAAGTCCCCAGTTTGGCACATATGGCCTTCGTTATCCGAGTTCTATGTGTAAAGTCTCACCACCCACTCTGGTATTTCACTAAACCACAACGCCACTTGCATGTTTTCTCCCATGCTGGGCCTCTTGGACAAATGACTCTTTTCTTGTCTCAAGGCTACGTCCTTCCAAGTCTATGACTTGGCTAGGGCTGCCATAGCTTACTGTCTGGGTGGCTCAAACAACACATACATGTATTCTCTCACAGCTCTGAAGGCTGGAGAGATGGAGATGAAGGTGTGAGCAGGACTAGGTCCTCCTGAGGGCCGTGAGGAAAGGGTCTGTTCCGGGCCCCCAGGCCTGGCTTGCCGATGGCTGCCTTCTCCCTGTGTTGTCACACGGTCTCTCTTCTGTACGTGTCTGTCTCCCAACCTTGTCTTATGAGGACACCAGTCATTTGGGCATAGGGCCTTCCCTAACAACTTGGCTTTCATAACTTCTTTAAAGACCCTATCTCCAAATTCAATTCATCTCCAATTCACCACATTCCAAATCCACCATCTCCAATTCACCACATTCAAAGGTGCTAGAAGTTAGAAGGTCAACGTAGGAATGGGGGGAGGGGGCACAATTCAGCCCATAACACCAAGCCCCAAGTAGGGGGAGCAATTGCTTTGGTTTGAAGGGGACAGAGGTGCGTGCTCAAACTGAGGCAGTGCTAAGCAAGCCCAGACAGTTGCAAGCCCAGAGCAAGCCCCTGGCCCTAAGTCCCTGCAGGCCTCAGCGTGTGTGGGGAGCGACTTCATTACATCCTCCATTCCTTGTTCTCCTGAGTCCCCGCCTGCTTAGTAGGAAGTCCTTGGGTGTGAGGGGCATTGCATAGATTCAGTGCTCAAATATGCAGAGGAATTAATAAATGTTCCCTGACTATGTTCTGGATCCTTCTTTTCCTCATGCCTCTTCCTGAAATCCCCTTCCCCCTTCCTTTTACTTTGCAGGGTTTTTTTACGTTCAGCCCCCCAAAAAGTCCAGCTAGAATGCAGAAAACTATTCCAGATTCTTCCATTAGCACTCACAGGGAAGGTTTCTCCATCTTTTGTGCCTGGCCCTCCCAACTCCTTGTCCTCTGCCTGGGGCTTAGTTTTGGGGAGGAGGCTTGGCTATGACCGTGTCTCATCTCTTCCAAAGGCTTGAGTGAAAGGAGCTCGCTCAGCCCCTCCCTGAGGAGACACGTTCACCTCGGTTAAAGCAGTGCCTCCCGCAAAGCTCATCCTTATCTTGGTTTACCTCAGTCCCCTCGGAACCTGAGGAGTAGGGTCCAGAGAAGGTCAATGCAGGGGGCCGGGGTGGAGCTGGGAGGCTGCTTTTCAGGGTGCAAATCTGCTGTGGTGGCTGAACTTCGAGTCAGGTGGTGTCCGGCCCACCTCGTCCTCCTGCCTTGCATCCTGCTTCCCCATGGGTATTGATTGAAGCCCCCACTGGCTTCACTGAGGGTGGGGTCACCAACTCCACTATGCCTTTTTCATGGTCCAGGCACAGTGCCTGCAAGATCTCCCTAGCGTCCCCTGGCTGACTTGTGGTCACTGCTCTGTGCCCACCTGGGACAGGAAGGCGACTGCACCTGTTTTAGGAACAAGAGAACTGAAGACTCTTGAACTGTAGCTGAAGACCATAGACGGCTCTAAATTAAATTCTGTGCATCACTATAATCACGATAGTTAATATTTCTTCTGTGCCAGAGCGTATGCAGAGCAGGGGCGGGGGAGATTCATGTACTAATCCATTTTCAACAGGCTACAATCCAACCAGGCTGGTTCTCTTGTTACATTGCAGATGAGGAAACTGAGTCACAGGGAGGTTAGACTACCTCCTCAAAGACACAGACCAGGCATGGTTGACAGAAAGTTACACTGACGTCACCTCTCCAGCTCTCTCATAACAGCTCTTAAAGTTTGTGTTCCACTCTAAACCAGAGTTGAGATAGACACGCTCAAACTGAGAGTTTACAAACACACACACCCACAGGACTGGGCCACCCAAGTCCATCCAGCGCAAGCGCTGTGTGTGCACCGGGCCAGGAGCTCACCCAGATGGGATGCGTCATGCAGGTCAGGCGCACCTGCACACTGCCGCCTCCATGTCTCCCCTTGGCCTTCGCCCTGCCCTGTGCTCCCTCCCTGCCTCCTGCACTGTCCCTCTATTCCGTGGTTATGCTGGCCACACTATGGCCTGTTTTCATCACAGCTGTGGTCAGGGCCATGGGAATTAGGAGGGAATTAGTTTCTAATTGTATCCTGTGAGTCATGAACATCTTGCAGCTAATAATAACTCCGGTTAACCCCTGCACAAGAACTCGCATATCTCAGAGCCCTTTTACCCAAGAAAACCCAGTTGATCCTTCTCATCACTGCATCGGGAAAGCAGGTGGTTTTGCTGATTCTTGTCTTCTTGGCAATCTAAGGGCTGGGCAAAAGGACAAAGGATGGTAGCTCCTTTGCTGTGTGACTGGAAACCTGAAGCCAACTTCAAATGGGGTAGAGCCAGTGGGATCTGAGCAAGGCAGCTGCCTCTGTTTGGACCTTCAGGGAGAATACAGATGGGACAGATGCTTCTCCCATAGTATGGGTCATTGCAAAAGGAACAGAATGTAGTCCCTGCAAAAGAATCTGTAAAGAGACAGAGAGGAAAGAGTCAAAAACAAAGTGCAGAAAGGAGGCACAGAATAGTGGGCACATGGAAGCGATTGGAGGCTTACACCTGAGGGAAATCAAGCAGGTGGTTGTGCCTTTGGCTCGAGGGGGGTTGAAAGTAATTACTCCCAGTTTATTCTTGAGAATGGTGTCATTCATAGCTGAGCAAGAAGAATGCAAATCCACCCTTTCTGATCTTTGGCCTCCTTGATGCACCAACATCAGGACCTGGATTGTAAACTGGGCAGTGAAGACAACTGGGTTGGACAGTTGGGTCCCGGAGAAAGGCATGCATGTTCAAAGGAAGGCTGCAAATCTCTTATCTATGAGAATCTCACAGCTGCGAGACAGAGCAAGAGTGTCTTAGTGTCTCAATTTGCCATGTATGGAATGGACTTTTGAGACTCCAAGGGTTAGGGACAGGCTCCAGGTCATCATGCTGGTGCAGGGGCAGGGCTGGGCGTGGAATCCAGAGGTCTGCCTCCCAGCCAGGTGCCAGGCAGGGCCCCTGCGTACCAGGAAGAGCTTCTCATCTTGAAATGCCCTTGGGGTGGGGGCCAACTTGACCTTGAGCATCTGAGCTCAGCCTCTCTTGGACAGCTTGGCACACACCTGTCTCTCCAACCCAGCCTGTGATCCGCATGCATAATGTAGGGCATAAGAAAGCGATTTTTCCCCCTTTCTGACGAACATCAGGCTTTATCTATTTTCCTTTTTCTCCCTCTTGTTTCTTTCTTTATTTCTTCACTTACAACAGATCAGTGCCAGGCACATAATAAGTATTCAACAAACAGCTAGCTGTTAAGTGGATTACTTTCTTCTTCTTCTGTGTTTGATTATGGAATTAATATAAGTTCAACTGTAGGAAATCTCGTAAAAGTGTAAAGTTTAAGAGGAAAATAAAACATCTTTAAATTTCCACAATTAAGATAAATACATGCTAACATTTAAGTGTATCTTCTTCCAGTTTTTTGTAGATGCATACCTTTACATATATGGTTAAAAAAGTTGGGTCACAATCTATACACAATTTTTATATATTTATAATTTTATTTACATATAGTTGATTTTTTACTTATTATTTCAACAGAAGTATTTTCCTCACATTATTCAAGTTTCTAATTTTTTTTAATGTTTATTTATTTTTGAGAGACAGAGCATGAGCAGGGGAGGGGTAAAGACACAGAGGGAGACACAGAATCCAAAGCAGGCTCCAGGTTTTGAGCTGTCAGCACAAAGTCCAACGTGGAGCTCAAACCCACAAGCGGTGAGATCATGACCTAAGCTGAAGTTGGACACTCAACAACTGAGCCTCCCAGGCGCCCCTCAAGTTTCTTAGGAAAAATGCACCTTACAGCTTACTCATAATGCCATCATATGACAGATCATAATTTTCTAACCCATCCCTTCCTATAAACAACACTGCAATAAATAGCACCATGCATAAACTGCCATGTGTCTCCGGGACTCTCGTTAGGGTCATCCCTAGAAAGCAAGACAGTAGGGCAAAGTGCATGAGCATCTTGGGAAGCTCTGTGCACACTGCACCCCACATTGTCCGGACATTGCAAGTGGGTTTCTATGACTCGCCCATAGATCTGTTGCTTGAGAACACTTCAGCCATGTGGAGTTCCATGAGTACTTACCAATCTGTGCCTCTGGGTCATTAAAAATGTCATAAAATAAGAAAAGGAAGGTGGAACAAAAACATGGAATGCCAAAGAGGACAAAGGCAAAAAGCATACACCAAGAGTCTGGCTTAAGGACAATGAACACTTTGTCAGTGCTGTGGCCCTCCCAGGGCATCGACAAGTAGTTGCACCCTTGTGAGTATGCGGCCACTTTTGTACTGAATGCCTACAAGGCAGTACAAGGGTGCCTGTCTTTCTTGTAGCCTGGATAGCTCAGTGAGCATTAATATTAAAATAAATCCCAGTGGTTCTCCTTTGCTTGGAAAATCGCCATGGTTTTCACTCTCACCAGATGGGCGTGCCAATTTCTCAGACCTCTGATTCGAGTTGATCTTTCAGGCTTTATTTTCCACTTATCCTGGGGCACAGGTTTGAGATCCCAGCTGAGAGAAATCTGTGATCCAACCATATCCCCAGTTCCTCCTTTCTGACCCTTGCAGAGCCAAATCCCTGCCCCTAGAAGGCCACTTCCTTCCATAGCTCCATTCAACTCCTGTAGAAGTTCAAGTTCTCAAGTTTCTCAAGAGTTTGGTTTTAAAGGTCTCACGTGGGGCCTCTGCTATGTCAGGAATCAATGGATGAGATGAGCACCAAAATGTCACCCACCTACACATCATCTAGTACCAGAAGAAAGGCACAAGTAGAAAGCATGCTTTGTCCCAGTTTAATTGAGAAGGAAACAGGGGGCAACCATCCCTAATGGTGCCTAACACTGGAGGGCAGAGGGGGATGTATTAGCCTGACTTCACTTTGGTTTCTGTGCCCTAGGCTGAAGCAAGGCACACAGACAGTTCTTTTTCTTCTGATGAAGATGTTCCTCAACGAAGCTGAGACTTTCCATGGAGTGAAATTCAGCATTTGGATCCAGGTAGCCCCAAACTGAGTTTCTGTTCAGTCTGAATCAGTCCCAAATGGAAACAGCTGCACCCAATTGTACTGGGCCGTCATACCCTCAGACTTTCTATGAGCAAAGTGTAGAGCGGGAGGATGCTGCTTCAGTGACTTAATTTCTTTCCTGTGGAGGAGGAGCCGAGGAGCCCTGGAGCCCTGAGCAGGGGTGACAGACCACAAAAGCTCAGGCCAGGCTGAGTAGCAGAGACTATTTGCAACATCTGACCCAACGTGTTCATCACAGAGCTGGGTCAAGAAGGAAAGGGTCCAGCTATATGCAGAAGAACAGATACTGGGGAGAAAAGATCAGAGCAGAGGTTTCAAATGGGGATGGGGATAGTTAGTGGAAGGGGGGTGCGTGGAACAGGGA
This sequence comes from Cryptoprocta ferox, assembly GCA_028646485.1. Taxonomy (NCBI): domain Eukaryota; kingdom Metazoa; phylum Chordata; class Mammalia; order Carnivora; family Eupleridae; genus Cryptoprocta; species Cryptoprocta ferox. The sequence goes on from CM053561.1 coordinate 45,268,481, forward strand.
ATCCCGGAAATGTCAAGGAAACTGGAGCTAGTTCATCTTCTTCATTTACATATTTCTAGAAAAAAATTCAAAGTTCTAAAAATCAAAAAAGTAAACATATGCCTATGATCCAAGATTAACAATTGTTTTCAATATTGTTTTGTTTGTAAGGAGAGCAGATATTCTCAAACGAACTAAAATATTTTTGAACCCCTGTCTTATTTCTTTCCTTTTCATCTGTGGCAACCACTGCTGTAAGCATGGTGTATGTTTTCCAATCATTGCTTTTTGTAGTCGTACAAACATGTATCTTCATGACCAGTATATAGTACTGGGGTCTCTGTGTGTGGGTGAGAATTTAAACAGTATTGTTCCATATGCTTTATTCTTCATCTTGCCTGTTGCATCAACATTATTGAGATCTATCCACACTGACACATATGAGGTAGTTCATTTCACTTAACATCTGTGTATAGGCTCTATCATATGAATGTCACACAGATTTATAAAGCGATTTATGTAAATTTATACTCCTGCTAGTAGTGAAAGAGATGGCAAGTTGCTCTCCATTCTATCCAACCCTCTCTGTCTTTTTCATTTGAGCCATTCTGGTATGTGTATCTCACTGTGGTTTTCACTTGCACTTGTCTGGTGGCTCATGCTGCTGACAATTTTTGTATGTTTGTCATATGGGTGTTCTCTTTTGTAAAGTAGCTGTTCAAATCTTTTGCCCATTTTTTTGTGTGCCGTATGCCTTAATTCTTACTAATTTGTAGGGGTTTGTATATTCTGGATATGAGCTCTTGTTTTTTTGTTTTGTTTTATGTGTGGCAACTATCTTCTACTGCTCCATATACAAATTCGGGAAACTAATTAATAGTCACATTGGTAAGAAGTGAGTGCAGACCTGAGCTCCATGGAAAAGTCTTTCTCTGACCTGTTCAAGCGATTCGAGAAACAGAAGGAGGTGATCGAGGGATACCGCACGAACGAAGAGTCGCTGAAGAAGTGTGTGGAGGATTATATCGCGAGAATTGAGAAGGAAGGCCAGAGGTACCAGGCCCTGAAGGCCCACGCGGAGGAAAAACTCCGACCAATCCAGATGTTCTCTGATATACTTCTACTAGTAACAGCTATCTTTTCATTCCTTAATTGTAGATTGCAATGAGCAGACATTCTTAAGTTGAATGTGGTCCTTTTTATCATATCAGTCCTTTACTTTATGATTGATGCTTTTAGTTCCCATTTAAGGAATATTTGCATCTCCCAAATCCTGTGATATTATCTTTTATTATCTTATGGAAACTTTATTTCTTATATTTATAGTCATAATTCACTTGGGAAGTACCTCTGTGTGTGTCTATGATGTGAGTATGGGTCAAGGTTTATTTTCCCCTGAAAGGAACTTCCAGTAGATCTGGTGCTATTACATGAAAGGACATTCTTTACCATTGCTCTGCGACTTCACTTTATCATAAATTAAGTACCCATATTTAATTAAATCTATTTATGAGCTCTCTATTTTTTCATTTATCTATTTGTATATTCTTTCCTAATATCACACTCTTAATTATTCATTTTGTAATACTCGATACTTGGCAGAGTTATTCCTCCCACTTGGTTCTATTAAAAATTACCTTGGCTACTCTTGACTTTCTTGCACTTTTCATATAAATTTTCTTTCAGCTTGTGAATTTCTATCAGAAATCCTACCCGATTTTTGTAGAGATTGCCTTAAATCTATAGGTCAATTTAAAAGAGAATTAAAATCTTTACAATGCTGAGTCTTCTAATCCATGAACATGGTAGACCTTTCCATTTATTTACATTTTGTATACAGCTTTCTCCATAATGTTTTAGAGATTTTTGTGTAGAGGTTTTGTAAATCCTTTATTAGCTTTATTACTACATCTGTGGCATATATTGCTTTTAATGGTACATTTTTATATTTAATTATCTAACTTATTTATTATATATAGATATGTAATTGTGTTTTCATCTTACCTATTTATATTTTATTGTATCAACACCACTGTATTAGTTTACTAGAGCTGCCATAACAAATACCAGAGATTGGGTCACTTAAACTACTGAAATTTATTTTCTCATAGTTCTGGAGGCTACAAATCCAAGATCAAGGTGTAAGCATGTTTGGTTTTTCCTGACTCCTCTCTCATTGGTTTGTTAGATGGCCATCTACTTGCTGTGTCCTCATGTGGCACCTCCTCTGGGTGCACACATTCCAGTGTCTCTTTGCATGTGTCCAAATTTCCTCTTCTTGTAACAAAACCAGTCAGATTGTAAGGACAATAATCAGATTATTCTCTTGTAAGGAGACCATTCTAATAGTCTCATCTTAGTCACCTCTTTAAAGGGTCTATCTGCAAATACAGTTCAAGTGTTGAGAGTTTATGGCTTCAACATATGAATTTGAGGGGACACAATTCATTCCATAACAACCACATTTTTATAATTATTATAGCTTTATAATACGAATTTTACATGTTTTCGTGCATTGCTTCATTTCCTTCTTCCTTTTCAGAATTATTTAAACTAGTCATTTAGTTTTACTCTTCCAATAGAAAGAGAGGCAGGTAGGAAGAAAGGAACTTGTGGATAGTTGAAAGCAAAATCTGGAGGAATTCCATGAGGTACCAGAGAAGTAGTACTCATAGCCAAAGATAGAGCCATTAAGCATTCTGAGCTCCTCAGATTTCTCTCTTTCAACCTCTTATTGCAGGTAAAATAGGGCAATGAGTCACTGGGTCCAGTGGATTGAAGACCCTACCTTTTTTCTGGAACAATCTGAATGTGGGAGGGGGTTCCTTCTTCCTTTCATCCAAGTCATACTCTTCCCAGTGGACCAAATAGTACAGTTTACTATAGCTTCCCCATGGGCCTTGTGGCATCTTTCACTTTACTACTATGAATATCAGCTACCATTTAATAACATTAAATTAAGACCTAATTTAATTCTCTCAATAACCCTGTGAATTACACATTTCTCATTCTACAGATGAGGAACTTGAGTTTATGGCAACTAAGTACTGTTTAATATTTAGTCAAGATGTCATTATTCATTAGTTTTCAAATTAATCCTGGGCTAGTCTGACTCCAGATCTCTTCTTGCCCCCTGGCTTATATCCTCTCCTGGCTAACGAAGAGTCTCATAGCACTGGGTCCATTGTCCTGGGTTCCAAGTCTGAAAGAAGGACTTACCTAAGGGGTTTGATTCACGGGCCAAGAGAGTGATTCCAAGGATTTTCTAACCAAGATTCTTGTTAGGCCAAGAGGTACTATATGAGAAAAGTGGATATCCAGGCATAAATATGGGAAACTAATTAATAATCATATTGGTAAGAAGTGAATACACGGGAAGCCAATCTAGATGTTCTCTGATTTCTTTCTTACTAGAGTGTCCCTCCAACATTCATGTCTACTTGGAACCTCAGAATGTGACCTTATGTGGAAATGCAGATGTAATTAGTTAAGATGAGGTCATAATGAATTAGGGTGGGTCCTACATCCAAAATGACTGGTATCCTTATAAGAAGAGGAGAGCATACGCAGAGGCACACATAGAGAAGGCCATGTGAAAACAGACGCAGACCTTATGCTACCACAAGCCAAGGATTGATGGCAATGGTCAAAAGCTGGAAGAAGTAAAGAAGGGTCCTCCCTTAGAGGCTTTGTAGGTAGTGTGGCTCTGCTGACTCCTTGCTTTCTGACCTCTGACCTCCTGAACGATGAGAAAATACATGTTCACTATTTTAAGCTATATAATTAGTGGCACTTTGTTACAACAGCCTTAGGAAACTAGTATACATACTTAGAAGTGGGAAGAGATGCCCCTGATAAATAATTGAGGTGACATCACAATACCTCTACTTTCTTATTCTTTTGATTACCTGACTTGTGGGATTATTTATGCTTCTTGGAAGGTGAGATGTAAATGAAACAAAAACCTGGAGCTGGGGCTGTTCTTGATATCTTTGTTTTAGGCTGTGATGGGCTTCTCAAAATGGACATTGTCTAGTATAGAGTAGATTCTGCACATATAAGCTGGTCAAATGAATGAATACATTTATGAATAATGGGTTTGAGATATAGAAGAGATGATTATACCTCTTTGTGGAAATCAGGCTCCTTCATATTTTTCTTTGATTCTACTGTCTGTGGAGGGCAGTCTGGGGTACTGTATTATAGGTAACGGGCTGGAGTCAGACAAACCTAGAGTCACCTGCTGTGTGACTTTGAGCCAATAACTCAGCCTCACTGAGCCTTTGTTTCCCTACTTGTGAATGAAGAGCTCAATGGCTGCTTTGAAAAGCTAGTTATCAGGGCATCTGGCTGATCCTATGAGCTCACATGGTCACCAGTGCTAGAGTGTTGATTTCTTCCCTTCCCCCACCCCTGCTCCTCTTCTTCAGTAGGAGGTGCATACATGTAACAGCCCTCTGCAAATAGGAAACTTCTTGCACACATTGTGTGTGTGTGTGTGTGTGTGTGTGTGTGTGTGTGTGTAGGTCTATGCGATGTGTATATTTTTAGGTGTAAGGTATGTCCAAAGTAGTATGTGTGTACATCAAATGTCTGTCCTCAGATAAACCTGAAAAACTGTGACCTCCCTCGGTAGTTGCTGAATTCGGCTCTAGAAAAATCAACGTTTTCTTAATAGCCCTCCTCTGAGAGTGGAGCATCATAGAATTGTCACTAAGTCACACATTTTAAATCTCTGTACCATTTTCCTCATTCATCCCAGGACTGTCAACACAGCTGTTACCCAGCTTAGGTGTAGACAGCTTTCTAAACAGAGTGGCAAGCCCATTGGTTCTGGTTTAATAGACACAGTATTAGACGTGTTCCAGTTGTGGCTACTGTATTCAATAAGTCATCTGCTCCGGAGGAAATAAAAAAGGAATTAAAAAAAAAAGAGAGAGAGGAGAGGAAGATATCAATCTTTGATATCTCAATAGTGATCCTGGGTGCTTCTCTCCCAGGGAAGAGTTTGGGAACAGTGAGTGGCTGCAAGTCTGTCAGTGGGCACAGCAAACCTGTTCCAAGATCGATATGCCAGCGTTCCTAATGCTGAGCTGTGACCCTGGGGAACATGCTCCCAAGATGTTTGTGAGGAAGCAGTAGGAAGTCTGCCTGCTGGAGGCAGTGGCTCCAGGTACCTTGGAAGAAGATGTTGGCAAACAATTACTCTGCATGGCCTGGTCTCCAGCCAATTTCTTAAGCTTCACCAGAGCAAAGTGGCTTCAAGGCCCCATTGGCTGATTTTAAATCTAGATACATCTCCAAATTATTAGAGGACATTGCATCAGTGCTTTTATGGCTTTGCAAATCCATTCTTTGTCTACTGCCCGTAGACACGTTGGACAGCTATTTCAGTGGCTGGGAGGAGGGGAAAACAAGAAATCCCATAAACAAGTAGCACTGGCATGTAAGCTAGGTCTGACTCCAGTGCACTGCTTTCAGAGCCCCTCATAATCTGGCCTCAGCTCCTCTGCTTGGTCTAATTTCCCATAAATCTACGTTGGCCTTCTGGTGTCCAGCCACGCTGAATTCCTCACCTTTCATGGATGCACATTCGCACTCAAGTCAACGTCTTTGCACTTAGTGTCTCTTCGATCTGGAACACTCTTTGCTTGGAATAGCTTTTACCCTCTCGACTGCTTGCCAAATTTCTAAATAAGGACAGCCACTTCTGTAATGTTTTCTCCAGCCCCCTTTTCCTCTGCCCTGCTTTCTCATAGCTCCTTTTTCAGTAACACATATCTTCGAGTCTCTAATTGTTTGTTCACCTGGGTGCCTTCTTCACCAAACTGTCACATTCACCTTTGCAGCTCCTGATTTGGGAGCACTTCTGCGCTCTGGTGGCATTTGACAAGGATAGTTTAATGAATGAATGAAGTAATGAATGGACAAATCCAGTGAAAAATCTCTGCGAGAGTCCCAAAATCCTTGGGAAGAGGTGAGCTATTATCATTCCATAGTACACACATCATTACGTACCATGGTAAATAAACCATGATGGAGCTAGGTCTCTCCGAAGTAGAATACATGCTTCTTTTTGAGAGGGTAGAAGTCCCAGTTTGCTTATAAATTAAGCATCAGAAATAATTAGCATTGCGGTCATTTAGCTGGTCATAGCTAAATTGGTCATAGCCAATTATCTCATACGTCCAAGGAGGGAGTTTAACTACTAACTCATGTACTGGCTTAGCATGTGACTTTGAGCAAGTATCCGTTGTTCTTTAATCTTCTCACTCATACAGGAGGGATAAAGACTTTGATCTTTAAGTCAAGGACTAACGATTATCCTGGGGGAAAAGGCTTGCCGCAGGACTGTGACCGTGCACTCTCCTCTCATGTGGAGCAGAGAGGGTGACAGAAGCTGTCATCATTCTTCTCCCCCAGCTAAGGCAGATAATCTGGATTCAAAACATCACTATGGGGAAGGTTGTAGTTAAGATATTTCTGGCTCAGAAAGGGAAGAATTAGCATTTCAGGAGTTTTCACTAGCTTGGGGTATGAAATGAAGCCAACACAGCTTTCTAGGGCTAAATTTGGAGCACCCATTTTGCAAACTGTGGGCAATTCTATCTTCCCCTTGGGCATCACCCTCCCGGGATAAGTTTGGGAAATTCTTTCTTAGCCCCTAAAGGTTGGTTCTGGTGATTCTTGTCATCTAGAGAATCCATTGTTACAGGCACTGAGTTCTGTCAAAGGTTCCTCATGCTGAAGGGTGGAAAGAGCCATGCACCAATTACAGGTGCTCTGCTCCAAAGAAACCTGGAGCTTGGGTGCTGTGCTTTTGCCTTAATCACATGAGATGCTTGGAATGAAACTTTTCCACAGAAAAAGCTCATGTTATTTAGATGACAGTGCTCTCAATTAAAAAAAAAACCAACTCACGACTATAAATAAATCAAGATGGAATCCTAAAATATTGTTCAAGTAGTGCAAAGAAAGGCAAGTAGAAATAAACAAAGGAACCAAAAATAGATGAAGACAACAAAATGGCAGACTTAAGTCCTTTGTTTCAATGATTGCCTTTAATGCAAGTGATCTAAATACCAACCAAAAGAGAAATTGACAGAGTGGATTTAACAATATGGTCAAAAGTATATTGTCTGTAATAAATATACAAATAAAATGACGTACACACATCAAATACAATAACCTAGGTAGGTTGAAAGTAAAGAGATGGATAAAGATCATGAAAACATTAATTAAAAAAGAAAACAGAGGTTGCATGAGAGGAAAGCAAACAATAGAGAAAAAAAGGGGCATTGCTTAATGGTAAAAACAGTAACCCACTGAGAGGACATAATGATCCTAAATGTGCATGTAGTCAACAACAGAGCTTCAAAATACACGAAGCAAAAACTGTTGGCACTAAAAGGAGAAACAAACAAGTCCACAATTATAGCTGGAGACTTAACACCTTGCTCTCAGCATCTGATAACACCCACTAGACAGAAAATCAGAACGGACCACCGTCAACAGACAGGAGGATCTGCTTGACATTTAAAGAGCAGTCTATTCAAGAACAGCAGAATACACATTCTTTTCAAGTTTCCATGGAATATTAACCAAGATAGTCCATATCTTGAGTCATAAACAAACCTCAACAAATTTGAGAAAACTGGAATTATACCGAGTACATTCTTGGAGAAGAATGAAAATCCAACCAGAAATCAATACAAAGACAACAGGAAAATTTCCAACAACCTGGAAATTAAACTACACTCTTATAAATAATCTACGGGACAAAGAGTATGTCTCAGAGGAAATTTTAGAAAATACATAGAACTGAATCAAAATAAAAGTACAACATCAAAATAATGTGAGATGTAGTTAATGCAGTGCTTAGAGGGAAATTTATAGTCTGAAATTTTGGGTTTAGAAAAGAGGAAATATCTCCAATCAGTAATTTAAGCCCCTACCTCAAATAACCTGTAAAAAGAAAAAAACAAAATAAATACAAATCAAGCAGAAGAAAAGTAAAAAAAAAAAGAGCAGAAATTCATAAAATCTAAGGCAGTAAAACAATAGAGAAAAATCAGTGACACAACAAAAAAATTCTTTGAAAAAAATCAATAAAAGTGATAAACCTCAGGGAGTTTGGGTGGCTCAGTCGGTTAAGCGTCTGACTTCAGCTCAGATCATGATCTCAGGGTTTGTGAGTCTGAGCCCCGCTTCGGGCTCTGTGCTGACAGCTCAGAGCCTGGAGCCTGCTTCAGATTCTGTGTCACTCCCTCTCTCTGCCCTTTCCATGCTCACGCTCTGTCTCTTTCTGTCCCTCAATAACACATAAATGTTAAAAAAAAATTTAAGTGATAAACCTCTAGCAAGGCTAACAAAGAAAAAGACACAAATCACCAATATCGGTAATGAAACAAAGGATGTCATTACGGATTTTGAAGCCATTAAGAGAATAAGAATAAAATACCACGAACAGCTTCACTGTCATAAACTCAATCGCTTAGTAGAAATGACCAATTCCTCAACAACCAGAGGCTAACAGAGTCAATGAGGATAAAATAGAAAATCTGAAAAATCCTATAACCATGGAAAAAATTGAATTTGTAACTTAAAAACTCCCCCCAAAAAATCTCTAGACTCAGATGGGTGCCCTGGAGAATTCTACCAAACATTTAGAGAGGAATTAACATCAATTTTACACAATCTCTTCCAGAACATAGGGGAGGAGAGAACACATCCCAGCTGATTTTAATGAGGCTAGTATTACACTGATACAAAACCAAAACAGACAGAGAAGGAAAGGAAGAAAAAAAGAAAACTACAGACAAATATCTCTCATAAATTTTGATGCAAAAATAAAATCCTCAACAAAATATTAGCAAAGCAAATCCAGTAATGTATAAAGTGAATTATAAACCATGACTAAGTGGGATTTATTTCAGGTATGCAAGGCTGTTTTAACATTTGAAAATCATCAGTATAATCCACCATATCGACAGGCTGAGGAAGAAAAGCCATATGAGCTTATAAATTGATGCAAAAAAAAAAAAAAAGCAAAAAAATAGAAAGTGAAATTCCATTTCACCAGAAAACAAGTGTGTGTTGTGCTGGCCTTGTCCAGCTGTGGCAAAGATGGACATGAACAAGCTTTGGCCCCCTTGGCCTTGGAGAAACAGGAAATCTGGGATGGAGTGGACATAGAAGAGTGGAGACAGAGCCCTTGCACCACGGGCTCAGGAAGGCTAAGTCCTCTGCCTTATGTCACCTTGCCAGTAACTGAGAATCAGATTGACCGCAAATCCAGAGATATGTACACAAGCATACCCTGGAATTACATTCTTGATCAAATTCTTTCATAAAATTACACACATGCACACACATGTGCACACACATGTGCAGGCACATTACCACAGAGATGAAAACAACATGTCTCAGGACAAGATCGTAAACACAGTAATTTGAAATCCTTGCAATAATTTAAACTAATGACTTTCATTCTTATGATATTTTGAAGGGATAATTGGCATCACAGAACTCTTTCAGATGCCTAGGTTTTCAAGGATGAAATTGAAGTTCAGAGCAGTAAGGCTTGCTGAAGTCATAAAGCCACTTAAAGGCACAGAGCAAACTAGACTTCATTTACTGCTTGGCGGAAAATGCTTTTTACATTGATCTTCTCTAGTTCCCTAAAATGTTAGTTATGAGTGCGCTATGTGTATTAATTATATAAAAGAACATCATATCCTTCAAAAAATGTTAGTGCCATGTAAAAATCCAGCCTCACTCTATCATTAATTGGGATTATAAAGTTTTTTATTTTTTAATTTATTTTGAGAGAGAGAGAAAGAGAGTGAGTGGGAGAGGGGCAGAGAGAGAGGGAGAGAGAAAAAGAATCCAAAGCAAGCTCTGTGCTGTCGATGTGGGACTCGAACTCACAAACCATGAGATGCTGGCCTGAGCCAAAATCAAGAGTCACACGCTTAACTGACTGAGCCACCCAGGCGCCCCTTAATTGGAATTATAAATCTGGATTTACTATAAACTGTCACAAATTCTTTTGAAATTATGTGGAAATACTTCATAAACATATAAGAATTAGATCTCATGTATTTGGTCTCTAAAATGAATATTTCAGAAAATATGGTAAATATTCATAAATATTTTAATAATAAAATCTGGTTAGTTTCAGAGGATGTGGAAGGGATTGGTTTGGAGGGATTGCCTATGTTATTTACAAAAGCTGTTCATAAAAATGGGAACAATGTCTTATTTTTTCCCTCAGTACATCTCCTCAAAGCAAGCAGCTGTTCAGAATCCTTCCATGAACTGCTCTTTTCACAGGGATTTTGAGCATTTACAGGAAAAGCATTTTTAAAATCTTATCTCATTAACATTAATGATGGTTTTGTACCAGGCACAATTCTAGGGCCTTTCTACATTTAAAAAAAAAAAAAAAGCCTTACAATTTTCCAAGGTAAGTATTACTGATGGTAATATTATTCTGATTTTACAGGAGATTAAACTCACAGGCTCATCCAGCATCAGGGCGGGCAGCTGGAGGAGTCAGGGTTAGACCCCAAGCGATTTGGACACAGAAGCCTGGGCCCTCCTCATTCCCATTGCCCCTCCCACCAGCCTCCCCACTCACCTCTAGAAGATAGAATGATAAGGGTTAGTGTGTAATTGAAATTGTCCCCACCACCAAGCAGACTCATCACACATAGCTGACCAGACACTTCCAAATGTCCAAGGGAATGGCCAGTTGACAGCTCCACCAAGCACCCCCCAGCTGTGCCTGGTTTTGGATCAATCGTCAATTAACATCCGTTCTTTTGCTTCCTATTTTCCAAAAGTTACGGAGAAATGAAACTCTTAAAGGAGGTGGGTAGACTAGCGGGAAAATCACACAGCCAAGCGTTACTATGGATCATGTGGGAAAATCACTGTTGACATAACTTTGGATCAGAGGTATACCAGAGATTATGGTTCTGAACAAAAGTGGTGGCACAGATTAATCCCACTTCCCAGGTGACCCTGCAGAAGTCATCTGACACTTGGGATCCCTGACCTGAAGGAGTTTTGGAAAATCAAAGTGTGACGATGGACCAAAAGTTCTCCATGCATCATAGTAACTGTATGTCTATCAAGGATCATTGAAGGGTCATGGCTACCTCCTATATCTTGTTGCCAGAGGTGACCCCACTCAGAAAAATGGAGTTTTGTTCAGAAAACAGGAAACCAAACAGACATTGAGGCATGTGCTCGTGCCTCTGGAGGGAACGCTGTCAGGTTGGCACTACGCCACCAGCGAGCTAATGGACACCTGAAGTGCCAGGGTGCAGGGTGGGTCTGGGGCCAGAATGTGGAGCCCTGCAGTAATCATGACAGTTTCCATAGAAAAGCTTCCTAAACTAGAGATGCCACAGTTCTGATCGGGAACAGTTACAGTGGGTAGGCTGACACTGAACCAGACTCAGCTGCAGCAGGACCATGTTGAGAGTGCAGGGCCGCTGAAGAAGGCAAGGCTGAGAAGAAATCAGCAAGATTTGTACCAGGACTCCAGGCATTCTCTGTAGCTTTGGGGCTTTGGGGGTTCCTGGTGACTCATCCAGCCACAGATTGTTTAGAGCCTTCGAAAGTGTATTTCTCTGCTTACGGTAGAGACAGCATTGGCCATCTTGGCAATGGGAATTCCTAGGGTTAGAAAAAAAGCGAAAGGCACCCAGGGCCATGCTGGCTGCGGGTGGTGTGGGAAGGGTACCCACTGGAAGGTGGGAGAATGCGGTGAGGCCGGCTCGGGAGAGCGTGAGCAGCCATTGTGACGTGCTCCGGAAGCACCTACGTGGGGTCCGTGGGGTCTGTGGGGTCCGGCGCAGGGTCGGTGGACTCCCAGAACATCAGCCGGATGCTTTTTAGGGAGGAGGTGGAGCGTGCACCTCGTTCAGCCCCGTGGACCAAATCAGACCACAGCGATTTTGTGCAAAACTTACCGATGTTTAAGTCTCAGGATCAACTGAAAAACCCTAAGAAGACAGAGGTAAAATATTGCTTCCCCTACAATTTCTTATGACGATGATGGGATTTCAGTGGCTCAAACACTAAGAAATCCTGGGACATCTGACAGAAAAAAAAAACATAGCAGAACATGATTGGAAACATTGATTTTGCTATCAAGACCAACTGTAATGTCATATTTGACAGTGATGTACATAGACTCACATGTGACCAGATGGATTTAAGGAACTAAAGTTGACTTTAAGGAGCCAACGCTGGTAAAGTCTCTTGAAATACCAGCCCAATACCTTGTTTACAGAATGGAAACTGCCCTTTTCCCAAGTCCTACAAGCTAACGCTGGATAACCTGATATAAACTTCAAAAGATCACAACAGATCACAGATAAACAACCATATTTACTCATGTGGGCCACTCAGAAAGTTCACTGGGACACCCAGTAACTGTAATGAGGACATTCAAACTACAAACCAGGAAGTTTGTCAAATTACAACTGACATCTTCATTCTACCATATAAAGAAGCTTCTTGCTTAAATCTAGAAATCTTAACTGGCTGACCTCTAGCCTCAGAAACTAAGTTTCTAACTATTAATATTTGTTTTTCTTTAGTTCCTGTAAAAAATGCCCCTCAGCAAATGCCTGATTGCTCATATCATATGGAGACCTAACTCTCATCTGTACCATTGCGTCCTGAACTAAGACACAACTGTTTAAATGAACGGTTCTATTCTCAAGACTAAGAAACTAAATCACTGAGCAATAGAATAATCTGCCAACTCAGATTCTGGACCATGAATCTTTTGGGGGAATTGTCAAAGGGGGAGAAGGAAAGGAGGCAGAATACGCTACTTTGGCATAAGGACTATTTTGAACTGAAGGCACTTAAAAAACAGCAGATGCAAAGAAGGACATTCTAATCTCCCCTGCTCCTCCTGAAAGCAGGAGATAAAACTCCTGTGTGAAAGTGTGCTCCCTGGACCAGGAGAAAAGGAACATTCTTCAATGGGGAATCAAAGCCAAGAGAATCCTGTATAAATAGACCGTGTTAAAATAACACTTATCCTTTAGCCTGGTTAGTTACTTTTCCACAGTTGCCTCATTTTGTTCAACCTAATGTAAAAGCCTGTGGGTTTGCCATTTCTTTAGGTCTGTCTTTTCTTATGAGAGCTGTCTGTCATATAAAACATCTAACTTTATGTACTTTTCTCCTGTTAATCTGTCTTATATCAATTTAATCTCAGGCCTGGCTGAAAAACCCTAAGAAAGTAAAGGTAAAATTTTGCCTCCCCTACATTCTCAACTATCTCCTCTATTGATTAAAGTGTCCTGGTAGCCCACAGATGTTGGGAAGAAGAGGAACAGTATTTGTAATATTTCTTTATACACTGTCTGTTATCTTTTGCAAGAATAATTGTGAAAAAAAGAAGCCATCTTGCTGGTCAATAAAGGAAGGAAGGAAGAAAGGAAGGTAGGAAGGACAGAAGGAAGGAAGGAAGGAAAAGAAAAGAAAGTACGCTGGAAGAATTAATTGTCTATAACTGATTTTCTCCATATTTTTGCACAATGGCCCACTTGGTAAGTAATAGTTAAGACTTATCCCCTTGGGTCCCCCTCTGTGTGTAACCTCCATCTCTTACTCTATCAAGAGATTTTGGGGAGTGAGAGGGACATTCTTGGGAAAAACTTGAATCTTCTCTATCAAAAATTAACTGTTTTGCTCATAATTGCCAAAACTTGGGAGCAACCAAGATCCCTTTAGTAGGTGAATCATTCAGAGTTAAAAAGAAACGAGCTAGTGGGGCACATGGTGACTCAGTCAGTTAAGTGTCAGACTCTTGATCTCGGCTCAGGTCATGATCTCATGGTCTGTGAGTTCAAGCCCTGTTTTGGGCTCTGTGCTGGGGCATGGAGTCTGCTTGGTATTCTCTCTCTCTCTCTCTCTCTCTCTCTCTCTCTCTCTCTCCCCCCTCTCTGTCCCTCCCCCACTTGCACACATGCACACTCTCTCTCAAAATAAATAAATAGATAGATAGATAGATATAAATAAATAAATTGATTTTAAAAAGAAATGAGCTATCAAGCCCTGGAAAGACATGGAAGAAACTTTAATACAAATTACTAAGTGAAAAAGCCAATTTGAAAAGGCTACATACTGCATGATTTCAACTATATGACATTCTTGAATAGGCAAAACTATAGAGACAGTAAAAAAAAAATCGGGTTGCCAGAGGTTGAGAGGAGGTGGCTAAATAGGTATAGCACAGAGAATTTTTAGCGCACTTAAAATACTCTGTATGAGACTGTAATGGTGTATACGTGTCATTATGCATTTGTCCAGACCTACAAAATGGACCAAACCAAGAGTGAATCGTGGTGTAAACTATGGACTTTAGGTGATACTGACATGTCGATGTAAACTCATCAATAGTAACAGAGGTACCACTCTGGTGGGGACGTTAATGATGGAGGATCCTGTGCATGTGTAGGAGCAAGGGATATATAGGAAATCTTTGTAATGTCCACTCGATTTTGTTGTGAATCTGAATGTGCTCTAGAAAAATAAAGTTTTAATTAACTGTTCACAGTGTAAATGTTTTATTATGTATTAACTAATATGCCTGATGTACCTCATGACCCATCGAGACACCAGGGTTTGGATGGGGCATCCATTCTCACGTATCGCCTCAGCGTACATTCTCTGACAGAAATTAGCAACTAAAAGAAGTGCTAATGAAGTGGACAGAAACCATGTTTTACCAGTAGGAGAGCTACCATCTCAATGGTGACGGCAGAGACAGCTCTCATCTCAATGCACACCCGGGCTGTGCTGGAAGGTGGGCACACAGCTCTGCATCTTGTGCTGCTGACTCAGCAAAACTGACCCTCCCCTGCTGTGATCAGAAGCCCCCCCCACCATGCTCCTGTTGGATGAGGCTGAGGAGGCTGGGCTTCTAGGACAGTCCATATTCGCTCATGACAAATTTTCGCCTCTGAACCTGAATAATAAACTTTCCAGGACCCGAGGGAACTGGAAGGAAGAAGTGCTTTCCAACATGGCCTAAGAGCCCCCTCTGGAAAATGCATGTTATTTTGGACTTACCAACATCAGGATAACCTGTTTGAGGCTTAGGGCTCCATATTATACCTCACTTGTAACAGACGGAAGCCATGTCACCTACAATCTCCACCTGAGGACAACTGTATAACCACGGTGGTCACAGCATCTTCACTCCTTTGGCAGTATAGGCTAAGCCTAACATTTCAGGAATTAGAACTCTGCTCATCAGCTTTACATTTGATATCCAGTCATTGGATTGCAAAATGATTTATTTTCTTGGGTGACCAGGACCAGATCTTCTTAAAAAGTGAGCTGAAATCTCAACCTTAACACAGCATGGAGTTTAGTGACACTGAAAAATAATCAACATATTTTTAGTAATAGCTTTATTGACATATAATTCAAATATAAAATTCACCCTTTTAAAATGTACCATTGAGTAGCTTTTAGTATATTCAAAGATTGTGCAATCATCACCTAATTTCAGAATATTTCATCACACCATGCCCATTAACAGTTACTCCCTATGCCCATCCTCAACCACCTCCACCCTTCGTAAGCATTTTCTGTCTCAATAGATTTTTCCTATTCTGAACATTTAATGCAAAATCATCATATAAATGTGGGAATTTGTGTCTGGCTTCTTTCATTTAGCATGTCTTCAAGGTCTATCCATGTTGTAGCAGGTGTCAGTATTTTGTTACTTTTTGTTGCCAAGTAATATTCCATTGTGTGTAGATACCATATTTTGTTCATCCATTCTTCAGTGAATGGACACTTGGGTTGTTTCCACCTTCTATCTGTTAGGAATAATGCTATTAGGAACATTCAAGTACAGCTTTTGTGTGGACATGTTTTAAATTCTCTTGGACATATACCCAAGAGTGGAATTGCTGGGTTATATGGTAACTATACGGTTTAACTTTTTCAGTAATTGCCAAACTGTTTTCCTAAGTGGCTGGACCATTTTACATTCTTACTAATAATATATATAAGGGTTTCAATTTCTCCACCCACTTTCCAACACTTGTTATTGCTTGCCTTTCTTATTATAGTCATCCCGATGGGTGTGAAGTGTTTTTTATTGCATTTCCCTATATGATGTTGAGCATACTTTCATGTGCTCATTGGCCATTTGTGTATTCTATTAAATAAATAAATAAATCTCTGCCCACTCTTTATTGGGTTATTCGTTTGAATATCAGACCTTTATCTGATACGTGATCTGTACATTTTTTCTCCTATAATGGCTATCTTTTCACTTTCTTTTTTAAAAAAATTTTTTTAATGTTTATTTTTGAGAGTGAGAGAGAGACAGAGTGTAAGCAGGGAAGGGGCAGAGAGAGAGGGAGACACAGAATCTGAAGCAGGCGTCAGGCTCTGAGCTGTCAGCACAGAGCCTGACGCGGGGCCCAAGCCCACAAATTGCAAGATCATATTCTAAGCCAAAGTTGGACGCTGAACAGACTGAGCCAACCAGGTGTCCCTTCACTTTCTTGATAGTGTCCTTTCATGCAAAGTTTTTAATTTTTATGAAGTCTGACAATTTTTTTTCTTTTGCTGCATGTGCTTTTGGTGTCATATCTAAGAATTCATTGACAAACCCAAAGTTGGTAAGACTAACTCTATGCTTTATTCTAAGAATTTTATAGTTGTAACTCTTAGAAAGAAATGTGTAGTTTTAACTTTTACAAAGGTACATTTATATCTTTGATCTGTTTTGAGTTCATTTTTCTATATGGTGTGAGGTAGGGGTTCAACTTCATTCTTTTGTATATGGATATCCAGTTGTTTTAGCACCATTTGTTCAGAAGGTTATGCTTTCCCCCACTGAGTGTTCTTGACACCCATCAATTGATAATAAGTGTGAGGGTTTATGTATGGACTCTCGATTCTAGATCATTGACTTCTTCGTCTATCCTTAAGCCAATACCACACTGTCTTGATTACTATACTTTTGTAACTTTTAAAATTGAAGAAGTGTGAGTCCTCCATCTTTTGTTATTCTTTTTCAAAAATATGTCAACTAGTCAGAGCCCCTTATAATTCCATATAAACTTAAGGTACAGCCTGTCCATTCTTCAAAAAATAAAGTTGTGATTTTGATAAGAATTGCATTAATCTGTAAATTATGGGAAGTATTACCATCTTAGCAATGGTATGTCTTCCAACCCATGAATAAGGGAAATATGGGGAGTCTTTCCAGTTATTTAATTCTTTAATTTATTTCAATGATATCTTGTAGTCTTCGATATATGTCTTGAATTTCTTTTGTAAAATTTATTTGTATGTTATCTTCCTTGATGCTATTAAAATGGAATTGTTTAATTTTATTTTCAGATTGTTGACTGCTGGCAAATAGAGATACAATACATTTTTGTATATTCATCTTATATACAGAAACTTTGCCAAACTCATTTCTAATAGTTTTAATAGTTTTTCATGGATCCTTTAGGACTTTCTATGTACAAGGTCATGGCATCTGTGAATATGGTTTAAATTCTTTCTTCCCATCTAGATCCCTTTTATTTCCTTTACTTGCCTAATGCCACCCTGCTAGAACACCCAGTAAAGTGTTCAATAAAAGTGGCAAGTATGGATATCCTTGCCTTGTTCCTGATCTTAGGGCAAAAACATGTAGTATTTTACCACTAAGTATGATGTTACTGTGAGCTTTTCGTAGAAGGCCTTTATCAAGTTATATAATTAGCTTTGTATGTGATTCCCATTCCTGGTTAGTTTCATTTGCTGCCTATCACATACTTCCAGAGCTGTTTGAAGCTTTTCTGGTGTCATCAGACTTTCAAATGACTGCTTTCCCTATTACATCTATATGATGTATTTACCCCTGAATAATCCTATTCAAGCATGTAATAGACTAACAGGCAAATACATTCTCTTTGATACATCCTGGTAAAGGTGAAATAACTTAGGCCAAATATCAGAAAACCTACCATTTTCTTGCCTGCCTTAGCATTGATTTTCCCCTCCGTAACATGGAGGGAAATTGCCTCTGCTTTTGCTTTCTAACCAGGTATGTAACTAGCAAATGGGAAAAATTGATATGAAAAGGTGTGGTAAACTTAGAGTACTGTGCCTATGTGAGGGTGATGACATTGATGAGGAAGACAGACCAGGGAGAAAATATAATGACCCAGTTTGCCTCTGCCTGGAGCTGTGCTCTTAAATTTATGGTTTTCATATTCTGGCTGCAAAATGCATGTGAACAATATCTCCATGAACTGAAATGGGACATCAAGTATGAGAAAGGATTCCTAAAACAGGTGATGTTCTCTGGGGCAGAGGAGAGTATAACAAGACAATGCTACAATAATGAGAAATGGGGAGAGAGGACTCCATAGGTTTGCTCCCCTTCACACCTGCAGGGAGGAAGGCAACATTGACCACAGACCCTAAGGACCTGGGGTCCTTTTATCCCACGGCTTCCATTGCAGTGTGTGGTGAGGCCACAGGTTGGAAGGAAAAGGGAGTGGAAGTACTTCTTCTTTGACCCAGGAGACAGAGGGCACCTGACTCAGGATATACAGAAAGGGAAGTGGAGAAAGACAGCACTTGTCCCTCCAGCCAGCTTGTCTCAAGGTGACCACATGCTGCTCAGTCACCAACGAGGTTGACTTTATGAGTCTTAAGTGTACTAAGAACTTTCTTGACCTTGGTGTTCCTGGAATGAACCCTCTCTTTGGGGTGATTGTCCATGATGGGACCCAAATGTAGCATTTCTACTAAGTAATTTGAGGATAAAATGATAAACTCAAGTTATAACTGAAAAAATACTTTTAAGAGTAAATCTAGGGGCGCCTGAGTGGCTCAGTTAGTTACATGTCCGACTCTTGATTTTGGCTCAGGTCATGATCTCACAATGCCTCCCCAACTCGCATTCTATCTCCCTCTCAAAAAAAAAAAAAAAAAAAAAGGAAATTAATCTAATCTAGAAGTTGTCAGGGGCATGTCACTTTAATTACAACAGGGGCATGTTCCTGTAGTTACAACATTCACAGCTGCCTTGTTTTAAAAATAGAGCCAGGGACTTAGGCTCAGGTCATGATCTCACAGTTCATGAGTTCAAGTACTGCATTGGGCTCCATGCTGACAGTGTGGAGCCTGCTTGGGATTCTCACTCCCTCCTCTCTCTCTCTCTGTCTTTCTCTGCCCCTCTCCTGCTTGTGCTTTCTTTCTCTCTCTCAAAAATAAAATTAAATTAAAACTTTAAAAAATGGAGCCAGAAGACTTCTTAAAATGATGACCAAGAGTGAAGGGTTTAAGGGTCTTGGCACAGTAGCAACTAATAGCCACAGGGAACCGAGACTTGCTTTCCCTTATCAGCTATCCTTGGTGCCCCATGAGCCAGATAGCAATGGCCCTTGTGACTGCAATGGGGATGAAGGCACTGGTGGGGATTATGACAGGACATGTGTTGGATGGTACCCTTGCCCAGGACCTTACTAGATACAGTCCAGAGCAAAGCATTCCTTTGTGTCTTTGAGTGTGCAGCAGAGTAAAAGCAAACAAAATGAAACTCAAATTCATTTTGTTGATCTCTGAACCGGAATTAGTGGAGCAATCTTGCCACAGAGTGCATGGTCTCTTTTGTGAAAGAGGAGGCTCCCAGGAAGTTATTTAGAAAGAGAAAATGGAAGATACAGCTAAAATATGTTGTGTAGGATATCAAAGGGAATGCGGATGTGGAGGAGGCCCATGATGAAAGTGGACACTTATTAAGGGAGAGGAAGAGGAATGAGGGGAGAGTCACATTGACCACGGAGGAGAAATGTATTCAGTGAGAAATTCCCAGAGGCATGGGGTGACTAAGTAATTTGAAAAACAAGGTTGGTACATATTCAGTTTTGTTTACTACATGCTATTGACATTTCACTCTCCCACTAGTGTCTCAAACCTTTAAGGGTCAGCTAACCCCCTACTTACTTTTGAGCTGGTTTGGGGAACTCAGGTACGGGCAGCAAAGGTTCCCACCTCTTTTTTGGGGGCCATGATCCCAGGGAGCAGTGTCCAAAGAAGAGGTCAGAGGCCTTGAAGGGCCCTATAGTCACCAGCAGCAAAGAGCCATAGAAGTGCATGGTGGTGCCAGCGCTGATGGGAAGGGACAGTGATGGTGGGAGGGGTATGGGATGGTAGGAGGGGGCCATGGGTGCTGGGATGGTCCAGGGGTGGTGGGATGGGTCAATGCTGATGGAAAGGGCCAAGGATGGTTGGAGGGGCTGGGGCAGGTGGTGGTGGGAGCCAGTGTTGGTGGGAGGTGGTGGGGCTGGAGGGTGAAGCACCTGCCAATAGGCCAGGAGCAGTTTAAGACCAATTTTTTTCATTCATCTCAACACAGAAAGAAGATGGTGGGGCACAAGAAACCTACCTAAGTAATCTTTCTAAGCAATGAGGATAGAAAACTGAGAAAATTGGTGCTAGTTTCATGGTTGAGAGGCTCCAGGTAGTGCGGGACATTGCTCCAGGTAGTGCTGGACATTGCTCAGAATTTAGAGGCAACACAAATCGAATGTGAATCTTACTTCTGTCACCTGTGGGCTGAGTAATCTTAAGCAGAACAGACCTCTTTATCCCCCCCCCCAATTTGTTTACCTGAGAAATGGAAGTAGGAATAATGACCTTGCTGGTAATCATGCCCTTCATACCCTCCCCAGGAGAAGAAGCCAACTTCCCCTTCACTATGGCCACCTACAATATTAAGAGAGCCAGGGATCTGAATTAAGGAGACCCTGTCTAAGGGGGCACAGGCTACTTCCAGAGTCCTCTCTTCCTAAACCAGTGCTCTCCCAGAGGGTCCCGGGCCCTCTCTCCACTCATGGATGCCAGGAGTCCCTTTTAATGCTATGTGGACCTATACCCCTTCACTCTCCAGCACCATGCCAGCGAGTACCTCTAGGACAGCAGCTCAGAAGGAGGTATGTGGTGGATTCCAACACAAACAGGGACAATGTCCCTTTTTTAAACAACCTGTTTGGAAACATAGGAAGTGAGCAGGGTGTCGGGGAGGCGTGCGGTGGGGGGGGGGGGGAGGGTATGAGTGAGGTGCAAAAGACCAATCCCTGTAAGAATAAGACACAGCAGGGAACAAGGACTCTGTCCTGGAATGCATGAAAGGAGGTTGTGCGATATTCCCTGCAGTCTCAGCATTCTAAGACAAAATAAGAATTGGACAAACTTATTTGGGGGTTAGAAGAGGCTCTGTAAAAAGGACCTAGGTCTGGACAAGCTCTCATGGCAGAGAGGCATTTTCCCGGATCAACACATGTTCCAGAGCCCAGATATTACCTTGTCAACCTTCCATTGAAAACCCTCTTCAGTGCTCATTTTACAGCACACTGATGACTATCTTCCTCAACCAGTGTTCTAGATCTTCTTGGCTCACCCTTTCCTGCCCCACCCGCTTCCATCCACTCCAGGCATTCTGAGGACCTCTCCTACTTCCCAAAGGGGTCATGGGCTGTAATGCAGCTACTTGGGGTACTCTTACTGCCTGGAAAACTCAGGCTCATCTTTTGTGGACTTCTGCTTTTTTTTTCTGTCCTATCTCCAGATTATGAGCTCCTCAAGCACAGTCACTTTCTGGAGGTTCTGGGGCATGGAAACATTTTGTCCAATGAGTGATCCTTTGTCATTGGTTGTACACATATGAGCAGTCACACATGCACACATGCATGTGTGCATAGACAGACACGCACACACATGCATGTGTGTGCTTTAGTCCATGTTTACTGTTTTTACTGTGCCAGGCACTTTGCTGAGCATTTTATGTGCATTTTCTCATTTCACCCTAAAAATCAATCCTCCAAATTAAAACCCAAGAAATTAAGGAATTGGCCTCATCAAACAACTAGGAAGTGGCAGACCCAAGACCAACCAGATTCCTCTATCTGCCCTCCAGAGTTGTTTTAAAGTTTGCAAAAATTCAGATTTTTAAGCAAATTGTAGAGACTAAACTGAGTGAGCTATGCAGTGTGGGGAATGGGTGTGAACTTATTTACCATGTGATTTTGAACCTGAGCCTCAGTTTCTTCTATCTATAAAATGGAATTAATCATTTTGAACCACAAGGCTGTTGTCTGGATTAGATAAGCTAATATAAGTAAGGCTGTAACAACTCTCCTTGTCAAGGCTGGAACTAAGGTGAAGCCAGCCAGGCACCACCCCACCAAGGGCCCAACATTTAAGAAGGTGCCGACTCCTGGGAGCTGACCTCCAACCAGAGCGACCTTGAGCATGAACACCTACTTATACCCTTCTTTACCCTAGTCCTAGCCCTGCTTCTAGCACTTGGGCGGTAAGGAATCAATACCACTCCGTCTCTGTCTTATTTCCTAATCAAGGTAAGTTTTCTTAGGCATCTGGGTGGAATTGTTCTAGCTATAGGAAGAATGATTTCAATGAATCATCTCTCCTTGTAGTCATACACACCTCAGGATTATTACTGTTTTTATTGGACCCCCTTACCACCACCTGCCAGGAAAATCTTTGTATCTTCATGCCGTTTCCACCCACAGTGGGAGTGATTTGCTGGTTACCCAGTTTTCTGTAGTAGCTTTAGGGGTCCTCCCACAGGGGCTATTGGGCTACATAGTACTAGACACTCTACGTCCATTCAGAATCATCAGGCTAGAGCCTCTAGCAGATGAACATAATGGATTCAACAGCCCTGGCTTATCAGCTGTCCCATAATGTGTGTCCATCTCAGTAAGTGATTCGAGTGAAACAGACCTCAGTCTTTACATCTGTAAATGAGAACAGCACATCTACTTCATAGATTTATTATAAGAATGAAGAAATGTGCTGAATTTGAAGTCACAAACACAGTCAACGTGTGTCAAATATTATTACAGTACTAGTAGCAATGGTGATAATATTATAAGCCTCAAGTTACAGGCATCAGAGTCATTGGGTCTCTATTGTGAGTGATCATCTACATACATGGTAGAAGAGTTGGGAGGGATGTCCAGCCTTTCACTGTATAAGCAAGAAAACTGAGGCCCAGAGAGAGGCAGCGATTCTCCAATGTCACACAGCAGGATAGCGTGGACTCCCGATTTCTACTCCCAGTGTTAGTCTCCTAACACTTCTCCACTTCCCCACAGTCACATCTTAGGCCTCAAGCACCACTTCAGTGTATTTTAAAGTGAGATAAAATTCTGACTTTTATATGCATTTATTATAATATGTAATATTATAGTACAGTATATATTATAAAATATATATAAAATAGTAACTATCTTGTATAAGACCCTGGTCATACATATCATACACATAACACATATATTTGGGCACACACTGAAGAGATGGGTGTTAAGTTGTATTAAAAACAAAAGGTTTAAGAAGGAATAATAGGGTGAAATCAGTACGGGACAATTTATGACTAATATCAGGAAGTTCTTGTTAAGAATACCATCTATTATTAGACTAAAATAGCCTCCCTAGGGACACTGGGAAGGCCCCATGACCTGACACATTTCAGCCAGGACAAGGCACTGCTAAACACAGAAGAGAAACAAAGCACCCTCCTCCCAGGGGATTATTCCAGGGACAAAGCTTGAGTGCTAGCCTCCTTTCTGAGTCAAGGACATAGACCAGAAGCTGAACCAGAACTGACCATGCATCTATATGGAGCAGTAGGACCTCAGTGTCCAGCCTGGTCAGCGAGCAATAGGCTTAAAAACTACTAGGGGCCAGTTAGAAAATGTGTGTCAAGTAGCACATGGGTGGCTCAGTTGGTTAAGTGTCCCACTCTTGATTTTGGCTCAGGTCATGATCTCAGAGTTCATGGGTTTGAGCCCCACATCGGGCTCCTTGGTGACAGTGCGGAGCCTGCTTGGGATTCTTGCCCTCCCTCTCTCTCTGCCCTTCCCATGTGTGCACACTCTCAGTCTCTCTCTCTCAAAATAAACAAACATTTTTTAAAAAAGATGTATGTCAAAACCCCACAGCAGAACAAGGAAAAATGAATGCACTTACTAGGCTGCACATAAGGTTATGTGGTGGGCTCAGTGTCTCTGGATTTTGTGGCATGTGACAAGGTGACATGTGGAGGCCTTTTGATCAATCTAAAGATGACAGGACAAGATCCTCATGGGCTCCTTATAAAAGGCTTGGTAGTTGTTTGAACAATCTTTCACAAAAGGGACTGATGAATGTGGACCCAAGGGAACTCTCTAGGAGCTATGCGGCCTCTTTAAATAAATATTAAGATAGATTGTGGTATTCAGAAGCACTAAGACATAGAAAAGTTGCCAGTCAAACTCATTAAATTGATCTGGATGATGTTAAAGACTAATCAACATCTCAAATGATCTTTGGACATGAGAATCATGGACATAATAAACCAGGAAGAAATTTAATACAGAAATTGTGAAGATGTACTGAGACTGAATGACAATAATAGAAACTGCCTGGCATATGGCAGGAATTAAATGTTTGCTAGCTAGATTAATGGATGGGATTCATTAGCATCAAATATAAAAATGAATTAAATTTGAACAAACTCCAAGTGTATCAGAAGTGCAAAGGTTGTGGCACATTGATTGCTGTGACCCTCACCTGTGTGCTCCACATCCAGCCGCCAGACCTTGGCGGGGGGTGGGGGGTGACACCCCATCTAGTGCACTGGTCAGACCACCTACAGGGTCAAGTGCACTTCTGGGCACCACAGGACGAGAGTTTGAGGAATGAATTGTGTCCAGAAGTGAAGGATCCAACTGATGAACTGACCTCACACTGGGATGGCTACAGGACCTATGAAGGTTTAGAAAGGGGAAGCTCTGAGATTAGCTGATGGTTGGGCTTAAATTCCTGAAGGGTTGTCATGAGAAGCAGAGCTGTGCTTGCTCAGGGTGATTTGAGAGGACGGAGTTGGGATAAGTGGAATGAATATGGAGCACATACTGGCTCAACATAGGGAAGATATTTCCAATGGTCTGAGTTGACAACAATGGAATGGACTGCTAATGAGCTCCCCGTCACTGCAAGTGTTCAAACAGAAGCTGACCGAACAGTTTTTTCCCATATTTGGCACAAGACAAGACACACATGCACAGGATCGGTGGTTTGTGTCCTCCCCAGTTCTGAGTCTTGAGAAAACACACCATTGCCAGCAGAGGGCACTCTCACAGATGAATGGAGAGCTGGCTGCCTGGGTGCTGGCTGGTATAAGGGGAATGAATGGGATCCAGAGTGAAGGCTGGCTGGGACCTGGTCACCAGGTTCCGAGAGAAGTTGATACAATGGGCAGAGCCCAGGGAAAAGAAACGTGTTCACCTGAGCCAGGGCACCACTGTTTCTACCACTGGCCTGAATGCAAAGGCCTACAGCAGAGGTCAATGGCTGAAGTAGCTGAAAGGAGACATGGGAGAGCTTGGGGCCCACTTGGCTTCTCTCTCTTTCTCTGCCCAGCATGGCGGAATGCTGGCCAAACCTAATCCTTGCTCACACTTGCACTTTGAGGATTTTCCTTGATACCTCTCTGAAGGCTGCTCCTCTCTCCAGGCCTGCCTTTCCCCTCCCAATGGGGCCCCACGCACACACTGGTGCTCCTGGACCCGTGATGAGCACCGACAGGCAGTGGGGGCCAACACGGCTTTCTCTCTCCCCCACCCTCTGGGAATCAGCTGCTCAGAAATGAACCCTTCTGGGGCTGGTAGAGCTAGGAGGTGAAGAGAAGCCAATCGGCCCTGCAGACAGAAAACATCTTTTTGGTGCCAACCTCCCTGGTTTCCTTAGTGGCTTTTCACCTCTACACACCATGAGGTGAAAATTCCTCTGCAGGGTTTCACACAGGGGTGAGCTCAGCTCAGTCACACCTGGATTGTACTATTAAGCTCAAGCATCTTGCTTCCTACAGATTTAGCCAACTCAACAATCTCAAGTATCTTCCCCACAGGAGAAAAAGAGATGAAATGAACAGAGCCCCAAACTCAGCCTTCCAGGGCCAAGTCTCTGGTCTTTCCTGGTCACACTAGGCAGCCAACTTTTTACGGGTTCATCTGGACCTTTCATAAAGCTGAAACGTGGATGTTTCTTTCGTCTCCAGACCTTCCATCCCTCATCATGTCACCTAACATTAGGGTACTTTCGCAGGATGCTCCCACCTGTGGGCTTTTGTCCATGGACAGAGTGTCTCCCATCATGTCTCCATGTCACCCAGAATCATCAGCGAATTGTCCACCCCAAGCAAAGTGAGGACAGCTCCAAGGCAGCTCTATCTGGGGCCAGGAGGCCAAACGGGGAGGTGGAGAGCTGAAACTACTCCATGCACACACACCAGCTGGCTTGGCTAGGGGGAACGGGAAGCCGACTGGCGCCCTCCCTCCCTCTCTCTTGAATATAAAACCATATGGATTATTCATCTGAAAGTTCTCTGATTCTTTGGCCCATGTGATGTTTTCAGTGGATAAACTGTCTGTTTATGATTAAAAGAGGCCACAGTTCATTAGACTTTGCTTGTTACAAACCGATTTCATTTCACTTTTTCTAGGCAGCCAGCCTCCAAGTGAGCAGGACCACAGTGCCATTTGTACCTGACCGACCTGCACGACTGTGTGTCTTTCGCCCTTAGATTTCCCGATGGCAGACCATGGAAACTGGACAGCGAACCAGAAAGGGGGACGTGACGGCCAGTGTGGGGGAGCTAGGGCAGGCCTCCATAGCAAGTCTCCTGCAGCCTGGGGTGGGGGTGGGGCATTCATCAGAATCCAAATCATCCACAAGGCTTCCATCTTAACAAGCGATCCTTGGATGTAATGCTTTCTCGGGGGGAAAAATAAACAAATCACCCAGCTGCAAAACTATACTTTTGACATATTATTAAGTAAACAATTTGGAAGATTTCTGCCAACCATTCACTGGGTAAAATGAACAGGGCTAGTAAGTTCTGTATTTCTTCTTTTTAACAGCAGAGGACTTTTTTAAAATGTTTTATTTATTTTTTTGAGAGAGAGAGGACAGCGTGAGCAGCGGAGGGTCGGAGAGAGAGGGAGACACAGAATCTGAAGACAGCCTCCAGGCTCTGAGCTAGCTGTCAGCACAGAGCCTGATGCGGGGCTCGAACCCACGAACCGTGAGATCATGACCTGAGCTGAAGCCGGACGCTCAACCGACTGAGCCACCCATGCGCCCCTTAACAGCAGAGGACTTTTATTTGTGTTACGAAGACGTAAGTTAGCAAAGCAGGCCCAAAGCAAAGGCTGTCACTTTGCTTCTCTCTTTCTGGATTGAGATCCTCACTCTATATCACCCTCTATTTCCTATTTCTAGGCTTTATCTAATAACCTTATTGCCAAATGACTGACTGAAACAACATGAGGGTTCACAGATTAAACATCAGATGGGACTCTGCAGCTTTAATGGGGGCAGCTGAATAGAGGTCCAAAAATATATCACCTGTTTGTATGGGGCCCGGGAGGGGTTGGAAGCAGGACTTAGCTCGTGCAAAGGTGCAAAGCAAAAGCACAAAAAGTTGATATACAGCCAAAGTGTCAGTGTGAATATGATAGGAGATGCCTCGTGCTCCTCTGGGTAGTGTCAGCGCATTCTCTCTTTCTGAGGGACTAATGTCCAGCCAGAAGGTTGCTGCTGTGGGGGGTAGGGCCAGCACTCCCAGCATACACTGCCCACAGGATGGGCCCTGTGTGTTGTTCTGGCTCAGAAGGAGATAGGGTGAGGATGGGAAATGCCAGGTGAATAGCAGAGATATAAACGGAAGATTGTACCATCACCCATCAATGACGATTAATGGGCAAATGGCCTTTGTGAGCCATTACCCAGTGTGGCAAAGTCTAGCAATAGGTACTTTCTTTTTAATATTATCTTACTGATGTAAGCAATGGCCACTGGATGGGTTTTTTTTTTTTTTTTTTTGACAAAAGAGGCTATTTCAACAGACATATTAACCATGTCTTTTATTTTCTTTACCCTAATGTGTGGACATCTCAGGGCCTTGCCTGCCCCTACTCGGGCTAGCCACTTCCTTGAGATAGTGAACAACTTGCCTCTGAGCATGTGTGTCAAATGCAAACCAACACAATGCAGTAGATCTGTGTGTGGGCATCTGTAGCCCACCCCCCACCACCTCCTTGATTGGCTCTCAGCCTATGGGCCACTATCCACTTGCCCTGATCACTCCAGGGCCAGGTTCTAGACAACTGGGGACAGTCCCTATGCCCACAGCCTGCTGAAATTATTCCACTTAGCCCATCCTCAGTCTATTTACCTTGCCTTGCAGTTTCCATACCACAGAAACCACAAGAAAAACTCTTTTCCTTGTTTCCCTTCCACCTCTTCCTCCTGCCCTACCCTGATGCTCCCCTGTGTGGCCCTGGCTGGCCTGCCTGTCCTCCGGGAACTGTAACAAACTATCTTTTCAATGACTATCATCCCCTCTGCTGATCTTACTCTACCTAAATAATAATGAAACAGATATTTTAAAACAAAGAGGTGTGAGCAATGATGTTCCTAGGAGTCAGAAATGACAAGCCTATTATTTACAATATGATGGGATTTCTCCTTAAAAAAATCTCCTTTATGAGAAGCTAGGAAATATCTCTGTACTAGAAGTACAGCAAATTGGTTCTATGTCATTTTTTTCTAAAAAGTTTATTAATTTATTTTGAGAGAGAGAGAGAGAGAGCAGGGGATGGGCAGACAGAGAGGGAGAGAGAGAATCCCAAGCAGGCTCCACACGGTCAGCAAGGAGCCCTGATGCGGGGCTCAAACCCACGAACTGAACCGTGAGATCATGACCTGAGCCGAAATCAAGAGTTGGACGCTTAACCATCTGAGCCACCCAGGCGCCCCAAGTTCTATGCCATTTTTTAAAGTAAAGTAATACGCATTCATAATTAACAAATCAAATATTAAGAAGGGCTTATGATACAAAGTGACTGTTTCTTACCAGATCCCTCCATAGCCCAGAGAGGGATTTTTCACTTTCTGTCGGTAATTTTCCTGAGAGTACCTCCATAACTCCATGTAGTATGTTTCATCTCTGCTGGTCTTTATCCCTGTTTGTGCTCTATCCACCTACCCATGCCCTGCGCTGGAGACCAACAGGGTTCCGTCCCCTCACAACCAACCCCTTCATCCTCTGCTCTTTGAAATGCTTAGCATTATATTATTACTAGCACGTCTGTTGGTAACCTTGTAACTTTAACACACTCACCCTTTTGCTTCTGGCTCAGTTCCCACCACACTTTGTAAAGTGAGGGTATCCGTGTCTCTGCATGCCACCAGCACTTTCTTCTACTTGTCTTCTCCCTCGCTCCACTCTTCGGGTCAGCTCAGCCATCCTGCCCTCTGTGGGCTGAGCTTGTGCTGGCGCTAACTAATCCCCAGTCCAATATCCATCCGTGTGCTGCACCCGCCGGACCAGCAGGTGTTGAGAAGGGAAAGGGGGCCGATTTATGCTAGTGACTCTGCTCTTCTGAAAGAGCCAACCAATTTCTTGAAGCCTCTGAGGCCTCACTTGATTTCTTTTATAAGTTTAAAATGAGCTGAAGTTGGATCAAAAGAGACCCCACAGGTGAAATCATGTATAAGCTCCCTATGCCGTCCACATAGAGGGGGGTGATTATTTCAGTCTGTCCCCCAGAGTGTGTGGGGACTGGTTGGATGATCCTCTTGTCCCTGGGCATCTGGTAACATGGTCACTACTGGGCATGGATTGATGTCCTATGGGCCTATGGTTGGGGAGGGGCCCCTTTAACGGGATCCCCTCTGTGTCAAAGCCCACCACACCAGTCTTGTAAGTGCTCTCGCTCTCATGGTTTTTGACATGTATATTTGAACTCAAGTTCTATTTTGTGATTTTTAAAGGGACAGAGGGAGTTATTTGATCATTATTCACCTCTCTGGAGCAAAATGTTCTCATTTACTGATAATAAAATTCAATCCCTTCTTTTCCTTAATATCCTTAGTAGTCCCATGTGAATCCCTTTACTGGTCTTGCAGTAAAACCTTGCCCATCCCAGAAATGTTATTTATACGTGGCCTTGACTCACATCGATAAACCCTAGAAAGGATTGTTCTATGTCTCGATCTGTTCATCCACAGCAACGTCTTTCTTTCTAACTTTATTTTTCTCTGAGAATTGGTCTCTATTTTTGGACTCAAACCCAAAAATGTTACAGTTATTTTCTATTTTCTTCCAAAATATTGCCAATACACAAAGCTAACTTAGGCATTTGACACTTTGTACTACTACCCTGTTCAAAGAATGACCATCTAAGGACAGTTAATAATAGTGACTCCACCAGCAGCCAGCCCGATGGAGCACCCCTGTATGGGGCAAGATGCTATGCAGAGGGATTTGTACCTGCTTGCTCGTAAAGAGATGCGGAACCAAGACCTAAGGGATTCAACAGCTTGAGGTTATCATTCTGGTAGGAGGCACCTCCACTCCTCCTTTGCTGGACGCCCAAGTGGGGTGGTTTAGAGGCCCACATGGGCAAAGCCTCTGGACTGCCATCACCTCCGTGGTAATACTTGGCTTCAGGGAACTTATTAACACTGTGTCACCACGTAGAGGAAATGAATGTACTAGATGATGATGACAGTGGAAGCTCTTCATGTAGCAATTAACTGCTCTTTGCTCATGGTCACTCTGGCGGATAACCTGATTAGTTCTCTCCTACTATCTCCTCAGATATCCTCTAGCCTCACAGCACGAGAAGCACCTGGGTCACAGCTTTTCAGGGAGTGGGAGATGGGTGGGGCTAGGGAGAGAACACCTGGTTATTTAAATATCTTTATTTCTTAATTTTCCAATTTATTCAATGCCAGTAACAAATACAGAGAGCTGAGATAATGCCAAGCAGGTGTGTGTCATACAACATGGGTCTATTTGTCCTGGTACACTTTTTTTATGCCATGTTCCTCTTGATGTGCAATGGTAAAAGAATGTTTAACTGAATCCATTGTAAACACATTGAGTGCTTTGATCCAGAAGGATCCATAGCACCCTCAGATGGAAGCACTGGGTGCCTCTTCAGCAATGGGTACCCCTCCCCCTTCTCCACCACCTGCTCCACCTTCCACAAAGATTTCCCTGATATCCTGTCTTAAATATTGACAATGGTCTTGACATTGGCATAGGCCAACTTTGGCATAGGCCTTATTGTTTCTTTACTGGGGCTGTTAAAAAATCTTGGGATTGGTTCTTCTCTCAAGAAGACACTTGCTACTCTGTCCAAGAATCTAAGAATATTCCAGTCTTTCAATTTTTCTCTCCCTTTGCATTATGCAAACCTGGACTCCCTATGCTGCCTCCTGTCTACCGACTCTTCCTGGTTCACTGAGCTGGTCCCTGCTTCCCCTGAGCAAGATGGCTCTGGGCCAACAGATTTCTGACACCAGGAGATTAATTAGGTTCAGAGAAGCAGGAAGCAGGAGACTGTGAGTGACTTGGCCATTTGTTGGCTGCTGTTTCTCTATGATAGAATGCAAGCCACGCCCCCCCACACACACACACATTCCTAGTGCCATCATGACCATCACCATCCATAAGACCATGGCCACAGGGATCTTAACTCCAATAATGATGGGTGGTTACTTCAGCTACCTCTCAGGTAAACAAGTACAAGTCAGTAAACCAGCCCTGGAAAATCAGAACTATTGACCACACAAAATTCCAGGGAGAAGATCACAAGCTCCAGCCCAAAGGCATGTCTAACGCTAGGGCTGGCCAGATACTGAGTCATTTAGAAACTAGCAATTAGGGGCCCTGGGTGGCTCAATAGGTTAAGCGTCCCACTTCAGCTCAGGTCATAATCTCACCATTCATGAGTTCGAGCCCTATGTCGGGCTCTGTGCTGACAGCTCAGAACCTGGAGCCTGCTTCGGATTCTGTGTCTCCCTCTCTCTCTCTCTGCCCCTCCCTGCTTGTACTCTGTCTCTCTGTCTCTCAAAAATAAACATTAAAAATTTTGAAAAAAAAGAAAAGAAACTAGCAATTAGTCGTCTTCTACTCAAGCAAATAGTAGCCAGACAAATATATGGTGAAGTAAGCCAGCAATAACAACAGGAACAGTAATAATTGATTTGCATGGTACTCTCTAGATCTAAAAACATCTCTATTTGTTTCTCTATTTATGTATTCATTCATGCATTCATTCAGTGGACATTTTTAGGCTCAAAGATGAGTAAAGCTCTGTGCTGGGTCCTGTGTTACAGAGGTGGCCCTTGCCATCAGAGATCCACAGCCTGAGGTTAAAATGCAATGACAGAAGTTACATTGCTGATATGGGAACAAGACAAGGGAAGTGGGGGGGGAGGTGCTCAAGAACCCTACTTCTAGATGAGTTCCTTCACATCCATCCTTACCTCTACATCACTTATTCCCTTTACTCTTGGCAACGCTGAATTGCCTCCTTCTACCTAACACCAGGACTCTTCCAGAAACTCCAGAAAGAGACAAGACCCTGGCCTCCTATTCAGGCAGGCCAGATCAGGCATACGTTCAGGGAAAGCAGTGGGCATGCAGGTGGGGGACAGACAGGCCTGCAAATAGCCTCCCACTTAGGAGGAACTCTGTCTATAGTCCCCCTTCCAGAGATGGAGGCTGATCCTCCAAGGAGGAATGACAGGGAGAAACTACTTTAGCGAAACCCCATAACATTAACAGAGCCCACGTCCAGAACATTTCTCTATATATACACTATATATGCATGTACTATATATGTACTGTATATATGTGTGTACTATATACAAGTACTATATATATATACTATGATATATACTAAGTAATTTTAGTACACAGTTATGTAATGTGGCACATAAAATAATCTTTTGGGATGGATTTAAAATGCCTCAGTGACTCCACCATTCGATGAAAGATTTTACCCTGAATGCTCACATCTCTTAAAGAGCTTGACCTTTCAAGAATGGAATTGTTATGAAGAATGCTTCAGGGATTTGCTCTATGGTGCCTGCGCTTCTCTGGGAAAACACTCAACGCATGGGGCAGCTCTCCAGGCACATGTGTTCCTGGCTTAGGCTACCAGATCTGTGCCAGCCTGATGCAGGCTCAGGCAGTGCACCTGCCCTTTTCACTCCTGGACTCCTGCTCTGGCCTCCTGGCTCCACAGTGGCTCTATGGTGGGGGGTGGGCGCGTGTGCTGGGACCAGGAAGGACCCCCCCTGACCCTCTCTGTTCTCTCCCTTCCATCTTAGCTTTAACACTTCTCTCAATTCTAGAATTGGCACATGTCCACCTTGGAAAAGTGAGGAAATAGACACAAATTTAAAAAGAGAAAATAACACTTTTTCTAAACCACTCCACCCAGAGAAATTTTCAGTTAATATTTTAGTGATTTTTCTTGCAATTTAAAGTCCATATTGTATATAGAGGAAAATTTTTGGGGAGGAGGGGTGGCTAGAGATTATATTCTACATCCAACGTGTCCTTTTGTTTCCTATTACATGAATAAGTATTTCCTTTTCTCCATAGGAGTGCATCATAATTTAGATATTAATATTTGGGGTCATACCTTTCTAGACAGACCAACACACATCTCACTTTTCCATCATATTATATATGCTATTCTTTAATAAGATTTTGTACTTAATAGTCATTATCGATTTTCATGTTACTAAATACACATCTGTATCAAATGTAATTTTTTGTGTGATATTTTATAGAACAGTGGTTACCCAATTTCCTTAATACTGTATCAGTAGGCATTTAAAATGTGTCCTTGCCTTTTTCAGTTAAGAAAACAAGAATACCATGACGGTTTCCTGAATTATGTCTTTAGAACAGGTTCCTGAAGCTGGGGAATGTGCTTTGAATTCCTGCCCATGAGCCTACAGGTAGGTAATGCTGTTCCCAGCAGTAGTTTATGAGCAAGATTGGCTATAGTCTTTAACATTTAAGATTCTTTTTAATCTGTATGATTGGGGGCTATAAATTAAATCTCACTTAGGCATTTGCGTATTTATTGGTTATTTGCATTTCATTTTATTCTATTTGAATTGCCTGTTTGTATTCTCTCTCTGCTTTTAAAGATCACTGTTTACCTTTTTCTTAATGTGTTATAAAACCTTTCCATATAATAGCTATATTAATTCTTTTATATGTATGTGGCAATTTCCTTCCTGCCCACGCCTTCCCCTCAGTTTTCCTTATCTCTTAACTTTGTATCTGGTAGGTTTTTGTTTTATTTCAAAGCACGTTTTCACTTTATTAACATTAACACTTTATTAACTTTATTAACATTAACATTTAATAATAAATTATTATTTATTAATAAAATAACACTTTATTAATACATATTAATATTAACATGTATTAACATGTATTGCTCTTTCAGTTTTGGTTGCATCCTTAGAAAGAACTTTCACACCCAGATCTTCCCACAACTGTTCACTATATTTTCTTCTATTGCCTTCATGATGTCTTTTTTTAAACGTTAAAATATTGAGCCCATCTGTAATTCATTTTGGTATGAGGTATGAATGTAACATTCTTTTCCCCTGAAATGCTTAGTAGACTGTCACAACACATGCCTTAGCTAATCTTCCTTTTCCCGTAGATTTAAGGAGACTTCTTTACACATATATATCCTTGCATGTGCTTCTGTGGCCATTTTTCACGAGTGCCTCCCCACAGTGGTGTGGTGGGGATTGAGGCATGATGAGAGATAGTGAAATCTGTTAAGATCACCTCTCTGTGCTTGGACTCTTTGCTCAGCATTTGTATTGCTAATTTGGACCGTTATTCTTCCAGATGAAGACTCTGAATTACATACTGTTGGTGTTGTAATTGACATTTGGTTATATCTGTGGGTTACTTTCCAGAGAACCACGATAGTCTTACCTCAATATAATAAGCATTTTGTTTTTTCCTTTCCAGCATTTGTATGATTTCTTTATTTCTCCTTCCTTTTGGGAGTCGCTAAAAATGTGATCCCATGGCAGTGCTGAGACATGATATTGAGTGTGGACATCCTTATTTTATGCCCAACTTAGCTATCGATGCCTCTGTGTTTCACAACTAAGTACGGCACAGACAGGGTATTTCTAAGAAACACTCTCCATAATGTGGGGCTAACACAAGAGCAGTTACTGAATTGCCAGTTAAGCAATAAAAGAGATAATTTGGGAATTTTTTCCTTTAACAAATTGCTGTTATAAGTTACATTAACATATTTCATGCTAATATGTTGTGTCCACACAGCGTGGAATAAATCTGTCTAGTTCATGGTATTCTGTTCTTTGAATATATTCCTGGGTTTAATGTAAAAATATTACATTAATAAATGTTACATCTATATTCATAAATACAATTGTTCTAAGGATATTTTTATTGATATCTCTGTTAAGTTCTGTCTTCAGTGTGATGCTAGACTTATATAAGCAGTTAAGACAATTTCTAAAAATTTTCTATGCTTTAGAACCTTTATAATAGCACCACATTTAATTATCCCTTCAAGGTCCAATAAAATCAACTATGACATTATTTATAATGGATCTGGAGGAGGGTAGCAGTAATTTACATTTTTAAAAAGCTCTCCCTCTCTGGGGTTGGGGTCCTTTGATAGAAAGAGTAGCTTTACAATTTCCATGTAATTAAATATTGTTGTTATCCTTTCTCCTTACTTTCCAGTTTTATTACATTGTGGTCAGAGAATAAGGCTTGTAGAATTTCTGCTTTATTTAAAATAGAGCTTGTGAAAGTTTTGGGGCCTAGCTCATGATAAATGTTTATAAATGCTACATGAATATATTAATATTTTAAAAGAATGTGTTTTATCTCTTTGTGCCTTACAAAACTTTCATTGTAGCTGGAATGTCAGGTTTGTTACTTGTATTACTAGTAATATAAATATCCTTACTTTTATCTCTTTGATCTGCAAAATTTTGTGCAATGTGTTAAAACTGTTGGATACCAAACAATTTCATTATTCTATGTGTTTTATATTTTTACATCATTACTTCAATATTTAAAACCAGTATTTGAAACGTAAATATTCATGACTATAATGTCTTAATTTGGGATTGTATATTTTATGAATACAAATATTTTTTCTCCTTTAAAAATCTAAAAATGCTTAGACTTTTTTTTCAATATTTGATCTAAAATGTATCCGTTAGATCCTTGGGCATTTCCTAAGTGTCAAAGTATCAACCTTTCTGTGTCACTTTACTTTAGGTACATCTGAATTTTGCCTTTTGAAACACTCTTAAGATACTTGGTGTTTGAGTAGGAAAGTTTAGCCTACTTATTTTTTCATGTACAGTATTCTGATAACTGAAAAGTTTGGTCATATACTTATTTCATTTTTTATCTTTATCATGTTTCTAGTACTCCTGTTTTATCTTTTTTAATTTCAGTGGGTTGCTCCAGTAATATTTTTCCCTCTTGTTTGTTCAGAATTTGGCGAGCTGTTATACCTAATTTATATTTTCCAGTGGTTACCTTTCAGACTGTAAAAACGAAACGCAACACAAAAACAACCTTGCTCTTATATTTCACTATAATTATAAAAAATGAAATGGTTTCCATCAAACAGGCTTTGGAAGAGAAAGACAGATCTTGTATTTCCCTCCCTCCTCCTGGCTTCCCATATCGGATCTGCTGGATGTCCCATAGTTAGAAAGAAGCAGGGAGAAGTTTAAATTTGCCCTTGCTGGGAGGGAAAATTAGTTCAGTGTGGTTTTGCCTATGCCACAGAGATCCTATTCAGGAAAAAAAAAATGATAAGCTGACCACATAATAACATAAAAGGCTATTATGGAGAAGAGTGAACATGTTCAAATACTATATTTTGTTCCTTTCCTAGTACTGGCCTTTCTTGAGTGCCTGGTGATTCTTGGTATCTGCTCCTCATTGATTCTGGTATTCTTGTATGCTAGGACCTATTTGTTGGGACCTGGCAGCAAAGGTTGGGGATGTGACAT
Organism: Cryptoprocta ferox; assembly: GCA_028646485.1. Classification (NCBI taxonomy): domain Eukaryota; kingdom Metazoa; phylum Chordata; class Mammalia; order Carnivora; family Eupleridae; genus Cryptoprocta; species Cryptoprocta ferox. The sequence goes on from CM053561.1 coordinate 45,305,453, forward strand.
CAGGCTAAGTGTCCACTCATTATTGCTCATTATTCTTCTGGACACTTTCAGACACTCAAGTCACTACTGTGACTCTTGGGCTCAGGTCCACAACTAGCTACTCTTCCCTGAGTGACAGAACAGGAGGTGGGGGAGAGGGGAGTGTCTGCAGCCCTGGCTGCTCTGATTTTGCCCAGCTGATCACCCCATATATCTCCTAGACCCCCTTCTTGCTCCCAAATTCCTACCACCTGGGGAGCTGCACCCACCATTTGCAAAAGTCCTCTCCAATATGAATTTGGCCTATAGTTTCCTTCTTCAAATGGGTCCCGTTTACATCCTGTCTTTTAAGGACTCCTCATAGTTTCTGGTCTGCTATTGAGATATATTTTTCTTTTCTCTATTATTGATTTTATAAAATAGCTTTTCTGTAGCTTTTCAGGATTGGGAGCATGGCAGTGAGATGAGAGTCTATTAGTTCACCATCGTTACCAAATTTCCCCTGTATTTTTCTCTGGAGATGAATTTCTGAGTCAATCTGCTGAATTTATTTTTCCAGTCTCCATTCCGCTGTTACTTTATCAATTAGTTGCCATCGCTGAAGATTTTCAGTTTAACATTGAAGATATATCTGTAATCATTCTCTTTTCTTTCTCTTAGATTGCTCGCTCTGTATGACAGCCACATCAGGTGACAGATTGGTTCTTACATACTTTACATTAAAGTACACTGAAGGAATGTGGATCTTCTCTACACTGGCAAAGGCAAGTAGAATTCAAATACCCATTCATTGAATGGAGCCAAATGAAAGCAGCCCTGAGGAAGGTCCACATGTGGTTGGCAGAACACAAGGTAAAGAACGATTTGTTGACCTGTTTGGGTGGGCACAAAATATCCATACCCCAGACGATGGACTCCACCTTTAATTTCCATCTGCTCGGAGACACAATGTTTAAGCACCATGACTAAGCTTTATTTGATTTCCCACAGAATATGCATTTGGAAAAGTGGATTGTAGAGTGGTTAAAGGCTCAATCTCTAGATACCACTTCTCCAACTTCAGAACACACCAGAATCACCTGCAGGGCTTGTTAAAACAGACTGCTGGTCCCCTCTCCAGACCTTCTGAGTCCATAGGTCAGGGTGAGGCTCAAATAGCTACATTTCTTTTTTTTTTTTTAATGTTTATTTATTTTTGAGAGAGAGAGAGAGAGACAGCACAAGTGGGATAGGGGCAGAGAGAGAGGGAGACACAGAATCCGAAGTAGGCTCCAGTCTTCAAGCTGTCAGCACAGAGCCCAATGCAGGGCTTGGATTCACAATCTGTGAGATCATGACCTGAGCTGAAGTTGGATACTTAACCAACTGAGCCACCTAGGCGCCGCTCAAATGGCTGCATTTCTCATTTTTTTTAATGTTGTTTATTTATTTTTGAGAGACAGAGAGAGACAGCACCAGCAGGGGAGGGTCAGAGAGAGAGGGAGATACAGAATCCGAAACAGGCTCCAGACTCTGAGCTAGCTGTCAGCACAGAGCCTGACACGGAGCTCGAACCCATGAACCGTGAGATCATGATCTGAGCTGAAGTCTGACGCTTAACCGACTGAGCCACCCAGGTGCCCCAATAGTTGCATTTCTAACACATTCCCAGGTGGCTGATGCTGTTAGTCAGGGCCACACTTTGAGAACCGCTGATCCAGAACCTAAAAACCTTAGGGCTGACATCTTTCTTTATCACAAGAGATTGATCCCCTCAGATCAATTTGATCCCCTAGATCAATGACCTAGGATCACCAAGGGTCCTAATAGACCACAAATAGTAGCATTTCTCTCTCTGGGTTGCCATAAAGATCCAGTGAGATTAAGGGTACACTGAGCTCTGAATATGCACCCAGCTTACAACAAATGCTCAAATTCTGGACATCGTCATGATTTGCTTTGACAAAGTTAAAGTTGATAACTTAGAATTTTTAAAATGCAACTTCTTCTTGGTCACACTCTTAACTTGCATTTCAGAACCTTGTCTCGGGGTGTTGAAGCCTGGGTAGTCACTGCCAATCTACCTGATGTTAGCCCATAACTCTGAGCAAATTCACGGAAAATCCATTAACTGGTATGATATTCCATTTGTAGCTGCTTTATGAAGGTGAAGCAGAGACCAGAACATATTAGGCCAATCTTTTGCAAAAATCTACTGGAAATTGGCAAAATTCAAACAAGGATGCTGTGCCCAAACTTAGAATTCATATTTTAAAAAGTCTTGTTTTTCTTAAATGTATAAGGTTTCCTCCGAATTGGTTCTCAGAGTATGTCCCTGACAAACACCATCAGCATCACCTGGGAACTTGTTAAAAATGCAAGTTCTCAAGACCTACCCTGAGTTCACTGAATCAGCAGCTCTGGGGGTGAGCCCACGGGACCAACACTCGCCTGACTTTGAGAACTCTGGGATGCCAGCATTAAGACCAGGAATGGCTGCATCCCACCTCCCTGATTTCACAGGTGGGGACACTAACATCTGGAAGCAAAACGGTTCACATCACGTCACAAGGCGGGGTGGTGGCTGAGCTGAGAAGAGGAGGCGGGTGCCCCCCTCCCGGGCCTGCCTGCCCTCCTAGCCTGGGTGCCTTTGCGGACCTGAGTCACTCAAACCCCCTGATGAAACAAAGGCTCCCCCGGAAGCTTGGGAGCCTCCCTTTGGAATGTGGCTGCATAAAGAGATGAAGCAGCTTCCTTTGTTTTCGGTGACACCGCTGTTATCACAGTCTGAGCAGCTGAGCCCGAGCTCTCCCAGAATCAAAGGCGCCAGGAAGACAGACCTCCTCTGGAGGCTGTGAGGACCTGCCGCCCTGGTGAGGAGGCCCCGGGCTGCAGGCGGAAGGCCCGGGGGTGCAGCGCACAGGGCGGGGCTCCCGGGAGCGCGGCGGGAGATGTGGCGCTGAGAGCGGAAGCCGGCCGTGGGACGGCCCTCTCCGACTTCCTGGCTGCCTGTGGGCCCCAGCAGAAACACGGCGGATTTGGGAGGGGGTTATTTTAGTTTGCTGCGAAGACTCAGCCCCTCCAAGACACAGGCCAGGCCTGGCAAAGCCAGAGGAAGTGGGGCTTGCCCAGAAATAACCTGATTGTATCAACATGTCTCAGTGTCCCTCCTTCTACCCTTCGTCGTCTGAGAGGTGGGGGGAAGAGGAGAGCCAAAGCCCAGATCTGTGCGCGACAGGGAGGCCACACCTGCTTCTCCTGGCGGTTGCTGTGCAGGGCAGATCTGCTCCCGATGTCACAGGAATGGGACAGCAGTGGCATGCAGAAGGGGGGCTTTGCGGCCTCCTTTACCATCCCCGCCTCCTCCTTCCTCAGCACCTGTGGAAACGCATCTACATTATATGTATCTACATTACAACATGTATATGCTATCTGTCATATGCATGTGTTTATACACAGACACACGGTAAGTTGTGGAGTCCAGGCAGAGACTCATTTCTGTTGGACTCCAAAGACTGTCCCCCATTTCCCTGTTTCTTAACAGAGTGATGTCCTTAAGAATACAGACCCAGCCATTTACCAGCTGGGAGATCTCAGGCAAGTCACCTTCATTTTTGTGTCTCAGCTTCTTCATCTGGAAAGTGGGGATATGAGAAGGTTATCTATCCATTGTGAGGTTTAACTTTGTCATGTGTGCAAAGAGCTTAGAACCATGTGTGCATCAAGCATGAAGGCATTTAATGGTTGATTTTTAGAGTTCTCCTCTCTAAGGCCCTCAGATGATGAGTGTCCATGGCCTACACTTCCCACACATCTCCGGAGGCCCTCAGAGCCTCAGAATGAGGTCTGAGTGCTGGTGGGCAGGCCCTAGCTCACATGGAGCAGTTGCGTCCTCAGGGTGGCCTCCTGTGTCATGGCAGCCTGCTGCCCTCTAACTAGGCCCCTGGCTGAAGTTTAAAAGTTGATAGGGAAGGGTGGGCTCCTTGAACGCTCTTCTATGGAGGGAAAACCAGAAGGTGGTGGAGAAAAGAAGTGAGAGAAAAGGGAACAGAGCATCGGTAGTCCCCACATCCTGGAGAGGAGGGAGCTGAGCAGCGTGTCATGACTGGAGAGCGTAGAGCTTGTCTCTGCCTGAAATTCCAACCTCACGTCTTAACATCCCAACCGAGTCCTGTTAGGGACAGAGGTCCCAGAGGCAAGGCACCAGGGGACCCCTTCATCACCTCAATCACCCCTGTCACCTGCAAATGGTAGGCCTAGGCTCCCAACACCTTTGTTCTTACTAGCCCATCATGGTGCCTGCCAATGAGTGTGGCTCTTCTGGAATCAAGTGTTGTGTCCTCAGGCCCCTCTGAGGGAGAGGAGGATGAAGGGTTATGAGCACCATGGAGGAACATCTTGTGGCAGAGACACCTGGCTCCTGTGTCATCCATTTACTGAGGTGTTGAAAACCAAAGTTCAGTTGAGTGAATGTGAAGATCTAGTTGGTTTATTAAGTGCCACGTGAACTGGTCAGCATCCCAATCAGCAAGTAGAGATGCCCCCAAGTGTTGTGTAAAATGGAAGGCTTTTATAGGAAGGAAGATGGGGGCAGAAGTTATTAGCAAAGAATAGTTTTAAGTCAGGACATTCTTCTTTTTGGGGGGGAGAAAAAGGCAACGTGTGCATCATACAAGTGACCTCACTAGTGCTGATCTGGAAATTACAGGTCGGCTTCTTGAAGGGATTCTTGGGATGGATCAAAATTGTCATTTTAAGTCTTGGTTTGCTGTCATGGGGGGGAGGGGTGGCAAGTGACTCCATTTTGGACCTGTTTTTCTTTTCTAACAAAGACCCACTTGGAAAAATCTGAGTGACTTCCTTTTTACTAAACCCAGTGAAATGTTTTCTTCTCCTCCCGTTTCTCCTGTTGGCAGCATGGAGACTATTAACCACTTCCTTCCTTCACCTCACTGCCCATTCTCCTTCTGCTCCTGCCACCATTCCATCCTGTTTGCCTCAACAAGAGGTGCCGTGTTTGAGATTACTTGACACAAGGCCCAGACAACTTTCTAAGGGACCTCATAGCCCAGCCAGGCAGGGGCCTCAGCCGTGCATCTGGGCTTCCTTTGAAGCACTGCGTGTGCCAGCCGTGTAGGAGAGTCTGGGTTGCATTGAATGATTTCCATCAATCACTGACAGATGTTCATGGAAGAAAATCAGGAAATTAACATCAGCCAAGTCCAGGTAGTGTGTACAAAGCATAAACTGCCAGTCTTTGTAATTTCTGTCAGTCGGTTCTTTTTTTAAAATATTTTTTATGTTTATTTATTTTTGAGAGAGCGAGAGAGACAGAGTGCAAGTGGGGGAGGGGCAGAGAGAGAGACACACAGAATCCGAAGCAGGCTCTGGGCTCTGAGCTGTCAGCACAGAGCCTGATACGGGGCTGGAACCCACGAATCGCGGGCTCATGACCTGAGCCCAAGTTGGACGCTTAACCAACTGAGCCACCCAGGTGCCCCTGTCAGTCGGTTTTTGATGAGGCAGTAGGTACATGAAGGAGAATTTCAGGAAGCCATCTCTCAGCAGGGCTTGAGAAAATACCCATTTTGCTCATCGACATGCTCTTGGTTATGGTTTAATGAGGCAGGCAGTGTTCTATCCCTGCTATTTCTAAAAGCCACAGCTCGGCATGTTTTCCATAAATCACTTTAATAAAAGACACATGAAAAACTAACAATCCTCTTTAGCATGTGTGAAATGAAATTAAAAAACAGTTACAAAAATACCAAAGAATCTGGTGGGTGAATCCACAATCAAGGGGAAAAAGGGAAAATCTATGCCCAATTCCTAGGTGAGATATCAGTTTCCTACCAGGGACAGAGTAAAGGCTGCCTTCCAGAAAGATTCGTTATAGATGGGAAGCAAAGAATGCCAAGAAAAATAATACAGCTTGGTTTAATTAACTTATATGAATTCATGTTTTCCTTCTGTCATGGCAGCCAGCTAAAGGTTTCTGGTTCAAGTCACTCAACCCTTCCACCTTTTTACTCTTCTTAGTCTTCCTTCAGTTCTGCACTCTTACAGTCCCCTTAGGAAGAGCCTCCATCCAATGAGCTGTCCTAGTATCTTCATTGCCTTGTCTGCTTTGGGCAATTTCTTAAGTCTTGATGTCGATTCCTGAACTTCTGAAAAGGCTAGTCTGAGTCTTCCCTACATACTATCAATGGCCATAAACAGGTATAAACTTTATGGAGGGAAATGTCATCAAATCTCTTACACTCTTAGACCAAGAAATTCCACTTTTATGAACTTATAATACAGAAACATGGACACATGTTCAGTTATATGTACATACACACTTGTCAAGTTATGTACATAGGATACATGTGCAGACTTGTTTGAAAAAATCCAATCTTCCAGGGTGCCTGGCTCAGTCCGTTGAGTGTCTGACTTTGGCTCAGGTCATGATCTCACAGTTCGTGAGTTCAAGCCCCTCATTGGGCTCTCTGCTGTCAGCACTGAGCCCACTTTGGATCCTCTGTCCCCCTCTCTCTCTGTTCCTCCTCTCTCATGCTCTCTTATATCTCTCTCAAAAACAAACATTAAAAAAAAAATAACGACCTTCCATTGAGAGGGACTTGTTCAATAAATTATGCTATAACAGACAACTGAATTAATATGTGCCATCAGAAAAAACTAAGATAATTCTATATGGATTGACCTGGAAATATCCAATAGGCTCTTACATGAAAAACTAAATTGCAATACAATATGTATAGTAAACATTGTCTGCATAAAACATAGAATATGCTGAGTAACACAATCTGAAAGAACAGACCCCTAATGCTGACGGTGGTTTTGGGAGTGAGGGAAGGACATGGTAGGATCATGGCTTTCCACCCTTCCCATGCATGTTAATGGAGTGTGTTTAATTCTTGCTGCTACCTAAATGATTCATCAAGATATTTCAAGATTGTTTAGTTGCTTCCATTGGACCTTGTAACTGAGTGCAGAAAAACTCTGCTGTCTTTTCTTACCTGCCTTATCACATCTTTTTCCTGGTGAAATACATATGCTTGAATGGGGAGAAAGTAAAACTGAGGGGAAAGGTAAAAAATTTGGGTGAAGAATTCACATTGTTAACTATAATGTTTTGATTATTTTTATAAGACATCACCATAAACATTAAACAACACCCAAAAAAAATGGGAAAAGGTTAAAAATCAGCTCACCACCTTACTAATCATATGAGCAAGTTCCCGGGGCACAGCCATTTCGAGTCAGTTCCTGGAGGCCTTTTGATCCAAGGAGGAAGAGCAGCCCAAGAGTCTGCAAATCCTCTCTGTTGTCATTTAGACCCAGCTGCGTTGAGAAGGAGCTTTCAAGATGTCACAGACATTGCGGTGAGTCATGTGCAGCCTCATGGAGCAATGAGGCAAGGGCAGAAAAGCTGAACCCGAGGGCCAGGAAGGGCCCACAACAGCTGGGGCTCTCAGAAGCCAAGTCGGAGCAGCAAGCCTGAGCTCCTCACAGTGCCTGCTTTGCTACTACGAAGCCCACTGGGACAGGTATGGGGCAAGGCCACTGTTGGGGGTGCTGGGAGAGCATGGCCAGGAGATAGTGCTCCTTCAGGAAGCCACCCCCCAATCCCGGCCCCCAGGATCTTCACCCATTCGTGTGTCACCTTCCCACCATGACATATAGACTCTCTCAGCTTTCTCAGCTTTGGCTTGGCCATGCAAGACCACCCCACTGGGTCTCAGGGAAGCCTGAGCTCACGCATGACCCTGGCACTAAGATCCCAGAGCTAACTTTCCCTTTCCGGGCTCCGTGTGTGGTGGAGACACATCTGAGGAGGTGAGGATTACTTTAAATTCTCTCCCTAATCATTCCGTTCCCCTGTGAATTTTTGAACGTTCTTTCCCTGACAGTCTTACTTAGGCCCATCACCTGATATCCCCCTGGGTAACTGCTTGTCACGTGTGGTCTGAGGCTTTGGTTCCTCAAGCACCTCGGCCTTGCATTCAATGCCGGATGGATTACATCAGTGTTTATCTGGGCAAAAGAGGTTCTCTCCTCTTTTCCAGTTTCTTTCCAGTTTTCTTGGATAGAAGGCTGTCATTCTGATACTTTAGACTGATTATGGTATTTCAACACCAGCTTTGAATCCGAATCCTAACCTTAGCACTAACTTCAACCCAAGCCTTGTTCCTCTCTCTTTTCTCAGGGCATCCTGCAAGGACACCATTATCTGTGGAAAAAATTCTAGTGTTAGAATAGGAAGAAGTCCCAGACACAGTGTTAATTTACAATGGAGCTGCAAGACAGTATGTTTAAAAAGATCTCATTTTCTTAGTCTCATGCAGGTCCCACTCCTGGATGTCCTGGTTTCTAGGCCCTGGGTGTGGGGTCCTGGGGAGCACCTCCATGAAGCCTTCGTGCTGGCAGGCTGGTGAGCTAGGGATGGCCTTCGGAGTTAGCTTGGGTGATCTCTTTTTGATTTTCTCACTCACTTCTTTGCCTGGTGCAACCAAGTAGTGGCCAGCAGGATATTCCACTCCCTGGGTCTGGTTAAGTGCAAGTGGGCAGGGCCCTGGAGAAAGGGGATTTACCCATTCTATTAGTTTCCTAGCAGCTGCTGTAACAAATTACCACAAACTCTATAGTTTCAAATAACCAGAATGTTCTCTCACAGTTTTAGAGGCCAGGAGTCTAAAGTCTAGGTGTCAACAGAGCCATATTGCCTCCAAAGCCTCCCCTAGGAGGATCCTTCCCTCCCTCTTCCACCTTCTGGAAGAGTAGCTCCCCTGGTATTCCTGGGCTTGTGGCTACATCTCTCCAATTTCTGCCTGCACAGCACCTTCTCTTCTGTGTATGTCTGGGTCAAAACTCCCTCTGCTTCTCTCTTATAGGGATATATGTGATTCAAAATGAAAACAATAATGTAAAGAGATATCTATACTCCCCTGTTCACTGCAGCATTATTTACATAGCCAACACATGGAAACAACCTAAGTGCCCATCAGTGGATGAATGGACAAAGATATGGTACATATATTCAATGGAATGTTATTAGGCCATAAAAAAAGAAGGAAATCCTGCCATTTACCACAACATCATGGACCTTGAGGGCATTATGGTAAGTGAATAAATTAGACAGAGAAAGATAATACCATTTGTTTGATCTCACTTTTATGTGGAGTCTAAAACAACAAAACAAAACAAAAAGCCAAGCTCTTAGATACAGAGAACAGATTGGTGGTTGCCAGAGGCAAGGGTTGGGGTATGGGTAAAATGAGTGAAGGGTGAAAGATTTCCAGTTATAAAAGAAGTGTCATGGGGATGCTATGTATAGCACAGTGACTAGAGTTAATAATACTGTATTGCATATTTGAAAGTTGTTAAGAGAGTAAATTTTAAAAGATCTCATCACAAGAACAAAAATTTCTATAACTATGCATGGTGGTTGATGTTAACTAGATGGACTATGGTGATCATTTTGCATGTGTACATATGACACATCACTATGTTATAACCTCAAACTAATATATTATATATCAATTATACCTCAACTTAAAAGAAAGAATACATGTGATTGCATTCAGGTCCCACTCACATAACTCAGGATAAGATCCTCCCCTCAAGATCATTAACATCATTAAATCTTTTGCCCTGTAAGGTGATATTCATAGGCTCCAGGGATCATAACATGGACATACCTTTTGGAGCCCCCATTCAACCCACCACACCCACCCATGATATTCATGGAGCTGAGCCAGATGTCAGATGTCAAGTATTGAAGGGGGTCAAAATTATTCACACAAACAACCGCCTCCAAGTAAATGAGTGCAGGAGTGAGTCAGTACCCAGTCAGGATTTGTTTCTCTTTTCCAAGTGCTGAGTTAAGTTGACTCAACTCTCCTCTACTACTCTGACCGTTGTGTGTGCCTGCTGGGCCAATTCAAGATCATTCTTCTGGGTTTGGCCCCAGAGATTCCTCAGGGCAAAGTTCAGATGCTCGATTTGTGGGAGTGTGTTGGTAAGAGGATGCTGTAGTGTGATTAGGGAAATACTGGGCTCAAGTCCTGCGTCTGCCACTTACTAGCCATCTGTCCTTTGACAAGACACTTGCTTTCTGGTTTTCTAACCAACAAATAGGGGCAAGAATATCTCTACCTTTTAGGATTTTGTAAAGATTAAATGATAAACATGTATGTATATTAAAACCCAATTCTTAGCACCACAAGGGTGGCCCTGTGCTAAGAGAAGGGAGGTGTGCAGGCTGGTTGTCCTAATGTCTACTATCAGTGGAGCAATATGACTCAAGTCTTAGCTGTCCACTCAGTCGGTTCAGGAAGTTCCAGAGACTCCAAGGGCATCCCTACCTTCTTCCACCCAACCTGAGAAAGTGGCAGTGATCAGAGGTTTCTGCACACAAGAAACGAAAGTGGATTCTGACAGAAGGTAGTCACTCCATGATGCAAGATGATTTCTCCTTCCTGGTTCCTATCTTAAATGCACAAATATATTAACACTCCCCAAAAATAGGAAAAAGAGGGTGTCAGAGGCACTAGAACTCCTTTTCTGCATCGCGATGTGCGAAGCATTCTCCCCAGCAGCAACAGCTCCCACCAGGATCAAATTGAGAGATGAAATGCCATCTTGGCAAGCCCTCTTCTCTCTGGAGGCCTGACCATCATATTTGCTACCATCACCATCATCAGCAATGGGAACAGTTATGTTAACAGAACCATGAAGACACAGCTCAGGAAGTGGTCCTGACTTGCACCTTGAGCTCTGAGGCCCTCTGGGGCCTCCATTCAGATCCCCCTCACCCCCACCTCTTGACAGTCTGCACATGCTCCATGTCCACCCACCCAGCCCCACACAGGCCGCCAGCCAGAGCTAAAATGTGAAACCAAACTGTGAGCTGCTGTCAATAGGCAAAGCCTCCAGGGATTTTTACTAAAATCCAGTCAGAATCTGTGGCTTATTTATGAACTCCTGTGGCTTTTTGACTTCTCTGACTTTTGCCAAATTGCTGACATGTTTTTAAATTATCCAGTTTTTGTTTTTCCTTCGTCTCTGCTTCTTGGGAAGATAAAGCCTCAGGCATATGGTCCTAGTCTGTTCATAACAGTGATGGTTTTCTGGGCCATTGCCTCCCACCCAGATCACCATTAACTTATCATTTCAACCCAGATCTCAGAAGCAATTAGCCCTTAGGAAAACAGAAAGCAGGCAGTTCTGAGGAAGAAGCTGCAATACAAAGGTGTTGTTTCTTTTCATCTATGTTGCCATATAATGGGAAATTTTGTGGGAATTAAAGAAATTCCCAGGCAGTAAATGTGCTTTAACCAGGTGATCTCTAATTGTGCAGGCAAATCCAGAAAACTCCCTATTGCTTCCAGGACTGACATGATGGCTAATATTGAAGACTGTTTCATCCAGAGCTATGACTTGTTTTATAGTAGCTCTGAGGACAGTTGGCTTTGTCCTGCTGAAAGGGTCCCAGAAGATTTTGCCTGTGGGCTGTCCTCTGAACTCCACCCTAGTCCTCCTCACCCTGCTCCATCTGGGAAAACTGGTGCTAACGCTCCCCAAATTCAGCATTCCTGCAAGGTTCAGACTGGGGCTGATTAGCACGTTGTAACTTTCAAATTAAAGACAGGAGTTCTCCATCCTCACTCGGGTTCTACACAACTACTCTATAGAATGCTCTATACAAGCTCTATACAAGAGAACATCAAAAGAGAAAAAAAAATAAGCACCAACCTCCCACATCATAGCTGGGATTGTCACTTCCTAAAAGAACACTCTCACTTGCCTTACTCAAACCTGTAAAGGCATCCTGCATGAGTTCACTCAAGATGTTGAAAGCACTGGCCAGTGTTCATCTCTGTGTTGGGTGTAACTGCATGGCCCCACATGCACTCACTGTTGGTCTGCGGTGCTTTGAAATACATTCACAAATTCTTGGGACACTCCCTTCAGACAGTAAACCCTTCCCTTTGAGTGTCGTGGCCTTGGTGACTCACGCCTGACAAATAGAAAGATGGCAGAAGTGATGGTATATGCTTCAGAAAAAGGTGTATTCATTTTTTTATTTCCATGTGACAAATTACTATGGATTTATCTTAAACAACACAAATTTATTATCTCACAGTTCTGTAGTTCAGAAGACCAGGTAATGGGGTCTTCTGCTCAAGGTCTCACGACCTGAAATCTGGCGTGGCCAGGACTGAGATTTCTTCTGAAGCTCTGGGTCCCCTTGCATGCTCACACAGGTTATCACCAGATTTCAGTTCCTTTCGGTTGCAGCACTGAGATCCCCATAATCTTGCCAACTGTTGGCTGGGGACCTCTTCCAGCTCTTAGAAGCTGCTCTTGGAGCCCTGACACATAGATCCCTCCACAGTATAGCACCTGGCTCCTTCAAGGCCATCAGGAAAATTCCTGACTTCAAATCTCTCTGACCCATTCTAAAGGGCCACCTCATTAGATCAGGCCAACCCAGGATCACCTCCTTTGTCATTAACTCAAAGCCACCTTGTTAGGGGTCTTAACTGCAATATCCCTTATGCCAGGGGGGTGAGATCCTGCTTATGTCCAAAAGCAAGGTATTATACCAGGGTGCAGAATTGGGGGGAGGGAGAGAAGAGCACTCCAGAATTTTGCCTGTCACTCTGAGTCATCAAAACCCCTGTGTCTTCCTGCTTGTCTTGCTCCCTCTGTCTCGGATCTCTCGCTTTGGAGAAAGCCAACTGCCATAACGTGAGGATGCTCAAACAGCCCTGTGGAGAGGCCCACCAGGTGGAAATGAGATCTCCTATTAGCAGGCAGCAAGGAACCAAGGCCTACAAGCAATAGCCATGTGAGGAGCCATCATGGAAGCCCATCCTCCAGCCTCAATCAAGCCTTCAGATGACAGCGGCCCTGTCCAACATCCTAACTTCCACCTCTCGGCAGACCCTGAGCCAAAACTACCCAACTAAGCAGCTCCCAGATTCCTGACCCTCAAAACTTGTGTGATAAAATAACTGTTTACTGTTTTAAGATGTTGTGTTTTCAGGCAACTTGTTACACAGCAGTAAATAACTAATGCACAGACTTCATTCACTAAGAGAGCTATTAAAAACAGTAAGAAAATGTTGGATTTAAAAAGGATAATAAAAGTTCCAACAAAACTGCTTTCTATTCGCAAAGACAGAGCTTTCCTCTGGGCCTTTGTCACACCAGCCAAAGACTCTCAATTACACTGTGCTCACCACTGGATCCCTTCCCTCCTCTGTGGGGGGTGCAGAGCCACAGCTCCAAACCACCGGTCCCATTTCCCAGGGTTCTGGTGCCAGTTCATTCCAAGTTTCTCCCCAACATTTTCCTTGGTTTGAATTAATACTTTGCTCCACACTGAGCACCAAACTCATCACCCTAAGTGTTCTTCCTCTCCACTGCCTGCTTCTCCCTGGCTGGCCTTGACCCTTCTGTGCATCCTGGCTCTGGGAAGGAGATGGGGTGGTGGAAGGCGGAGCTTGGGTGGCCCTGGAGAGAGTGCATCTGGGGCTTCCCACACCCTGGCTTAAAGCCACGGCTTGATTTAAGCCATTTCATGGTGGGAAGCGACACTCTTAAATCTGGGTTGTTTTCCTCCCAAGCTGTGAACTCAGCACTAGATGACAAATCACAGCATCTCTTCCTCCTGACTGTACAGCCACCCCCACAAGCTGCATCCATTCCCAACAAGGATGGGGAATCCAAGGGTCTGCAGGAGGCAAACACCCAGCCCGTGCCTTGTGTTTGGATGAGTGAAAAGGGCAGGGTAGGCTTCCGTCCCCAACCCCCGCTGCTCCTGGGAATCCACTGCCAGCCCAGCCTGGATAGAGGAGGGGCAGAGGGTCCTGAGGGCCCTGTCCTTCGTTGTAGTCAGGGAGAAGAAAAGCCATTCCTCTGAGCAGCTGCAGGTCTGAGCAACGTGCCAGTTCCCGGCCCAACAAGGCCAGGGCTGCAGCTATAATTATTGCAGGTCAGTTCACCTTGAGCTCAAAGGAACAGTCAGTTGCCAGAAGGCTTGGCGTGACACAGTGCAGAACCCTCACCCGCCCTGCCGGCGGTGAGTAATTGGCACTAAACACGGGATGTGTCTGGATTTAATCTAACCTGAGCTCAATTACTTGACTCGCCTGATGGAAACCTGCCTGGGCTCCAGGGCTTAAGTGAAGAGGGCTCTGAAATCTTCTGATCCCTGCAGCCTGGGTTCTGTCCTTCCCGCTCTAGGTTGGTAGCGAGATGCACCCTCTCCAGGCCGGCAGCCAGCTCTCCGGGTGCTTCCCGTCCACTACCTCATCTGATCCCCAAGACACAAGCGGGAGGGATGTGTTTTAGATGTGGTACTCTAGTTACTCAGTTGAGGAGATGGAGTCTCTGAGTCAATCGCTTGCCCCAGGGGCTGAGCAGAAGTAGCTGAGAGGAGAGAAAACAATGACTGTCCCCTCCTGCATCACTGTGACAGAATGGGGCTCAGTCTTCCAGCAACCAGAAAGAGGGAGACTAACCAGCAGAGGCCCACTGGGAGAGACCTGGGTCCTGGCTCTGAGTCACCCTAGCGCACCCCTTTTCTGCATCTGCATTTGATTTTCTGAAGCCAGTCTGTATCTCTCCACTGCAATCACACCAGCCTTGAGGGCTTTCCTCCCACGGAACAGAGTCACCTTGCATAGGATTGGAGAGACCCACGCCCCAACCCCATTGACCTCTTTCCTTTCTTCTGGTGTCTTCATGCCTTTAGGCTCACTTCCAGCCTAGCCCTTCAAAGCTACTCAGCTCCAACCAGCCCATGCCTTGGAGAAGGCGTCGCTGCTCCATCCGGCCTGCCTTTGAATTGGGCAGCACTTTCTCTCGAAGCCTTTCCCAGAGTACATCCAGGGGCTGCTGGAGGTGCCAGTTCCCACAATCCCTCTTCAGCGTTGTTCTGTCCTTTGCAGGAAGTGGGCATTAGAAGCTTGTGGGTCATCAGGGTGAACACAGTTCTCTTCACTCTGTTCCATGTAAGCACACACCTCCCCTGTGCTGCAGCCACAGGCCTCACCCTGCCTCTCAGCCTGGCTCCCCACTAGGCTTGGGGCAAGCAGAAGAATCCTGGCGAGCGGTCTCAAGCTGGAGGTGAGAAATGTCCAGCTAGAATATTCTTTGGTTTGCTTCTGGGCCAAGTAGGTACAATCGGGGAACTATCAGGTTGCCAACTTGGTTGGAATCCTTCCCTGAATTCCATCCGGATGCCATACCGTCCCCCAAAGGGCTGCCCTCCAGACCCCTGCCCTGAGTTGGAGAGAATTAAAAGGACACACAATTAGAGGGTAATAAAATCCTCTCTCACTTATTTTTCTCTTAAAACTCTGACTCCCAGGCTAAGATGTTGTCAGTGGGAGGAACAGAAAAATCATATATCTTAGACATAGTTGTAAATAAAAAGTTGAAGCAATTGGTAACCATTAAAAGGCCATAACACAATTGGTTAACATGACTTGGGTCAAAGTTAAAGTCACTGGGTTTGAATTCCGGCTCCACCATCAACTAGCTGTGTAATTTTGGGGAATTTGCTTAACCTCTCTGTGCCTCAATTTCCTCATCTGCAAGACATGGACAATGTCAGCACCTGTGTGTTTGGGATGCTGTGTAGATTGAGTGCACATGTGGAAATAGCTTAGAAAAGAACTGGCCTCCATTGTGCTCTCAGTGCGTGTAATAAAGCAGGATGGTGTTCTATGGAGGCTGAGGGAGGGCAGGGAGTCAGAGGCAGAGGGCAAGTGATGGACCAGGAGATGGTACCAATGTCAGGACTTTTCTTTGGGAAAAGGAAGGAGAGAAGGCTGCCCTGGGGCCTGGGCCCCAGAGAGGATGAGAAAGAAGCTCTGAGCCTGCAGACCATGGAGATAAAAATGTAGCATGGGTCCCAGTCTGAAGGTCAGCACCTGCTCTGGCCATGCTATCATTATGATGAGGTCAGATGGAGAAACCACGCAGAGAAAGAGACAGAGCACGAGGTGGGGAGAGATCAGAGAGAGAAGGAGAGACAGAATCCGAAGCAGGCTTGAGGCTTCGAGCTGTCAGCACAAAGCCCTATGCAGTGCTTGAACTCATGAGCCGTGAGATCATGACCTGAGCCGAAGTCAGATGCTCAACTGACTGAGCCACCCAGATGCCCCTTCCTAAGATTTTTAAAACACCACCAGGCACCTGACATTATAAGACAGTTTGAGGCAAGAATGAGCATCTCTAAATTAGGTGACTCAGACTGGATTAGATACTCCCTGGGTGAGTGTTTGGGGACCTCAAGCAAGTGAAGAATGATTCTTTTAGCTCAACCATGGGTTGGTAGGTATAAAAACAGCTCTCATCTGAAAATTGGCCTGTGGACAGCAATGCCATTTTTTGGCTCCTTCCCTGAGATTTAGAGACCAAGCCTTATAAGGCATTTGTGAAAACCAAATGTCTGACACCTTTGCAGGATGTGTGAAGCCAGGGACAGACATTTCTGGCATGTTTCCTGCTATAAGTAGCACCAGGCCTGTGATATGCTAATGAGGTCATTATGAAAATCACAATGAGACTCCAAGGCACAAGGAGCTAGCTAAGCATCGGGCCACCAAGCATCATGGGCCTGGGAGCACAGCAGCAGTCCCCCCAAATTCACAGTGAAGATGTCCGCGGAGAGTTCCATGTCACCCTGGCGGCCTGTTGCCATACACATCCTCCTCTGAGGTCTCTGGCTTCAGCAACATGGTGAAGCCTTGGATCAATATGAAAATGAACATGTGTGAAGCTGTCTGCCACTGAGAACAAATGACCACTGGCTGGTCCTTGTCTCCCAGAGACGGTTGAGTCAATGCAATCTGTGATTCTCGAACCTCGTGCTCCATGAATCCTCATAATTTCCAGTGAGTGGGAGGTCCTAGGCCCAGAGGTTACCTGCCCAGAGGCACTGTTCCCTGAGATGGGCTAGAGGGACCTGTCTGGCCAGCAGAGTGAATGCCTACATCCACCTCAGTGGTCTTACATGGCCCGCTGTGTGGACTGTGCTCTGGGGTAATGATACAGCCCTTCTCCCTGTTCTAGAGGTGTGGACACAATCTTAGAGGTGAGGACAGTTTCCCACGAGCAGAGCACTGACTGGCATAGCCAAGACAGTAACGGGGGTCCGCTGACAATCAGCTTTACCTCTCACCTGTTCCTAGGGCGACTCTCTGATCCTCCACACACACACCTCAATACTCCCTCTCAGTATCAGGAGAGGAAATGTCCTATGCTGCCACTGTAATGCTCCGCACCTCTCACATCTCACCTGGCGCATACCTTGCTAAGACAAGAATTGTTATAAAAGGTCACGCAAGGGCCCCCAGTGATAGAGCTGCTCTGTTTCTTATTTGTAGTAGTGGTCACATGAACTGACAGGCGAGAATTTACGTCGAACTAAATACACAGAGAGACATGGGCAAATGAGTGCCCATGGAACCGGTGAGATTGAAATAGGGTCGCTGGTGGCATCACTGCCAGGTTTTGGCTGTGACACTGTGTTACAGGTTTGTGAGGCACTACCATTGAGGGAAAGTGGGGGGTGTCTCCATATTATATCTCACAACAGCATGTGAACCTACAATTATCTTAAAATAAAAATTAAAAACACACATTGAAAAAAATTAGTTCTCACAGTGCAAAGTGTGTTGAATTTAAGCTACTTTAAGAAAGAGGTAGCTTGGGGCGCCTGGGTGGCTCAGTCGGTGAAGCGTCTGACTTCGGTTCAGGTCATGATCTCACAGTTTGTGGGTTCAAGCCCCGTGTCGGGCTCTGTGCTGACAGCTCAGAGCCTGGAAACTGTTTTGGATTTTCTGTGTCTCCTCCTCTCTCTGCCCCTCCCCTGCTCGTGCTTTGTCTTTCCCTCTCTCAAAAATAAACATTAAAGAAAAAAAAAAAAAGAAAGAAAGAGGCAGGTGAAGCCCAGCAGGGGGGTCCTCCTTCACTGCCTCTATCTGCCCTTTGGGTCTCAGGATTCACACTCACCTGCTGCCCCATCTCCCCAGCACCAGGAGCAGAGGACAGTGAGCTGCCTCAGGGCAGGTGCGGGGCAGAGCATGAAGTCAGGCTGGTGAGGAGCGTGAAGGAACCCTGAGAACTCTCCAGAGGCTTGGGGTGCATATGAGGCTGGCCCACAGCTCACTGCTGGGCCAGCAGGCCTGGTTTCTATGTTATGCAGGGAAACAGTCTGATCCTCACGTTTTCACCATGCAGACTGCCCCTCAGGAGGGGGGAGATGAAGATTTAGAGCAGGAATGAGGGAGGACCTGTTACACCTGTTTAAAATAACCACAAAATGTCTATCAACCAAAAAAAGGATATCATGGAAAAATATTTGTAATTGATAAGTTTTTTGTTGTATTATAGACTTCTATTTTGATTTTCCTATTTTAAGGCAAGCATGATCTTGTTAACCTTTATTACTGTTTATCTATACCTTATAATTTTAAGAGTATCACATGATCAGATACATTTGAAGGATGCTGACCAAGCGAGCCCAGCAGCACCTCCAAATAGTCCATGGCCCAAGGTCACCCAGCCCCCTGAAGTTTCTCCTGTGGCAGCCATGATTGTTGCATTAGTACTGGGCTGCGCCCATGAGTGTGAGCAACCTACGTTCTTCTCACAGCTCAGTCTTAGAGGGCAAGGAGAGAATGATTTACTGGAAAATGAGGTGGCATCTGGTCTAAGGTTCAGAAATCCTGCAACCCGGCTAATGTAAACATGAATTTCCCTTGTGGAAGCTGTTGGTACTGGTGTGTGTTTGTGTATATGTATTTTGTTTTGTTTGGGATTATGACATTTCTTCCATGTACCATTCATGAAAGGCAGGAATCTGAGAGATCAGATGTTATTTCCCTTCATTAGGAGCTTGCCAGGCTTGGGGGTCTGTTGGTTAGTTGTCTGACTTCGGCTCAGGTCATGATCTTGCAGTCCGTGGGTTCAAGCCCTGTGTCGGGCTCTGTGCTCACAGCTCAGAGCCTGGAGCTGCTTCAGATTCTGTGTCTCCTTCTCTCTCTGCCCCACCCCCACTTGCACTCTGTCTCTCTCTCTCAAAAATAAATAAACATAAACAACAACAACAACAAAAATAGAGCTAGCCAGGCTTCATTCCTTTCCTGAGGCTATGTCCTCTCTCCTTTGCTTAGAGGCAGATGTCTCAGATTGAATGTTCCTCCACCAAATGGAAGTAAGAGTGGGGATCTTGCCTTGAGTGAATCAATAAAGAAATATTTGCATAACTGCTATCAATTATAAACTTAAAATATTTCCCAGATGTTCTTACTTGATCATATTATAAGACAGCAATTTAAAACCACCCCAAGGTCCGCGCGCCTGAGTGGCTCAGTCGGTTAAGCATCCAACTTCAGCTCAGGTCATGATCTCACAGTTTGTGAGCTCGAACCCTGCATCAGGCTCTCTGCTATCAGCACGGAGCCTGCTTCATATCCTCTGTCTCACTCTCTCTCTGCCCCCCTCTCTCTCTGCCCCTTCCCTGCTCACTCTCTTTATCTCAAAAATAAACATTAAAAAAAAAATTGCCCTAAGGTCAACATCCTAAGCAAAAGCAACCAATCCGAGAAATAAGGAGTAACACACGCTGGAAGCACATGGCACGTGGAGCACATGGCACGTGATGGAAGTGGAGAGGCCCATGGTATGCAAACTGGTGGGTAATTAGAAGGAAAGTTGCCTATTGGGAACTCGAGAGGTGGTAAGTTGCCATTTATGTTCACCAAATTTAAGCACCTGGGTTAATACAAAAATGTGGTTTCCTAGGCCTAAATATTTGCTACCAGCAACTATTTCTGCATAACTTGGATCATGTTTTCCTTAAATTTAGCTGATCAATTGATTCATCACCTACTGTGCCCCACTTATTATAATGGGGACCTAAAAGCAGGCCCTGGAACTCCACAGTGAGGATTCTGGAACAACAGGACAGGAGACCAATAGTCTTTGTAGAGAGTTTCTCAGCCTTTGGTAGACATAGCACAAATCTGAAACTCCTTTTGATCCTCCAGGGCTTTGGGTGTATGACTCAAGGAACTTAATCTGGGAAGTTAAGGAACCCCAATTTGGGAAGATATCAGAAGACAGGCAATTGCTTTGAGGACACTTTTTTCAGACTGGCAGGAGTATCACTGAAGAACTCTCCAGCCTACCTACAACTATCCTCCCTTCAGACAATACCAGGGAGGTCACTGCAACAGGGGTCGAATCTTGGAGGGTCAAGGCCAGGGAATATACCCTAAGACATATCAATATCAGAAGAGCAATGGGTGGATTCATTCCAGACCCCTAGGGATATCAGAACCCAAAACCAGGTCCAAGGGGCAGAAATGGGGTCAATTACACGTGCAGCCAAGATTTCAAAGCCTCAAGATGACTGACTGGGTTGAAACAGTTCTGGATCACAGTGAGAAGGTCCTGAATGAAATATTTAAAGCAGCATTGCCTGTATTAATTGTAGGGTACATGGTTGCAATGGATTGAAAATTTGTGTCCCCCCCAAGCCCCCCAAAGTCATATGTTGAAAAGCTAACCCCCAAGGTGATGATATTAGAAGGTGGGACCTTTGAAAGGTGAGTAAGTCAGGAGGGAGCCCTCACGAATGGGATTCGTGTCCTTATGGAAGTGACCCCAGAGACCTCCCTGGTCCCTTCCACCATGTGAGGACTCAAAAGAAATCAGCCCTCTGCAACTCACAAGCAGCCCCTCACCAGAACTCGACTGTGCTGGTATCCTGATCTTGGACTTCAAGCCTCCAGAGCTGTAAGCAATAAACTCATGCTGTTTACAAGCACCCCAATCTGTAGAGCTTTGCTGTAGCAGCCTAGACTGGCTAGGACAATGGGTAGGTCAGTGCAAGAATGACAAGCCTTGAGAGCTTCATCTAGGTTCTATGGTTTTTCTCAGATTTTAAGTTCATCTATTCTTTCAATAAGCATATTTGCTATGTGACTGACGCTGTGCTGAGCTCTAGGTAAACAATAGTAAATAAGGCGTAAGCCTTGACCTGAAGGAAATGATAATTTAGCAGTGGAGATAAAAAGAAATAAAAATGCAATGTCAATATGGTGTTTTAAATTCCATGATAATGGAAAGTTCTAGATGGAATTGAAGTATCTGGGAAATTCAATTTTGGAAAGGAGACAAATTTCACAGAAGAGATATTGCATAAGCTAATGAATGCAGAGAGTATTAAAAGAAGATGGTCAAGTGAACTGGTGGGCAGTGCATTTCTTTAAGTTTATTTTGAGAGAGACAGAGAGGCTAAAACAGGAGAGGGAGAGCAAGAGGGAGGATCCCAAGTAGGCTCCGAGCGCTGTCAGTGCAGAGCCCACTCAGGGCGTGAACTCACAAACCGTGAGATCATAACTTGAGCCGAAATCAAGAGTCAGGTGCTTAACCAACTGAGCCACCCAGGCACCCCTGGTGGGGAGTGTATTTTAAGAAAAGGGTTAGCATGCACACTAGAAGCTTCCTTAACCTGCTGGTACTCAGCTGATTCTCTGGATTCCTGGAAACACCATCTTTTCTCTTTGCAAACACGCTGAAGGCATGTGCAGAGCTGGCTGCTTCCCTGGCTGCCCTTGCTTCTCCTCCCCTAGCTGACTCAGTGCTCCTCGAGGGTCAGTTTCGTTTTTCCCAACTCTGTTTATGATTGTTATGCTTGTTATCAAAGTGGTTTATTTTAAGTAAATGTTATTAAAATGGATGAAATATGGATAAAAGAGTGTAGTTTCTGTGAAAATTAAATGCTAAGTTTTGAGAAAATTTGCTAAAGTGTGAGCCACTAAAATATAATGCTAATTAATAAGGTGTAGATGAGCAGCTGTAAATTATTGGAGAAATAAAATAGTAACATTTTATTAGGGTCCTACATGCAGAATGTTGCACCAGTTTTAAACTTCTTAATCCTTTTAAAGAAATGAACACTGGGATTTGTAGAGGATGCAGTATAGACATGATCCGTGCAAGAAAGACACTACAGAACTCCTACTAGGGCCCTAAACCTAAGAAGAGGCTTGACTTTATGGCAAAAGATTAGCGAATAAATATTTGTGTATACATTTAAAGTAAAATAAAATATTTATGATACCCAAATATTATTTGTGTGATTTTTTTTTGCTTGATTGGCTTTTTGATTACCAAACCAACCAGGGACCCCAAATCCATTGGTTGGAGAATTCCGAGGCTCCAAGTCTAGTTCAAAGAGGGAGCATAAGAGAGAAAATCAAGTAACTCAGAGTAAGTGCAGGATTGAGTCTGTGGCCTGGAGAGCCGGGGGGATCCTGGCGGGCATGTTAGAACTGAGAGAGACCAGAGCTCGGTCGGGGACCACAGGGTGCGCAGGGAGTCTGTGAGCATGCTAGCAGCATGAAGATTTCAGGGTGGGGTTTGAGATAAAGTGGGGTCTCCTAAACGAGAACCCCAGGAGCCCTACTACCCATGCACAGATCCCCTTGTCCACACTGTCCTGGGGACTGGTGAAGCCAGGACATTCTATTCTGAGAAAAACCTTTCCATTTAGCATTTTTTATAGGGCAACAGCTTTATAGAGAGTTGTATGTAAATTGCATGACCCTGAACCATTGTGAGGCTTGTGTTCCTAGTTCTGGGGAGGTTTGGGGCTGATAAGGAGATTGTGAGCAATGCCTTATCTCCTACAAATGCAGAGTGCTTCCCAACATCCCAAACATTTTCATACTCATCGTAACACCTTAAAACACTTTTTTTCCCCTCCATTGTTCTCATAGTCAGTATGTTGTTCTCATACTCAAGTCTGAGAGACATGAGCTGTAATAAAGCATGTGGGTTTAGGGTCAGGTCTGAGTTCAAGACCTGCTTCTACCGCTTAGCAATTTTCTACTCTTGAATCTTATTTAAGCTCAATCACTCGTGTTTCCTCTTGTCTCAAACAGGGACAATAATGCCCACTGGGAAGTGTTAAGGAGCAGACTCAATTATTGCCAAGACAACTTTCTAACATTTATTGACCACTCTGTGCCAGGACTCTTCTAAGAGCTATATGTTTATGATCCAGGAGCTGTCCCAACAGTATAAGGTACTATTCCCATTTTATAGATCTGGAAACCAAGACTCATGCTGTTAAATAACTCAATCAAGGGCACAAGCCAATAAGTTACAAGAGACAACAGTCAAAGCAACTGTCTTCATGAATGTAACCTCTTCACTACATGTGAAATCTGATGCCCATGCATCCAAAATGCTCCTGGTTGTCATTTACTGTGGAAGTTCACTCCTCCATGGACATTCATTCACTCTGTGTGGATGCTCACCCTGCCCAGATATTCCCTAGGCTTTCTTCCATCTTTCTCTGTTTATAGGAGAAGACCAGAACCTTAGTTCCTTGCCCTCTGAGCAGACAGAAATTTCTGTGATGGCCCCCAAATGCAGGCAGTGCACAGAGATACTAAGGCAATGTAGGATCCAAAGAGAATGTATGGTTAAAGAGCACAATTAACAAAGTTTCGAGTCAAGTCCATTGCCTTAGTAACTCTGTGAAGTCCATAGCCACAGGCTGAATTTCTCCACTACCAGGTTTCTAGTGAGTTCTATATGGCCATTCGACTTATGTTTCTCAGGAAGTGTCAAACTCTCACAAATATAAGCAGAACAACATGAAGAAAATGAGTTCACTCACACTCATCCAGCATGCTTCCTCAGCATAAGCTGTTAATCTGAATCCCAGGCTAGGCCAGCCTCCCGAGAAACAACTCTCAGGATAAGGCAAATAGTCGTTGACTGCTCTATCTCAGGCACTATTGGTACACTGGCTAGTTTAAACTTCATAATCACCGTGTGACGTAGACATCATGATCATCCCTGCTTTGTAAATGAAAAGGCAGACACTGAGGGCAAATAGTGACTTCTCAGCCTGTGCCAGGATTCACACTCACACCCAGTCTTTCTCTTGCTACACCAATCTGCTTCCTGCCCTTCCTCAACCCTACAGCACCGTTAGGAGATCACTTCATGAAGCTCAGTGGAATAATTGTATCTTTAATATACAGAATTATTAATAATGCTATATAAAATCACGTGGAACATTTTTTAAAACTCCATTCCCAAGAGTTAGATACTGTTAATAGTTTGAATTGTAGCTTTACAAACTTATAAATCTAGGTAGTTAGCTAGGTAGCTAGATATCTGTTTGCATCTGTAGGTACTACTTTGCAATTTGCTCTTTGAAACAACACTTGCAAATAAAACAAAGGTAAGTGTTGCAAGGCTTATGAAATAAACATGAGCCTTCAGTGGGAATCTCTGAACAAACAAAATCCCCTGCAGATGAAATACCATTGAAACAATGACCTGCCAATGACATGTCAATATCCAGCATGCCGACCCCAGTGACCCTTGGTCTGGCCATTCTCTGAGCAGATCCCACACACACAGAGTCTTGTACAATTTGTATTTTTCCACAGCAGAACCTCGCAATAGTCTAAGAATTCTCAAATGTAATTAACTCAATGCGAATAAAAGAAAAAAACAACAAAAAGACCTCAAATATTTTATCAGTTGAGAAGGGCTGAGAAGGGCAATCATGTAATGACTTACATAGTTTTTAGTTCTCAGTGATGTCATTGGAAGTGTGAATTTGACATTGTGACCATATCTATCAAGAATGAGTAGATAAACCTTGAGGACATTATGCTATGTTAAATAAGCCAGTCACACAAAGAATAATACTGTATGATATGAGGTACCTAGAGTAGACAAATTCATAGATACAGAAGGTAGAATGGGGGTTACCAGTCACTGAAGGGAAAAAGGGATAAGAAGTTGTTTAAAAGGTATGCTCGTTCAATTTTTGCAAGATGAAAAGGTTGTGGCGATTTTGTGCACACCGGTGTGAATGTACTTAACACTACTGAACTCACTTAACAATGGTTATGATGGTAAATTTTATGTTATGTAGGTCTTACCACAAAGGTTTTGGTTTTAAAACAAAAAAGAATGAGCAGAAGATAAATATCCTTCACATGTTATGCTTCCCTGTATTTTCACTTTCCCATAGTTAAGATTACTATATAGCCATGTTCGCTTAGGACAGTCTCAGTTCGCTTTATTGTCCTTAAGCAATGATTTGTGGGTGTCCTTTTCACTCTTAAAAGCGTCATGGGTGATAATTATTACGCTTATGTTACCCAATATGCTTAAGGTAGCAAATAACAGTCAGAGAACTTAAAGCTAGTGAGCACATTATGAATATCGCTAGCACTCACATTCATTCATTCATTCATTCATTCATTCATTCATCATTCACATAAGAGGGACCTCTGTGTACCTTGCACCCATTATCACACTGGAACCTACATTTGTGTTCAGGTGACTGTCTTTTCAGATAGACTGTGAGTTCAAAGACAGGACTTATACCTAAATTATCTAATGTCCCCAGATCCCAGCCCAATGCCTGACACACGATCAGGTTCCAAAGCAGATGTCTGCTGAATTGCAGGATGTCCTGGTTACAGCTGAAAGACAACAGTGAAGGGGGACTGGACTTCATTAGTGTTAAACCCTCAGAATGGTCTTTCCCTGGGCCCTTGGAGATGGCCTCTTTGGATAGGCAGACAGGGTCCCATTGGAAAGGCAAGGGCCTCAGCTAAATTTCTCTCTCACTTGTTACCCACTTCCAAGGGCCTTGTAGGGTCTTATCTTTCCTGATGATGCTTTCTATGTTTTTTTTAATACACTTAGGAACATTTCCATTAGTCCTGAAATAGATGCTCACAGTTAGCCAGTAAATGCTTGATCAAGCTTGTACATGTCTCTCTAAGGCGAGTTACTCATTTATAAATGAGAACTTTGAAACTCTGCTGCAATGGCTCAGCAAGTTGGGCTAATTATCTCAGCTCAGTTGCAGGTTTTGTAAATTTGGTGTTGGTCTTGGATTCCTCTTTCAAAGGCAGCACTTTCCTCAAGGTAAGTTTCAGGGAGTCACCTCCACAGACGCTGCACATTTGTCTCCACGTGTGGGGTTGGATTATACTCCTTGCTTGAGTGTTGTTTGGTAATTCTATGATCTCTAATGACCTGTGGTCATTTAAGGACTCAGAGATGGCATCTCTATCTCTCAAACTGCTGAAGATCTCTGATTGCAGGAAAGCATGGAGCTTGACGAGCTCCAGTCTTCTACTTACTTCCTTCTCCTCCTCTTTAAGCACACTATATTTGGGGGCCTGAGACCCCAGGGCAATGGTAAGGGAGGCCTAGAGAGGATCGCTAAGTAAATATTAATGAACCACCAGGTTCAGATTGGAATGTCTTTTAGGGATTTTAGACGTGTTTTGATAAATGAAACCCAACATCTGGATGGCATTTGGATTAAGAACCATCAAGAGCTACCCACTTATCCCTTGGCCAATCTTGTTCAGAGTGCATCCTTTTTATTAGCCTTTTCAAAACAGCTTTGGTTTTATTTGCCCTCTCTAGTGTATTATTTTCCTATTTTATTACATTCTGTTCTCATCTTATATTCTTCCTTCTACAAATGTTCTTAACATCTTAATATGCATCTTAGTTTGTTAATTTACAACTTTCTGGGGAATATTTTTTTCTTCTTCCCGATCATTGTCAGATTCATTAGGGTTCTTCTTACACAGTGCATGTTGTGTGCAATTGGCTAATGACTGAAAAACAAGACAATTCTTTTTCAAGGGGGCTCTATTTAAGAAAGGAGGCAATTAACAACACAGTACAACTGTCTCTAAAATTTCAGAGGGTTGCTTATCAGTGACAGTTCCAAGGAGGGGAGACCAAAAAGTCAGTCCCTATAGGACAAGATGAATCCAGATGGACTCAGAGGAGTTGGAGGGAAGGCCGGCAGGGACACATTCACAAGCCTACCATGACCAAGGAGAAGACCCCTCCCAAGATGAGGAAACTATGAGGCAAAGACCTGGGAAAGAAGCCAGGACCACAGTGCGGTGCAGAGAACCCAGTGGTGGGCACAGGGCAGGTTGCTACCCAAGGGCAGTGTCTGCATGTGGCAACGGCATCCTTGAAACTTTGGAGCAACAACACCATGAGCAGAGTGAGGTTAGAGAGAGATGGCTTGACACGGAGACACTGGAAGTGGGGGGATCAGCAGAGAAGGAAGTGTGGGCAAGATCCTGAGAAGGATGACAAAACAGGAAGACAAGGACTGGGTGACTTTCCATCTGAGCTTCTGCGGGTGGCTGGGCAGGGGGTGCAGCTCCTCCAGTCCAGGCACAGGTAGGTCCATTTAACAAAGAATCTTCAAGACAAGGTATGAATCCAACTTTTGACAGGAGACAGAGGTGAAGCCACACAGCAAGGGGGACCAGGCAGATGCACCCTAGGCTTCTGGAGATGCAAGCCTGGGCTTGTTCTACTGCATCCCACGTCCTTTCCAGGCCTTCATCCGGGTCACTTTTGATCGCATCATCTCATTTCCTTCAGAGCACTTACCATGAGCTGAAATTCCTTTCTTTGCCCACTAGTTTGTTGTCTATCTGTCTCAACTACAAGATGGCTACCCAAGGGCTCTCCTCTGAAACCCCAGCACGGACAATATAATAATACACCTGGCACTGAAGGGGTTTCATACATATTTGTTGAAATGAATCCACATGCCTTCATCCCGGCATCTTCATCTGTCACTTAGGGGCCAGGGTGTCACTCTCAAGGGAGCCACGGTGGAGGCAGGGAGGTGGGGCCTGGTCTGTTCTACAGTCAGCCCCACGTGGATTCCCACACAGCATACCAGCCCCGTGGCTCCAGGGTTCCTGGCTGCTATGTCTGAACATTGGGAATTGTAACTTACAAGGCTATTGTGGCAATAAGACAAAGCATATGAAGTACTCTGCTCCACATAGCTGGTCAGTGAACAATTGCTACTATGATCATACCTGATGACCTCATGGGGTTCTTTGTCAGTTTTGTTGTTTGTTCTATATATTCAGTTTTTTCTAAAGGGAAAGTGACCCGGTCACTCAGGACTTTACGGCTGATGACCTCAGGGATACTAGAGGTGGAAGGGAGAGCAGGGGCCTGGGTTCCCTGAAGCCCCTGGCTGAGGGGAATTTCTCCTCCTGCCTTAGGAGACCTTGTCCTCAGCTGCAGAAAAACTGTGCTCCCGGCTAGCTCTCCAGGCAGGGGGTGAGGAGTATTAAGGTTATAAAGGGGTAGGTTTAGACCTAGAGGCGGTTCTTATGTTTTTCAGATCTGCCTCAATAGTATGATTCAAAATTTCCCACTAAGAGCCTAGTAGTCATTACTTGGGAGCGAAGATGTCGGAAAAGAATTTGGGCCTCATAGCTGCTTCGTAAAAGTTTACTCCTTCCCTGAGCCTCTAAGAAACACTCTCTCCTTCTGACTCTGTGGTTTCATTTTCTCCTGGTTTTCCTCCCCCTCCTCTGGGGTCCACCTCAGGCTCTTTGTGGGCCTATCCTCTTCTACCCCAGTAAGCACTGGGCTCCTATCAGCTCTCTCACTGATTTATTTCTCCTGGGGCACCCCCATGCCCACAGCATCATCTACTTGCCCAGGATTATCGACATAATTCCCTTTGCTTGTCCCACCTCTGTTTCGACCCACATGTCTGACCCCCTGCACAGTCATTTGGTGACTCCAAGTATCTCAAGGTCGACATGTCCCACACCACAAATATGCTCATCATTGTTCTCTGAAGGCTCCTTCCCAGGTTCTTCGGCCCAGTACATGGCTTCCCCATCCTGCCGGGGGAGGACAGCAGCCAGGAGCTCAGACTTGGCCTCTCCATCTCCACACCACACAGTCAGTCACCCAGTCTGGTGGATTTCACCTCTGTCTGCCACTCTTCTCCATCTGCTCCACACCCCTCCCCATTCAGGTCCCACCACCCTCTGTCCTGGTATCTGAAGAGCCTCCAATTCATGTCCCAGCCACAGCTCGCCCCCTCCCATCCATTCTTCATGCTGCCATCAGGACCATCTTTCCCAATGCAAACTAGATGGATGACATCACCCAACCCCCCTTAGAATCCTGCAGCAATATAATTTAGGACTCAGTTTCCATGAAGTTCAGATGAGGTCAAGAAAGGGGCTACTTGGGCTCCTGGTGGCTCAGTTAGTTAAGTGTCTGACTCTTGATTTCAGCTCAGGTCATGATCTCACGGTTCATAAGATTGAGCCCAGAGTCAGGATCTGTGCTAAAAGTGTGAAACCTGCTTGGGATTCTGTCTCTCCCTCTGCCTCTCTCTCTCTGTCTCCCTCTCTGCCTCTCTCTCTCTCTGTCTCTCAACATAAATAAACAAACTTTAAAAAAAAAAAGTGGCTATCTCTGGAGGTGGGGTGGAGGGAGTCCTGTGCAGATCTGGAAATGTTCTATATTGTAATCCAGGGAATGGTTACCTGGGTGGATAAATGAGTTGACATTCACCAAGCATGAACTTAACACTTGTACACTTTACTATATGTTAATTATATGTCAAAAAATAAAAACAGAGAATTTATACATCTATACAATCTATTGAAAAGGGAAAAAAATTGAAAACCTATCAGGGCTTTCAAATCTCTTTTAGGATGAAACCAAATATTTCGACATGGCCTATATTTAGGATGCCGACTTATCTTGGCTGGCCTGGCACAGCCTTGGCTTATGCCTAAGGTCCTGGTACAATTATTAACATGACCCAGTTTGTAGGATCAATTATACAGTCATCTCCCTTCTGCCTCTGGGCTTCACCCTTGCTGTTCCCTCTGGCTGAAATTCTCTCTGTTCCCCTTTACCCAGATAACAATTCAGATCCCAGCTAAAACATCACTTTTCTCTGAAAAGTTCTCTTCCTTAGCTCCAAATGAGTCAGGATGGTCCCCCTGTTGTCTGCACCAAAAGTAGCTAGTTAGTATTTCCTCCATCCCACCCAAGTCAATTGGCAAATTAGGATGACAATATGACCATCCTTGTAGTTTCAACATTTATTTAGACTATTTGGTGGGGCTTTGGGGATATGACTCTGAATATCCCATTCAGAAAGTATAGGAGATTTAATTGAATGTCTTTGATCCCATCAACTATCCTGGAAGTCCTTTAAAAAAAACCTCTTGAGTGAATAAGACTGTTAGCTGAGGGTTCAGGTACTAGGCCTTCCCTTTGGGGTATAGTCTAGAAGTTAAGTGTCTATTGATTACTAAGATCCAGCATGGATCCACCAACACAGGTGGCTAGACCACCCATACGCTGGTATCCTGTGTGGATACTGATCACTAGAACAAGCTCAGGGCAGGAAGCTGGGGCTCAGGTCACACTGTCTGGACCAGTTCCAGCACATCCCTCCTGAATGTCTGTGACCTTGGGGGAAGTTATCTAACTTCTGTAGACCTGAGTTTCTCATCTGAAAATCTGGAAAATATTCATGCCACCTTCATAAGATTGTTTAAACGATTGAATAAGATAATCCATATAAAATGCTTAACATACAGTGAGCACTAAATGAATACCAGCTCTTCCTCTTCTTCCCCCCCTTCCCCTTCTCCTTCTCTTCCTCCACTCCCTCCTTCTTTTCTTCTTCCTCTTCCTCTCCTTCTTCTTAATGACAGCCTAAATAATAAAACATATCTTTTCAGGATGAAGGTTCTTTTTCTATTGGCCATAGGAAGTCCACAGTGTGTGAGTCACAAAGTGGTGGGTATGGAAGATGAGGTCATTTTTTATATTAAATCATCCATTTGAGACCTCTTACTGTTTGAGATGTTCGAGGCCCAGCTTCTGTTTTTTACACCCTTTCTAATATGTGGGCACTAGAACTAAAATATCTAGGTGTATTTGTCTAAGACAACCCCACCATCTACCTGTCCAGGAGCCACTCTAATCTTCCTGTAGAGTAGCCTCAAATAGCATACTTTGGGGCCACAAGATCATTGGTTGACTTATACTGAGCATTTTTGAAAATTTATTCAATAATATAAATTATTTCAAAATACCAAGTAGAGGGCAAGGCTGCAAGGGTCAGGTCATGCTGAAAAACCACCTTCTGACAGTGAGAAGTTCAAAAGCGGCTCCTGTGGCAAATATTTGCCTGACTTGAGCTGTTACCGCAAATCTTGCTTTATTTATCTGGAGATCACACAGCCTTTCATGTTTACATCTAACTGGCAGCTAGAGGCCTCGGCAACCACATAGCTGGGCAGATGTTAGAAATCTGAGCTGAGTTGTAGTAGCTGGAATGTCCAAGTGGGTTCCCCAAAGCCAAGGTCTGGGAAAGAAGTAGGCAAATGGCTTTAGGAATTCCTTCCTTCTCTGCCCAGTCTCTGGTGAGTAGCCCCATCATTGCCCACTGTGACTGGACTGCAGTCGCCTTCTACACATGAAGGGCATACCCTTGACCGCTTGAAAGACAGCCGGCTCCAGAGCTATTTTCATGGCAGGCGGGTGAAGTTTTTGAGTCAACATCAACTTTGAGACAACATTTTGCAAATTTTCTGGCCAGAAATCAATAGATCCGAGTTTCTGCCCTATGTTATTTTTCTTCTCTTTTTAAAGAACTTTTTTTTAAACTTCTTTTAACATTTTTTGTAAGTCAAGTCTACTAGCAATCCAGTTCCTCAATTTTTATTTGTCTGAAAGTCTTTATTTCTCCTTCATTTTTAGAGGATAATTTTGTAGGGTACAGAATTCTAGGTTGGTGAAGTTTTTCTCTCAACATTTCAGATAATTCACATTAGTCTCTTCTTGTTTGCCTGGTTTCTGAGGAGAAGCCAGATATAATGTTTTCTTTGTCCATCTGTAATAAGGCGATTTTTCCTCTGGCTTCTTTCAGGATTTTTTCTTTGTCTTTGATGATCTGTAGTTTGAAAATGATGTGTCGACGTGTAGGGTATTTGGGGTTTTGGCTGTTGTTGTTGTCGTTGTTGTTTTAGCATTTATCCTGTTTGATGTTCTATGAAATTATTGGATCTGTGGTTTGGTATCTAACGTTAATTTGGGGATATCTCACTTATTATTATTTCAAATATTTTCTCTGTTTCTTTCTCTCTTTGTTCTCCTCTGGTATTCCCATTATGCATATGTTATACCTTTTTAAGATGTCCCGCAACCTTTGGATATTCCATTCTGTTTTTTTTTTCAGTCTTTATTTTCTTTGTTTTTTGGATTTTGAGGATTCTATCCAATATCCTAGAGCATAAAGATTCTTTCCTTAGCCATTTACAGTCTACTAATAAACCCGTCAAAAACATTCTTCATGTCTGTTACAGCGTTTTTGACCTCTAATCTTTCTTTTTGGTTCTTTCTTAGGATTTCCACCTCTCTCTTACATTGCCCATCTGTTCTTGTATGCTTTCTACTCTATTGATGAAAGGCCTTAGACTACTAATCATGGTTGTTTTAAATTCTCACTCTGATAATTCCAACATAACTGTCATGTCTGGTTCTAGTGTCAGGGAAAGGGAAGCATCCTACAGTCCTATGATTACGTCTCTGCCTTTAATAAGCCTGTGCCTCTGGGCTGTGAACTTCACAAGGGTTTCTCAGTGTTTTTATTCACCTTGGGTGGACAGAATGGCTACAGTGGGCTGGAGTTGGTATTTCCCTTCCCTAGGTGAGTCAGATTTGATAATACCTCAATAGGTTAGGCTTTGGTTAACCAGCTTCCCCTGATTTCAAGCCTTACTAAGAAGAACAGAGTGTTTTGATTCCTTTTTCTCTCTTCCTACAAGAAGCATGAGGGGACTTTTCTCTTATATATATAGTGGACACCTGGTCAAGTTCCTGGTGGCAAATCTTACAGTATTGTGGAAGCCCCTCTTTGCATGGGTACCCCTGGAATGTTTAACTCTCAGACTTATCTCCCCTGAGCCTCCAGCAATTCAACTGTTGTCCAGATTTTCCTACCCCACCACTGGTTCCCAAGGCAGTTTCCTTTCGTGAGTCTTTGGTAAACTGTGACTCTCTGTATTTGCCTGTCTTCCCAATCTTTGAAGCTGTGGTTTGCCCTGTGTCCTCCCCTCTCTTATTGATCCAAGAAGAGTTGTTGAACTTCCAGTCTATTCAGCATCTTTTTTCTCTACCCATTATTGATTTCAGCAAATACCTTGAGGGGAAAACCACCAAGTATTGGGCTTATTTTATGTGGTTCATTCCTCTCACAAATTTCTGCCACTTAATTCCTAGCTAGGTTGGTATATCTTCAATGCCTTCAAAAGCTGTTTATTTTGCATTATATCTGGATTTTAAAATTTTTCTTGGCAGAAGTATCAGTCTACTTCAAGCTACTCTATTTTGGTCAGACTTAGAAATCCCTCTAATTTTCATTTTATGAGAGACAGACTAACATACATCAACAACTCTAGAATTAGAAAGATCTGTGATTCATTTCTGGCTCTGCCACTTACTAACTTTGAGAACTTGAACCTGTTTACTTAACCTCTTAGTGACCAAATTTACAAAGTGCTATGACTATTGGAGCTGTAGTTTTAATGGAAGGGGAAAAAAAGTAAGAATAAATTAAATAAATAAATAAATAAATAGATAAATAAAAATATATGATTAATGTTATGAAAAGATTACAATTACCCATCATTGTCCTACAGATAGTATTTAACAATGTGGGAATAGATAGTATTCTTTATGAAAACAGGTTAAAGAAGAGAAGCGATTCCAAAATGCAGTTCTGAGAAATGACACCAACATGGTAAAATTGAGTGCAGAAAGAGAACTGCAAGTAGGTAATAGGTGAAACATTGTGGAGTTGTGGCATCACAGAAGCTGGCACTAGAGAAACTCATTAGAACAAAGAGGTAGGCAGCCCTGTCGAATACTCTTATGATATAAAAGAAGATGAGGGTAAAATATTGCTTATCAGATTTGATGCTGTGAAACTTGTGGAAGCTTTGACAAGTACAGAGATTTTTGTAGACAAAACCAGAGAGAGAGGATTGGAAGAATGAATTAGCAATAAAGAAAGGAAGACAGTCTGTTTAGATAACTTTTGCAAGAAGTTCAGCCTTGAAGAGGGTGCAGGAAGGGGGGTTATGCTTATAAGATCTTGGCAGAGTGCTTCTCAAGCCCTGCCCATCTCCATCTCTTAAACCACAGAGATCTTCAAACTCAGTGTCGGTTTTGTCTTTTCCTCAGTTTCTCCAATGAGCACTTCCTTTTGTTGTCCATTCATATGGCTTTTCATTCTCCTTTCCTTTTTATCAGTGGGTACAACTCTTATTATCTTGGATCAGTCTTTTCCGTATTTAATGAAAGTTGAGTTCTTTTTCATTTTTTAAAATAATATTTCAGACTATGGTTACTTTAGATAAATTAGTCGGTAGTTAATAGCTTCTATTTATTCATATTTTTCAAATCAGGACAATAATCAGTCCTAAAACAAAATTGCAGGGTTTCTACAGCAGATTCAAAAGAAAGATTTCAAGAAAAGCAGCATGGTAAAGTAGAAAATTGACAGGATTCTGAGCCAGAAAAATCCTGAGTTCAAGTCCAACCTCTGTGTGCCATCTGGGGCAATTTCTTAATCTTAATTTTATAGACTTTATATAGAGTTTCCTACAGCTTTATCCATATATAGATTGTATATAAATTATCAGTTTTATATATAAAATTTCTGTCTTTAATTCAATCTTTAATTATACATTCATCTATGTGTATATCTATATATCTGTATCTATACATCTTTCCTTAGTGATCTTTGAGAATCCTTGATTACATATTTAAAAACTAGCCATACAATAAACGATTCTTTGTTTTCTTTTTCCCTGGCTGCCCATCTCTTTAACCAGCAATACAGCTTTTAAAAAGATATGCCCTGGGGCACCTGGGTGGCTCAGTCAGTTAATTATCCAACTTCAGCTCAGGTCATGATCTCATGTTCCTTGAGTTTGAGTCCCACATTGGGCTCTGTGCTGACAGCTCAGAGCCTGGAGCTTGCTTCAGATTCTGTGTCTCTTTCTCTCTCTGCCCCTCCCCTGCTCGTGCTCTGTCTGTTTCTCTCTCTCAAAAATAAATAAACATTGGGGCGCCTGGGTGGCTCAGTTGGTTAAGCATCCGACTTCAGCTCAGGTCATGATCTCCCGATTCACTCAAGCCCCTCTTTGGGCTCTGAGTTAACAGCTCAGAGCCTGGAGCCTACTTCTGATTCTGTGTCTCCCTCCCTCTCTGCCCCTTCCCCGCTCATTCTGTCTCTCTCTCTCAAAAATAAACATTAAAACAAATAAATAAGCAATCATTAAAATAATTTTTTTAAGATATGCCCTTCTTCTTCCTTTCTTCCTTGCCTGTTCTTATTGGCGCCTCATCTTGCCTGTCTGCTAGGCATCACTCAGTTCAGTGCAATCTATTAAAAAACTTTATTTTGCAACTTCCCGGGTCACACAGGCTTTCTTTAACACTCCTCTCCTTTTATTTCATAGGCTGTTTACTGAGCCTGCAGTTCTGAAAACTATTTCTTTATCGTGGCTATTAAAATTACATTAATAACCATTTTATAGAACCAGTCTTCCTTCCACACACAATTCTTACTTCTGTCTCCTGATTTCCATCCAACCTCTGCCAAATCTCTGCATTTTCATATTATCGTCTGCATCCCTTGTTGCTCGGTCTGCATTTTTTAGATTTAAAATATTCTGCCTTCTCTCAAGTCCTGTCTTCAGGACTGGCTACATAATTTGTGAGGCCCAGAGCAAAATGAAAATAAGGTTCTCTTCTTCAAAGAACAGCAATAGGAGTGGGGTTACAAATGTAAAACTATAAAGGTTTTCTTTTAATAACATTTCCTTACTCATAATATTTAATGAGACAGTAGTGATATTCCTTAATCACAATATAACATAACATAACATAAAAGGAACCAGGATGCCTCCACGCTCTCCAGAGGCTGCGCCACCTCTGTCGGAGCTGCCAGCCTGAGCCCTGGACCCAGAACTGACCATCCCCTCACGGTCCTGCAGTGCCCGAGACCGCTCCAGGCACATGCGTGTGCTGGACAGCCAGGCCAACTGCCTGGCAGGCATGGAGCCCGCCGCCCACGGTACCGCAGGCATGACCCAAGATGCACCTGCTGCTGCCTATACGCATCCCCTCTGCTCACGCGCATGCGCCCATGTCCCATCCGACTTCATTTACAAAACACAAGTCCAAGGATGAAGTTGTTCAGAATTTCAAGATGGCCACAGCGGAACATTAAACCAAGTGTGGGGACTTCTGACAAGGGGGCCCCACGTGACCGCCCCTGTTGTAGGCCCAGGGAACCGCCCAGCCTGGACTGTCTGTGCCACTGCTGCGGGCTCCTGCAGGTGTTTGGGACAATCTACCTGTGGCATCCCGACGATGGACACACGCTGGATTAGCATACCT
Organism: Cryptoprocta ferox; assembly: GCA_028646485.1. NCBI lineage: Eukaryota > Metazoa > Chordata > Mammalia > Carnivora > Eupleridae > Cryptoprocta > Cryptoprocta ferox. Next base: position 45,341,798 of record CM053561.1, read on the forward strand.
TTCTTTCTAACTGATTTTCAAATTAGTTAAGGGAGGCTCAGAACCTGTGTTTGCAAGGTTTACATGCCAGCATAGATTCTATTTATTCTTTAATTATATATCCATCTGTGTGTATGTCTATATATTGTATGTATACATCTCTCCTTAGTGATCTATTGAGAATCTTTGATTAGATATTCAAATAATGGCCATACAATAAATAGTTCCTTTTGAAATGTGACCTTTGAGCTTGTAGTATTTGTTTCTTACACCTTAATTTACATATATAAAATAAGGATTCATTTGGTTGCCAAAAAATTAAGAGGTCATGAATGCAACAGTCTCTACCCTCAAGGACATCCTGATTTCTCATTTAAATCCATACCTCTACAGGCAGTTATTTCTTTCCGGCTATCAAATGGGAAACATCACAGAGAAATCATCTTGATTTGAATCCAGATGGATGAAAACCAGTTTCCCAAGTGCACAAGGAGGAGAAAGAACATTTTCAGGCAGTCTGTCTGTATGAGCACAGAAATGAAAGTTTAGGACATCTTGCAGAAACTGTTGTAGGAAGTTTGAAGCAGGTGGCAGAGGGACAAGAAGGAAGCAATAGCAGATGGAGTGACCAGGCCACAGGATTTTGCAGCCTCCGTGAAGAATTTTGGACTGGATCTTGGGAGGTCTCAGAAAGACTTTTAAACAGAAGAATGGCATGGGCACTTAGTGTTGTCGAGTATTTTTTTTTATATATATACCTATTGGCTACTTGTATGCCTTCTTTGGAGAAATGTCTATTCGAGTCCTTATCCCATTTCTTAATCAGGTTATTTGGGACTTTTGCTTTTGAATTATAGATGTTTCTTATGTATTTTGGCTATTAAATTATTGTTAGTTATACAGTTTGTAAGAATTTTCTTTCATTCTGTATGAAAAATTCACTTTGCTGATTGCTTCCTTTGGTAGGCAGAAGTTTTTATTTGGATATATTTCCACTTGTTTGTTTTCATTTTTGCTGACTGTGCTTTTGATGTTATATCCATGAAATCATTGCCATGATCAATGTCAAAATCCTCTATGTGTTCTGGGGTTTTACAGTTTCTGGTCTTACCTTTAAGTCTTTAATTAATTTTGAGTTGATTTTGTCTATGGTGTAAGATAAGGATCAATTTCATTCTTTTGCTTATGGATATCCAGTTTTCCCAACACTTTTTGTTGAGCAGACTATTCTTTCCCCAGTGTGTATTTTGACATACTTGTCAAAGATCAGTTATATGTGTTATTTATGGGCTTTCTAATATGTTCCATGGGTATATATGTCTGTCTTTTTGCCAGTAGCATACTGCTTTGATTACTGTAATTTTGTTATATATTTTGAAATCATGAAGAGTGATGCCTCCAAGTTTTCTCCCCGTCACGATTGAGGAATTATTTGTGGTCATCTGTAGTTCTATATGAATTATAGAATTGGTTTTTCTATTTCTGTAAAAATGCCATAAGACTTTGATAGGGTTTTCAATGAATCTGTTAGATCACTTTGCATAAAATGGACATTTTAACAATATTAAATCTTCCAATCCATAAATATGGGATATCTTTCTTGTGTGTGTTCTTTAATTTTTTTGCTTAATGTTTTTTGATTAATGTTTTATAGTTTTCAGTATACATGTCTTTCATCTCCATAATTTGTAAGTGTTTTATTCTTTTTGGTGGTGTTTTAAATGGGATTGTTTTCCTAACTTTTCAGATAGTTGATTGCTAATATATAGAAACACAACTGACTTTGGTATATTGATTTTGTATCCTGCAACTTGACTGAATTTATTTCTTAGTTCTAACAGGTTTGTTTGTTTTGAGTCTTTCGATTTCTCTATATATAAGATCGTGCCATCTGTAAACAGAGAAAATTTTACTTCTTCCTTTTCCATCTGAACGTTTCTTGTTTCTTTCTCTTTCCTAATTGCTTTCTCTAGGTCCTCCATGAATATGTTGAATAGAAGTGATAAGAGTGGGTATCCTTGTGTTTTTCCTGATCTCAAAGGAGAAGTTTTCAGTTTTCACCATTGAAAATTATGCTAACTTTGAGCTTTTTATGTGTGGCCTTTATTATGTTGAGCTACTTTCTTTGCATTCCTAGTTCATTGAATGTTTTTATCATGAAAGTGTGCTGAATCTAGTTAATTCCTTTTTCTGCATCTACTGAGATGATCACTTGATTTTTGTCCTTTATTCCATTAAAGTGGTGTATCACACTAATTGAATTTCATTTGTTGAACTATCCTTGCATTCCAGGAATAAATCCTACTTGGTCATGGGGCATGATACTTTTAATGTACTGTACAATTCAGTTAGCTAGTATTTTGTTAAAGATTTTTTAATCTGTATTCATCAAAGATATCAGCTGATTGTTTTATTTCTTGTGATGTCTTTGTCTGACTTTGGTACCTGGGTAATGCTGACCTCACAAAATGAGTTTGGAAGTGTTCCCTCATCTTCAATTTTTTGGAATGGTTTGAGAAGTATTGGAATTAATTATTCTTTAAATGTTTGGTAGAATTCACCAATGAAGTCACCTGGTGTTGGGCTTTTCTTTGTTGAGGGGTTTTGACTATTGATTCAATCTCCATACTAGTTACAGGTCTGTTCAGATTTTCTGTTTCTTAATGATTTAGTCTTATTAGGTTGTATATTTCTAGGAATTTATCCATTTCTTTTTGGTTGTCCATTTTATTGCCTAGATTCATTCATAGTAGTCTTTTTTGATCCTTGTTATTTCTGTGGCATCAGTTATAATACCTCCTATTTCATTTCTGAAGTTATTTATTTGAGTATTCTCTGTTTTTTTCTTAGTCTAGTTAAGCATTTTTCAATTCTTTTAATCTTTTTAGAAAACCAACTCTTAGTTTTGTTGAGACATTTTTGTTGCTTTGTTTTAACTTCAGATTACCTTCTGCACACACACCAATTTTTCCAATATCAACATTGGATTTCTTCTGGCCCTGGATCCTATATGCTTCCAAATATTCCCTCCTCCTCCTTCTTAAAGCAACCAATACTTTGGAGCTTGAACTTAGGGACAGAGCTCTAGACTGAACAGGAGACCCATCAAATTTTCCAAGGCTCATTCGAGTGTTTCCTCTTTGAAACATCAACTCTAGCAAAATAAAGACTACTTATGATAATTGGGCTCCTTCTGGTCCCCCACCTGGCCTTCTACTCTGCAGGAACCTCCATCAAACTGGGGGGTTGGTAAAATCTCTCAAGGCTCTATGTTAGGGCTTTGGTGGCCACCTCACTGGGCTTGATGTATTTATTCTCTGTGATCCCTGCTTGACTATATGTCAGATCCTCTCCACTGTGAGTAATCAGCTGTGAAATCTGCTTCTGCTTGAGATGCAGATTCCTTGGACCAATAATCATGTGCAGCAGCTTCTAGATTCCAGTAAGAAAGGCAATTGCCACTCACTCTGCCAGATGGGAAACAGGAGGATTCATTCTGCCAGCATTTATTGACGGGCGTGAAGAAAGAGGATGTGCTTTGGAATTACACTAACTCAGGACCCACCCCTTTTTAATTATGACTCTGGACAAAACTTGCAGCTTCTTTAAACCATGGATTTTGTTTTGTTTTGTCTTTTTCACTTGCAAGATGTGAATAATAATATTTTTCTTCTGGCATCAAATAAAGGTTAAGTCTAATGCATATAGAAATTCCTAGCAGAGCGCCTGGCACATGGATGAGATAAATGGCAGCTGCTCTTTTTTATGCAAAGAAATAAACAAATGATTAATGAGGAATGTTAAGAATCACATTGTCTAGTCTTCACACTATTTTTTCCTTACACAAGGACACCGAGTCTTATAATCTTTACTAAAAATATTTTTTCTGTTTTCTTCTTATTGTGAATATTGAATTTTTTTTCAATAGAGAGCTCCAACTTGGTAGCCTAAATCATGTTGGTTTTCTCAGTTCAAACATAACTGGGCAGATCTGCAGAGGCCGTTTTGTATATTTCCATTTTAAGAGAATGGAGATTGGGAATGTGATAACTTGGAGCAAGGATGATGCTCCAGTGTTGCAGGGATGGGTGATTTTCACTAGTTTGGTGGATTCTCAGTAGATTGGCCTATAGTACAGGAACTAAAGAGATTGGTATTCAAACAACAATGAGCACTATTTCACTAAAAAAACAGGTGAGAATTGGAAGTTGAGGGCAAACCCTACCTGGGATCCAACATAATACAGTGCTGTATGAGTAGTGGTCAGAAGTACTCTTGCTAAATGAGATGTTGTTGGGGGCATACTGGAGTATCAGAAAAAGTATGGAAGACTTTGAAATGGAAAATAGACAAGATTATTCACTGCCCTGTCCAGTGAACACTTCCAGGTTATCTCTACTTTCCACTGCCTTTGAGATGTTTTACAACTCTTTAAATTGTGGGAAATGGATAATGATGCAAATGATTCTTGCCTATAGAAATCTAAACTAATTGTGTTCAATGGAATGTAATTATTTCCCTGTGGATATGCCATTTTTGTGTATTTTGTGTACTTTAATTTCAATATCTCTTCTTTGCCTAGGCATGCATGATATTTTAAATTCACCTGTGAACCATTTGAAAGAAACATCTTACTCATCACATTATTATTAAGCCAACACGATTATAATAAGTTACTATATTACATTATTAATGAGTAAAGTATAATGCTTGACAAGTGTTCTTTTCATACTTATATGAGAGATATGGTTATATCCTTTTGAAAAAATAATCTTTTCAGGTGCCTGGATGGCTCAGTAAGTTAAGTGTCCAACTCTTAATTTCCACTCAGGTCATAATCTTTTGATTTGTGAGATTGAGCACCAAATCAGGCTCTGCATTGATGGCGTGGAGCCTGCATAGGATTCTCTCTCTCCTCTCTCTCTGACCCTCTCCCCTACTCTCTTTCTCTGCCCCCTCTTTCTCTCTCTGTGTCTCTCTGTCTTTCTCTCAAAATAAATAAACATTTTTTTAAATGGCTAGAAAAAATAATCTTTTAACAGTTCGGGATGTCATCCACTGAAATGCTCGTGGACTTACCTGACTGAGGCAGGTTACATGTGTTGCCAGAGAAGTTCATAGCAGGTAAGTTATTCCCCATGGTATCAGCAATGATTGGGAATTTTACCTGACCAGCTGGTCATCTCCCTAAATGGATTAGTGGCTTATAAAGATCTATTCTGTGTTGATAGAGAATCTGGCTTGTTAGTCTTTTGCTTGTCATTATGCCTATTTTGACTCAAATCAATTAAGAACAGATGGTCATGAAGTGGAAGTACAGCTCATTGAGATTTAGTTGAAATCAATCACAACTCTATCAAGGAGGGACATGGGTGGGGTCAGAGGACCCCATCCAAGTCTGAAAAAAAGGTCTGCAAGATTCCCACTGGAGTCTGAGATTCAAAGGTGGACTAGGTATGGGACTTGGCATATGGAAAGAGGGATCAGGGGATCTGTATGGTGCCAACTAGTGATTCTTTTGTCATAACCATGACTGAGTATTCTATGCTCTGTCCACACATGTGCTTGAAGAAATGAAAAATCAACAAGGACCATCTTTGTGATGCTGGCCATTAGAATGCATAGGTTTTGTAGTGAAGGTCTCAATTTCTGGGCCACTGTAAAGACAATGTCTCTATAGTTGGACCTGAAATTGGAAGGAGAGGTTTATCTGTCTCCAAATTCACCAAGGTATTCTGCCTTCTCATCCTCCAGGACATGCTGGCAAATTGTTTCAAAAGTAAATACACTAGAATATTTTTTTTAGCAATGTTAGATATTTTCTGTCCCAAAGTACACATCACCACAGTCCTAGGCTCCATGCCCAGCATACCCTAAAGCAAACATCTGGCTAGGATGACTTGGGACACCCCAAAAAAAGCTGTCCACAGTCAGGAGACTGTAACCCCGAGCACCCTTTGGAGCATCCCCCAGGAGTAAATGGAAAACCCTCTCTTGATGACATGAGCATGTGCTAGTGGCATGCGAAAGACTAGAGAGGATAAAGGAGAAGACACTAGCCCCTCCTGAGTGGCTACTTTCTTCTCTGGCTACTGTGGACCTCAAATGGCTTTTCTTGTCCTTCTAGGACACAGACATACATGCTAGGACTGTTCTTTACCTTCCACTCACTCTCTCTCTGTCTGTCTAAGTTATCTCATGCTGTGGAACATTTAAAAGTCGGGGCATTTTCACCCCCCACCTTCTCTGGCTCCCTTCTCCATCTTTCCCACATGAGAGGGGAAAGTAGGCAGCAAACTCGTTTTCTTCTTTACACCGATTCCCTTTAATGATGCATTGATGCATGCCTGCAAGAAAAGCAAAGGAAGATTCAGACACCTACCCAGATCATTCAGGTCTAAAACCCCTGATCTGTTTTCTGTTAGTACAACACAAGCATCTAATTGCTTAAGCTCCTATTTCATGTTGCCTGATTTTCAATCCAGAAAAATCTAGAGCTGTAAAGGGTATACAAGATTACCTGTTAAACTAACCCAATTTCTTATGTAATAGATGAAGATTAAATTGAGACCAGGGAGGATAAAGGATCCCCCTCCCACCTCATTATGGGCCGAATCCTGTCCCACTCCCCAAACCCCAGTACTTCAGTTGTAACCTTATTTGGAGACAGGGTCTTTGCAGAGGTGATTCAGTTAAAATGAAGTCATTAGAGGGGCCCTAATCCAGGATGACTGGGGAAACTTGGACACAGCACAGAGGAAGACCATGTGAAGACACAGGGAGAAGGCAGCCATCTACACACCCAGGTAGAGGCCTCAGAAGAAAGTGAACCTTCTGACACCTAGATCTCAGACTTCCATGCCTCCGGATGAGAAAATGCATTTCTGTACCCAGTCTGTGCCACTTTGTTACAAAGGCCTTAGCAAACTAATAATACACCCCTAGATTACACAGCAGGAGGCGGCAGCTAGAGAAGCCCCTGGCCTCTCCCCATTCTCTGCTCTGCCTACTGTCCCCAGGCTTCTGCCCACTGTCTCATTCACGCCTCAATGGGTTTCTCTCCTCTCCTAGGGTAGAACCCAGCACATTTGAACTCTGAAGGATGAGTATGTGGTTACAAAGATAAAGGGGATAAAAAAATACATAAAAGGAAGGAAAGCGCATCAGTAACATTGTGTGGGAACTGCCAGCCAGGCAGATGGGGTCAGTGAAAGCAGCTGGGGGAGACATAAGGAAAAGTCAGGGACGGTCCAGGGACCAGGGTGGAACAGCAAGCAGAGCTGGGCCCTGGAGCGTCGGCCCTCTCCGCTAAGGATCTCCCATTTTATTCTACAAAAAATGGGGGCCCTGAAGGATTTGAGACATGGAGGGATATGGTCAGATTTCATCTGGGACAACAGAGGAGACCTGGATGGTTGAAAGAGACCAGACGCAGAAAACCCGCTCCACTGGAGGCCGCTCCAATGGTCCCTGTGAGGGCTGGTGACATTCTGCAGGCCTGGGTGCTCCTCATAAACAATGATGAGCTGGGATGAACACATGTCGCCTTTCTTATTTCTCTGCTACACCCAGAGCAGCCAAGAGAGGGGTTCACGGGAGGATAGATGTGTTCTGCAGCCACTCAGGGCAGGAGGGGGAGCCCAGCCTCAGAGACTATTTTCTAACTGTCAGAGCTAAAAGAGCAAAGCAGTCAGCAAAGTTTGAAGAACATATGATCCAGCAATTCCAATTCTGGGTATACATCCAAAGGAAATGAAAACAAGATCTCAAAAAGATAATCTGAACTCCCACATTTATTGCAGCACTCATTATTCACAATTGCCAAGATATAGAAGCAACCTAGTGTCTGTCAAAATGGATAAAGAAGATGTGGTATATACACACCATGGGGTATTATTCAGCCATGAGAAGGAAGGAAATCCTGCCCTTGGCAACAACATGGATGGACCTTGAGGACATTATGCTAAGTGAGGTAAGTCAGACAAATACAAATACTGTATGATCTCACTTATATGTGGAATCTATAAAAGCTGAGCTCAAAAACTGACTAGAATGGTGGCTAACAGCTGCTGCGGGTGGGGATGGGGAGCTGGGGAGGTATCTAGGGTTATAAACTTACAACTAGCAAATAACAGAGCCCTGGAAATCCAACGCACAGCATAGTGATTACAGACAACTGTACTGTCATAAACTTCAAAGTTGCTAAGAGACAAGATCTTAATTGTTCTCATCACAAACATGATATTTATGTGATGTGATAGTGGTGTCAGCTAACACTACGGTGGTACTCATCCTGTGATATATAAATGTATCAGATCAACACATGGTACACCTTAAACTTACACAATGTTATATGTCAATTATACCTCAATTGAATAAACTTGAAGAGCAGTTGAGATCTGATGCATGTGATGAAAGCAGTCCTGTGTGAAAGTCAGAGAGAGACCTTATAGAAACTATAAGGAAGCAGCAGTTTCCTTGTTGATAAGGTTCAACAAATAAAATCCACGTGTTATTTAAATTTGTTTCGCCCAGTGAACTGTTAGTTAGCACCCTGTAGATATGGAGATACAGGAGTAATCTGGTAGTGATGTTATTTCATTTGGAACATGTTCCATGTTCTTAAGCTAAGAGGTGACTATGGGAAAGGTCTAGAAAGAGGTATTAAAGTGTTTGAGTAGCTTGGAAGATGACGGGAGAGGCAGCACATAGAAGCTCATTCGCAGCAAGATTACAAAAACAGGAGGGCTTTATTACTTTTCAATTATGTGATAACGTTCCTATAAAAGTAATTTATAGACAGACCCCAGCAAAGCTGGGAAGCTGAGCTTATGGGTTTTAGAGAAGACCCCATAAGCTTCAGCCGGGAATTGTGTTGAGTTTGTGTTTCATGGTTGAGGTCACGGCTCTCAGATTTCAAAATTGTTATGCTGTGGGCAGCAACAAAGCCAGTTACAAACCCAATGAATCAGGAAGGAATCTAGAGAATTTACACATCCCGAGCTCCAATCTGTGCAGAAGCAGGTGATTTTCTATAAGTTTTGTGCTCACTTCTCTGAATGTTGGGACAGCGCCAGGGGAGGGTGACTAGGCCCTGATGCACAAGGGCCACCAGGGACCAGGAGCAGGCAGGCTCACCAGGCTGGTGTTTGCTGTTACTCATAGACATAAATGGAGCTTGGGAGTAGTTTGGCAATGAGAGGAAGTGGGAAGGGCAGACCTCACCTTTTATCTTATTAAGACAGCACTGTGATTCTAAATTAGAATTGGATGGGAAATGGGAATTTTTGGCCAATGTAAAGGAATCAAATCTAGTCTGGGGTGGGAAAAGAAAGACCTCTTGAGTCAGTAACATTGACTTTAGAGAGACAGGTCTAGATAGACTCGGGAGTGTGGGGGAGAGTAAGCCAGGCATACGAACAGCATGTTCAAAGGCCCTAAGGCAGAAAGGAGTCTGATGGGTTTCAGGAGAAGAGAGAAGACTGTTGTGGCTACAGCCATATGTAACAGTGTTGAGATACAAGACAGAGCTGGAAAAGTGGGCCAGAGACTCATGAATCAGGGTCTTGTAGACCATTCTAAGAACTAAAAGAAAATTCTCTGCCATGGTGTGGGCATTTCACCAACAGCAATGCAGATGAGATGTCTCTCCAGAGGCCACAAACTATTGGAAAAAGTCTGTCCAGGCTTAAGGATATGTCCTTTGGAAATGGAAGATCCTTACACTTTGGGACCCGAGATCCCCAAAGCCACCATACATCGCTGATGGTCATGCTGAAATGGAAACCCTGGACTTCAGTGTGCCAACTGGGTGGAAGAGCATCTGGAACATTCCCAGTCACCTACTCACCACCATCCAGTCCACATTCACTCTAACCCCCGAGAGAATACTGTCTTCAAATTCTCCCTTCCTCCTTTTATTCTCCTTCCATTTCTCTCTTCCTCCTGCCTTCTGTCCCAATCTCTCCTTTTCTTCCTTCTTCTATTTTTTAATACTTTTATTGAGGTATTAAAACTGCACACATTGATCTATACATACATCCATGAAGTCATCACTATAGTCAAGATGGTAAACATAACCATCACCACCAAATGTGTTCTGTGCACATTTGTAATGCATCCTCCTAATCAGCCCCATGTGGGGGGCAGTTCAACTGCTATTATTTTTGTCACTAATAATTACTCTGTATTTTTTGGAATTTTTATGAACAGGATACTATGTCCCCTTTTGGTCTGGCTTCTTTCCCTTAGTTATTTTGAGATTCATCCATGTTGCACATAAATAATACTGTATCCCTTTATATTCCTGAGTAATCTTCATGTATGCAGGTACCATAACTGCTTATCCATTGAGGTGTTGATGGACATTAGGATTGCTTTCAGACTTTGCCTATTATAAAGAAAGCTGTACGGGGGCACCTGGGTGGCTTAGTCGGTAGAGTGTCCGACTTTGGCTCAGGTCATGATCTCACAGTTTGTGAGTTTAAGCCCCGCATTGGGCTCTCTGCTGTCAGCCCAGAGCCCACTTTGGATCCTCTGTTCCCCTCTCTCTCTGCACCTCCCCTGCTCATGCTCTCTCTCTCAAAAATAAATAAACATTAAAAAAATAAAGCTGTATAAACATTCATGTACAAGTCTTCATGTGGACATAGGCTTTCATTTCTTTGGGGAAAATACCCAGAATGAAATGGCTAGATCATTTGGTAGGTGTATGATTAGCTTCTTAAGAAACTGACAAACTGTTTTCCAAACTGGCTCCCTCATTTCATAGCCCCAGCTAACATCCTCTCCCCAAGAACATGAAAGTTCCAGTTTCTCCACATCCTTACCAGCACTTGGTATGACCACTCCTTTTATATGAACCATTCTAACAGATGTGAAACGGTATCTCACTGAGATTTTAACTTACACTTTTCAAATAACTAAGGTTGAGCATCTTTTCATATGTTATTTGCTCTTTGGTGAAGTATCCGTTCAAATCTTTTAACTGTTCTTTTACTGGGTTGTTTGTTTTCATATTATTAACTTTCATATTATTAACTAACTAACTATGCTGGATATAAGTCCTTTATCAAATATTTGCTCTGCAAGTATTTTCACCCAGTAATTGTTCATCTTTTTATTCTCCTCACAGTGTCTTTCAAAGAAGTGTTTTTAATATTTATGAAGTCAAATTCATTTTTTAAAAATAGACTGCACTTTTGGTGCTGTTGCTAAGAAATCTTTGCCTTACACAAGCTCACAAATATTTTCTCCTATGTTTTCATATGGAAGTTTTATCACTTTAGACGTTACATTTGGATCTACTACACGTTTTTAATTACTTTTTGCATCTGGATCAAAGTTCATCATTTGTGCGTGTAGAGATCCAACTGTCACAGCACTAGTTGTTGAAAAGACTCTTTTCTCCACTGAATTGCCTCTGCACTTCTGTCAAATATTACTTGTCCTACATGTGCACCCATCCATTTCTGGACTCTGTTCTGTTCCTTTGATTAACTTTTCTATCTTTGTGCCAGTATCACACTGTTTTGATTACCATAGCTTTATAATAAGCCTTAAGTTTTGTTAGCCCTCTAACTTGGCTCTTCTTTTTCAACGGTGTTTTTGACAAATCTAGATACTTTGTATTTCCATATGAATTTTTAGTACCAGCTTGTAAATTTATTTTTTTAATTCTTGTAATGTTTATTTATTTTTGAGAGAGAGAGAGAGAGAAGTGGGGGAGCAGAGAAAGGGGGAGACACAGAATCGAGCAGGCTTCAGGCTCTGAGCTGTCAGCACAGACCCCAACGCAGGGCTTAAACTCACAGACTGTGAGATCACGACCCAAGCTGAAGTTGGATGCTTAACCAAGTGAGCCACCCAGGTAACCTCAGCTTGTCAATTTCTACAAGAAAGCCTGCTAGGATTTTGATTAGGATTGTATTGAATCTATAGATTGATTTGGGGAGAATTGATACCATAACAATATTGAATCTTCTGATCCATGAACAGGGTATACGTCTCCACTTATGTGGGTCTTTTAAAATTTCACTCAACAATATTTTCTAATTTTTAGTGTACAGATTTGTCAGATCTTGTCAGATTAATCAACAAGCAATTAATATTTCTGATGTTATTATAAACAGAGCTGGCCTTTTAATCTTTAGGATTTTATCATTAATTTCTAGCATATACGAATAGCATGATTTCTTAGTACTATACCCTATAAATTGCTCAACTCACTTATTAGTACTAGTAGCATTTTTTTTTTTTTTAGATTCCATTTCTACATAGGCAGTCAAGTCACCTATAAAAGAAACATTTTTCTTCTTCTTCCTTTCCAATCTGGATGAACTGGCTTGAAGCTCCAATATAAAGTTGAAAAGAAGATGTGAGACTGGATAGCCTTGTCTTTTTTCCTGATCTCAAGCAGGAAAACATTCAGTTTTTCACTAATCAGTGTGACATAAGCTGCATGGTGTTTGTAGATGTTCTTTATCAGGTTGAGAAAGTTCTCCATCAGCAGCAACTGATGTTGAATTTTATCAAAAAAATTTTTGCATCTATTTAAATGATCATATGGCATTTCCTTTTTAGTTTATTAGTATGGTAAATTATACTGATAGATTTTCAAATGTTAAACCAACCCTGCATTCTTGAGGTAAGCCTCACTTGGCTGTGATGTATCATCCTTTTTATATATTGTTGGATTTGATTTGCTAAATTTTGTTTGATTTTGTTCAAATCCTTGCACCTTGTTTCAGGAGAGAGATAGGTCTGTAGTTTTCTTGTCATGTCTCTGTCTGGGTTGATTTCAGGGTAATTACTGGATTCTAAGAATAAGTTAGGAAGTGTTTCCTCCTCTTCAGTTTCCTGAAGGGATTGAATATAATGAGTATTATTTCTTCTTTGGTAAATTTCACAAGGGAAGCTATCTGGAAGTAGAGAGATTTTTGTGGGAAGGTATTTCATTACAAATTCAGTTTCTTAGGGCTCCTGGGTGGCTCAGTCAGTTGAGCGTCCAACTTTGGCTCAGGTCACGATCCCTTGGTTTGTGGGTTCCAACTCCACTTTGGGCTCTGTGCTGACAGCTCAGAGCCTGGAACCTGCTTTGGATTCTATGTCTCCCTCTCTCTCTCTCTCTCTACCCCTCCCTCACTTGCACTCTGTCTCTATCTCTCCTTCAAAAGTAAGTGAAACCATTAAAATTTTTAAAAAATCAAATTCAGTTTCTTTAATAGATATAAGAGTCTGAATCTTATCCATTTCTTCTTGAGAGAGGTTTGGTAGTTAGTACACTATCATGGTTTATGAAAGTTTGAATGTAGGGAAGAATGGACGAATTAAAAACCAAAGGAACAAGCATTTCACTCTTTGGAGATACTGATTATGTTCATATTTAGGCCAAAGTGACAAACTGTCCTAAAATGGCAAAAGAAATCTCCTGGAGGCAGACGTTTTCTGAACTAGAAAAGCTGGTGCTTAGTGGGGTGATTTCAGGGGTTTTTCTGGGGTCAGGGTTATGTTTAATAGGCCCCACTCATCACAGGACCCTACTCCATTCTGTAGGGACTCTGCATCCATTAGCAGACAGGGCTTCAGGATACAACTAAATGATTGGAAATACTCATCTGGCACCCAAGCCACTACAATCTTGTGGGAATAGAGACACTATCAGGTTGTGGAGTCTTTCTGAGAGTGTCTCTCTCCCCATTTAACACAAACCCTCTCTTTCTGGGGAGTCAATGTCCCTGACCTTACCATTTCCCTGCTAAGTTTTCCTTCCAAGACAAGGTAATGAGTAATACAGGTAGAGAGATGCCCCAATTCATGCAAGTAATGCTGTATTTGCCTCTGGCCCTAAGGTACCTGCCTTCCTGACACCAAGATACAGTGGAGTGGGCAGTATGAGTGAGAGTCTGTGTCTGCACAAACAAGCATGTGAGAGAGTGGTGGGCGAGGGGTGCCTGTGTGTGCACATAGCGTGTAGGCATATTGGATTTATAGAGGAGGTGGTTGTTTTGTAATCTAAGGAGCTGACACATAGCCAATGACTTCAGCTAGTCTCTGGGTGTGGCATTCCTTGGTCCGAGGTTCTTATAAAGGAGGTAGGCAACCCAGCCAAACCTTCGCCTGGACACTGGCTCAAGCCTGTAACCTTGAGCTGCACAACAGCCAAAATTGCCACTGTTTGAAGAAACAGCAGCTCTACAATAAGTTTCTGAAATGGTTACAACCAGCTTTTTATTATTAAAGAAACCAAAGCCAACAGTTTTCCTCGATGGTGTGTATGGAGAAGGAAAAAATTTAAAAACAGCTTCCCACTGTGATATCACTTCAAAATGAGGTCCATTCTGTGCCCGTCCCCCTCTGAGGAGAGCAGAAGAATCTCAACAGGGTGGTGTCCTTCCCCATGCAGTCTGTCAGACACTGTCACACTGGACTTTGCCGTGCCTACTGCATGGAGTGAATGTTCTACTGGGCTCTTGTTAAAAGACAAAAGCTACAGATCTGGAGACAGGGTTTGAAATGGGAAACTAACGTAATCCTTGGAAGACACTGTGGGATTGCCAGCTGGGCTTGCAGACACTTTTCCTGTCTTGCAACACACATTCTGAGTTTGGCCAGAATCATTGTCCCCTAAGTTCTCTGAAAGTGCTTCTTCCCATGGGCAGAAAAAGAAGACAGGGTGTGTGCTGAGGTTTCTCTCCATTTGTCAAGTGTAACCAACAGTGAACATTGATCCTGAGCATCCTGTCAGAGAACTTAATGTGCAATTAGTGTAGTACAAGAATCAGGCCAACATTAATGAGTACACGTAAGTGATGATTTCAAGACCACAGAGTCTCTTATGTAACTTTTTCAAAATGTTCTCTCTCCTTGAGTCCCCTCCCCACCCACAAATAAATAATACCACTAATGAAGGATAAATTCAGTGGAGATTGAAAATGGGGGATTTGGAGAGGTCTCTTTCTGCCACCACTCAACTACTCTCTTTCCTCATTTTGACATGAATCAGGGGCCTTTGTCTTACTCATCACTGCATTTCCTGCACACACATGGTAGGGGCTGGGCACAGGTCAAATATATTAATTATATTTTTCTATTTACAAATTGACATGACTACAAACACAATGAATAATTAATGAGTTGAACTCACTACATTACTGAAGAGATGTAAATATGCAAGAAAAAATCCTATGTTTCCCCCCAAGCATTTGTTTGGTTACCAGAATTTGTCCAGGTAGCACCAACTTCAACGCTTGTGTTGGCCTTCTTCTTGTGTGATAGTTTCCTCTTTTACAAGATGGAAATTTCCTCTTTCTCCTGAGAAATGTGGAAAGGAACATGAAGAATGAACATGTGACAATGCTGGATTCACTCAGGATAAGCTCGGTAGAAAGATCTTAAGAGAATATTTGGGCTTTCCCATTCCTTCTTAACTTCTCCTGTCTTCCAGCAGATGTGCTTGGCTTTCTCACTGGGCTCCTGCTTTATCCTTCTTCCCTCGTCTTTCTTCCCTTCCTTCCTTCTCTCCCTTCCTCCCCTCCTTCTTTTCTTTCTTTCCCAATCCATCTGATACAGAAGAGGTTTATTGTACTAATACCTAGCACCACCATGCCAATATCGTTCACAGAGCCCCTGATAGAGTCTTCCCCCCATTGCCCTGTTACATGACATTGAAACTTCAACTTGGCATTTGAGCCCTTCTCCTATGTGGTTTCAACTCACCACCTTTCAGAAGGAGGGTTTGGGAAGCTGAGGGTTTCTCTATGACAGAGCAAGTGAGAAAGCTATTTATAAAGTGGGGGGAAGTAGCCTGAAGCAGAAAGGATGTGTAGTACTTAGGTGGAAAACCTTAGCATGTCAAGGCCCTCCTGTTCTACTTTTCCCCCCTGCTGCTTGGGCACCAGTGATCCTAGCTTTCCCCCATTCTTTTTTTTTTCTTTAATTTAAAATTTTTAATGTATATTTATTAAACATTATTAAAGAGCAGGGGAGGGGCAGAGAGAGAGGGAGACATAGAATCCAAAACAGGCTCCAGGTTCTGCACTGTCAGCACAGAGCCCGATGTGGAACTCGAACTCATGAACCATGAAATCATGACCTGAGCTGAAGTTGGACATGTAACCGACTGAGCCACCCAGGCGCTCCCTAGCTTTCCCCGTTCTTGACTGTGCCTGGCCCTTCAAGGCTCATGAGAGTTTTCCCACACTTCCTAGAATAAACATTTCCTCACTCGTGCCTTTCTACTTGATGGAAGCCCTATCAGCATTCAGGTGCAGGCTGCCTCCTTTTTGCAGATTTTCCTGACCCTCCCCTGTAGCTTTAGATTTCTTCCCCTGAACCACACTGTTTTCTGTTCCAATTCAAGCCACACAGTGACATCCATGCTCTGGGATGTGGGACTGGGCTCTCCTACAGGAAGGGTTAAGACCAGAGAAACAGACAGTGAAGCTGCAGAGACAGGCAGTGCGGGATTGGCCCAAGGGTGATATTCGTACCTCTGACCACTACATCATCCTCCTTCTTACCTACTGTCATACAGAAGGGCAATTGGGACTGACCGACGAATCCACCTGCACATGGAATAAATGAAATATATTTCATAGTAGCCAAAACTATTTCATTTTATTTTTAAGAATTGTAGGGATCGCTTTTGTGAAGCTCCCAACTAATGCCAAGGCCACCAGAACTGACCTCATAGACCACGGAGAGGTAGTACCTCAGGGCAACTCTGAACCAGGTTGCCCAGGCTCAACCCCAAGTTCTCCCCCAACTAGCTGGTGATCTGGGCAGTGTGTCTACCCTTCCTGTGCCTCAGCCTGTTCATCTGTAAAATTACAGTAATGTGTACCCCATAGGTTTGTTGTGAGGACTCAGTAATTATGTAAATACTCAGAGTAGTAACTGCTACAGAGGAAACTCTCCAAGTACGGACGACCACTCTGAAATAGATCAGATCCTGCACCATTGGTGTCCGGCAGAGCCACACCGACCCCTTCAAATCCTAATCTGAGCACTTTCATCATGTTCTAGGAAACTCACAAGGACGGCCACATTGAGCAACAGGGCCCCCAGTAAATCATTTTGCTTTGAATTTCTGCAAAACACATTCTGTGGTGCCAACCAAGTTCACAAAAACAATTGCTTGGGGAGTCTGTTTTCTTAACGTCTAAATAATAGCTCTGCCTTGCCTGAAGGGATGTTATTTACATTTGCAAATTTAAGGTTTGTGAAAGAATTTGCCATAATAGAATTTGAAAACTCAGCAAGTTTTTAGGTTTGTGACTGGCTTTTCACGTTTTAAATTTCCTTCATTTTCATACAAAGCTAACTCTCATATCCAAATATTGCAACCGACTCAGTACAGAAAATAACTGCGTAATAGTTAGACCTTTGTCTAAAATCTAGCTCTGCCCTTAGGAAAATCACATGCATTCTCCACATCTTGGGGCCTCCAAGTCAAGTGGGAGAAATGGAACTCTTTTCGTGAGTTTTCTGAATCCTAACACAGAAAATGTACATGCTATCCTTGTTCTTAGATAAAAGGCTCAAAAAATAATAGTAGTACTGGTTTGGGGAATGATGTTTGCTATACGCTGCACAATTTACTTATGTCCATAGATTTTTTCCCCCAAGAGATTTTAAACTTCTCAAGTTGAAAGAAGTTGAAGAAACTGAAATTTAGGCAGGTAGCCAGGTGGAGACCCATGGGGTGTTTAGAATGGGCAGAAGGAGAAGACACAACACAAAGAACAAAAGGTATCAGGCACCTGAGTGGCTGGGTAAGGTGAGCGTCTGACTTTGGCTCCAGTCCTGATCTTACAGTTCAGTTCGTGAGTTTGAATCCCACATGGGGCTCTCTCTGTCAGTGCAGAGCCCACTCCAGATTCTTTATCCTCCTTTCTCTCTGCCCCTCCCCTGCTCACATTATCAAAAATAAATAAACATTAAGACATAAAGAACCAGTAGAACAGAATATTGAGATAAAACTAAGAAAGTCTCTTAGAATTGTTGCACGTGATTTTAATAACATCGTGTTGGCCTAAAGGTAAATTGGCTTAAAGGAAGTTGACTCAAGTTCATGTTTAAAAACAAGACAAGACAATGTGGTCTAAGGGCATTTGAGTCAAAAGCAAATATTAAACTCCTGGGTCACTTTGGACACATCCTCGAGGGTAGTTTTGTAAACCTTGATTTATCTCAGGGCAGTTATGTTGGTTTTTCAGAAACTTTCTAATGTCCATAAATGTGATTTGATTTTAGCTTGTTGTCCCTACTCTGTAGAACTTTAAGTAGTAAAAGGATGGAACAAATAATGAGTAACAGTAGATTATCTGTGACAATTTCTTAGAAAAATAACAGCAATTTATAGGATTTAATTTATATAGAAAAGATATTTAAGGATGAATTCCAACACGGGACAAAGTGGTTGTTCAAAGGTGGGTGGGACTGTGGAGGGTTTTGTTGTTATTCTTTTGTTTTTCTGTATTTTTAAATTGTTTAATGAACATGATTTCTTTTCATAATACAAAAAAAAAAAGACTAAATGTAAGAGAAAAAAGATCTTCAACGTTCGGAGATGTTTAAAGAATATTTTCTGGAAAGAGTATTTTCAATTCATCTTAAGCCAACGTTGCATGGGCTTGTAAGGAAAATTCCAGAATTCAAGGCCAGAGAATTGAGGGGAATGAGCTAGTGAACAAGGAGAGGCATGTGTGTGTGTGAAGAAGACATGCCAGGACCTCTGATATGTTCCTTTTTCCCTCCATCTCTTTATCTTCTGTCATTTGGTGAAAATCTTTGTCACTGCTGAATATCCGAAGATTGGGCTTTGTATTACAATGCCACTCAAATCAGAGTGCCCCAGAGCGATGGCTTTACTCCTCTTGGTGTGCCCACACAGTGCAAAGATGAGGGAAAGACATTTTACAGTTTCTGTAGTTTTTTGTTGTTATCATCAGCTTGTTTAGGAATAGCACACAGCTAGAAATTCCTCCAATAAGAGCCCTTCACAAGAAAGTACACAAACAAGGATCTGAAGCTACACAAATGTCATCAAAAAGAAGAGAGGGTGGGAAAATTGGTCACTGTGTGTGCATTTGGTACATGATGCATGGCGCAGAGCCCTCATGGCAAAGCTACTACATATAATATGTAAACAAAGACATCACACAATTTGTTGCTTGCTACATCATATTTTTACCACTCAGCTCAAATGTGGTAATTAGTCACTGGTTTTGGTTTGGATTACTGCAGTTTTTTTTAACTCAAGCTCTTAAAGACAAATGAAGACATTCCTTCTGTTGAATGTGTACAAGAGTTATAGCTTCTTGATTAAATGCATTTATTTTTTAATTCCACATGACTCTGAACTTTTCAATGGAGCAATGCTGTAATTTTCGAATTACCAAATTGCATACTGTAGCTGAATGAAGCATGTTTTTGAACTTGTAGCTCAGATGGATTTGGCAATATTGGTATTTTCCTTTTTCAAGTTTCCCAGCCCTTTGGCTAAGACATCTGTGCCCTCCATGTGTTCCTTGTTAGAACACTGTCTCTCATTTAGGGAGGAGTTTCAGTGCCTTAGATGGAACTAAGAAATGCTTTCTCTCTGGAAGCACCATGTACCTTGTCAGAGCCATCCAAGAAAGGCAAGGAGGGTCGGGCCCCCTGAAAGACAAAGTCCACTTCGCGAGATCTGAGAAGGAAGATAGAACATCTGGGGTTTGACAAGACAACTCTTTCAAATGACTCAATCAGATGGACTTTTGGAAATAGAACCAACTGTGTTCCAACCATCAGTCGTATGCTACAGCACATGAGTCATCACAGATAAGTGGCTCTGAGAAAAAAAAAAATTGAAACCCAGAGGTTTCTGAAAATTTGGAAAAGAAAAGCCTGCTTCTCCTATCTCACCGGAATCACTGCTCTGGTCCCAGCCAAGTAGGATTGGTACTTATGTACGTATCGTTCAATGGGTTTAGAACAGCAGTTCTGAAATTGGACTGCATCAGACTCATCAGGCAGACTTGGGTTACTGAGATTTCACAGTGGTCTCCCCAGCTCCGTGCTTCCAGATATCTGTGCTCCACACTGGGTTATAAAGATCCCACATTACCATGGGAGCTATGCAGATGGAGTCAAGGTCACTGAACCTCAACTAGAACACAAGAACATGGTGAGGAAAAGGGTATATTCGTGTGCCAGGAATACAACAGTGCCCCACAGTTCTTAGTGGCTTAACAACCAGAGATTTTGTTTGTCTCTCAGTTCGGGAGGCTTGTAGTCTGAGATCAGGGTACCAGCAGGGTTTGTTTCTTCAGAGGCCTCTCTCCTTGGCTCGCAGCTGGCTACCTGCTCCCTGTGTGTGTCATCTGTCCATGTCCTAATCTCTTCTTATAAGGACACCTGTCATATAGGATTACAGCCCAGCCTCATGACAACATTGTAACTTCATTTCCTCTTTAAAGGCACGATCTCTAAACACACTCACATCCTCAGGTACTTGGAATGACTTCACCATATGAACTGGCAGGCAGGGGACACAATTCAGCATGTAACCAAGAGTAGAGAGGAACATGGTATCTCTTGCTTTTCTTTACCCACCTTTTCCATGATGGAGAAAGGCCAGGATTCCCAACGTTGTGTCCCAATGCTATGTGTCATAGTTGAATTTAATACTAGAGAGTCAATGATATGAATAAGGCAATGATTCAAACATCTTTAGCCTTCACCTACTTAGTAATTGCTATAGTCCTTATTTCTGTCTCCATGTCTCAGTGTAGTGGCTTAAAATTCCAGATATATGGTAAATAATAATAGGCACTGCTTCCTTGCCTCTGATCTTAAAAGCAACACCTCAAGAGTTTTACAGTATGAATGATGTCCACTGTTGAATTTCATTAGATTTTCCTTATCATGCTCATTGCTGATTTGCAGTTTTCATAGGACTATATGTTGAAATTTATCAAATGACCTTTGATATTTTTCTTAAATATTGTTTTCTCTTTTATTTTATTATTTTAGAGAGAGAAAGAGAATGTGAGTGGGGGAGGGACAGAGAGAGAGGGAGAGAGAGAATCTCAAGTAGGCTCCACACTCAGCACAGAGCCCCACACGGGGATCTATCCCACGACCCTAGGATCGTGACCTGCGGTGAAATCAAGAGTAGGATGCTCAACTGACTCAGCCACCCAAGCACCCAACCTTTGATTTTTTTTAAATGAACTTGTATCATTTCCCCTTTGGCCAATCTATTTTAGATAGTCTCTTAATGGATTTATTTTAAACAGATCAGCAATGCATTTCTGAAGAAAGCAGACATAGGATGCTAGTCTTTAAATATGTTGCTGGATTCTATTTGCTAGTCTTCAATTTATAATTTTTGCCTTGTTGCTCATAACTCAGTTAAGCCTAAAGTTTCCCTTTTTGCTTTAGTGTTTTCAGATTTAGATGCTACTGTTGTGCTCACGTGAAAAGTGACTTGGGAAACCTTTCACATTTCCATATTGTCCAGAACAGTTTACATAATGTAAAGATGATCTCAATGTTGCAAGCTTAAAAACAAAAATAACAATACTACACCACCACAGAATCATTCTGCCACATCCCCATCACCTTCACCTCTATTCTTGCAGCTTTGTTCAAGCTTTATGTTCTTTTAGTTAATCTTGGTAATTCCTCTTCCTGGGAAAGAATTAATTTCATAGATATTTTTAAACACATTAATGTGGATTTACTCTGAGTGTTGTCTTATAAAATGTGAAGTTTACATTTGTGGTTAGAGACTCCTCATTTTTAGCTTTTCATCTCTATACTGTCTTTTCCCCTTCATTTATACTTGCCAAGTATATCTGTATAATTGCGGTTGAGCTTTTCCCCCCAAACGTGTCGGCTCTCACATCGATTTATGTGGTTATAAAGTTCTTATAGGGGAGGAATGGAGAAAGAATTTGCAGCATGAATCAGGGGAGAAAGAAACAATGGGCTGTTTCTCTGGCTGAAGGCTCAGTGAGCTCAACTTTGTGAGGTTTCATGGGGTGAGGACATTGACAATCTCCACAGATTATTGTGACAACATTGTTTATGTCTCACACAATCCTAAACCTCAAAGAAATCTGTCACTCTAAATATGGGATGCATTAGGATAAAGTCATAAATTGGTGCTAACACCATGCTTGTTCTGGACAATTAAGGACCTTTTCTTTACTATTATTATCCTCATCTGATGAAAATAAGCAGAGGAAATGAAAAACACTCCCCCCGCCCCACCACCACAACTTTGACGGTCAGAACCATTCTCAGCAGTAATCAAAGGAGAGAAAGAGGAAAAATCACTAAGGTCAACCTTTAGGGACTTGGCTTTCAACTCATAATGAAAAGAAAAGGAGGAAAAAAAACACTGAAGAACAATATAATAATAGTAATAATAGCTTCAATATTGAGGGATTATTATCCAGTATGTCAGTCAAACTCCCCTAACAGGGAAAGACTTGAAAATTAAAATGCACTGCTTTTATTGAGAAAACCCTCTGACCTAGATGTCCTGGCAATTCAGTTGCCCTAAAACCCATCTGCAGTGGATTATCTTCTGGCAAACATGATCGAACTCCCCTCTGAGCCATACACTTTGTTGGTAGCTGAGGGTGTCAACATGCACAGATCACAAACTCACAATATTTACTTCTCTTCAAAGTGCTTCATCAGCTTTCGAGGCCACATTGGTTCCTTGGTGTGTGTCTCCATTTCCGATATATGTTGGCTACACTCAGCACCTTCAATCCATACCTCTGTGGTTAGCACTTGCCTTATTTCTGCTCCAGAGGATATGTCTGGTGTCTCATCTCAGCTGCTTTCCAATGTGCTCTTGACTTATTAGTCAAATCGGTTCATCACCCAGCTAAGAGGACTCTTGGTCATATCATCTTGATTCCCCTCCATGCATGACAGTATCTCTAACCTTATCTCTAAACCTTAGTTTTCTCATCTCTTTTTGGAAGTTTGGAATATATTGTACATGGTTTTATGGGATAGTGATGTTCTTAGAATGGAATACTGCAAGTGCAAAATGAGTGGCTCCCTTCAGTTGGTGGAATCTTGCCAGATAAGACTCTGGATGAGGATGATGTGCCCATCCAATAATGGAGCCCTGGTAAGATCTTACTCTGTCGCATGCAGACAGTGTGATTTAAAGACTCAGGGGTTCAGAGAATGGATAATCATGGCGATGAGGATTCTGATCATGGAACTGTTTTTAACAATGTCTGGTGACATCAATTTGTTAGTTATTATTTTCAAATTGGATTTTTGATTTAATTTGTAGGAGTACAAATGTAGACATGTTGCCTCTCCTCTGGCATGTATGTTATCCATGACACAGTTTTCATATCTGTGGTCCCGGCACAGTGGGTGTGACACAGGGAAGGGGCGCTTTGAGGATGTAGACATCCATGAATGGAAGAAATGCTGACTTCAACCTCTGAGACCTCTGAAGCATTCTATCTTTAATCTCAAAAATGAGGACTTGAGATCTGTCACATTAGAATGACCACACCCCATTCACAGTTATTGAGATCAAGTGAGAAAATGACGGTGACAGCATGTTCTGAATTGTGTAGAAATCACTGGGAAAATATGAGGGCCATTCATTACCTAATTTGCAGGCAAACATCCTAACTAGATCAGGGCTTCTAACCTCAAACTGATACGAACACCGGGCAGTTCTCTCTGCTGTATCTGGGCTGTAAATCTTTGAACTTTAGGCCTAAGTGGAATTCCTTCTCTCACATTTTTAATGAAATCAAAATAAATACAATTACTGAACAGAAGCCAAAGATCACAGGAGGTTAGAAGTGGGGCGAGGATATAGTCAATACTGTTTTTTTGAGTTCTGGCACTGTTTTCTTGGTGAATATTTCATTAATGGGGGGCTACGAGGGGGCAGGGGTGGCCCTTCTTTGCTCCTGATGGATGTCTGCTAATGATTAAATCAGAGCTGTGGTAGCTGTGTGATGCCCAGGAAACTGCAGACCCTAATAAGGAAACACAGTCCAGTAGGATGTGAGAGACTGAAACCAGAAGATATTAAAATGCCCCCAAGTAAAAGCTTTTTCCAAAGAGTAGACATTTGCTCTCAAAATCATGTCTAGGAATACACAAATATGCACCTACCTTTCTGTATTCTGTCCCTGCATGCATCCTCCAAAGACCTTGAAACCCACTTTTTTTTTTTTTAACCCAAGTGAAAGTAAATACAAGAATGAGCAGTTTACTCTAATGGAAGTTCTGTTCTTGAAAACTGGACTTCCAACTAATACTCTGGTCAGTGATTAAATCTGCTATTGATTCCCTGTCCTGGAGCTAAAGGTATTTGGTAAGGGCTGTATCAGTATTGCATTTTCCACAGAATAGTCGTGGCTCCTAAAACCCAAAAGAGCAAGACCTCTGAGCAACACAGAAAATCAGTAATTATCCAGAGTCTGTTTCAGTAATAAATCTCACTTTCTTGGAGAAACTGTCATGAGACCACGAGTAATTTGTGCTGCTATTAATCCTCATTCACTCCCATTAAGCCATATTATGTATTCAGGGTACCTATCGGAGACCTCCCAAAGGTCTCAATCAATATCTAATTCAGTTGTAGCTAGGTATAGTGAGTGCCCCAGATGACAGAGAAATTAAAAATAAGGTTCACAAATCCCGTATGTGATTCTCTAATGCAAGTATGCTTGTGTTTTATTTACACCGAGATCAATACTCTTTGGCCTTGAAATATTAACTCTCTTACTCGTAATTTCTCATCAGGGTAGGGGATGATGTCATTCTAAAAGAAAAACAGAATGATTTCAGCTAATATTTGTCAACAGAATTGCAAACTTCAAGCTGCTGCCATCTTGGAAATTGCTATTCCTCCCCCCAAACATAGAACCAATCAGCAGCCAAATGGTGGAGCTCGACTCATTGTTTCCAGTGAGACCAGGGTGGTCTTTTGATCTCAAAGGAGGCAGAGGTGCCTTCTGTTTGTGTACATCTTACTTAGATTTACCTTTGGGAATAGGTGGATGTGGAGAAGTCTTTAAATGCTTCTACTGTGAGCCATCAGAAAGGTTGCTCTAACTTCTCAGGTCGTCCTGTCCGGTGTGTCCGAATAGGTGCAACAGAGTGAGGAGGATATTATGTCCTGATCACACCACTAAACCTTTTCCTTCTGTGCCTCACCAAGAGAACAATTTCAGGACAACGTTGACTTAAATGGGTGTCCTGAGGCATATTTGTCCAATGTCAATGTTCAATATCAATTTGTCCAAAGACAACGTCTTTGTCCACTTCAGCCACACTGTAACCGGCACAACCACTGAAAGATGATGAGTCAAGGTCACCAGGAGCCCAAGATTGCCTCAGTGGGTCAGATTGATACTTACGGGCCATATATTTAATTCTGGACTGATGATTTGCTAATGGGGAGTTCTGGATCTCTCCAGTCTTCTCTATGGGCTTTGCTCACAAAGAGAAATGATAACACAGAAATATGTAGGAAACCAGCTTCTAAAAGTGGCTCAAAACTTCTCCTTTTTTTTTAATTTAAAAGATCTTAGAGCCAACAGAGAGCTTAAATAATGCATATTGAGTTTCTTTGCAAGGAAGAATAAATATGTGTTAAATAGATGCATATTGAGTTTCTTTGCAAGAAAGATACTATGAAGGAGAATGCTTGGCTGGCCACCTGGAAATACATACATTTTGAATTTGGTTCCCTTGAGCAATGCATTCAGCTTAGACCTCCTTTCTTAATTAATAACAGAACTGCTCTTTTTGAGAAATGAGGTAGCTATGACACCAAATAAGAACTACAACTGAGTTGTTGCATTTTTACATGCCCTGTGTAACATTCTTACTTGAGACAGAGGCAAAAAGGTGGCCAGAGAGTATTATGGAAACAGTTGACGAAAATAAGATGTTGGGGGCAGAAAGAACAAAGAGAGCAAAGGTTGCTAACTAGTTTTATTTGGCCTCACACGGTGCCCAGTGTTTAAAGAGACATGGTTTTGCAAGTAATTACCAATATTTGAAAACCAGGCAGCCTCAAATAAAAATCCAAACTCCTACCATCTCTTGGAAGAACGCCTGGCTTTCATTCCGGTGCAGCACCTGTCAGAGATGTACTGCCCGCTTAGCTAGCCCACACCCACTAGCTTCCTACCTGTAGGCACTAGAGTCTCAAACCCCATTCCTGCTGATCTTTACCACCCACCGTTGTTACATACTTGGTTCAAAACCATGCTCACATCAAGAGTATTACATTAATGAAAGAATCCTCCAGGAGAGTATCAGAAATGTGCAAAGATATATTCTCAGACTATGAGAATCAGAAAGAGCTGCCTAAATTCTAATCACAGGTGCCTTGTATTAAAGTGACCTGTTTACATAAATACATGTCCCTCGAGATTCTGAACCACCCCAGGCAGGCACCACTTACTGCACCCCCACACGGAACAATGACTTTTATGTGTAAGTCCTCCTGGTCAGTAATGTTTTTAGAGATTGAGGCCACTGCTCTGCCCTTAACTCTTAGTTTTAATTTTTTAAAGAAACATGTAGCAATTCATTCAATCCTAATGTTTGGAAAAGCCCATAACAAGCTGAGAGTTGGTTTAGAATCATTTAAGCTATTCCCCAGTCTCTCCCTACAGAAGGGACTAAACCTCAAAGCCCTAAAAGTGTTTGGAAACTCAAGTAATTTGTAATGTCACTTCGTGCATAATCCATTTTATTTAGGGAATAAAAACACTAGGTCTGGTTAAACTCTTGGAAATTATACCAGCACCAAAACCAAATCGGTTTTCTCAGATAGTAATCTCACATTATTAACTTATTAAAGGCTTTTAGCTTAAACTA
This sequence comes from Cryptoprocta ferox, assembly GCA_028646485.1. Lineage (NCBI taxonomy): Eukaryota > Metazoa > Chordata > Mammalia > Carnivora > Eupleridae > Cryptoprocta > Cryptoprocta ferox. Next base: position 45,368,663 of record CM053561.1, read on the forward strand.
GTTTGTAATTATTAAATGTTATGCAATAAAATTCTGGAAATTTTTACCTTACCTTGCTTTACTTTTTTTTTGTCTTTTATATCTTTGTCAGTGTTTGAAAGGAAGAAGAAATATGGACTCTGTTCCATAATAAATGGGTCTACCTGGGGCACAACACACCCCACTCCATGATCAAATTAATCATTAATCACTGAGGCTTCACTGGGTAGACAGTCAAGGGCGGCACAATAATGAAATTCAATCCCCATTTCACAGATGGGGAGGCCAAGGCGCCAAGAGGTTAAGTGATTTTTGAAGACCACACAGCAAGAGCGTGGAGGAGTGGGGTTGGCCACCGCCCTGAGCTGCCCTGGCACTCCATGAGGCTCCTCCCGGAGAAACGGGAACCTGAAAGAGGGCTTAGTTGGGGGGCCTTTGACTCAGGTGGGGTTTCAGTAGGAAACCCACCCGCCCGCCTTCAAACCATCTCCCAATTCACAGATTGTAACTTCACCTAAGGAGCTTCTCTGGGTCCCGTTTCCTTCCTTTTCAGTGATAACAACAATCACAATTAGGTTTGTGGTGAGGTTGGTTCACCTAGAATTCACATATGGGGGCACCTTGGTGACTCTGTCAGTTAAATTCCCACTTGGGCTCAGGTCATGATCTCATGGTTCATGAGTTCAAACCCCGCATCGGGCTGTCTGCTGTCAGCACAGAGCCGTCTTCAGATCCTCTGTCCCTCTCTCTCTCTCTCTCTGCCCCTCCCCTGCTCTCTCTCTCTCTCTCTCTCTCTCTCTCTCTCTCTCTCTGTCAAAAATAAATAAACATTGGGGCGCTTGGGTGGCTCAGTCATTTAAGTGTCTGACTTCAGCTTAGGTCATAATCTCATGGTCTGTGAGTTGGAGCCCTGCACAGGCTCTGTGCTGACAGGTGGGAACCTGGAGCCTGCTTCGGATTCTGTGTCTCCTTCTCTCTCTCTGCCCTTCCCCCACTCATGCTCTGTCTCTGTCTCAAAAATAAATAAACATTCAAAATAAGTAAATAAACATTAAAAAATCATGTATGAAGGATCTCTGGCACATTTTGGACATTCAGTGGTGTTGTCTCCCTTTGACCCTGCAACTCACCCACAGGTAGAAAACTATTCTTTCCTCTTATTCCTGGACTTAGAAACACTGTGTCCACCGTGCTACCCATCAGGAGGACTGGGGAGGGTGGGCAGGGCCAGCCTAAGCTCTCCACAGGTCTGGAAAGGCCTGCGAGATTTCAGAGATTTCACCCGTACCTTGTTATCTATGCCATTAGCACCCTTTTATGAGGCTGAGAAACTGTTATCATTAGAAACATCATCTCCCCCAATCCCTCACCACAAATACTTGCTGTTTACAAGTGTACTCTGGGCCTCCACATATTTATAAGTGTTTACTTCCTTTCTAAAGAGGCCTCTCTATATAGCAGATAAATAGTGTAAGCATTCTACTCGTTAATATTGCCTTGCAAAGAACACCATATGTCACCATTCGTCCCAAACTAAACATGAATTTCTTTTCAAAATTATTCATAATGGTGAATTAGTAATTGTGAATCGATGATGTTGGTGTTGGATATTAAAGAGAGAGAGAGTGAAATAATAAAAGGTGAAGAGACAGTGACCCATAGTCTAAACCCCACACAACCACAAAGATCAGAAAGCCTGAGTGGCCTATGTCAGAGGACCAGGCATCCCTGCTCCCTACCCACACAGGGAAGTCACACTTTATTTCTCTTCCTTCTCCCTGCTGCCACCATGTCCTGCATACCACATGTCCTTCAGCCCTTTGCAGGGCTGTCTCCTTTCTCTCCCTCCCCTGGTTCCGGCTGCATGCCAGCCCTCAGTATCCATCCCATGCTTGAACTGTGGTAACGACCTTCTAGCTCATGCCCCTGCTTCCATTTTTATCCACTTCCCGTCCATCCCTCCCCCCCACACACAGAGTCAGAATGTCTTCTAAAGTGCAGTTGTTACCCTGTCCTTGCTCTACTTAAAATCCTTAGATTCCCCTGGGGCTATGAGGAAGAAGAACACATAATGTTCTTACAGAGAAGGGCCTGCCTCCCTCCGCGGCTCTAACTCCTACAGCAGCCACTTTCCAACCCCCACTAACTGCCTCATTTTCCCCTGAGCCTAGCAAGTTGGGCCCTGATCCAGCACCTCTTTGCCTGCTCCATTCACCCTCCACAGCCCCCCACTGGGCTTCTAGAGCAGCCCCCTCCCTAAGCCTGGTGTCTCTTGCCAGTGCCTGGGTCCACCAGGCTCCCCTCAGCAACTAGTTCTCTGAATACTCATCTTCTCCACACACCTGCTGGTCTAGAGCGTTCTGCGGCTTGACTGCCTTGACTCTTCGTTTTTCGTTATCCCCCTTGGGACTCAAGACACAATGGCAACTGAAGATTTATTATGTACGGAAAGTTCTGGGACTTTGATATGGCCTCCACATCCTATCTTACCTACTTCTACAACTCCTGTCAGATGTACACTGCATCTTCTTATTCTCTATATTCCCTAAACTGTGGTTTATATTCTCTATCTCCAGACAGTTTCCTCAGGTCCATCCCTCTTTCTTCAGACCAATCTAACTTGCTGGCACATTATCTTTTTGTTTAGCTCAAAAACTGCATTTTTATTTCGGGAAGTTCATTTACTTAACTTTGTCCTGCTTGTTTTGTTTTTCCCCAGAATCTGTTATTTCATTTGAGATTCTGATCATTCTTCCAGCTCTTGAATATTAAGATAGGCTTATTTTTAGCCTCTTTCAAACAGCTTGATTATCCCACATTCCTATGCGTTGTTTCCATGTTTGTCATGTCTTCTAAGTCCTTCTCACAGTTGATAGCTTTCTCATACAGTTTCAATTTCTGTTTTAAGGTGCGCCTTTCAAGGAATTTATCTCTCTGTAGGTACTCTGGGCACTCTGAACTGGGGAAAGATCCAGACAGAATGGTTTGCCTTTGCTCCTGCAGGATACCTGTTTTGTGTGGGGCTCAGCCTATTGATAGTGATGCGAGGCTAGGACTGCCTGGGGCGCTCACCAGGATGGTACCTCTTATGGCTGAGCCCCCACAGACATTTCCTCAACCAGAGCCAATGTTGAGGGTGGACCAGACCTCATGGTTTTTATGATTGCAAGATGAATGCCAGCAACCATTATCAGGGAACTTTGGAAAGACAGGTTTATTTTCTTACTCACAGGTCTTGGAGGGTACACAAGTGAGGCTATGAGTAGAAATAGAGGGAAAGAGAGCATGGGCCTGGGGTTCTGCCTTTATAGGAGTCAAGAGTACGGCGGGGGGCTTCAGAGGTTCACTCTTTATTGTTGAATTTAAAACATAAGAGTGGGAAGTAAAGAGTGAGAATGGAAAAGCAGGTTGCTCAAGCAGTTGGTTATCGTGGTCACTCAAAGCTTTCTATAAGGGGACTTCATGGGCAGCGTAGGCTGGCTCCTTATCAGCTGTGTAGCTGACAGTGTGTTTATTCCAGATGGATGTCTTCGAAATGGATGTCTCCGCAGTCCAAAGTTTGATGTTAGTCACTTATTCTATTAAAATAAGAAACTGATGGTCAGGTGCTTAAATGACAGCACCTGGTTCAGCCCACTGTCACACTCACTTCTGAGGCATTCTTGTACCACGTGGGGACATACACTTGAACTCCATCCCACCCCTGTGCATGGCATGAACTTCACGTTTTGGTACCTTGCAGGTTACTTTCATTCCTTTCTACTCAGAGCCCCAGGCTTCCTCCTTGCTTCCATGTTTGGAGTTTCCCTTTATGGAATGACACCTCTTTCAGACTTCCAGCTCTTTCTAGGCCATCCCAGATCCAACCTCCAGCCTTCCACAAGTCTCCCATCCCTTCTCCTATCCTGGCAGGGCACCCAGACCCCAACCCAGCCACAAAGACCTCTATCCAGATTCCAGTCCTCTGCTGGCTGAAGAACCTGACCGCACCCTACTTTTCTAGACAGCGGTTCCCATTTCATTTCTGGCATGTGGGAATTTTTCTTTCTTTCTTTCTACTAAGTTCAGCTATGTGTCTAAAAAGACTTTGTTTGGGTTACACTTATCCAGTATTCTTCTGCTTTTATAACTGGAAAGGTATTCCACACATTAGCTCCATTCTCTTGTTTTAGGAACTAGAATCTTCCCTCTGGGCTCTGCAGGCCTTGAATTAGGACATGTGGTTTATTCAACATTCAGCAAGTGCCTGCGATGTATGAAATACTTAGACTTTGACTACTGAATAAATAAAACCTGAGATGAATCTCACCTTCTCCATTTAGCAACTGGATCTTAGAAAAGCCATGAAATCCCTGTAGGCCTCAGTTTCTCCATTGTCAAACCAAATGAAAATAATCCCTCCCCTGTTGTCTCACACAAAGAATGGGTTGTGAAAGCCAATGCAATAATATTATGAAAGACATTTGAAAAGTCATAAGCTCTGGTTAAGTGAAAGATGCTAAGGAAAAATAATACTCTATGGAGCGATAATTCATTCACTTCTTTCTCACCAGAACAGGGAGAACAAGAGAGAACTGAGTTCCTCTGGTCTCTGCCAGTTGGCATCAAACTCCTAAAGTGACATCAGCAAAGCAGGACAGAAAGTTCTACAATTTTCAGCACATTTTCCCTCAGATATAGACCCTTCTTCTGTGGTCTTGTATTTGACTATTTCATGCAATAAAGTTTGAAGTTCTCCCTTTAAACCTGGCTTTGCTATTTGCTCTGACTTTGTCCAGTGCTGGGAGAAATGGGAATACAAGGGGCAATGGCCTCCCTCGTGGCACTGGCACTGACCAGTAGTTTTCTCTCGCGCACTCATGCTTTTTTGTTTCCATCTATCTAATGGTTTAGTTGGCAAATACTCATTGAATACCAGCCATGTAACGGGGATGACAAAAGGCGTGTTTTTCCTTCCGCTGGGCTTACAGGTACTTACTGTGTGGGAGGAAATTCAAGCCTAATCATCTGAAGAATTTGCCGTAAGAGTATTTTCCCCCTGGCTTCACATGTTCTAGATCTAATCCGGTGCTTTTCACCATGGGAAACCCAACTCCGCTCCAAAAGTCTGCCCATCGTTTCCCTTACCCACCCCCCTCGTGCGTGCACGAGTCATCCATTACAGTGTTCTACAATACCTGTGAAATTGTTCAAAAGCTGCACTAGATCTTGAACAGGCTCTGTGATTTCCTGACCCAGTGCCTTTGCAATGCTGTTCCTGCTACCACAAATTCAGCTTTTCTGTTGAGGCCTTGTGTGTCTGCAAGACTGAGCTCATGCACCTTGCCATCATCTGCACTCCCCATTCAGGTGAGCTGGTGTTCTAATTTCAACAGACACACTGCCTGTGCCTCTCTTAGACCTCTTACCAGGCTCTGGAAGACACTGCCTTCATCTAGGTGATGGTCTTCTCCCCAGGTAGGAGCTTTATGTGATCTGTGTCTGTCTTTCGTACTTACCTTGGCACTCCCATAGTACCAACCATGGTATCTCACCTAAAATTGATGCCTAATAAGTGTGTGTGGATATTGGTTTAATTTGGACGAATAAGTGGTAAGTTTTCAATTCAAAAAGATAATCCACTCATAATCTACAACAACACCCCAAACAATAAAGAAAATCAAATCAAATAGAAATTTTGGATTACTCATTTCTACAAACTGGTAAGCAGTGCTTTGTTTTTTCATTTCATTTTATTTTATTTTTTAATCTGAAAGAGAGAGTGCAAGTGGGAGAGAGGGGTAGAGGCAGAGAGAGAGAGAGAGAGAGAGAGAGAGAGAGAGAGAGAGAATCGTAAGCAGATTCCACATCAGCACAGAGCCGGACTCAGGGCTCAATCCCACAACTCTGGGATCATGACCTGGGCTGAAATCAAGAGTTGAATGCTCAACCAACTGAACCACCCAGGTGCCCCAGTAATTTCTTTCTTTAAAAGGAATTTCTGAATCATAAGAATGTCTTAGAAACTTCTGAGCCCATTACTTTGAATCCAGGGCCTTAAGAAAATGTATCCATAGGTTCTATACTTTGTACCTGGGGTATCATTTTTCCCATTGAGCAGATGCACAAATCAAAGCACGGAAAAAGAAATGTCATGGGGGACAGACACATTTCTATGTCTCATTCAGAGACAGAAATAGAATCCAAGCATTTTTGTCTCACCCTTTGGCAATGGCATATACTGCTTTTGCACAGGATTAGCATCAGCTATGAAGTTCAGAGGACATAGTTCTTGGTTGACTATGAACAATAAAGCATTTCAGATTAGTGTGGGAGAGGAAACAACATGGATATGATGACAAATGCACATTCATTCATTTATTTATTGCTTCTCAAATATCTGTTATGAATCACAGTACATCTGGGTGGGGTGTGAATGGATAGGGAAATAGGTGCTCCTAGGAAAGACCTCAGAAGACCCTGATGCAGGCAGTCCTCGGGGTACCCTTAGTGCAATTGAATTAGATGTGTGCAGTTCAATGTGGAGCGAGGCAGAATCCATTCACTGTTTTGCAATTGGCTTTTTTTTTTAACTATAAAAAATATCTAGCATGTTGTTCCCTAGCAGAACACACTGAGGCACTTATTATCCTCATTCTTTTTACAGCTGCAGAGTACCTCATATTTTTTTAGCCAGTTTCATGTTGATGAATCTTTAGATTGTTTCCAAACATTTGCTAGTTATAAAAATTTTTAAAAGACCGCAACAATATCCTTACACATACATTATTTCACACATGTGCCAAATATATCTTTAGGAAGAGTTTTTAGAAGTAGGTTCATAAGTCAAATGACATGTGTATTTATTTCACATTTTGATAGATATTGCCAAATTATCCTCCATAAAGACTACAGCTGTTATTCTAGTTTTTAAACATTATATATTTACTGCCTCCGATGAGCAAGGATAGACTTAAATTTTCTTTCCCTTTCTATTCTTTTTGCTAAGCACTTCTTTTAATTGCCTTATTGCCTTGGATAGGACCTCCTTAGCAATGTTAAATAGAACTGATAAGAACAGACCTCTTCCCCATTAAGTATCTTAGCCCCTTTTCATACTGAGGAAGTTCCCTTATGTTCTACTTTGCTGAGAGTTCATTCTCCAAATCTTAAGTGAGTGTTGAATTTTGTCACATCTTTTTCTTGTATCTATCAGGATAACTATATGTATTTCCTCTTATTCTGTTAATGTGCTGAATTACATGGGTGAATTGTTAAATATTAAACCAACATGCATTCCTAGGAGAAACTGTACATGATCATAATGATTATCTTTTAAAATGTTGTTTGATTCATTTTGTTCATTTTTGCTAAAAATGTGTGTTTATGTTCTTAAGGGACATTATAGTTTCCTTTTCTTGTAATATCTGTTTCATTTTGGTGTTAAGGTTATATTGACTTTGATTTGGGAAGAGTTTCCACATTCATTCTCTAAGAGAATTCATGTAAGATTGGAATTTTTTCTTAAATGTTTGATAGTTGTCGAATTTATCAGTGAAATCTATCTAGACCCAGAGATTTCATTGCGTATTTTTTTTTTTTTTGGCTAATGAATTCAATTCCTTTAATAGATATAAAAATATCCAGATTTCCTATTTTATCTCTCATAAGTTTTACTAAAGATGTATTTTTTATAGAATTTGTTCATTTCATCCTAGTTATCAAATTTAATGGTATAATACTATTCATTAGGTTCTTTAATTATCCTTTTGATGGTTTTTAGGATTTGTAGTAATAATTTCTTTATTATGCCTGATATTGACACTTTGTATTTTCTCTTTTTTTTCTAGATCAGTTTTGCCAGAGGTTTACCAGTTTTATTAATCCTGTCAAAGAACAAACTTTTGGCTTTGTTAATTTTCTCTATTGTATATATATTTTTTTTATTTCTGCTCTTAATTATTCCTTTCCTTCTAACACTTTGGGTACTTTGCACTTCCTTTTCTAGCTTATTAAGACAGAAGCTTAAGTAACTGATTTTATATCTATCTTCTTTTCTAACATAAATACTTAAAACTCTAAATATGCCTTCTTTGCATCCCACAGATTTTTATTTGTGGCATTTTCACTGTTGAAGTTAAAACAGTTTCTAATTTCCCTTGTGATTTCTTCTTTAACTCATGAGTTGCTTATAAGCTTTCTGTTTAGTTGTCTAGTATTTGGAGATTTTCAAATTTTCTTCTAATTCATTTTGTGATCAACTATTTATTATTTCAATTCTTGTAAATTTATTGGCACCCATGGCCCCAAATATGGCTTCTCTTGATTAATGCTCCATGTGTTCTTTAAGAGACTATGTATTCTGAAATTGTTAGATGTAGTATTCTGTGAAAGTCCATTGGATTGTGTTTTTCAAGCTGCTGGCAATATCTTAGTGATATTATCTCTCCTTGTTTTGAGTACAACTCAAACTACTATTAGTGTGAATCTCTCTATTACTCTCCTAATTCTTGCAGTTTTTCTTCAAGCACTTTGAAACTCTTAGGCACATGAATATTAATGATTGTAATGTCTTCCTGATAATTGAATGGAATTGATAATTTTGTTATTATAAAATATGCCTCATGGGAAGTACTTCTTGGATGGTGGAATAAGTATCTCCTAAAATATACCCCTCTATAAAAGCAACTATAATATTGTGAAAATTAACTTTTTCAGAACTCCAGAAATTAACCAAAGGCTTAAAACTATTCAAAAAACATTTATTCAAGGAAAATGTAAATGAATCCCAGTAAGAACAGCACAGCAAGCTTTGGGGCATTTTGACTTGCCATATTCCCATGATTTTTTTTTTAATGTTTATTTATGTATTCTGAGAGAGAGAGACAGAGAGAGAGAGAGAGAGAATCTGAAGCAGGCTCCAAGCTGTGAGCACAGAGCTTGATGCAGGGCTCTATCCCACGAACTGTGAGATGACAACCTGAGCCAAAATCAAGAGTTGGACACCCAATTTGCTGAGCCACCCCAGCACCCCAAATATTCTCATTCTCCTATACTTAGCTCCATGGTAGCCTTGAAAACCAGCAGACTCGGAACCATTATAGATGTAAAACACAAGAGCCTAGGAGGGGGCAGAAAGGTTTGTAGCTCCCCCAAAAGCCTTATCCTGAAAGAATTGTCACTGTTTTACCTGTCTGGCAGCTCCCTGAAAAAGCTCTAATAACAAGACTTATCTTTATTTGACCTGACTCCAAGCTTGCTCAGTGAAGAGAATCCTAACCCCAGGGCATTTGTTGAAAAATCAGCTGCCATTGTTTAATATGCAAGCAAACTGAGGCCATGCTGATAATCGGGCTCACACAGGGCTGACCAAAAAAATAAAAATAAAAATAAAAATAAAAATAAAAATAAAAATAAAAAATTGAGGAAATCTAGGGAATGAGATTGGAAAAACTCAGACATTTTCCTGGGACTCTAGAAGATTCTAAGATCTAGTTTTTATGTTGGATAGTGGCTCATGGGTGCTTATCACATTTTCAAAATGTATTACTAGCAAAATCCATAAATATATGAATAAAATCAGGCCATGAATTGACCAATGATGACAGTATCATGAAACAAAAATGATGTTTTGTGCTTGAGGTGAGGGAAAGAGAGATTCAAACACTGAGGAACATCAACCGAGTGAGAAACAACAGCTACAGATCATTATGTGGAAGAAGGAGGCATCGTTTAAATTTTGTTCCTGTATGGTGTGGCCAAGTCCAGCTTGCCATAAAATGTTACAAAGGTTGTCAATAAGGGCAGTGCCCTCTGAGCCCAGGCTGGAGCAGACTCAGCATGGAGAATCATCCATCCCCACCTGTCTGTTCATACTCCCCATCCAGTTCCCTGGATTTGTGAGTTAGTTGAGTTTAATGTCAGTCTGCTCTTCCTTTCTGCCACTTCAGCTCTCTGCATATGTGTTTCTGTTGTAGACTTGCTGTTTACTGTTCTTCTGACCACACTTTTGCCCTGTATTTCAACTTAAGCCATTCATATTTCCCCTGAGTTACACAGCGCATCCACAATTGGAACTTGTCTCAGGGACTCTTGGGCCCCCATGTCCTGCTCTCTGACCCTACTCTCCACTCAGTCTGCAGATGAAGAACACAAAAATATGTTTCAGTCAGAGTCTTAAGGATGAAATGAGGTGCTAAATGCCATTTGAGATTAACATTTTACTTATGTTCTTGGGCCTAATGAGAGACACATAATTGAAAAAGAACATTGATCTCCAAAGACCACCACACATGCTTGACTAAGACATGTGATAGTTCCGGACAACAGAGGAGCCATGGCATTAAGCTGAGAGGGGCCTTGGCCCATCCAAATGAACATTGCTTTCTGGGAGGACAAAGAAAGTTTAGAGGGTTTGCACACCCAGAATCTGGAGTCATCCCACCCAAATTTGAATCCTGGCCCTGGCATTTACTAGCTGTTTGACCATACCAGCAAGTTATTTGCCCCTGTGTTCTTTAGTCCCCGTATCTAACAGATGTTGACGATAACAATTCAAGGAGTTGGTGTGAGAGTTATAAAGGTTAACATACACAGCACCCTCAAGACAGTGCCTGGTACGAAGTAAGTGCTACATATGCATTTGCTTTATAATTACTGGTTCTCTATTTTCCCACCTGTCTTTTATGTCAGGAAGAGGGTGGTTGGTTCTGTGGATCTTTGTTGCTCTCTTAAAGCCCATCTCCCGGTTTCTTAAATGTGATTGTGCTTGTAGCCACTACTGGATCTGGCAAGAAATGTGGTTTGGAGAGAAGCTTTGCCCTTCCTTTATGTTCTCTGTGCTGCCCTTTCTGAATGCTTCATGGGCAGAACTGACAGAAGACTCCATAAAAGGGGTTCTATCCAATCTTCTCATGGCTTCTCCATGAGTTTGTTGGCGGGAGTAGAAGATGCTGAGTTTTCACAGAGTGACACCTGAGCTGCCTCAAATCATGCCCAACAGCTGGCTTTGGACCAGTTGTGGGGAAATCAGATCTCAAATGTGAAACCAACCAGATCCCCCACTACTGTCCCCACACACTTCAGAGGATCAGAAAACTATCAACAATTTTAAGCGTCCCAAAAGGTCTGATAAGCCTCTACAATAAGCTAGGGAGAAATAAAACTGAGATCCATCCAAAGATATCTGGCTTGAGAAAAATAGCTTAGAGTGTTTTTTAAAACATCTGGTTCTTGAAAGATAACAGGATTTTGCCAACCAGTTCTCCCCTGCTAAAGCCCTGGGGTCCATTCTATGTGGTTCTGATTCCTTTTTCCTGGCCTCTGTCAAAGGTCACATAAAGACCATGGGATTATTCTATGTCCACAAAACTTTGATTCTATCCTGCCCCCATGCCATGGCAATTCTCCCAAGGGGGCTGTGTAACATGGCCCAGCCCCACTCACCCAGCTCAAGTAGATGTTTGCCCAAGGTCAGCCATAGTCCCAGCCAGGGCAGTTTCACAATGCATGGTGTCATGGCCTCCCACAAGTACTCCCCATGTGCTCTCTCTGAGAGTCCCCTGATACACTCTGGGTGCTTGGCAAGTATGAAACCACAAACAGAACAGGAGTTCACAGACATGGTCAGCTCAGAGGGGATTTCCTCAATGTGCATTCTTTTCTGAGAACCTCATTGATTGTTCTCCTGAGGCTGATTGTGGAAAAAAACTCTGAACTCACACCATTTTGGTAGATCAAGGGCCTCGTTTAGGGGAAATTAGGATTAAAAAAGAGCTGAGATGAGGCAGGTCAGATGTCCTACAATTGAAAGTCCTCTGAGACAGCTCTGGAGTTGCAGGAAAAGAACATATTTTAGAGGAAAAATGACAGCCAGGTCACTGGCTTCCTGTGACAGAGTCCATAAGGTGATACAACTAATAGCTCTGTGCTGAGTGCCTCGGAGCCTATAATCAGGATGCTCATATTTAATTACAATTACAAATAAAATAATGCATGCACATGATTAAAAATCAAATCCCTGTCCCCTCCTATCAAATGACCTAAAATAAAAGAAAAAATATATTTCCTGTCCCTGTTCTACTCTCCGAAGACAATCTTGGGTTCTGGAGGTTGCCATCATTTATAAACTGAGTTTGGAACTGTTCCTCCCTCTTCTATTTTCTGGGAAAAAATGTTTAAAATTGGCATTATTTCTTCTTTAAATGTTCTTTAGAATTTGCCAGTGAAACCATCTGGTCTAGACATCTCTTTTTGAAAAGATTTTAACTATAAAATCAATTTGTTTTATAGTGGTTATGTATTTAGTTTTGAGTGTGTCTTGGTAATTTATGGTTTTTAGAAATTTGTCCATTTCTTTTAAGGTGTCATACTTATGATCATAATGTTTATAATACTCCCTTATTATTCTTTTCAGGTACACAGGATCTATAGTAATACCCCTTCTCTCATTCCTGATATTAATAACTTGACTTTTCTTTACCTTTGTCCATTTTTCTAGAGGTTTGTCTTTTAAAGAACCAGCTTTTGGTTTTATCAATTCTTCTCTATTGCTTTTCTGTTTTAAATTTATTTGATTTTTGGTCTTACCTTTATTATTTTGCTTCTTCTTCTTGCTTTGTTATTCTTTTGCTGGTCTTTTTATAGAGACTTAAGATGAAAGCTCAGAATATTTGAAACTTTTCTTTTTTTCAACATAAGCACTTAATTCTATAAATTTCTCTGGTAACATTTCTTACTTTATTCTACAAATGTTATATGTTATATTTTCATTTTTTCTCAATTCAAATAATCTACTTTCCCCTGAAATGTGTATTCTGCTCGTTCAGGTGGACAATTCTATGAATGTCAATTAGATCCCTTTGGTGGATGGTGTTTATCAGTTCTTCTATATGCTTGATTATTTTCTATCTGCTAGTTCTATCATTACTGACACAATGTTGAAATCTCCAACTAAGACTGTGGGTTTGTTTGTTAATCCTTTCAGTTCTGCCAGCTTTTGTATTATGTATTTGGAAATCTTTGATTTTAGTTTTTACACATTTATTGTTGTTAAGTCTTCAGGAAGAACTGACTACCTTTTATCATTATGTGTTTTCCTTCTTTGTCCCTGGTAATTTTCTTTGCTCTGAAGTCTACTTTGATATTAATATAGCTATTTCGGTGTTAGTTTAGTGTTTACATAATGTATGTTTTTCCATCCTTTAACTTTTAACTTACCTGTGTCATTTTCATTTAGACAACATATAGCTGTGCCATGTGTTTGTTTATCCATTCTGACAATCTCTGTTTCTTAATTGGTTTGTCTAGACCATTTACATTTAATGTAATTATTTATATGTTTAGATATAAGTCTACCACTTTGTAGTTTATTTTTGCTTATTATGTCAGTTTTTCATTTTTTCATTTCCTTTTCCCTGCCTTCTTTTAGGAATATTCAGACACTTTTTAATATTCTATTTTTATTTACTTGTATAAATGACTATATTTCTCTGTGTATATTTTCTTTCTTGCATTTTATTTGTCTGTCTGTTTTAGTGATTGCTCTGGGGATTATGATAAACATATTTAACTTTAAAAAATCTAGACTCAGTGTTTTATACCCTCAAGTGGGATATATAGGCCTTACCATTATACAGGTCCCTTTTCCCTCTCCCTTCTATGTTGTAGTTATCTGAAGTATTACATCTATATGTATTAAAAACTTCACCAGACAATGTTATAATATTTGTTATAATATTTGCTTTCAAATTTATCCAAATATTTACCATTTCTATTGCTCTTCCTTCATTCCTGATATTTTAGGTTTCCATCTGATATAATTTCCCTTCTGCCAAAAGACATTACTATAGCAATTCTTTTAGAACTGGTCTGTGGTCTTTCATCTCTCTTATTGGGTAAGCCTATTTTATTTTCAGGATTATGAATATAGGTTGCCAGAAAGGACAAATTAGCCACTCATGCCTTCCTGTGAAGTCAGAGCAAATTTAACAAGCTTCCCTAAACAATAAGAGGTATGCTGGTACTGTGAAGTTTTCACACTCTGGTTCACACAGGTAAGTTAATTATTATTACACTTTCTTTCATATTCAGCCAAGACTTACAGGATTTTTAGGCTTCACTTATCCTGCCTTGATCAAGAAAACACACACACTCAACTTGTCATGCCTAGTGACTTATGGCAAAGAGCTTTTCTCATCAATTACATGGGTTCAGTCCTTGTCTGGATCTGACTCTTCCTTTCATAATTCCTCACCCCCAATCCACACATCCCAGATTGGGGGCAATTTTACAGAGGAGATGGCAAAGAGGATTTGCATTATCCAGCCCCAACATGGTAAAAACAAAACAAAACAAAAAGCTATCAGATATTCCTATTTGCTCTTTTGGGATATGCTCTCAATTCCAGAGCCATTAATCATCCTTTCCCATGGGAGTCAACCCTTCTTGATCCTTTTTCTTTCCTCCTGGATTTGTCTGGGTAGGAACATTAAACTCCTCCCCGTTTATTAAACAAAGTTTTTCTCTTCCTCGTGGAAACTAGGCACCAGCCCAAAACCCAGGTCCTTAAAGCTTGTTTCTATCCCCTCAATGGGCTTATAAAACCAATTCCCCACACACACACCAAAAAAAAAAAAAAAAAAAAAAAAAAAACACAACACCGCGTCTCTTCTGAGTACAGAATTCTTGTAATAACCACTAAGAAGAAAAAACATTTCTTCACTTTATGACATGAAATCTCAGAAGAGATATTTACAGTCAAGTTGTAGGGACATTTCACTCTAACCCTCAATGTTTTGTCCAAGTGAAAGACCAGTAAAGCAAATTCCACAATGATGTGAGTCTGTTATAAGCACTGTTTTCTCTAATATATTTATGGGGTTCCAGTGGTCATCTCTCCCTCTACTCACCAACAAGAACACATTGTACTGTGTGTATTGTGCAGAGTCCCAATCCAGTTTATCTTTTCCCAAATTCTCTCATAGAATATGCTTGGAAGCAGCCAACCTTACAGCTTTACCTGAGCTAAACTGCAGGCTCCTACAACTTCATTCAACTCCTATACTCAAAATTTTGAACACTTGTACCTTAAGTCACTCAAGCCAGTTGAGGGTAGCAGGGCATCTTGTACCAGATGAATTCAGCAGGTGGCCCCCCAAAAACCACGAAGGACACAGGAAATAACTAGAATGGTGGGTGGAAATTCCATATATCTTGTTGCCCAGGTCACAAGCTTCGACTCTGCAGTACTCCATTATGTTCAAATGGCTTCCCTACTGTATTCTCAAATCTGACTCTGCCCTCCTACTCCCAACATCAACCCCTGTGCCTCCAGTTCATAAAACTGGGCATATGTTTCCAGCTCCTTCTGATTTCTTCTTCTATTACCTCCCTGATTCCCCAGCCACTGTGAGGACTAATGTCCTGCTCTACTTTCACCAAATAGAATGGAGAGAGGCACTGAGAGGGAGCTATATCTGCCACTAGATGTTATCAAATACTGTAATGATTACAACAGAGACACCTCTTGATGGACAACAAAAGTGTTCAAGGTCATGTTCAAGGAGTTCCTGGTTCCTGAAATAAGACTACCACAGTCATCCACTTACTTTACTTATTTGTATGTTATAACCACTCAATAATTGTTACTATTATTACTTTAAATGGTTAAAATTTAGATTAATTAAAAATAAAAAAATAAATATTCTATTTGACTTTCACTTTTTTTTCCTCCAATACTCTTTCTTTATGTAGATTCGTTTCTCACTGTCTCATTTTCCTTTTACCTGAAGCACTTCTAAAGCATTCCTTAGAGAACAGATCTAACAGTGATGAATTTCCTCAGTTTTTTTTTCTAGGAAAGTTTTTATTTCTCTCTAACTTTTGGAGAATAATTTTCCAGGATACAGTGAGTAAGAGCCAGGAGCAGGTGTTGGTGATAAGCAAGGGAAGGAGGCTAAAATGTTCCATACAGTAATGCATTAGACTTGGTGAAATAGTATAAATTCATGTTGATTTATATATATATATATATATATATATATATATATACACACACACACATATATATATAGGTTAGTATACACACATATATTTTCTTCTTCTGTCCCCTGAGAGGACCTAGAAACAACGAGGCTCTGGGCAAGCAACCTACTATGAACGTGAGGCAGGGAGCAAGAGGACAAAAGGCTCACCTATGGACAGCATGGAAAGAGAGGATCCTGGAACACAGATGACACAGAGAGCCACTGTGCCAGCCTGGAGCTATTGCAGGACTTCGTTTTGTGTGAGAAAGCAGATCTTTAATTGGTTAAGCTATTCTATTGTGTTTCTGCTGTATGAATTTTTGCATAGCTCTAATAGAAGAATTATGTGGCTTTAGGGCTTCATATATGGGGCATGAGACACCTGGTCCCCAAATAAGGTTGGTGCGACCTCAAAGCTTGAAACTGCTGCATTTTCCTTCCTTTTACCTTTGTGGCCATTGTTCATCATTAACTGCTCCATCCCAGGTCTTCCCAGCTCCTGATTTTCAATATTGAGTTTATGATTGAGACTTTCAAGGGGAGAGTCCTGGGATCACACTTTGGCTCTTTCTGGCCCTGGCCACCCCAGGCAGCAAGCCCACCTCTGTGTGCACCCCTGGACCCTGGAATGTGGGGCTCAGACAAAGCAGGCCAGGTGGGCATGCACTTTTCAGCTCCAGCTCAAATTCATCACCATACCCTCATTGGCCCTTTGTTCTTGTCATGAGATAGCTATTCTTCCTAAGCCACATCTGTCAACCCTCGACTCACCAAATCAAATAATCAGGGTCTAGCCTGATGTCAGAGTCCTGGGTTACAAGGAAGATGATGGCAGCAGTGACTGTAAGGTGGCCAGTGGTGAGCGTGGCAGGGAGGACACCCTTTCACCCCTCTCTTCGCATTCTCTCCTCCCCACCACACCTCCATCACCCTGCTTCCTGTCTCCTGCCTTCGGTTAATACTATTCTTACCACATCAAGAATAGCTACTTTTGGAAAAAATAAATTAGTAAAGGCCATTATCTCTGGCTTGAGTCCTTTGTTCGCCTCCATCGGCCCAGGGCTGCCAGGACCCCCACGGAGATCTGTGCCGGTGACCTGGGTGCCCTGAGCAGCACTGACTGAGTCTGCTGTAGGAGGACACCAGGACCTGGACCACTCCAGAACTAATGTGCCGTGGACCTGAGAACAGGGTGTCATGATGCCCCACCTCCTCTACTCTGATGCTTCTGAATCTCCCTGCTAAAAACTAAACTGCTCATAGGCCAGGGGCAGGGTGCTCCACTCATCTGGGAATTCACAGTCCCTAACAGCACCTGGTAGAGGAGGTGCCTAGTGAGCACTGGAGGCAGGAATCCAGGAGCAGTGTGCACCACTTTTTGTGGCTAGTCCTGGTCTCTCTGCAGAGATGCAGCTCCTTAAATCTGCTTTCTCCTGGCCACTGCTACCAGATGCCTTATGGACCCCCATGTGGAGCAGTTCCCCAGGAGAAATCGATCAGCCCCTCTTCCCCAGCAAGCCTCCAGGCTCTACATATAGAAGGGCAGAGTCTGACTCTTTCCTCTTTCCTTCCTCCTCCCTATCCTCCTTTTCCACAAATATATCATAGCCTGGGCTTTGCTGCCTGCACTTTCCACTGCTGGTCAGTGTTATCACGCATATATTTCCATCTTACCTGTATTTGAAGCCCTCACAATATGGACCTGCCTCCCTCCATATCCAGGCTCCTTCCCCATTATTCTGCCAGCACACTTGCTCTTCAAGGCCCATCCTAAAAGCCCCCCTTTCCATTTAATCTCCTCTAACTCCACATGGTGAAAGTGGATTACTCCCTTCCAAAGTCCCAAGAGGACGCTTCTCTCTCTCCCTCTAAGAGCAGCTTTTGTTTTCTATCCAATCATACACTAGTTGGTGCATACATCTCATCTAAGCTGACTGTGGGGCAGGACCATCTCTGCAGCCTGTATGGTCCTGAGGCCACTCATTTTCCACGGTGGGCACTCAGGAAAAGAATAGCATCCTGGAGCTAGAAGCAATCTCAGAGCTCACAAACCCAGCCCCAAGCACCCACATCCCATTGCAAAGGTGAAGACCCTCAGAGAAAGGGAACACATCACTCAAGGTCATACCCCTTACTCATGGCCGTTTTACCATCAGATGATAGCTGAGATATGAACTAAATATGTCAGACTTGGTGTTGTAGAACATTTGTAGAATTCCAAATGTCAGTTTGGAATTTGAGCTCTCATCTCTCATGGTTGATACATAAACAATAAAAAAAAAAAGCTAAGATTGATTGAAATTATCATGATGTGCAGGAACACTGCTAGGAACTCTAGGTGAGCTATCTCATGTCATCCTCACAACAGCCCTATAACTTAGGGCTATTTTTGCCCCCACTTTCCAGATGGCCCCAAGTCTGAGAGAGACAAAGCAACTTTCTCAAGTCATACATACTGATTAAGTTTTTTGAGAAAAGTTTGAAAATAGTCATTCTCACATGAAAAGTCACACTCTGAAACCAACACACTAAGTCACTCAAACTCTCAGGACCTCAATTTTACCATCTGTGAAATAGGCATAATAGTGGTTTATCATCATGGCATATGACATATATGAAATAGCTAAAGAATGTGCATCACTCTCTATAGTTCAGTTAAGACTCCAGTGATCTGAATATTCATCTCAGTTCCCGCAGTTAATAGCAGTGTGGCCTGGGGTACACAAACTTTCACCTCTCTGTGACTCTGTTTCCACATCTATAAAGTGAGGAGCTTGACCAGATGATATTTAAGACTCCATCTACTATATTCTGAGCATCTTCGTGGTGAATCTTCTGACTGGAATCTGCTAAGCATTGATTTTGCTTTGTGCTTGGTCATGTGCTTATTGACATGTGGTGCCATTGGCATGATATACTATGTTCATTGACATGCCAGACTTGCCCCAAGCTCTGCACACAAGAGCAATACTTCTTATAAAATGTACTTTCCATGTTTACTGTCACTTAGGTTAGGAGCCATACTTAGGGATTTTTCTTTGTTCTTAACTAAAAATATTACTTTGCACAATACTATCCACATGTTACTAACATTAAAACTTAGAAATATGTCTTTGAGTTCACTTTATGGGATTTAAATAAATATGCTTCATTATTTTTAATAATTGCATAATATATATAACATGAATTTACCTAAAATTTACTTTGTTCCTGCTATTTTCATTCAATATTGTTTTAAATATTTCTTTTGATTCAACATGGTTTTATAATTTTAGAGCTTGCATAAAATTTCATTGCACTGAAGTACACAATTTATTAAACTTTAATGTTGGGTATTTAGGTTATTTCCAATTTTCCTTGGATTTAAGTGCACATTTGTGAAACAGTGGATTTCTGGGTTAGATTGTGGCATTGTGCACCGTCTAAAATTGGCAACAAAATAAAGTCCAATTTTTCAATTCTAAGTGAAAGGACATACTAATATTACCCAACAGTGAAGTTCCCATATATGGCTCTATGTTAGACCCAAAATCTTAAGCTTCTAGGGCAAAGAGCTGGTATGTAATGATTTTTTAATTTACTTCTTCATCATCCATTTATTCAATCTATCCAAATATTTATTTTAGGCATACTGTGTTCTAAGTACTCTGCTAAGTTCCAATGATATGGGTAGAATGCCTTCCCTGACCTTGTGGGATTTATAATCTAGTAAAGAAACAGACAGTACAGCAGTAAAACAAACATGCATGAGAGACCACATATGGAAAAAGATTCTATGTATATTTAGGTCATTACCATGTACTTACCTGGACAAGTTATGTAACTTTCCTGTATTTCATTTTCTTCATCTGTGAAATAGAGAAAATAACAGTTAACATATGTAAATGCTTAAAAGAGTCCTTGGCACATACTAAGCACTCAATATGTTTTAGTTACTATTGTTCTTTGTATTAATTATTCACTGCTACTTAACAAATCACTTCCAAATTTAGCAAGTTAAAACAACAAGCATTTATTATGTCACATAGCTTCTGATGGTCAGGGATCTGGAAGCAGCCTAGCAGGGTGGTTCTGAGTCAGAGTCACTCATGAGGCTATCGTAATCAGAAGGCCCGGCTACAATGGGGGAATCTGTTTCCAAGATGTCTCCTTCACATGGGTGTTGGCAGGAGGCCTCAGTTCCTTTTCCTGTGGATTTCTCTGTAGGGCTGTTTAAGTGTTCTTACACTATGTCCAACGTCCCCTGTAACGAGTGATCCCAAAGAGAGGAGGAGGAGGCAAAGTCTTTTATGACCTAGTCTTGCAAGCCCGATACGCCATCACCTCCACCCCATTTATTTGTTAAAAGTGAGTCATTAAATCCTGGTTTCACTTAAGGAGAGAAGACTCAGGGTCCACTTTTCGAACCATGTCAAAGAGCTTGTGGACATACTGTAAAACGCCACACAGATGCGGAAGGACCACTCAGCACCTGCACCACAACAGGAGTGCTCTCTCCACTCCTTGGTGCCCCTCTCAGTAGAGCAGTGTACACAACACAACCCATCCATAAAGCTCATTTATTGAGATGCCTTCTACACACCTTACCCAGGGCGCTTGGGTGCTCAATCGATTGAGCGTTCAACTTGGGTTTACCCCAAATGATCTTGTCATTTGTGGATTTGAGCACTACATCCAGCTCTGTGCTGACAGCTCGGAACCTGGAACCTGCTTTGGATTCTGTATCTCCCTCTTTCTCTGTCCCTCTCCTGCTCACGTTTTCTCTCTCTCTCTCTCAAAAATAAATAAACATTAAAAAATATTTAAAAAAAATAAAAATAAACCTTACCCTATTTCTACAACTCCAGATCATCTTCAACACCAGATACAGATAGTAACTCTTTTGTTTCTGATTTCATGTTAAATCAAAGTAAGCAATAGATCAATGCTTTAACTTCTTAAAATACAAACTATCTTCAACTCCTTTCAATACATCTGTCTAAATAAAATTCCTTATTTTAGAAAAGAAGCATCTGTAATGTCCTGAGAGATGAAGGAAAGCCTGCTGGTAGAAATGCACAGCAGCAAACTAGAAGCAGCTTCCATACCCCCTGGGCCAGGGCAGCCTGCACCCAGGACACCTCTTCTAGCCCTCCCCACAGCTGCCCAGCAGGCTTCACTTGGCCTTCAGTTTTGTAATAGATCTATTCTCTTCAGTCATGTTGGTCTTCCCTTGGGAGGATTTTGACCAGTCATACTGGTTTTTTTTTAAGTTTATTTCTTTTTTGAGAGAGAGAGAGAGTGTGAGCAGGGGAGGGACTCTTGTAAACATGGGGCTTGAACTCACAAACCATGAAATCATAACCTGAGTTGAAACCAAAAGTCAGATGCTTAACAGACTGAGCCACCAGTCCCATTGTATTTGTAAAAATTCATATATTTATGGGGCGCCTGGGTGGCTCAGTCAGTTAAGCATCCAACTTCGGCTCAGGTCATGATCTCACAGTTTGTGGGTTTGAGCCCTGTGTTGGGCTCTGTGCTGACAGCTCAGAGCCTGGAGCCTGCTTCAGATTCTGTGTCTCCCTCTCTCTCTGCCTATCCCCCACTCATGCTGTGTTTCTCTCTCTCTCAATAATAAATAAACATAAAAAATTTTTAAAAATCATATATTTATAAGGTGCCACATCTTTGGTGTAAGTTATCTTCAATCATTACTTCAACTCCCAAAACCAAGTATTAGTTCTCATTGTGAACAAAAAACTCGAGTCTCAGAGAAATCAAGGTACTTGCACCAATTCACACAATGATGGAAGTTCAAAGCTAGGCTTGCTGAACTCCGTATCTGCTTCTGTCTACAATGTTGCCGTTCTTTGGGGTTTTATTTTGGAATCACAAAACCCTGCAGTCATTCAAGTTAACCCCAGATATGCCAGTTCTATTGCAAACCTTTCCCAGAAGCCTTTGCCCATTCCCCCATGCCAATGAGATGCCACCCACACATAGGGCTGCCTGATAACATACAGAATGTCCAGTTAAATTTGCATTTCAAAGAATTTGGTTAGTATAAATCTGTCTCCTTACTTAAGCTAAAAAGTAGTTTGCTATTGAAATGCGAGTTTCATATAGTGACTGCAGACTAGAATGCTTGAAGCTTTCTCTCACCAGGGCAGATCTGGAGAGCTGAACAGATACTAAGTTTTCTGATTTCTTCACAAAACCACGGAGTGGATGTGGAATCTAGACCACAGAAGCTCTCAGTTCCATGTTTCTGCCGTGGAGAACTGCGCAGAATGTCCCGGGAAGCTGGGGCTTCTGATAATACTGAGATGCAATGCCCTTGGCAGTCCATGTTGGGTAAATGCAAGATGGTTAAAACTGTCTTCTTATATTTCCCTTCTCTTCAGTCAGAGGTGAGTTTAAGTGTGGAGACCAGATTCTGTGGGGGCTATTTGTTGCAAAATTGTCACCACATTTCCATGCTTTCATCACTCATGTGCTTTTGAAGGGCCCCATTGCCTTTTAGTAAGTAATGACCTTGGGTGCAAACCACAGCTGGGAAGAGTCTATGGCACGCCCAAATAAGGCAGGTTCTATGGTATTAAACTTTGCTTTTAGTGACAGACCAAGTTGGCTGGGACAGATGGACACCACTGTTGTCCCACACTATCCTTGCCCAAATCCTGGCTGACCTCTCCATCATCCCTGCCTCAGCCACAGCTGGAAAAGAGGATATGCTCTTGTCAGTGGCTCTGCAGGCTCTTAGGACACATGTGTGTTTTCAGGGGCAAAGTCCACCAAAAATCCCTTAGCATAAAGTGCCAAAATTCTGGAGTGTGTTCCAAGTTCTCTGTGACTTTCCCCTGCCTACAAATCCCTCAACTATCTCCCGCCTCTAGTCACAGTGGTCTTTCAGATCCCCAAATGAGTTCCTTTCCTGGAGTGTTCTCATTCCTTCTTCTGGAGAGCACCTGCTGACACTTCAGGTAGCAGCTGAAATATGATCACTTAAGGGAGGCTGTGGCCCAACCCTGCCCATCTCCCCATCACAGCTCAGTCAGGTTTGCCAATTGGCCACATTTCACGTGCTCTAGAGCCACATTTAGCTCCTGTCTAATATATTAGTCTGGATACGGCACATTTCCACCAGCACTGAAGAATATATTTCCTTAAAAAAAGATGTCAAATCAGGGTTTGTTTTGCCTTATTCCCAGTGCCCTATTGTCTTTGGTGGTGCTTTCTATTCACAGACCGTGAATCCATTTCAAAGCTTTGTACCCTGACCTTCCACATCCTTTTTCCCATCCTCTAGGATAGAGATCTGATGTTTTCATTCACATCTCTCTAGATAGCCCCAGGTACTCTCCTTGATGATCTCATCCATCTTCTTATTACAATTTCCACCAGGCAGCCCAAGCCCTTGCTTTTAATGAATTTACTGTTTCAAATTCAAAATATGATAATAGAGAAACAGATCCAGATAAAGCTGCCTGGTCAATAATTTCCTGAAATCCATGTTTGCTTCTCCTGGGATAATAACCTTCTTCAGGAAAACAAAAGAGCCAGAAGGTGAATACAATAATATCCATTCTTCTTACTGAACATGCAGGGATGCTAAAACGAGGTTCCTGAAGCTGTGGGCACCTCTCATTTCCCGCTGCGCCCCTCACCTGGTTGAGCGGGCAGAGGGCTTTCCTCTTGGAAAGTGCCTCCTAGACCCTTCCACTCTCTTCTGCTCTTAACTATCTCTCTTTCCATAAATCAGCTTGTCTTTCTCAAAAAGAAAATCAAAAGCCTATTTATTCTCCATGTATATGAAGAGAGAACTGCTGTGAATACTGTACATGAATGACTAGTGGATGGAATGAATACATCTCCAGATTCCATTCCCTGGCAGAAATTCTGCAATCTGTCTCCATATTCAAGGTGATTACACACCTGAGCCCCCTCATCTTTGAGCATATCTCAGGAGACAGGGAGAGAGACAGAAGCAGAAGTCCCTGCCCATCTCCCAATCTATGAAGGAAGTACAAGAAGAGGTGTTGTTCAAGGTGTGTGCATCTCAAATGAGGGATTTTTGGGGCTCAGGCCTTAGGCTTTAAGGCCCCAGGGGAAACACATTCTGTTTTCCCTATTACCTGGTATTGTTCAAAAACAATCTGCTTAGTAGAAAGCAGGCGTGGGGACAAGTCTCAGAGCTCCATTTTTATAGTGAGTGCACTGTCTCCAACAGTGACGGCTACTCAGGCTGGTTGGGTTCCTTCCCACAACCAACCTTGCTCAGCCAGTGTCCAGACCCCCAGTGGGGAGCAACAGGGCCTCAGTGCAGATCCTCACCCCTGTGAAAATTGCACAGGTTTGGAGGTAGAAAAATGGACATTAATAGGAGACTGAGGGGGAAGCTATTGTGTCCTGGTAAGTCATGATTTCAAAGGATGGGAAGACAAGAGGGAATGTAGTCATAGGATGGGAAGGGTGGTGACCTTGGATGCAAGGGCAGTAATCATGGATCCGTTGGAAAAAGAGGGATACCTTTCAATATAACTGCAGGGAAGAAAGAAAACACAAACCAGACAGCTTTTGAGTGTTTTCTAGAAATTAGAAGCCATAAAGTAGTAGGGGCACCAGGCTGTGTAGATGGGTGCTCAGAAGCCTGTGTGCAGGTGTGGGAGGAAACATTTAGATGGGTCCAAATGTAGCAGGTTCACCCTTTTTAACTCATACTAAACTGCTTGTTTTTGTCTATAATTCAACTGGCCTCCTTCATGAGCCCCAACCACTGGTGATTGAGAAAAACAATGATCTATGTGTTTAAACTAATTTATTCTGATCTTTTACTTCACATGGGCTTTAGGGGGGGTAGAGGTAGAAGGACTAAGTGTCTCAGACACCCTCCCTGTTCTCATCCCCTGGAATGATATCTGGGGCAGGAGATGAATGTGTGCAGAGAGCCCTCTAAGTAAAGGCAGCCCTGACCCGAGGGGCCAATACCCACATATCAGGGTTTCAGCCTCCCTGTTTGCCTTATCTTCAAAAAACTCTCATGGTTTGGTTTTTAGTTGTTGGCTCATGGAGAAATACTAGGCAGCCATTCATTCTATGATTGGGGGTGAGGAGGAATTAAACCTGTGTGTGCTAAGGCAACTGCCATGATTCCTATAGACAGGGGGCTGAGAGCTTGGGAGGCCTTGGAGACTTATTAGGATGAGGGGTTCCCACTTTTGCCACAGCCCCTTTGTGAGAGAAAGTCACAAAAAAGATGGCTTCCCTCTCTTTTTCATATGCTTACATGCTCCCATTTCTTTCTCATTGCCTCAAATTTTTCTGAAACCCCACATCATTCGATGACCCACCCTCCCCGAACTCATTCCATCCCCTTTAAAGGATTTGTTCTCTTTGGGGTTTCATTAATTATGTGAGGAGGAAAACAATTTAAAAAACATATATGCCCTGACTTCCGTTTTTTATTAAGATTTACTAAAAGCTTTGAAAGCTGTGAAATGGTCCTGGCAGTGATGTGTTGGCTGAGCCCACAGATGGGGCAGTTTGGTGCTCTGGTGGATGGTCCTTCCGTTTCACTTTTCATTTTTGCTTTAAATTAAAAATTT
The DNA here is from genome assembly GCA_028646485.1 of Cryptoprocta ferox. Lineage (NCBI taxonomy): Eukaryota > Metazoa > Chordata > Mammalia > Carnivora > Eupleridae > Cryptoprocta > Cryptoprocta ferox. The sequence goes on from CM053561.1 coordinate 45,394,230, forward strand.
GATATAAAGTTGTTTTAATTTTAAGTTTCTAAGTGGTGAGGATTATTGGGGGGGGGGGGGATTGTTTGTTTTTCTGCCGGGGTTTGGAGGGCACTGGGGGAGATGGGAGTGGATGTACTTTCTTTCTTTCTAAAAATACATAATTGAATTAAAGTCCATGGATATGGATCCTTGTTTTCTGTTTGGAGGATTTGCTGTCCCTACCAACCAACCAACCAACAGAAACATCCTCTGTGTCCTAATCAGAGTTCGTTCTGTGACTGTTTCTCGAGTGTTTGCAAGGAATGTGTGCTAATCTGTGTATTTTATGTGTAAAATCTTTCAAAGCTTTCAAACCCTCTGTGGGTTTTGCGTTTGGGGCAATGTTTAGAAATGCCATGCTCTCTGCATGATAATATAGACTCACCTATATTGTTTTAGGACATGATGCTTTCAGGTTTCATATTTAAAACTTTAATCAACTTGAATTAAATCTAGCATGTGATAGGGGACTATACCTCTTTCTGTTCTTTCCAAATGATTACCCAATCAGCCTTGAGTTCTAAATAACCAAGGCACCTTTTACCTCTCATTCAACTTCACACTAAACCCCATCAATATGCATGTGTCTGTTTCGGAACCATATGTTTTCACATCTGTTGGCAAAATTCTCTCTTTACTCTTCTTATGTAATAACTTCTTAGCCAGTAGCAGTCATATTTCTTTCTACTTGCTAGGTTTTAAAAAAGCAGTCATGCAGCATATTTGATCAGAATTGCTCTAAAAGAATGGGAAAATGAGGGAGCATCAACATCCTTCAATCATGTCTTTCCATTGAGCATTTAGTATCAAATCCCTAATCATCGATGCTTGGACATAAAACTTGCCTTCAACGTCTCTGGAACAAATGTGTTCTATGGGAATATTATCAACAAGATAACATTTTATGATATGGTAAAGAGGAATGTGATCTGTATTACCTTTGCTTTAAGTTTTACCTAAGCCTTCTTAGAGAAACTGTAACTATTCTCTCATGAATAGTCGATTTGGTGATGCCCAACAGTCCACCAGACCATGCATCTAAGAATGAATTAAGACCAATTCTCACCTCCAAATCAGCCACCTGCCAACATTTAATTGACTCCTATCTAACACTCAGTCTCTGTAGGTCAATTCATACAGTTAACTGAAGGTACATTTTTGCAACTAATTTATCTTGGAAGTTTCATTTGAAATAACATTGCTTAAAATTAATCATTTTCTGGGTAACTTATTGGAAAGTTTTATGGTCATGCTGGGTGACTGCAAATACTTACTCAGAACATTTCTGGAATCACTGTGGCTGCATTTTACAGTTTCGAACTTGGAGACCTTGAACCTATTTGTCCTGTGTTTCAGGCAAATTATCAGGACTGTTTTCTTACTCCTACTCAAATGTATTTCTTTGTTCTACTTCTGTGTAAAGATTGAATCATCTTCTTTCCAGGAACAAGTCTTTTCAGACACTTTAATTTTACTCAAGATGAGGCAGACCATTTGTATTTCTGAATGTTTGGATCAAATCTTCTTTGGGACACACATCAATTTTTCTCCAAGTCTTTATTATAAACTCAACCTGTTCCTCAACATTTGTCCAAAATGCCATTAACATGTATCCAGAGCCACAGCAATTTTCCACGACACCTCTGTAAAACTTAGACACAGAAGACTCAGTGGGTGGATATAGCTCTGCAAAACTATAGTTTGGAAGGAAAACTGTACTTTTTTTTAAATTGCAGCATAATACATAACATATCATTTATTCTCTTAAATCATTTTTAAGTGTACAGCTCACTAATGTTAAGTATATTCACATTGTTGTGCAATCAATTTCCAGAATCTCTTCATCTTGGGAAATGGAAACTGTGCTATTAAACACATCCCCATCTCTCCCTGTCCCTGCAGCCCCTGTCAACCACCATTCTACTTTCTGTTTCTATGAATTAGACTATGCTAGATGCCTCATATAAGTGGAATGATACAGTATTTGTCACCCTGTGACTGGTGTATTTCACTTAGCATGATGTTCTCAAGCTTCAGCCATGTTGTAACATGTGTCAGAAATTGCTTCCTTTTTAGGGCTGAGTAATATTCCATTGTGTGTATATACAGCATTTTGTTTACCCATTTGTCTGTGGATGAACACTTGGGCTGCTTCCACCTTTTGGCTATTGTGAATAATATTGCTGTGAATATGAGCGAAACTTCCAGGCCCTGCTTACAGTTTTTTTGGATATAGAATCAGAAGTGAGATTATTAAATCATATGATTATTCTATCTTTAATTTTTTGATGACTGCCACACTATTTTCCACAGTAGCTGTACCATTTTACATTCCCACCAACACACACAGGGTTCCAACTTCTCCTTGTCCATGCCACCACTTGTTATTTTCTTATTTTCTGGGTTTTCTTGCTGTTATTGTTGTTGTTGTTGCTTTGTTCTTTTACAATAGTTATCCAAGTGAATGTAAGGTGGTATCTCATGTGGTTCTGATTTGCACTTCCTGGATTATTAGTGATATTAAGCATCTTTTCATAAGCTGATTGGCCATTTGTACATCTTCTTTTGAGAATAATCTATTCAAATCCTTTGCCTATTTTATTTGGTTATTTAGTTTTTTGTTGTTGAGTTGTAGGAGTTCTTCATATGTTCCAGAATTAATCCCTTATGTGCTTTGCAAATATTTTCTCCCATTCTGTAGGTTGCCTGCGCTCTGTTGATTTTGTCCTTTTGTTGCATGGAAATTTTTAATTTTTATGTAGCCAAATTTATCTGATCTTACTTTTGTCTCCTGTGCTTTTGGTGTCAGATCCAAGAAATCATAGCCAAATCTAATACCATGAAGATTTCCCTCATGTTTTCTTCTGTTTTGTAGTTTTAACTGTTACAGTTAGGTCTTTGTTCCATGTTTAGTTAATTTCTGTACATGGTGTAAAGTAAGGGTTCAACTTCTTTCTTTCGCATTTGGATATCCATTTTCCCAACATCATTTGTTAAAAAGACTATCTTTTCCCCCTTTGAACGACCTTGGCTTCCTTGGAAAAAATCAAATGACTTTATATATGAGGGTTTATCTTCTGGATCCCTATTCTATCCCATTGGTCTATAGGTCTCTCTTTTCTCCAGTGTCATAATGTTTCAATTATTGTAGCTTTCTAATAAGTTTGGAAGTCAGCATCTCTGAGACCTCTAACTTCATTCTTATTTTTCATGATGTGGCTATCTGGGGGAGACTGCCCTTTGGATGACTGAGGAAAAGGCATACCTTCCTCCTGGGAGGTAGCCCTATGCCAGCTTGTTGAGCAGAACTGAGCCCTCACCTGAAAAAAACACATAAAGAGATCAGCCTGCAAATCCAGCTCTAGAGGTCTTGCCACTCAGGGAGTACTGCCTGAGGGACAGATGACCCGTTCAGTCTTCTTAATTTGATCAATTCTTCCCTTTAGCAAAGCCAGATTGTTGGAGCTGCTGACCGTGCTCAGTGATTCGACATTGAAATGCACCAAGTTGCTTTGACATTGTACAGATGGGATCCCATTTCCCTTTGCTTTTCTATGATGCCCAGTTTAGGGTGAGAGTATCATGAAGAGCTATAGGAAGCATCTGTTCATTGCCCTTGCTCTAGAGGATTGGTGAGAATGTGAGTTCCTCACCAAGACCCATAAGAGAAATACATAGAATCCCCAGTCAGTCTTCATATTACGTGAACACTGCAGCTGGTCTTCACCGGTTGATGTTATAAATAATGCTCTTTTTCTGTTTTGATTGGTTCCTAAGACACTCCAAGGTAAATGTGCAACCCATCTTTAACAATAGTGCAGAATCTTCTGGCATATATTTTTGAGTACCAACCTTGGCGAGTATTTATGAATAGCATCCATGCTCTGGAATGAGAAGAAGCTTGCAGATATACTTCATTTCATAAAATATCTATGTCTGTTTGACAACTAAAAGAACATATGTATTAGTAAGGCTCATTTGGTTGCATTTAACCAAAAACGAACTCAAGCCACTTTACGCAAAAAAATTAAAAAATAAATAAACAAATAAATAAATGGGGTTTTATTTGCTCACAGAACTGGGAAGAATGGCTGGATCTAGGATCTCCTCAAAAGACATGATCAGGACAGTTTCTCTCATTTCCTGTCTCTGTGTCTAATTTTTGTTTCCTCTGTGCTGGTTGCATTCTCCGTAGAGTTCTGTCAGGCGGCAAATTGGTGCCAAAGGACTAACTTATAGGCCACCTCCTCAGCAATCCCATTGGGCCAGGAGAAGATAAATCTCCCTAGTGGCTCCAGCTTAAACCCCAGGAGGGTTCTCAATGGCCTATCTGGGCCCATGGGCCCACCCCTGGACCAATCACCACAGCAGGAGCAGTCAGTACTCTGGCTGGTCATGTCTGAGTCACATGGCTCCCTCCACTGCAACAGATCGAGTCCTGGCACTAAACGTCATAAACGGAGCATGGGAGTTGGAAAACTGCCGTGCTATTGCTAAAAAGAGTACAAAGGGATGCTAAGCAGGCAAAAATAACTGATTTTCTCTCGGCCATACCTGAAAGGATTCCTCAAGAGTACAACCTCATTCCCCTTCATACAGGAATATCTTCTACAATGTTCTTGCCAGATGTGGCATCTGCTTTCCCTTTGAACACGTCACAGAACTCACTACTTCCAGTTGTCTTCCATTCTGATGCTGGACAAATCTAGTTACCAGAAAAATATTCTTTATTTTAGCCAGTTGGAGCCTCTCTGTAATTTCTAAGGTATTGTTTTAACTGTACTCATCAGAATTCAATAATTTACAATTATCATCTCATCTTCCTAAAAGTGCTTTAAATTTGAGTCCTATTTCAACGTGATTTTTATATTTCACGTTCTACCTTGCTGGTACCTTATGAAGTTTCCTTGTATAATCTCCGTTCCAGATCAAGAATATATTTTACAGATCCGGTGGACTCTACTGATCTTTTGGACTTCACCAGCCACTACAGATTTCCACCTGGTATGGATTATACCATTGAACAATTGAATGTCTTGTGTATTGGAAATAGTTTCCAACTATTGATTAAAATCTGCTTCCAACTCCCATATGTAAGCCCAAATATGAGTTATTTTGTACCAGTGAGTGACATCATAATATTGGTTCATATCAAGCTTAATAGTATTAGCTACCATTTATTGAGTGCCAGATCCCTTATATAATTTATCTGTAAGCTCTACAATAACTTTCAAGATCAATGACTACTATTACTATCCCATTTTATAGACAAGGAAGGTGACACTCAAGTAACTTGAAAAAGAGCTCAGAGTTGGTCGGTGGTCAAGTGCTATTTGAGCTCAGATGTTTTTGACTCCAAAACCAAGTTCTATCCATCATACTTCAAACTCCACACTCGAGGTCAACTGAGATCATATATGTGTTATTTGAACTCTTGTCAATCACTGTCCACACTTGTACTTGTGGATAATGAATTTGTTCTCATCTTAATGTGGACCAGTGCATAAAACAGGTAACAGAGCAAGCTCAAGATTTCTATTCTTAGAAAGGCCTACCTACAGAGTTAGTCCTTGACCAGAGCCTGGGGACCTGGATTTGGGGAGGGTTCCCACCATTCCCTGACAAGAATGGCTCATTGTGTCTAAACTTTGTGCAGACAATATAGTTTATGCTGAACACACGCTTTCTTTCCAGGAGCATGGAATTTTGGAACATGTTAGGCAAAAAGTGCCTACGTTGCCAGCTCTCAATAAAAATCCTGGGCACTGATTCTGTAATGAGTGTCCCAGTAGATGTTTAATGCATGTTGTCACAATTCACTGCCAGGAGAAGTAAGGACATCCTGTGTGACTCCCCTGGGAGAGGATTCGTAGCAGCTTGTGTCTGGGTTCCTCTGGACTTTGCCCATGAGTCTTTTCTCTTTGCTGATTTTGCTTTGTGTCCTTTCACTGTAAAAAATCATAGACATTAGTACAATATACTAAGTGCTCTGAGTCCTCAGAGCAAATCACTAAAGCAGGGCATTGTCTTAGAGACCCCCAACATAGGGGCTTTATAGTTATTCCTGTTAAATTTAATCCATATATGGTAATTTTGAATCCTGATCCTCTCATCCGAGTGGTCTCTTAATATTTAACTTCATATACATTCCTTCTAGACATTCATTCCATTCTTTAATTAAAATTTTGATGGAGAGGGTCAAAACACAATATGTGGCTGTCTCCTGAACCCTTTCTTTGTGTTGACATTAAGCTATTAACCAAAATGTTAGGGCAGAGTTGCTAAACCAGTTATATCTTTTTCTACAAGTAATATTGAAAAGAACATACTTCCGGGGTGTCTGGGGGGCTCAGTTGGTTGAGCCTCCGACTTCAGCTCAGGTCATGATCTCACAGTTTGTGAGTTTGAGCCCTGCATTGAGCTCTGTGCTGACAGCTCAGAGCCTGGAGCCTGCTTCGGATTCTGTGTCTCCCTCTCTCTCTGCCCCTTCCCCACCCATTCTCTCTCTCTCTCTCTCTCTATCAAAAATAAACATTAAAAAATTTATATATATATATATATATATATATATATAAGTTTAATTTTTTTCAAGAAAATTCTGAGGAGTAAATGTGTTCTTTGAGTTTGGAGAAAGAAAGAGAAAGAAGGGAAGGAAGGAAGGAAGGAAGGTAGGAAGGAAAGAAGGAAGGAAGGAAGGTAGGAAGGAAGGAAGGAAGGAAAAGAAAGAAAAGAAGGAAGGAAGGAAGAAAAGGAGGGAGGAAGAAAGGAGGGAGGGAGGAAAGAAGGGAAGGGAAGGGGAGGGAAGGAGATGGGGAGGCACAGGTGGACAGGTCAGGGCCAGGTTGAAGGGACTACACTGTACAGTTCTCTAAATAAGAGTCTTTGTCGGGTGCTGGGGATACAACTATGACCAAGACAGACCCTGTGACCGTGCCTCACCTTTCAGAGTGGAGGCAACAGGTATCCATTAAATTAATCATCTTTCTCCATTTTAGTATAGGGACTACCTTCCTGATTTGAATCCCAGCCCTGCTACTTACCAGCCACGTTACCTTAGACCAGTGACCACACTTCTCCAGGCCTCTGTCTTTCCATTTGTAAAATGGAGGACCTAGTACCTTCCTTACAGGATTGGAGGATTTGATGAGCTAACATGGGGAAAGGGGTTGGCATATACAACTTCTCTCAGACAAATTTGCTCTTTGTTTTTAAATCATGAGAACACAGAGGTAGAGGAGGAGCCTTGTCCGAGACAGGGAATCTTCCCCGAGAAAGTGATTATGAGCCAAGATCCAGAAGTTAAGGAATTAGCAGAGGACTCCAGCAGGAAGCCATAGCACTTTAGGAACCTGGAGGGCCAGGATGGCAGGAGGCACAAAATGTGAAAAATAACAGCCTGGGATAAGGAGAGGTGAACTGGGCCTAGGAGGGTCTAGTCCCTATGCTATGAGAAACAAGGAGCTGCTGAAAGCATCTCTGGAACGGAGTAGAGAGACCTGGTTTGTGTTTTCAAAGCCTTCCTCTGCTTCCTTGGGAACAGACTGACATGATTTACTGTTACTGAACATATATTCTTCCTCTGCAATCATCACATTCTTACTACAAATGATAAGTAATGATTTAGCACAAGCACAAAAATGTTTTGAACTGTATCAATGACAGCATTTGCATCTTACGGTTTTTAGGGTATGTTGGTATTTCCTATTTAAATAATCAGGCCATTTCCCATCTCTTGTCTTCTTTTTGTGGGGGGGAATAATAATATAGTTTATTATCAAGTTGGTTTCCATACAACATCCAGTGCTCATCCCAACAGGTGTCCTCTTCCATGCCCATCACCCATTTTCCCCTCACCCCCATCCCCCATCAACCCTCAATTTGGTTTCAGTATTTAAGAGTCTCTTATGGTTTGTTTCCCTCCTTCCCTCTCCTTAACTATTTTTTCCCCTTCCCCTCTCCCATGGTCCTCTGTTAAGTTTCTCTTGTTCCACAAATCATGGAAAGAGACTAAATGTCCATCCCATTTCTTGTCTTCTGCATTCTTTTAAGAAATTGGTTCATTTCATCTAAGTTATCAAATTTGTGAGCATAGAATTGCTCATCATATTCCCTTTTTGTCCCTTTTGTGCCCATATGATCCTAGTACCTGTCCCTCTTTCACTTATCATACTCACATCTTGTCTCTTGCTTTTTTTCTTGGTTAACCCAGCTAGAAGTTCATCAACTTCGTTAATCTTTTCAAAGAATTGGATTTTGATTTTGTCAATTTTATCAATTGCTTTTCTGTTTCCAATTTCATTGATTTCTGCTCTAATTTTTATCCTTTTTTTTTCTTCTCCTTGTTTTAGGATTGTACTGCTCTTTTCTTGCTAGTTTTCTAAGATTAGTAATTTTAAATCTTACTTCTTTTATAATATATACTTTCAAGGCTATAAAGTTCCCTCCAATCACTCCGTTTGCCACATCCCACAAGTTTTGATGCTACATTTTTAGTGCCCCAATATTTTTAGCAGTGCTATCCACAATAGCCAAATTATGGAAAGTGCCCAAATGTCCATCAACTTATGAATGGATAGAGAAGATGTGGCTTATATATACAATGGAATACTACTTGGCAATGAGAAAGAATGAAATCTTGCCATTTGCAACAATGTGTATGGAACTGGAGGGTATTTTGCTAAGTGAAATAAGTCAAGCAGAGAAAGACTGATATCATATGTTTTCACTCATGTGGAATTTGAGAAACTTAACAGAAGACCATGGGGGAAGGGTAGGGGAAAAAATGATTTCAAACAGAGAGGCAGACAAACCATAAGAGACTCTTAAATACAGTGAACAAACTGAGGGTTGATGGGAGGGAGGCGGGGGAGAGGGGAAATGGGTGATGGGCTTTGAGGAGGGCACTTGCTGGGATGAGCACTGGGTGATGTATGTAAGCAATGAATCATGGGAATCTACTCCTGAAGTCAAGAATACACGCTATACAATGTATGTTAGCTAACTTGACAATAAATTATATTTTAAAAAATAAATAATTAAAAAGATAAAAATAAAAAAATTTATACCATTCAAAAAAAATAAAATGTTTTAAGTTTCTCTTGAGATCTTCTCTTTGACTTATGAGTTATTTTGAAGTGTTGTTTTATCTCCAAATATTTGGAGACTTTCCAGCTATCATTTTGTTATTGCTTTCTAGTTAAACCCTCTGTGGTCTGAGAGCATACTTTGTCCACAAAAAGGACAAAAAGGGGATATTATTAATAATTCTATGCTCACAAGTTTGATAACTTATGTTTTCTAAAGTGTGTTCAATGTGTTTTATGGCCCAGAATGTGTTCTATCTTGGTGAACGTTCCTAATGAGCTTGAGAAGAATGTGTGTACTGCAGTGTTTTGATGGTGTTGCTCAGTTAAACTATGTTTGTACTGATTTCCTGCATGCTAGATCTGTCAATACTGATTAAGGGGTGTTGATGTCTCCAGCCATAACAGTGAATTCCTCTCTTTCTCCCAGCAGTTCCACCAGCTTTTTTCTCTTTTGACACTCCGTTGTGAGGTGTATACACATTAAGTAGTATGTCTTCTTAGAAAAGTGACCCCATGGGGCGCCTGGGTGGCTCAGTCAGTTGAGCATCCAACCATTGATTTCAGCACAGGTCATGATCTCACGGTTTCTGAGTTCGAGCCCTGTGTCAGGCTCTGTGCTGACAGCACAGAGTGTGTTTGGGATTCTCTCTTTGCCCCTCCCCTGTCTGTGTATGCATTCTCTGTCTCAAAATAAATAAATAAACTTAAAGAAAAAGAAAATAAAGTTGACCCTTTATCATTTTGCAATGTCCCTTTTTATTCCTGATGGTTTTTCTTGGCCACTCCAGCTTTCTTTTACTTTTTGTTAGCATAGTATCTCTCTCCCATCCCCTTACTTTTAATCTACCTGTACCTGTTTTTAAAGTAGGTTTCGTATAGATAACATACAGTTTAGTCTTGTTTCTTTTTTATCCATTCTGTCAGTTTCTGTCTTTTAAGTGGAGTATTTGGTTCATTGATGTTTAAAATTATATAGTTGGATTAATAGCTACCATATTTGTTACTGTTTTTTATTCATTCCATTCTGTAAGTTATAAATACCCAATGCAGTGTTGCTATAATTATTTTGAACAGTTTTATGTTAAAGCAATTAAAAATTTTTAAATAGAAGTTTTTATTTTACCTTCACTTATTTCTTCCCTATTATGCTTCCTTTTTTTGTACAGATCTGAGTTTCTGACCTGTATCATTTTCCTTCTCTCTGAAGAATTCTGATAACATTTATGCAAAGCAAGTGCCCTAGAGACAAAATCTTGTTTGTCTATATTTCTTCTTCACTTCTGAAGGATAATTTTGCTGAAGACAGAATTCCACACTGATATGTTTTAACGCTTTGAATATTTCATCCTGAAGAAACACTAGAATGTTTCTGAAGAGAAGTCTCATATAATTTTTATCCTTGTTCCTCCATAAAGTGTTTATTTCTTCTGGTTTCTTTCAAGATTTTCTCTTTGTCTCAGAATAGGATATACCAGAGTATAAATGTTTTGGTATTTATCCTGATTGGTATTCTCTGAACTTCCTGAATCTATGGTTTGGAGTCTGTAATTAATTTTGGAAATTTTTCAGCCATTATTACTTTAAATATTTCTTTGCTCTTTTCTTCCATCCCCTCCTGGTGCTCCCATTATGCATCTACTCCACCTTTTGCACTTGTCTCACGATTCTTGGATATTTCATTCTTTTTTTAATTATTATTTTTGTTTCTGTTTGCATTCCAGTTTGAGAAGTTTTCTACTGGCATATTTAAAGCTCACTGATTCTCTCCTTGACTACATCCAGCCTACCAGTGAGGCCATCAAAGGTGTTCTTCTTTCTTTTGGAGTGTATGGGTATCTACAATTTCCTGTGGACTTTTTCTTAAAGTTTCTATCCCTCTGATTATATCACCCATCGGTTCTTGCATGTTGTCCACTTTGTCCACTAGAGCCCTAAGCATATTAATCACTGTGATTTTAAATCCATGCTGTGATAATTCCAAAATCCGTGTCATAATTGAGTCTGGTTCTATTGTTTGTGTTGGCTCTTCTTACTGTGTACTTTCTTGTCTTTACATGCCTTGGGACTTTCTGTTGCAACTTGTACATTATGTATAGTATCATTGAAATTGAGGCTGGTAATGTGAGGGTTTATTTTTATCTGATTAGGAGTTATGCTGTTTACTCTTTACTATTGCTGTAGGTGTCTAAAGCTTCACTTTCCTCTAGTGTCCTTGTTTTTATCTCCACTATTATTGCCTTTGAGTTTTCCTGGAAACTCCTTCTTGAATAAAGTCTGGGCCCTGCAGCTCTTATAGCTGTAATCTTCCTCTTAGTATATAGGATCCCCCATTTCCAATTCTCAGGAAGCTGTGGTCTTCTATATTCACCTCTTTCTCCAACTTTGGAAGCATCATTTTGCCCTGTGATCTCAAAATCTCTAATGGATCTAAGAAGAACCATTTTTTTCTTCAGATTTTTGCTTGTGGTGAGGATAGGAGTGCTGACCTTTTTGTATGTCAGAGCAGAAACGGGAACCAGTCACGTTCCTTGTGGTTTCTCAGTGATGATAGGGAAAACTTTACCCTAAGATCATACTTGTAGTTTTTTCTACACTTTCAAGATATAAAAGCCTGGACCCGAAGATATAAACTCATACAAATGGTAAGACATTCTCTTTCTAAGTCTTGCTGTAGGTTGAAATGTCATCTTTATGCCATCAGATAGGTGGCGTATAGCCCATAGGTTGGAGTTTGGGAAACATATGATAGAAAGACAGATCATAGGAGGAGTAATGTGGTGGAAGTGATGGATTCGAGTGGGGCCACTTAGTGACTGTCACCCCTAGCAACCTATAGAGTTACCCATAAAACCCAAGCCCTCCCTTCCAACCCGTTCCAAGCTTTAATAGCTATGCCTTAAATAACGGTTTTAAAATTAGAAATCCAGCTACAGAGTCCCTTGATAATTTTGGATGAGCTTTGGTGTCTAAAACTGTGATATTGACAAGAGTTCCTATTTCATTAGAAAGAATTATTTTCCTATAAAGATGTTTAGATTTCCCTGATGCCCAACAACAGCCTGAAGAAAAATTCCTGGAGACAATGCCAGCTAAAGGGCTTGGGCCAACATGATGGAAAATCCAGTGCTGCCTATGCATGTTTTACTCGTCCCAACTCCTTGCGCAGACTGTGGGAGGCACAAGAGTTAGATGTGAGTTTCAGTAAAAATGGAAGCTGGGCCTGTATACAACTCAATGAAAGAAGCTGGTGTCCATGGATAATCAGCTCATAAAGCAATCAATTAGCACATTTGGCTGTTAGCTGAAAGACTAGAAACCACCCAGGGGTGAGAATTTAGTTTTTCCTCCTCTGACATTTGCATTGGCTTTTCTCTGCCTATGTCTCTTGGCCGGTGACGTTCTCTCTGCTTGAATGTCCGGCCCTCATTTCCTTCCTCCAGTTGTCTCCTCCTACTAGACTCTGCCCAGAATTCACCTACCTGCACAGCCCTTTCTGGCCACTCAAGCCTGATGTTATCTTCCTGAGGAGAAAGGGAGTGACAATCTTGCCCAAAACTGTTCTCTTGTGTCTAAAATAGTGTTCAACCTTCCATAGATCCTCAGTATTGTTGTTTGGATGAACTAATAAATTATATGTCTCTAAGTTTATATTCTTGACAGGAAATAGTCTATATATTTGCCTATCTGCCCCAATCAGACCACAAGCTCTTTGAGAACAGGGTCTAAAGTCTCTATTTGTGTCCCTTTTCTTACATCCTAGCCCAAAACCTGGCAGTTAGACAAGGCTCAATAAATATTTGTGAAATGAACACAAAATGAATGAATAATATAGTTCCTGGGTACTTTGAGATCCTCCATATCAAAGACAAGCCCTGGAGACCTTCAGTGCTGCCTTCTTCATTAGGACCAGGAGCTGCTTTCTTCAGCTGCTGTCTTTCGGTTCTAAGAGATATTGTTTGTCAGTAAAGGGCCAATGACCAAGATCAGATTCCCATTAGCCTGAGGTGAACAAGAAGTCATTGCTATTGAGGTAGCCTCCTAATTAGGCCTCCTCACTAAGACAAAGGTATCTCTATTTCAGCCAAGCATGAAGGAAGAAAAAGAGACGAAGCTCAGAGCAGTCTATAAACCATATACACCCTCTCCTTCCATCAGATGCCATCTTGGCCTAGGCTAGGCCCTTCATGCTGCTGTGTGGGAGAACTGTCTCTTGAACTTCCCCATGAGAAACTTGAATGTAAGGTCCAGACCAGAGCGCTGCATTCCACGGCCCTCAGCAGACATGCATGCAAGACCAGAGCCAGTTTGTGCCTGTTTATGCCTGAACAATTACGAATAGCACTGACTTTACTCTCAAGCGTTCCAGTTTTGATGATAAATGATATGACCACCCTCTATGCTTCCCACACATTTTTTTCACTACCTCCATTACACTCTGGAACATTCTAAAGCAAATTCCACAGACATATTTTATCAAAAGCTGCTTCTGTTTTTAATCTCTAATTGATAAAGGCACTTAATAAATAACTGTAATGTCTTCATCTTACTTAACAAAATTATCAATAATTCCTGAATATCGGTAAATGTCTAGTCAGTGTTCAAACTTCTCCAGTTATTTCAAAAATGTCTTTTTACAATTGACATTCATGAGCTAGAATCCTGATAAGGTCCACACAGTGTCCTGTAGGTCTCATTTCCTCCCCCTACCTTTTTATTTTCCACTTCACCTCTTATTTTTTTCGTACCATCTATTTATTTAAGAAACCAGGTCAATTCCTGTAAATTTTCCCACATTCCAGATTTGCCTTCCTCGTGGGGTCACTTAACCCCTGGTCACTTTGTCCCCTGACTTCCTGTAAATTGTAGCTAGATCTAGAGACTTAATTGTATAGTGGTTCAAGTTGTTTGGGAAGAATATTTCCTGTGTACCTCTTCTTATATCAGAAGACATAGAACATCTGATTGCCTTTCTTTTTGTGATATTAGGGTTGATTAGGAGGTTCAGGTATTGTCATTTTTTTTTTTTTTTTTGAGAGGAGAAGTAGGGATAGAAAGAGAGAGAATCCCAAGCAGGTCCATGCTGTCAGAGTGGAGCCCATCGTGGGCCTGTATCCCATGAACTGTGAGACCATGACCTGAGCTGAAATCAAGAGTCAGATGCTTAACTGACTGAGGCCCCCAGGAGCCCCTCAGGTATTGTCACTCTTATCTGGCTATTATAACGTTCCTCACCAAAATCTCACTTAAAAGTTTTTGGTAGCCATGGGTGATCATTGCCTAAATCCATTATTCATTAGGGGTTATGGAGTCATAAAATTCTGTTTCCATTTCTTATATTTGCATTAACCAACATGTTCTATAAAGAAGCAATTACTTGGTTATAGTTTATATAGGAAATGCAGGGTAAATGCTTGAACTGTTTCCTTTAATGATAAATTTTCAGAATAATGAATTAGTAAGCTAGCAATATTGAAATGTGACCAATGAGCATTTTGCTTTTTCTTAAAAAAAAATGTAATTAGAACACATAAACATTTTAAACATAATATTAAATTTCAATCCAATGTAGTATTACTATTACTTTCGGTGCCCAAATCAGGCCAATAGGAGTTCTTCAAGTTGAAAGCACATAAACACTCATCTTTTTTATTTCCTGTTTCAAACCTGGAACCAAAATTTTCTGCAAGAAGCCCTCAATTGGTTTATTGGAAAATTATGTTTAAAATCCACAAACTGTGTCTTATAGGTACTGTGACCCATAGGTAATGTGATAGGTTATTGATTTTAGCTGTTTTTAGTGAAAAGAGCAGGAAAATGTGTCTTCTTTTTAAGGAAAAAAAATATGACACAGGCTTTTATTGGTATTTCTTACAGATTCCAAATCATGGCATTTTTATTCAATTTCTTGGGTTTTTATATACACTTCAAAAGTAAAAATGCAGGACCAAAAGATGGATCCTATGTAAAATTCTATGACACATATTATCTGTTAACTCTTTGAAAAGTGAACGATCCTAGACAATAGGCTCGAATGAACTGATTTCCTTGACTTTAAGCTTGATTACTTGATGTTGGTTCAACTGATAGTGAAATCTTTTATTAAATTCCAATGATATCCATGTGAAAGAATGAAAACTGGATGGAGTGAAAGAACTGGTAAATGATTAATCCACATTTGTACAATAAGCAGTGTAAAGTCTGATATCTAGTTTCAAAAAACAACTACACAAAGTGGGCAATGTTTAGCTTAATAGCTGTTCATGTCAAAACACCTTGGGACTTGAGCCTGCTTCGGATTCTGTGTCTCCCTCTCTCTCTGACCCTTCCCTACTCATGCTCTATTTCTCTCTGTCTCAGTAATAAATAAACATAAAAAATTTTTTAACAAAAAACACCTTGGGACTTTTGGGCTCTGCTAAAATGAAATCAATGAAAGTGGTAGGATCAGGGTCTTAATCAGAGGCAAATTTATATGAACGAGGTAGACATCTGCTAAAAAGGAAGCTGAGGCCATCCTTTACAGGAAACAAGAGGCAATCATTAAAAATACGTAGGTAAGGGTGCCTGGGTGACTCAGTCTGTTAAGCGTCCAACTTCGGCTCAGGTCATGATCTCGCCGGTCTGTGAGTGCGAGTCCCTCATCCGGCTCTGTGCTGACAGCTCAGAGCTTGGAGCCTGCTGTGGATTCTTGTCTTCTTCTCTCTCTGCCTCTCTCCTGCTCCTGCTGTGTCTCTCTCTCACTAAAAAATAAATACACATTAAAAAATTTTTTAAATACATATGCAGACAATGCCCACTTGTGATAAAATCTCTCTGTATACTGGGGGCCCCCTGGGTGGCTCAGTTGGTTAAGCAACTGACTTTGGCTCAGGTCATTATCTCACAGTTCTTGATTTCGAGCCCCACCTCAGGCTCTGTGCTGACAGCTCAGAGCCTGGAGCCTGCTTCTGATTCTGTGTCTCCCTCTGTCTCTGTCCCTCCCCAGCTTGCTCTCTGTCTCTCTGTCTCTCAAAAATAAATAAAAATTAAAAAAATCTTTCTGTATACTAGGAATAAAAAGAAAGCCTTTCAATCCAATAAAAGGCATGTATGTAAACCTACACCTGTAATTGTACTGTAGATAAAATTGAACACTTTCTCCCTAGGATAAGACACAAGATAAGGATGTCCACTCTTCCCTCTTCTATTCAATATTATTCTACTGGAAGTCCTAGCAAGGGCAAGAAAAATAAAGGTACAAAAATTAGAAAAGAAAAAGTAAAACTGTTGTTATTTACAGATGACAGCTGTATACACAGAAAACCCTATGAATCCTATGAGAAAAGAAAACTACTATAAGCATAAGTGAATTCCATGAAGTCACAGGATACAGGGCCAATATACAGAAGTATCCATATTCCTATAAACCAGCAGCAAACAATTCTTAAAATGAAATAAAAACACCATTTAAAAGCATCAAAAATATTCTATGCTTAAAATTTTTAAACATTGTTTGGAGAAATGAAAGAAGACCTAAAAAATATACCATGCTCATGATCATGATTCAAAGATGACATTGTGTATATGTGTGTGTCTATTCACAAATATGAAAAAACCATTGATACAGGTAGCAATAACATGGATGAATCTCAAAAACAGATGTCGATAAGCAAAGTCAAACCACAAAATAGTACATATTGAATAACCCCATGTACATAAAACCACATGATGGACAAAATGAATCTACAGAGCTTGAAATTAGAAAGTGGCTGCCCGGGGACTGACTGGAAAGGAGCGCTGGGGAACTTTTTAGGGTCATAGAGATGTTCTCCCTCTTGGTTTGAGTGGTGGTTCCATGGACGTATATATACTTGTTGAACCTCATTTCACTGAAAACATTAAAGATACCCATTTTGATTATAAATTCTAACCCACAACAACAAAATAAGAGACCAAAAAAGCACCACCCATTGTGTGTGTGTGTGTATAATCATTTTGTAATATCATGACAAATAGATATGACAAAAGATTTAAGAGTTTGCTTTCAGAAATAATCTGTAGTGAACAACAGTAAAAATATTTGAAAAATAAAATATCAAAAAGTATTTAATGGCTGTAATATAATTCTTAGTCGGTGATAGACAGATGCAACATTGATGTAACAGTAATACCACTCTTAAGTAAATTTATAGAAATTAAACAAATGTTGCTATCAAATTCCCTAAAGCATAACATCTGTAAACAATAACAAATTTAACCTCTAATGCAATTGATCATTTAATTTCTCATATCAATATTCCAAAGCTCTGTGTGTGTGTGTGTGTGTGTGTTTATGAGAGAGAGAAATGGAGGAAGGGTAGGGAGAAGGAAGGGGGAGAAAGGGAGGAGGACAGAGAGAAACAGAGAGACAAAAAGAGAGGCAGAGAGAGTTTCCTGACAAAGTCTAATAATTTTAAAGCTAGTTTATCTCCTACCTCACCACCCATACAAAACCACACATGTGCCCTGATTCTGACTTCTCAAACCTGTGCATGTCTCTATATGAATATTTGTATAAATCCCCTTTTTAATAGATTCCTTTTCACTTTTCGGTTTTTACATAAATAGCTTCACTCAGTCTTACTAATGAAAAACCTTGATTCACTCGCCCAGAATTAAATACGGACTTCATATCAGAGCTAAAGTCCATGCCCAGGTCCTTGCACCCTTACCCGCCCTCCCATTCTCACTCTGCTCAATGGTTGTGGGGGAGGAGGGGGCTGACTCAGGTTACAAGGAAGCCAGAGGCCTCTTGCTGCTGTTTCTAACAATTCTGGATTATGAGGCACAGATATTAACTAAAATCCTCATGAGAAGATAAGGCAGAAACACAGAGCCTATTAATTACACATATGACTTGTATAATTTGTGAGCAAGATAGAGTTCTTGTTGATAGAAATATAGAGAATATAGAGGAAATATAGAAAAACATTTAATTACAGAAAAATCAAATGACAAAACATTTTCCCAAAGGCTTCATTGAAGACACGGAGAAAGAACTTATGAAATTCAGATAGGTGAAAATTCCAGAACTAAACTCCTGAAAGTATCTCTCCTCTACATTTGGGACCAGTTAAATTAGTGAACATACCAAAAGGCATTTGTACTTTGCAACATAGCTATTCTGCCAGAGACAGCAGAGAAGGTGAAGAACGCCAAGGGATTAATCAGAGACAGATGTAATTAAAACCAGAAGGGCTACAATGGCCCATAGGTCAAAGGGAATTAAAATCCGAGCAAAATCTCCACATAAATGAAAAAAAAGAAAGCAGTGTACTCTGTTGGGACGTGTAACTGCTAATATACTACAGTTTACCAGACAGGTTTCAGCAAACCTCTTCAGCGTGCAAACCTTGGAGGGTAGGTTTGTGAACGAACTTGACAGTATGGAGTGCACGTCAAATGGCCCACTGTCCAAAAGTCTTCACTGAGACTGGAAGCCTTTCCGTAGTCCATAAAAATAAAATACTTTCCAGAAAAAAAAAAGTCATGTATTTCTGTTTTATTTCTTTACTTGTTCCACATAGCACTTTATAAACTTGACTTAATGCCTTGTGAACATTTCATTTCAGCATTCTTTGCCACATTCCAAAGAGATAAGCAATTACTGTGCCCACTTTGCAAATGATAAGGACGAGATTAGAGAAGACATGTGGGGCCTGGATCAGCGTTCCAAGATGCACTCACCTACCACGGGTTCCTGGAGTGCAAAGTAGTCTACATTTCTAAGTCATTGTTATTTTTTAAAACATGTCACATAGTTGCCTTGAATGGTCTGGAAAGACAACCAGCTACTTCTATGGCTCCCCAACCTGCCTGCATCCCCCCAGAATCTAAGCCGGTCTGTTGTCAGGTACCTCCTCATCTCCGAGGAAGAGCTGTTCTAGAACCCAGCTCCCCGGCTCCAGACCCTGCTCCATAATTGGAGCATGATGTCACAACCTCCTGGGAGAGGGGGCTGTGAACAAGTAAACAAAGCCTGAGGATCCTTTTCCCCCTTGTCCTTAGAGGAGCATTAATCCTGCCCCACGGATTGGGGGTATTTTCCTGGACACCTGTGGGTTGACTTGCTCTTTTGGGCCTTTAACAAAGGATGGTGGGCGGGAGGGAGAACAGTAGAAGGGAGGCAGTGATGGGCTGACTCTCCAGGCCAGGAAACACTGTCCAGCAGGCCGGGGGTACTTGCAGTCTGCCTTAGTTCAGCTCCGGCCTAAGGGACCAGGAAGCCCACCGACCAGGGGTGGGGGTGTTCACACTGAAGCTGGACCACCCGTCAAAGAACACGTGCTACCGCTCCTTCCTGTCCCCACCTAAGGCTGGGAGGTCTGAGGGTCTGTCAAAATCCTTCAGGGACTGAGTGCTGGATATGGGGCCCACAAGGATGGTGGATAAAAATATTGGGGCCACAATATAGGAAATCTTAACCACATGAAAACTCAGCTCATATTTTCCAGAAGACTTTACCCAGATCTGATACGGCTGGCAGGGAAGCTAATTTTATTGATTCCACTATTTATGCTATGGTCCCAGAGGCCTCAGAAACAAAACTCATAGAGTGTTGGGTTTTTTTTTTTTTCCCCCATGTGGGGCTGTCTGTGATCTTATGGGCTGAATCTTTTTAACATGAAAGTTCATTTCTCACAACGTGACATCAACTTGACAAAGAGTATCAACGAAAACCTATAGCTAGCACCGTAATTACTGGCAAAAGACTGAATGCTTTCCTCCTGACACTGGGAATGAGGCAAGGATGTCCCCTCACCACTGCTGTTCTGCATGACGCTGGAAGTTCTAGCCAGCTTAGCAAAGCAAGAAAAGGAAATAAGAGCCATACACCCCAGCTCGGGAAATAACCCCAGTGTATTCCTCGCATCAGTGAATGCATGGGCCTAGAACCCAGAGATTTGTTGAAACCTTTATCTGAGAACCATCCAAACAAGGAGACAAAGTAGCCAAGAGCTTCCTAGGATGGCAGCTGGAGCCAGGCTGAGCTCTACCACGTAACACCTGTGTGACTGTGCAAGTCACTCACCTCAGTGGACCTCAGTAGTTTCTTCTGTGAAGTGGGGCAACACTAGCCCCTGTATCATAGTGTCCTTATGAGGCTTTAAGGAATTAACATCCACAAAACACTTGGAATATGCTCTATCCCGTGGCAGGTAGCATGAAATTATCAAGCTATTCATTCATGTAGATTTAATGATTACTCTGGGCTTCCTTCACAAGAAGAAAGAAAATTAAAAAGTCAGCAGCCTCAAGTTGAGTTACAGAAAGCCAAGGTTATTTCCCACATCCCAGCTTGTGACTTTTTATAGGGATCTTGCACCTTGACACTGTATAATAACCCGGTGGGCAGACTTTTGATCAATCAGGCAGTTTCCAGAGGCGTGAGACTGGAATATGATCTCTTCCTTCCCTGCTTCCTTGTAGCTCATACCACGATCTGGGGAAGTATTCCCAGTCTTCATCCTCACTTTCTTATTTTCCACCAAACAGGTTTTTCCTGCTGGTCTCAAGCACTGTTGTTTTCCTCTCTGCCGCCTCTCCTAGTGTCTCTTCCCATATGCCTATCCTCTTGACTTTTCCACATTAAAACCTCCTTGTAACTGACATAGAACTCTGTGAAACTTCCAGGCAATTAATCTAACTGGGCAGAGCTCTCTGAGACCTCTGTTTAAAAAAGGCCACAGGCTCACGGTTCTCTCACATACCATTTAAGTGGAACCTACAGAGATACATGTTGGGCCAAGTAGTGAAGAAAGCCACCTTTTATTCTTTTATTTAAGGAAGAAATTAAAAATTCAGCTCACATGGACTGGAAACAAACACTTTCTACCCTTAAAACTTTCTCCATGTTTATTGAGGACTATAAATTGAAAAAAGAAAGAAAAAAAAAGCAACCGATGCAGTAAAAGCACCACAACAAAGCTGGAAGAAATATGCAAGCCTCGGCAGAGGCCAGATTTATGGTCAGAAATATGGAGTGTGTCTCAGCAGGGGCAGGTCATGAAATAGTATGAGCTAATATCAGGGGTGTGAAAACAGGCATTGTTGTTTAGTTAACTAAAGTCGTACAATTAAGCGATTCTCAAAAATCAATTAACCATATGTTATTACCAAGATGACATGTTTTTATAACTTCTCCCTGGATGTTTTATTGCCAGAGGATGCTCATGTGGGCACTAGAACAAGAAAATAAAACACCAGCTCAAGAATGAAAGTGCAGAAATCCAGCCACGATTAATTAAAAGAGTCCAGTCTGGAAATGATGGAGTTGCTGGGCAGGCAGCGCGGTATTGGAAAGATTCCTTCTCAGTGCCTCCATACTGTTGCAAAAAGCCATGGGTCGTTTTTTTTTCTTTCTCTTTGTTTTTCTGTCCTTTTTAATTTAGCACAGATACAGCTGTGAAAACTGGATATTCCATTTGAACTCCCATATTTATGCTTGTAACTGGTTCCAAGGAAATGTCATTTTCAAAGTTTTCAATGGAAAATGGAAAACGTATTTCTAAAGAGAAATCCTGGTGGCATGCTGTTGTTAATGACAGCTTGAGTTTCCCTGGCTTAGACAAAAGGAGCAAAAAGTGGGGCAGAGTTGTACTCCTTCCTCTTTCTTGCTTTTGAACCAGGTAAGAAAAAGACTCAAAGAGGATTTGCAGAGACTATGATATCAAACACACAGTAGGATCCGTGTTTAAATAGCCACATGCTCTTCCTGTATCCACCTAGGGGGGTGGGATGCATTTTCCCCCTTTACTTCTTGGCTGCTCTAATGCGTAAGTCAACGGCATAAGTGATATGTGTCAGTTCTGCACTGGGCCCCAGGTACACGGTACAAGAGTCTCCTCTTTATTCTGGAACATGCAGCAACTGTATGAATAAGGCTGGGTCACCTGCTGAGATGTCCATGAGATGTCCATGGTTCAGTGTCCCCTACACCTAAATACGAATATGAAGCCAGCCTTCAGGCAGGGAGCTGGGGCCACCAGACCAGCAGACCCACCCACCTGTCAGCTGACAACAGACAAGAGTCCGCCCAGTTTCCATAACCTGAGCAGCAAAATTGCACAAACGATCCATAGACTTGTAAGCAATAATAAATAGTTAAGCCAGTAAGTTACAAGGCAGTTTCTCATGAGGCAAAAACTGATGCATATAGTCAGACACCCAGAAGGCAGGGTTAGTTGTAACAGTTCCAACCACATAGCCCAGTAATATTATCACCCTCTACCCACGGAACTGGATGTCTTGCAATATTGAAAATTGCAGGATCCTCGACTCACATATTTAAAAATGCTAAAGTAACCATGCTTTATAGGGCGACAAGGTGTCATTGGGCCTGAATCTCAGGTCTATCACTCCCTAGCTATATTAACTTTACATTTCTGAGCCTCAAATTCTTCATCTGAAATTGAGGCTAACGCTTGGAAGCTATGTACCTCAAAGCGTGGTCTGTGAACTGCAGCTGCCCCATCACCTGGAAACTTATTAGGAATGTAGATGGTAAGACCCTGAACAGATGGTAAGACCCTGAACTGGATCTTTGGAGTCAGAAACTTGGGGGTGAGGCCCAACGGTCTGTGTTTTAATAAATGTTCCTGTGATCCTGATGATCCACTCAAGTTTGAGACTCCCTACTTTAAAGAGTTTTTATTATTGAAAATGAAATTATCTAACTTATGTAAAGCACCTAGTACATGGTAGACACTCAATAAATCTTTTTCCTTTGCTGAATATACTTTCAATAGAATGCATGAATGCATGTAAGTACAGAAATAATTAACATAAATTAATAAATGAAATATATACATAACAAAGATACAAAAATTAAACACACACATTGCCACGTAACCAGGTGGAAATCAGTCAGCTTCCTGTCAATAATATAAGGAGTCACATAAAATGGAGAGCAGATAAAAAGCCATCACTTTCTGCCTTCTGGGGACAAATGTGACATCTGTCTTAACAGACGTGTGGGGTCTTCTGAGGGTTTTCTGCTGACAGGCTAGCTGAAGAATTTTTTGGTGGCCGAGCTCATGCCTCGAGGGTTTCTGCCATCAGGACATCCCAGGGACACACTCAGCCTGGCAGGAGTACTGCTCCTGTGGAGTCTGGTATCTGACTCTGTTCTCCATATTGTAACAACCAGGAGCAGGGGAGGGGAGGACAGGTTGGGCTGGAAGGGCTGGGGTGGGACCAAGAAGTCAGGAGTGATGAACAGGAAAGAGGTGCCCCTTAATCTCCAAGCCCTAGGACCCCTAATTACCCATTCAAATCTGAGATACTCTCTGATGGGGTACCACCGTGGCATCTGAGAACTTTGCAAACATGAATGATTCATATTCATGTGTCTATATACATGCACCCTATACATTAGGATTCTTTCATGACAGCTTATAAATAAGCAGTGAAGGGAGTAAAAACCAGAGATTTTTGTCACTGAGGAGAGCAGCACAATGTACCCCCAGGGCACAGAGGCACATGGGCAGGGGGGAAGGTTTCCTGGGGAAAGAGGAAGAGAATGGAAGGGGACAGAGAAGGGGTCTCCGAGGCAGCCCCTGACCAGGGTCTCTGGCTCATGCATCCTCAGCAGGGATGGAATCCAGTAGTGATGAGAGAAGCCGATTGCTCTGTCCCAGTTCAGCTCTTTATAGTGGCTGGAGTCCCCCCAGAAAGAGGCTTGAAGGAATACTGAAGCACTAGGCCCAAGGGGTGAGCCAAAGACATTGATCTTTGTAAGGAATTGTTGCCTCTAGTTACAGGGACACAAGTCCAAGTGAAACTGGGCCAGTGGTGTGTCTATGACACAGCATGGGAACTGGAATCCGGCCAAACTGTCAAAGCCAATGATGATGCTGCGAGGTGAGCAAGTGGCTGGGACCAGCCAGACCCAGTCTCCCTTGCTAGAATGAGCCTGGGGTCTTTGGAGTCCTTCCCTGGATGTGGGCCATTTGCTGCTATGAGAACTACCTTAGTTTCTGGTGGAGGTGTGGGGGCAGGACAGGGAGGATGGTGCTGGTAAGGTTATCCAGGCTCCCCCAGCTGCGAAGGAAACGTGGGACCCCCTTGCCTCCTGAAATCTGGGCTATATGCAATCTCTAGCCATATTCTACCCCAGGTCCTTTCTACCCAGGACCAGAGGAGAGGAGAAAACAAGCACTCCCCTTGTACACCTTTAGGCCTACTTCTCACTGAGCACCCTGCTAAATCCCGACAGCCATCTCTTCACTTACTCCTTAAGAACCCAAAGTCATTTTATTATTCCATTTTAAAATGAAAGAAACTGAGGCAGGACCCACTTCTCAGACCTTGATCTAGAACATCTCCAGCCACCCCAGGGTCTCTCCTGTTCCCCTCCCATCAAGACCCCCATGTAGGGACTATTTTAAGTCCCTACATGAATTTTCCTTGCCTGTAGACTTCATATAAATGGAACCAGGCAGTAATCACTATTTTGTGTTGCACTTACTATGCATGTCATGTCTGTGAGATCTCTCCAGGTTGGTGCATGTCATGTAGTGATAATTTATTGCATGTTATTGCTGTGGTTTGGTTTCTTGAACAGACACACCATGACTTGTTTATCCATTTTCCTGCTGTTGGGCATATGGGTTCTCCCCAGTTTGGGGCTACTATGAAGCGGGTTTCCATGAACATATTTGCCATGCCTTCGGTGGCCACAAGCACTCCTTTCTGTTGGAGACACACAGGCATGAAGCTTCTGGGCCCTGTGATGTATGTTTAAGCTTAGAAGATCATTTCAGCTTCCCCAAGTGGTTGTGCCAGTTCACTCTACTATAGACACAGATTCGAGTTGTTCTGCATCCTCCTCAGCACTGAGGATTAGCAGTCCTTTTTTTTTTTTTTTTTTTAGTGTTTATTTTTTGAGAGAGAGAGATAGAGTGTGAATGGGAGAGGTACAGGAAGAGAGGGAGACACAGAATCTGAAGCAGGCTCCAGGCTCCGGACCCATGTAGCATAGAGCCCAACTCAGGGCTCCAACCCACAAGCTGTGAGATCACAACCTGAGCCGAAGCTGGCCACTTAACCGACTGAGCCACCCAGGTGCCCCATTATCAGTCCTTTTAACTTGAGTTGCCCTGGCAGGGGTGCAGTGGTATCTCCACATGCTTTTAGTTGAATTTCCGTGATGAGTCATAAAGAAAAGCTTTTAACTCGGATCTATTTAATTCCAAACCCAACCCCCCCGTCCACTGCTTCACTCCATGAATTTACAGCACGATGGGGTCATGCCCCTTCAGGGAGACCAGCCCCCTCAGTAGACCTCAGCGAAGCCACCCTCGCCATGGGCCACTTCTTCCAGAAAATCCATGTTATTCCTGGTGATGGGATCTAGGTGCTGGGCATGGTGGGAAAGGGCAGGGTGTCAATCCTGGCACCCACGGCATGGAGCCCATTCTGGGAAGGGCATCTCTGTAATTCAGAGCCTGACTATGAGCAGGTCAAGATTAATTGCTAATTGTGGTCAATAAAGCCCAAAGGGGCCCAAGACGAGAAGACACATGTGGCTCCATTATGAGAACAGACTTCTCCGAGGTGAGGCTGGAGTCGATGCCCTGAGGATGGCTGGGACATAACGGGAAAGTTGTTCTGCGGAGAAATCCTGGGAATACCGAAAGAGTATTCCATGCAAGGGAGCCAGGCAGGCAGAGTGAGGTGTGACCGAAAGAGAGTTCATGCTGGCTTTGGGGAAACCAAACTACTTCTGAAATGCTTTCACCATTTCCGTCATTGAGATGTAGCTGGTTCCCGCAGGGGAAAGACCTTCCTTTCTCCTCACTACGGAGGAAACGATGAGGCTTGCCCTTGGGCCTCTGTAAACGTGAACTGTGAGACCTTCTCATCCAGGTGAGATGGGAATGCAGGAAACCAGCCTGACCAGAGCCCGGGAAGGCACATTTCAGACAGGAGAGGACTCAGCATCTGTGCCTCCGCCAGAGAAGGCTGAGGCACCCCAAGGGGTGGGGTATCCTACCAACGGAGGCCTCGGACTTGGGTAGAGGCAGGATCAAATCCCCTCTGAGAAACAACCCCGGGTGTAGATGTCCCAGACAGAGTGCAAGGCTGTATGTACTTCCTTTTTTTTTTCTTTTTTTTGTATCCATTGAAAAATGTGAGTTATGTGGAGAACCTCACTGTTTTGTTGTTTTTCCAGTTGCTAAAGCTTTTTTTTGAAAATACCATCAGAGAGCATGTCCAGCAGGGTAAAGATGGGACAAATCCGAAAAGTGATTTGTGGAAGCAAACTACACCTGGAATACCTATGAGAAACATAATAAGGAAGTATTCCTTTCTGGCAGAGAACCAGAGAGGATGAATGAAGAAAGCAAGCATGCATGAGAAACTCCAGAATCACCCTGAGTCTAGCTGCTTTCAAGACAGTAGGCACTGCCACCCATCAGCTGTGTTACTTTGGTTCCATCCTGGCTCTACACGACCTTGGCTTTCACATCTTTGCCATGAGATGTGTGCAGCCGTAAAATAGCGATTCCATTTCAAGTGTCCTGCTATACAATAGCCCATTGCTCCCTATTGTCTGTTTCAAAAGCAAATTCAAACTCTTTATGGGGGCACGTAAAATCTCCCCGTTCTGGCCCATCCCACCTTTCCCATCCCTGCCACGCTGTTCCACCCTTCCTGCCTGCCGTACACCCACCAGCCCTCATCCTCCAGGCACCAGGATGTCGCATGCCTCATTATTCCACTGGGAACACCCTTCCCCCCTTCCCAGCTGGGTGAGCTCCTGAGGGGCCCAGCACAGCTCCCTGCTGTGACTGTTACCATCTTCAGGTGAAATTATTTGTTTACGGGCATCCCCCAACTAAACTGTGAACTCCCCAGAAGCAGTGATGAAATATTACCCCTTTTTATAGCCTCTCCTCCCTTTACCATTTAGTGCTTGGCTCATCATAAGTGCTTAAAAATGTTGGTTGAAGATTTAAAGTATTTCCTTTTTGGTATAATGAGCAGAAGGAAAAAAAAGGGATGTGGAATATGTTCTATACCTTCCCGCCCCTTTATTTTTCTGGACCAGAAAGGGAGCATTGGGCCAACACATCTGAGGACATAGCCTTGAGCACATTCCATCAATTACTGTATCTATCCCTATTTGCATCGGGGTGGGACTTGGCAGGGCTTTAATTGCACGCATGCACTTTCTGGGTAGAGAATGTGGCCCGGGATTTCCTCTTCTGCATCGCTGCTGTTGCTATGATCCCCAGCCTCCTCCTTCAGAGGACACGGCGGGCGCCTCCATCTGCACGCAGGCACATGCGGTCATTAATCACTCCCACTACCTGATTAAAGGAACTCTCCAGACCAACAGGGGAAGAGAAAAAAAAAAAAACTATGCTATAAAATAGACTGAATTATAGAGTCCCTCTGCACCAATACTTCCCAATCAGGCAATTTATTGCAAACAACCAAAATCTCATTCTCAGGCCATTAACTAAAATAGGAAAATATCATCTTAAATTCTAAAAATAACAAGGGACACATTATAATAAGTCCCCAGCTCTGGACAAGCGGATGGGTACGTAGCATGATGGAAACCTCGAGAACTTGGAACATGACTTTTTCTTTCCTGAATCCTCCAACTTGGAGGCCACAGTCTGGAGTGTGACTCCAGCCTTCTTAACCGTTCCTTCTGTCTTTCATCTTTTGGATTTCCCGGCTGCGGTGTCCCCCAGTAATCAGAGGGTTAGGAGTGAAGCCAGGAAACCAAATGTTTTTTTCAAAATGTATAGTAAATAAATAAACGGACTTGATATTTACAAGCGTCTGCCTAAGGCTCCTTTGCTGTACGGTGGTGATGTTTGGTTTTATTTTTTGTGTAAACCCGGAAAGAGTCACAAATGTGCAGATGAGGCTGGATCCTGTCAGGCCATATGAACCAGTTCTGCCCCCACTCCCTCCTGAAACCCCTCAAGACCGCTGACTGGTCTTCAATGCCAAAGCCAGAGGTCTTCTCTGCTCTCAGTCTGGGCCTGGCTTGATCTTGACAATTGGCAAAGAGAGGGCAGCAGGGACATTTGTGTCTGGGTATCGAGCCCAGGAGTCACCAGGTCAGGAGACAAAGGTGTGACCAGGCCTTGAATTGATGGGAACTGACACCCCGCAGCCCTGACACAGGATACATTGAGGTGGAAGCCTTAGACAGGCAGGGATGTCCCTCTGTCCTCAAGAACAGAGTCTCCCTCGGGGTGTGAAGGCCTGGCCTCACCTGCCAGCTCCCTGGGGGTCTGGAGACCTGCCCCCCAGTGCATTGTGAGTATTCCGAATCAGTCTTCCGACTGCTGTGTCCCCACAGCTGACATACATACTTCCTCCTTTCTCTCCTCTTCCCTCTAGGATTCCCTAGGGACAGTCTATTCTCTGGGGGTCTAAAGCCCCTTCCTTAGTCGTGTTCCCAGTATGCCCTTCCCACTAATCCGCAGGTTCAGACATGACCTTGGACTTCCTTCTCATCTATAAACCCTCCCAGTGGCTAGTGGAGCTCAAACCTTGGGAAGCAATTGATCAAATGTGCCTGCACTGAGGAATAAGTGAATGATGGGTTCTGAGCCCTCTGGGACAGGTACTTCTTAATGGACAGACCTGGAGTCAGGGGGAATGTTCTGCATTTTGAAGAGACAGGTGGTTCAAAGTTCTTCTCTCTCACACCCATGGGGAAAGCCTTTTCTGGAGGAGGAATAATTGAAGGCAAAAGTTATTTTATGATGTTCGCCTCGCCAGATCCCTGAAGAACATGTGAGTGAGTCCCTGTTCTCTCCTTTCCGTCTCTAGCTTCTACTAAATCAAGAGGTTTTTGAGTGCGGGGCAGGCCTGACCTGTCAGTTCAGCATTGCCATTAAATCTCACAGTTTCACAGAAGTAGCGCTGAAGCAGGGCTGCTGGCTCCAACCTGCTCTCCTTCCTAAAAAGGAGAGGGAGCTACACAGAAGGGCTGGGAGAGCACCTGGGTGCTCCGATCCTGGGCTCTGCTGCTATGGATGAGCCCACCTCTTAGGTAAGCTGAGTCCAGAGTTGTCTCTGAGTGCAAACTCAGTCATATCACCTTCACTTAAAGTGTTTGTTTTAGTGACAACTCATTATTTTCATGATGGAACCCAAATGCATTATCCTTCCAAGTCTGGTTACCTCACCATGGGGACCCCTCTAACTCACCTCCCAGCAACCTTTGCTGCACACACTGTGCTCTTGACCCACTGAACACCAGATGCTGTCACTGTGCCTCCCTGCCTCCCCATGTCCTTTTCAAGGAGCCTCTCGGTACCCTATGAAGTGGGCCAGGTCTCACTCACTCCTGATCCTGCAGCTGTGTGGCCTCCCAGCAGCTTCTGGGGACTCACAGGCAGTGTCTCCCCCTGGCTAGTGCCAAGCATCTGTCATTGCAACAGGTTTCCCTGTGACACCAGAACATAGGTCCTGCTCAGTGCCCATGAATATGCTACCTGAAAATACAGGGGAGCCAACGTCCCATGGAACAAAACTGAGCTATGGGAGATCACAGTTTGATAATTTATTGTCCCCCTTTATCTTGTACCTCTCAGTGGACCGTGGTTCCACGTAAAGCTTCTCTGAGAACGAGACCCACACAACGGAGCCACCTGTTGCACGTAGCTGTGGCCACACTGATGTAGCACCCTTGCTCTTGTATGTTCTCTCTCCTTCCATGCTCACTCCCGCTGCCTGGATTGCACTTCTTTCAGTATTAGTTCGCTAAGCTTGCTGGAACAAAGTACCACACCCCAGGGAGGCTTAAACAACAGAAATTTATTTCTTCCAGTGCTGGAGGCTGGAGGTCTGTGATCCAGGTGTCTGTAGGGTTGGACCCCTCCGAGGCCTCTCGCTCCGGGTTGTAGATGGCCGTCTCCTTCCCGTGTCCTCACGTGGTCTTCCCTCTTTGTGTATCTGTGTTCTTATCTCTTCTTATAAAGACATCAGCTGTATTAGATTAGAGCCTATTTTACCCAAGTCACCTCTATAAATACCCCATCTCCAAGTATAGTCATATTCAGAGGTACTGAGACTTCAACATAGGAATCTGGGGGGGGGGATACAATTCAGCCCATAATAACTCCCTAACACAGTGATAAGCCCATGAGTCCTCTGATTTGTGGGACACTAAGTCCTTGTCAGGTTGCTCGTCAAAACCGTAAAATCTTGGAGCCGAGGAATGAGGATCGACCTTCATATTTGTATCCTTCATGCACTTGGCAGACCACAGAGTAGGTATAAAGTAAAAACATCCAGGACTGATGGTGGTGTCATGTGACATAATTTCCAAATGCCCAAAGTTCACCCCTTCATGGATGTCTTTAGAAAAGGAGTGATTCCTGTGTGTGTGTTTTACCCTCGACAAATTCCACTACAGGAGAGTGTTTATTACTTTTTAAAAAGCTGTCCCATGTTTATTTAGTTTATTACAATCACACCCTGAGAAACAGGTGTGTGAAAGCTAACAGATGGGGAAGCTGAGTGCAAAGAGGAAGACTTGTCCAAAATGTACCCAACGGAAATGGCCAGCATGGCCCACTTGGGGCCAGTGTTCACCAAACCCCTTTCCCAGCTGAGATTCTGAGTTTGCTGAGGGCCTTTGGCTCAGGCCTCGATGTCAAACCTTGTGCCATGCATTCCAGTCCACAGTACTGCCTGATTAGTCACCATAGAAAAACCGAGAACAGGAAGAAAGGCCTCTAGGACCTTGGACCCTCCAAAGCAGCTACCTTGCCAAGATTCCTGCAGCTTACAGTGCCGTAATTTATTGTAACTCATGGAGCCACTGCAGGTAGCTGAAGGAGACGCTTCAAATAGACCACAGATGAGCACCCAAGCAAAGGTTCCACGCCATCATGAAAACCTAGTGACCAGCTTCATCATCATCATCATCATCATCATCCCCAATTCTGCCACACACACACACGTGCACATACATGCACATGTATGCATGTACACACACTCATGCACATACACATACACACATGCATGTTTACACACATCTCTGAGATCCTCCCAGACCAGTTTGAACCCACGACCCTCACCCATGACACTCAGTTTGACCTGCACTGGGCTCCTAGGACTATCCTCAGCCCTTCCCTCTTGGATACTTATTGGAGCAAGTCTGAGCACTTTCTCTGGGGCATGCTGTTGGGATAATCACCTCTGGCCCCAAACACTGCAACATAGAGGCCAGACAACAAAAACAAAGCAAGTCAAACATTCCCCGACAAACAGCTCTATCGCTAATACTTCCTAAATGAAATAACAAACATGAGCAGGGGCTTGAACATTAATTTGGCACTTCTGACAGAAAAGACAGAATAATAAATGGTCAAAAATAGCTGATAACACTTGCAGTCCTCATAAAGAAATAGAAGAAATAGAAAGAGCTGTTTCAGTTACCCCAAAGATCTTTTCATCCCATAGATTACCAACTGATTGATCGATTTGCCTGTTTGTCTGCCCAGGGGGATTTCTTGAGTCATAACCTGTCAGTTTCACTCTAAAGCAGAACCTACAGCAGCTACATGTATTGGGACATTTAACAGGAAATGTTTTCTCTTCATATTTTTTTGCTTTTAAGAAAAGATGCCCAAGATAAGGCAGAAAGGGGCTGACCAGTAAGGGCCAAGGCAAACAGGCTTTGGTCTCACTGAGGCAGAGACGGATAGCAAGCATTGGAAGGAAGAGCCACTGAAACTTGCTGGGTTTTATGACCCTGAGCACACCTGGCCACGGTGTTCCCCTTCCCATTAAATTCCCCTTTCCCAAGCTCACAGACATGGTCTTCGGTGGTCCTGGGATGATGGGCATAATTTGCACTAAGCAAGCCCCTCGTTCCCACGCTGTGGGGGAAGGGTCCCTGAGCTGGCTTTGAACGATGAAAGCCTTGAAGCAGTCTGCTCCTCAGCCCCTTTGCTTGGGAGGGGTCATGCAGGCAGGCTGGGCTTTGAAAATGCAGGGGGCTGTCTGCCTCTAGAAGGTGGATCCAGCCACTAGGGAGACAAGCCAGCTAAAAGGATCTCCCTAAACCCACACCAGTGAGTTTTCCTCCTGAGTCCTCTTAAAACTCAGACTACGAAAAGATGGTGGTGGTCTGACTGCTGTTGCAATTTGAGGGCGAACATTTATCACACTGAAGGGCCAGCGAGGCCGTTGTTTTGATCTCCTGTTTACATAGCCCTGGCCTCTGTGGCGTTCCAAGGAATCTGTGTCCCATGCAGCCTGGGGACCTCCCGGGGGCCGGGCACCGCTGCCTTGTGCCGGTTCCGCCACATGTGTTTTTGCAGCTTTGGCCGCCTCCGCTCACAGGACGCGGTGGCCCTGGCTGGCTCTTGCTGGGTAGCAAGTGCACTTGCTGGTGGAGCCGGCCCCTCACATCTGCGCCCTGCAGGGAGCCGGTGCTGTGCTGGAGTAAGTCTTCCACTATTCTAAACAATACTAAGGGGTTGGAGTTTCTTTCTCTCTTTCACATTTCAAAGATGTAGAGTCACTTCGTCTTCCCAGATGGAACAAACCAAAGATAAATTATAAAATCATAGCCAAATGTGATTGACCGGTAAGTCCTAGGCACAGACCTAAATGCTTTGCATGCAGCATCTCAATAAGTCCTCTTTTTACAAACAAGGAATCAGAAAGTGCCTGAGGTCACCCAAGGGCCAGCTAGTGGCATTATCTATGTTATCTGCTTGTGATTCCGAACCTTTCCTCTTAACTACCATGTTGTTCCACGTTTAAAACTGTCATCTCCAGCTCCTGTTGGGACCACTTTCCTGGGCTTCACATCCCTGCATGCTCCATTGCATTCGTTCAGAGAGGCCAGTGTGGGCTGCAACATTCTACATGTGTGGGGCCTCAGAGACAAAGCTCCAGTGTCTTTCCTGCGGCCACAGGGCTTAGCTGGTCTCCCGTTGTGGGAACATCCAGACCTGCAGACGGGCTTAGTATTTCCTCCTTCAGATGGCGTCCTGCCCTAAGCCCAGTGCTCAGAACCCCTGCAATCAAAAGCAGATGTGCTATCATGGAATCCGAAGCTCTGGGGTTGGATGTGACCTTTACGATCACAACAAGTTCATCCCCGAGGGCCCTGCTCCAGGCTGTTCTGTGAAACCTCCCCCACCTATTCACCCAGACAAGTTTTAAGTATCTGGATTACAGACATTTCTACTCCAGTCCAAAAATGAGGAAATGCTCTTATTCCCTTAAGCGTCTGATCACTTACCATCTTCAACCTGATTTCTATGTCTCTTTGAACTTTAATATCCCCTCTGCACCGTGGCAGTCTATGTATTTAGGAACACCAGCAAAGGTGAATGCTGGTGGAGTTTGAAAAGAGTCAATATATCTCTGAAGCCCATGAGTCCTTTTGTAGGCATCCATTTGTTCCTGAAAAATATAATGAAACTTTGGTACTAATTATCATCTTTGTCAACAGAAAACATTTATTTAGCACCTGCTACATATTCATTAAAGTTGACACTGGGAAGAGAGGGTAGTACAAATATACAAATGTATGTTTCAAATATGCATGGTGGGGCACCTGGGTGGCTCCATTGGTTAAGCATCTGACTCTTGATTTCGGCTCACGTCATGATCTCAAGGCTGGTGGGATCAAGCCGTGTGTCAGGCTCTGCACTATCAGTGTGGAGCCTGCTTGGGATTCTCTCTCTCCTTCTCTCTCTCTGCCCCCTCCCACTCATGTGTATGTGCATGCACGTGCGTGCTCTCTCAAAGTAAAGAAATAAACTTTAAAAAATATATCACACATAGCCTCAAGGAGCAAGCACATGAGAGACAGATAAATTCAAACATCCTTAGCATGCATATGATACAAAACCCCAATAGGAAGAGCTATGACAAAAACAATGGTTTCTACCTGGGCACAGTGGAAATGCTTCAAGGACAAAAGTGGCCTTTGACATTACAACCGAAGATAAGTGAGACTTTCACAGCCAAAAGAATCACCCATGCAGGATGTTTTCCAAACTAGGAAAGGACACAGTGCATGGTGGCCCGACGAATCAAGAACATTTTGCCATAACCAGGAAATAGAAGGAGATGGCTGAGATCTGGGGGAGAGCATGGGGTAGATGGTAAGACAGCTGAGTCATGTTCAAACTCCAGAAGATCCTGTGGTTCAAGGAGTTGGATATTCATCCATTGCTTTCACCTTCCAGACTGGTGGCCTGTCCCCCATGTCACAGCCATGGGAAGAGATGGCTGGGTTGCCCGGGCAGCAATGTGCATGCCACAGCTTCTTTTCTTGGCCACTCGCTCTGCTAAGTGAAGAAAGAAGCCTCTCTTAAGCATGCCCTTCCATCTGATCACCTGTGCCTCATTGAAGGCCAGTTAAGATGTGGCCCTCCCCCACTCTCTGTCCCCTCCCTTCCCACCAGGGCCAGTGAGTCTTCTTTCACTCTGTCCTCACAGACACTGTATATGCCTTCTACTAAGGCATTCAATCCATCTATCATGATGATTTATGGGCCCATCTGTCCTCTTCACTTAAGTGAGAACTTGTCAAGAGAGGGATGGTTTCTTACTCTTCACACCTCACAAGGTCACTCAGGACAGTGTTGGAGAGATTCATTTATTCAGAGTTACTTAGTGAGTGCACAGGAAGCACACAACATTGGTATGTGGGCAGCAGACAATAGACCGGGTAAGTGAAGAGTATGCCATTTTCTGTCTCCAATGGAGCCTCAAGGCCATAAAAGTGAGAAATTGCTGGAATCCAAGGAGGCACATAAGTAACATGATAAGACTATTATTAATGGGGCTCTGGTCCTCTTCCCATGAGTTCTTCCAGTGGAGACAGCCTCAGAAAGTACATATGACCACTCTACCCAAACAAAATAAACATGTAATGAATGCCTGGAAATTCGGGTTCAATTCTGCCTCAGTGGCCTTGTGTTGATTGCAAACATTCATTAAGTATTTTCTAGGGAAAAGACAGTCATCTGGCTGCCACGAAGGGTGGGAGGTGAATTAATCAGGCTCAGATGAGATAAAGTTTCAAAATCTCTAGAAGGACAGATATAACCCTAGGGAGTGCCAAAGAGGAAGAGCTTGCCTCCAGCTTGAGAGAAAGAGTCAGAGCGTAAACTATGGCAAAATGTGCTTGTATACTTCTAAACCATTGTCCTCTTATGCCATGACGTTGTTATATTAGCTGGGAAATGACTCTGTAGAGCATGAGAGAATTAATCTCAAATCAAGGTGGTAGAGTTGATAGGCACAAGTGAAAACTGGCATTAGGTATTGCTTTAAACATTCACAAACTTTTAAACATGGTTTCTTAATCTCTGTGCTATTAACATTCTGGTCTGGTTTATTCTTTGTTGTGAGTCTTAAATACTGTGGGGTGTTTAAGAGTATCCCTGGCCACCTCCCAGGAGATATCAGTAACACCCCCACCCCAGTTATAATAGCCTAAACAAACATTGCCAAATGTCCCCTGGGGCACCACGTCACCATCGGTTGAGAAACACTTCCTTAAGCCTAGGCAGATAGCGTGCCCACCTCTCCAGATGCCTCTTGTCCCATCAGATGCTACCACATGCCTTCATCTCCTATCCACTCTGGCTCAGACCTTAACCAAGCACAACAGATGCTGTCCCCATTCTCTCTCAGATATCTTCCCTCTTAGTCATCACAAACAGGGTGGCTCTTTGCTCACTCAGCTCTTGGTTCCCATGGACAACATCCATGGGCATTCTGATGTCACCACCCCAGTCAGAGGTCACCACTCTTGTCATCTGCCTTCTGTGCTCACTCCCCTGGCATGACACCCATTTGAAGTGGCCCTTCCTCATCTGGATGCCATCCCCATTGATCCCACGTCCTGGATCCTTAGAGAGAAATGCATCCCTGGTCTCAATTTCTGTCATCTATAAAACAGCAATTAGAAAGATCTGGTTAAATTTCCATCAAGGTGTTTCTGAGCTGTAAAAGCAAGAGTGTTGTCCTCAGACCAGATCACCCCTTGCAAGGCTGCTCTGTGCAACTGAGCTCCCTGGGAAGAGGAGTTCTGGGTGGTCCTTTCACACAGAGAGGAGTCCTTAAACTCAGCCTGCTATTTGGGGGTACCCAAGGGCTCCACACATCTGTTAGGTGCTTAGACCTGCACACTAACATATAAAGGCAATACTTGGTGGAAATCTACATATTTTCACAGAAATCCTGGCGAAGCCTCCAGCTGGTTTGCATACATCATTGGTTTGCTCTATCAAGCCTCCCAAGCAAGAGAGAAGCCATGCCTTCCTGTCATACTTTGACATTTCAATGGGGCATGGAGACTGAAAAGCCCTCAGTGTGTTTGCCAAGGACAGAGATTTATTTCAGAGAACTTAAGGGGCCATGAAGAGAACACTCAATAACCCTTAACAGTTCCACACAGTGTGAGATGAAGTCTTTAGTGCTCTTAGAATCCAGTCACTTGTGCTTACTCAGCTGAAATGTGTTCAGAACCATAAGTGCCAACAATAACAAAGAACGTGTCATCTTCTTAAAAATTCCTGCTCTTCCCTGTTCCTCCAGGTGGACAGCTACCAGGAGTCACAGACCTCATTCTCTGAAACTGCAACAACCACTTCTGGGAGCCCCGATGCTTCTAACTGCATCCACAATGGAGGCAAAGGTCCACCATATGCCAAGAAGGAGGAATGACACGGGCCACGTTTGGTGTCAGGTGGTCCAGGCTGGTCCTGGAGTGATGAGACTAGCAGTCAAAGGTGAGTCTATAAGCAAATGACACCATGTGAGTCTCAGGTACCTGGTTCAAGGCCCTTGGTGCAAATGCTCCTTATGCTCATCAAACCTCAGTTTCATCATCTGGAAAGTGGGGGCCATGCTACTGTTACTTAGTAATCCTGACGTTATGCAGCTGTGTGATAATTGAGCAGGACACTACATGTGTGATGTGTTTACAACTCCAGATATCTAGTGTTTGTGGGTTTAGCACATGTATAGCATTTTAGGTGGATAATGCCCCTAAACTTTCTGCTAGCATTTGTGTTTTTGTTTGGGGCCAAAGCACAGCATTCTCCAAGCAGGAAAAGCAGATCTGAGAAGCTGCCAGGCATATGGTCCTTCTGAGCCTGGGGATTCATCCCAAGTGGGCTTCTCCCACACATGGGACAAAATCTCCAGCTCATTCCACCAGAGCACATAAACCCTTTCTCCTCTCCTCTTACTCTCAGTTTGAGTCATCACTAAATTAAAACAAAATAGAAGCTATCCCTGTTTATTGTTGCAAGTTGGGAGTTGTAATGACCCATTTCAAGAGTGGAAATTGAATCTGATTCCACTTCCCAGACCAGACCCAGTACTCCTGGAATTTTTGCTTCCCTCACCCTGAGCTGGGAAAATTGTCTGAATATCTACAACATGAAATTTAAAGTCTTGGCCATTTTTATTAGAAAACTGAGGAATTTGTTTGGAGCGGCATATCCTGAGTCCGGGACTCAAAGGTTATGTTAAATTTATGTTAACTTCTTTACCATATTGGGGCAAAAATCCAGAAATAAAGTCAACTCTTTCTCTCTCTAAACCTCTCTCTCTAAATCTCTCTCTCTTTCCCTGGCATAGTTCTGGAACTGTACCCTCTTTGTACGAATTCACCAACCTACCCTAAATTAACAATGTTTGAAGCATTCAGAGAACTGCAGAGACAGCAAAAGTTCTAGAGATACATTGATAGAGTCAAAATTCATGAAACCAACTGTGGCAGTTTGCCTGAGAGAGGACACAAATGTTTCCCTGTGTGCATGTATTAACATTAAGAAGGAAGGCAGTGTTTCATCTGACCCATGAAGATGCAAGTAGAAATGGAGGAAATTAAAAGCAAACAAAGCAAAGCAATCAGGTGCTGGAATGACAAAGAGAAGTGTTTCCAAACTCGAGAGCAAACCTCCTGCTCTGCATGGACTGGTCTCAAGCAGTGCCAACAGGTTTCGGTGGGTTAGATGTTGGAGATGATGACTGCGAGGCATGGAGTTCTGCTGGAGGAAGTTGGGGAGGGAAGGAGGTCATGGAAGGCTGTAATTTCCATTGACTGGACGCTAAAATCTAAGAATGAGCTGCTAGAAAGACTGAGCTCACTGTGATACGCGTTTGAGTAGCATTTGATTAGACCATAAAGGCAGAGCTACTCTGGTCTCACTGCTGATCAGAAGAATATCCGAATCATTGCTGACCGGAAGAAGGGACTGTTCTCTCTTCCTTAACATCAGAGCCTATCAGCCTGAGACACTGAAACAGCCCCTTTCTTGCCCTCTCCTTGCACCTGGATGGAGACATCTGAAATCTAAGACTTTGGAAGAGTGAAAGTTATTCTATACCTTGGAGGAACAAATGCCCAGCATAATCCCAGGCTTCCAGCTAGACCTTTCCTGAGCTAAAACATCAGAACAGAAAGTTTCCTGCAAGTGTCCCTAACCTCAAAACAAGTTTAATTGAAAATAATAATAAAAATGATAATAATAATAAATAACAGCAACAGGATCTTGGGAATATATTACAAGGATGTGATCCATTAACAAAAATGTTGAAAATCATAGAACTTCGAAAATCAAGAGACACTCTATAGGACATTGGTGTCCTATAGATGCTCCCATGTTTCACCATCTTCCTTTTTAAGTAAGAAGTCCCCAAACTACACATTGAAATGTAGCAGGGATAAAAATATGATTTAAAAAA
Organism: Cryptoprocta ferox; assembly: GCA_028646485.1. Classification (NCBI taxonomy): domain Eukaryota; kingdom Metazoa; phylum Chordata; class Mammalia; order Carnivora; family Eupleridae; genus Cryptoprocta; species Cryptoprocta ferox. The sequence continues at coordinate 45,433,076 of CM053561.1, forward strand.
TCAATTGCCAAAATGCATTATGTGGGGATATGTCATAAGATCAGCAGCAGCTCAGGGATATGTAAGCAACCAGAGCCTCAGGAAATGTTCTGTGTTTGCTGGATGAATGTTGTTAAGGGTTATATCATACAGTCACCTCTAACAGGGTCAATGAAAAATATTTCTCTTAAGCCTCAGCACCAGGAATAGCCATGATTGTCCCGAGTCACCGACTTGAGTTTCCTTTATGTGCACTCTGACACATAAATGATTATGTTACCATCTTTCCACTTGTTGCTAGGAAACTTAAAGCCAAATATGTGGCCTATCTCTGGCTGGGTTACAGGATCTCCTGGAATGCATTTTACCTGCCAATATGACTTTTGGGTCTCTCTATTTTCCATATTCATGCTATCCCTTTGCTAGTTTCTTAGCCAATATTTTTATATATGACCATATTATATTTTTAGCAGTCACCTTAAATCCTTTTAGGACTGAGAACGTCAAGAAATAGATAGTTGAAGAAGTACATACAAATAATGGCTTATGTTTACAAAACCAACAAACAAAGGGGGACCCAAGAATGCATAAGTTCGATGAGTACACACAACATGAGTCAGATGGTGCAGCATATCTTTAGCAATACTGGTCAGATCACTGTGACCATTGTGATCCATTCCAGACAGATGTTTTACAAATACAGACTGATGACATCAAACACATCAGAAGAAGAAAAGATAGGAGAAGTATCTGGGAATTTTGAGATCAAAGAAATGTGGTTAATCTGGAAAAGTAAAAACTTGGGAGAATATTCTAGAAGCCTTGGGATTCTTGAAGAGCCATCACATGGAAAAAAGAATGTACTCATTCTATTCCAGTTTGGGCACCAGAATTAGAACCAGTGATTGGCAGCCAAAGACTGGGGCAGATTTGAAATCAATGTAAAGAGAAGTTCTGACCAGGAGGACTATGAAACAAAGGCATCACTGTGCTGTTCTGGGGAGTGGAGGGCCATGAGGAAGCAAAGCCTACATTGTATAAAAGGGGTTTCGACAGTGCCTGGGTGATTGGAGTAGCTGTCCTCAAGATTATCTTCCCAGTGAGGGAGTCCAGACGCCATCACCCTTCCAACTCAGTGACTCTGAGCAAATTGCTTTCCTTCCTAGGTCTCGTCGTGCTCATGCCAAATGGCAAGTTGGTGACACTGAAGTCTTGACATGCTAGGTATCCCTTATTCACAGATAACTCTCTATTATGCTCTACACCATTTTCCAAGGGAAAAGTTCACCAGATTGACTAAGTAAAGTGCCACTGTGAGAACTAGAACTTTCTGCGTCAGGGTGATTGATATGTGCTTGTTCAGCCAGTTGTGCCATCTGCAGCTCAGCCCTGTCCCCTCCACTCCACCAGGAGACGGAAGAAAAACACGTCCCTCCATGCCACATTGCAGGCCAAGGCAAGGTTCATTCAGAATTGCAGCGGGACTAACCTGGTGTGGGATGGACCAGGGGAATTAACAAAAACAAACCGAGGACAGACTCACTAGGGCAGCGCACGGATGAAGAAACCAAGAGGAAATGAAGTCAGCGAGGGTTCCTGCATGTTTATTTCAGAGCTGACAGAGCATAGGCTTCGTCCGACAGAGTTTTTGATTTATGAAGTATTTTTATTATATTACCTATTTTATATTATATTGGAGGCTCTGCTCTTTGGGTCAGACAAATCAACATCAACCCCACAAGAGCCTTTGGGCTAGATAGAAGGATATAAACTCTCATAACCCTCCTGCTCTGAACCAAGGTTTCTGCCAAAAGTTGATCTGGGTTTTTGGACTTCTGGAGCTGGCCTCTGTGTACTGGGAAGGTGAGGGTCACACCGAATATAAATGTTTCTGTTCTGTACGTTTTCAAAAGGCGAAGGGTTTAAGGTTTGTTTGACAAAAACCAACGAAAACACTGTTGCCTGCTGCTACAGAAAATGTGTGTTTCCTATTTTGTGTGTGTTGTGGCTAAATTGCTCTACTCTGGCATAGCCAATTCCACCGTGGACAAGATTTTATCGGCCAATGTAATCCCAAGACTCCTGCCCTTCCTTGGGAATTGTAGCCTGACAGGGGCGTCGGGGAGCACAGGTCTGCCTCCCATGCTTCACGTGTGTTTTCTTTTTTCAAAGAAGCAATTCTTTCACTTGAGCAGATGCCAGTTCCAAAGGAGAGCTCGCCTGGGGCTTTTCTGGCTCCAAAGAGCTGAACTGAGTCATTGTTAACAGTGAATTAGTAAGGTTTTATGCTAAACATGTGTTACTAACTCAAAGCATGCCCCTCCCTCAGTGTACCTGGAATATTTCTGCAAGCTCTCTCCATAGGGGCACCTAGTGTGGGGCGCTGCCCGGGACCCCGAGAGCAGGGGTGGGGTATAGATGGGGTGGCTCTCCCTGCAGATGTCCTCGCAGGGATGTATGTGGGCACACACTTTCAGCTCTTCAGCCTCATCTAGTAAACTCCTATTTATCTTCCATGACCAGATTAAAAGCTCAAAGTCAGAACGCTTACAGCCTTTATTTAATGGGGTGAGTGTCCATATGTAGTTATGACCCAGGACCAAGGCATTTCCCCAGTGCAGTGCTGGCCCTGAAGATGTCCCTAGGAAAAGCTTGCTGAATGACGAAGGACAGAATGAGCAAGTGAATAAACAAAAGCATAACTGCTACCCCTGCAGAACGCTCAGCAGCTCGTGCTCCGGCGAGGACCCTGAGCAATCTAACCAACCTCAGCTTCCTGTGGTGGTGAGGCTTGCCCCTGATTTCACGCCAGAATCTTGAATCCATCCTCTGGCTGCATGAGAACTTACAGTGGCAGTAGGGCACCTGGGTGGCTCAGTCGGTTAAGTGTCCGACTTCAGCCCAGGTCATGATCTCACGGTTTGTGAGTTCGAGCCCCGCGTAGGGCTTTGTGCTGGCAGCTCAGAGCCTGGAGCCTGCTTCAGATTCCGTGTCTCCCTCTCTGTCTGCTCCTCCCCTACTCATGTTCTGTTTCTCTCTCTCAAAAATAAATAAACTAAAAGAAAAAAAAAAGCTGACAGTGGCAGCATCACCACTGGGAAGAAGACTAAAGCATTAGATTCCTCCAAGGCTACTGAGCTAGAGATGCGGAGAGCTCAGCAGCATTTTTCATACCCTTCAGTCCAATGCAGTCTGGCTTTACTGAATCCCCCTCTTGTTTTTAACCTGTGGTAAAATACACATAACATGAAGTTTACCATCTTAACCATCTTTAAAGGTACAGATCAGTAGTGATGAGTGCATTCCCAGGGTTGTACAACCATCACCCCCACCCATCTCCATCTTCCTCCTTCCATCTCCCAAAACTGGAACTCTGCTCTCATTAAACACTAGCTCCCCTTGCCTCACAGCTCCTGGCAACCACCATTTCATTTTCTGTCTCCGTGATTTTAACTACTCTAAGTACCTCTAGTAAGTAAAGTCACACATTATTTATCCTTTTGTAACTGGCTTATTTCACTCAGCACAAGGTCCTCAAAGCTCACCCATGTGTAGGAACCCCCCTGCCCTCTCTGTGCAGCATGGAGACAGTGCCTCCCTCTCCCGGCTGACCCTCTCCTCAGCATCCTGTCTCAAACTGGAAGGAAGCCTGACTGGCTTTTTTGGAGGGCCGAATGGTTCCTCATTATGCTGTGAGCTAAACTATGCTTATAAAAATGGGATTTTACTATATAACCATGGAAAATACAAGCTTAAGCAAATAGGCACTTTCCCCATTCGTGTTAGAAGGTCAAGTTGGTTAAGAGAGAAAAGGCTGGGCAGATCAGCTGGTGGCCCAATTAGAAAGCTCAGAGACTTCCAAGCCCATGTTTTCACTCTCCCAAATGAGGAAAAGCAGCAGCTAACGCTGTGTGTAGCCCGAGGGTCTGGGAACAACGCACAGGCCATCTGGACCTGCCTCTAATGGAAGGCTGGGCGTTTTAGTCTCTGAAACCCCAGGACTGAGGAGATGCACAGAGGAAATGTGTGTTTCCACAGTCTCCAGGCACCACCATGGCCCACCCAGCCGCTTAGGGTCCCAGCTGGGAATGACCGCAGATGGCAGGTGAGACCAGAAACCTCCCAATCATATGCCCGAGTATACTGTCTCTTCTCTCTTGTCTACCTTGGGGGAGCCCTTTGCCTTCTCCTAGCTGAGGATGGTAGAAACTCCCCAGCGCCTGCACACACCTCTACTCTGCTGTGGCCTAGGGACTGTGGACCAAAGGCAGTTCTCACTAAGGGCTGAGCACAGATGGACGAGCTGGTAGAGAAAAGCCCATCCAGCCCCAGCCTCTTCCAGGCTCCAAATGGCCAGTCCAGCCACCCCTGGATCTCTGAGTTATCATGGTATTCACACCCCAGGGCAGATGACAGCCAGCTGGAGGAGTCAGCAGGCGCTGGTGCAATGGCCTGACCCAGCTTGGTCCTGGAGTGGCTCGCAGGGGAGATGTAACTGGGCACAGCCCTCTGAGATCCAGAACCCTGTTTTCCACTGGGTTTGAGCTTGGACTGAGATGCTGCAAGGAGCAAATGCCAGGAGAGAAGGGAGGTAGGGAAGCACCAGGCACAAAAAGGACACCTCTCAGGAGAGACCTACCAGACCTGTGCTCAGCTGGTGAAGAGGCCCCAGGAAGGCATGGGAGGAAGGACCAGAGCCCTGGCATCTTTTAGCCCAAGGCTATCTGACTGTCTCTCTCTCCTTAAACAAGCTGAGCCTCCATTCTTGCTCTCCTCAACCAAATCCACAAATTAAATCATGCTGAACTAATATCCCTAATATCCAAAAAATCCATCACCAGAAGTTCAGTTGTTGCTTAAAAATCGTTCCCCCGAGGGAGTGGGTGTGTTTAAAAGTACTTCATAAATTATCTAAAAGGAAATCAGAATCGTTCTAATTCTTAGAAAAGCCCCACACAGACAGCGGGACCCGTATGAGCTCACACTGTGTGCGCGCGTGTGAGCCCATGGAAGTTTCACCCCGGCCCCAGTCCAATTGGTCAGCATTTCAAGGAGAAATCTGACCCTCCCCATGGCCATTCCCCTTCCCTCCTCCCCATGCTGAAATTTTCGCTGGCCAAATTTCCAGGATCTTTTTTTTTCCTATGCTTGTTTTCTTGATAAATAATCCACGCACAGTGTTTGAATGTTTTAATAGTTTCATTGCTTCATAGTTTCTGGGAAAACACTGCCATGGGAGGGAAGGAGGGGACCTGAAAAACTGAAGCTGGAAATAATTGAAGATGGAATAAGGAGTTGGTTTTATTCTTACTCCTTGAATTCCAGGAAAATGGGGACATGGTACAGTCCTGTGCAGAACGAGCACCTGGCAGCGGGCCCAGTACACAATGGACTTGTCATAGGGTCACCAGCTCCCTTGGCGGGATGGATGGCAGGAGACAGCAGCCACCCAGGCCCTGGGAAGCCCTGAGCCACAGACAACCAGCAGGATGAGCCCAGCCTAAGGGTTCAAACTAGGCTCTGGGCAGAAGGTCCAAACTGAAGGCCATGTTTTTATAAGAGAATTTGCTAAATTACCAGAGACTGCTTTGCTCCCCTTTCCAGAGAGGATTCCGGGTCTGGGGAGGGAAAGTCACACTTAGAAGCCCTAGGACACACTGGGGAGGACCAGGGTCTGAGAGGCAGGTGGCTGGGCTCAGGTCCTGCCTCTGTCCCTTACCAGACATGTCACTGGGCCCCGAGGTCCCACTGCTTGACCCAGCTCCCTCACCAGACAACAAAAGGAACTCCTCAATAAGGAAGCTTTTGTCACCATTTGGGAGGGTCACCATGCAGAATGCCAGAGAGAACAAACTCACCTTATGTTTCCCTTCTCAAAAATTATAGCCTACTCTTTTGTGTCTTTGGGAGCATGCCAGCAGTCGTGGAGAAAAGGTATCTGAACAGTGAAGACTTAGAACTGAACAGCTGGACAGACAGGGTACGGAGTGGGGTGTAGCAATGGCCCCACATGACCAGAGGCTCCCCGAGGCTGAGTCCTCCCGACAAAGGGGACACACTCAGTTGTGGGAAGCAAACAGCTCACGAACACGGGCCCAAGCACGCTTTCTTGGCTACAGCAGAGTCCCCCAAATGCAGACATGCCTCATCACTGGCCTATGTTTTGTTTCATGCACATTTCCTTCATTTACATCTATGAAGACCCATAGGATGCTTAAGGAAATGGCTGGGATGCACAGAATTGGGCCAAAGTCATCCCTGGTGCTGAGAGCAGAATTAGAGCAGGGCCAAGGCTGCAGAGAAGCACTTTGAGCTGTGTGACAAGAGGAGCCATCTCGCAGGGACTCCAGTCCGGGAGATGGGAATAACAGCCCTGCATGTGCCCAGGCAGGGCTGGGCAGCAAGGGGGATGGGTGGTGTTGAATACACTGAATATGTGACCAACCATGATCCTCCAATCCCCAAAGCTCTGTCACTGAAACTTCTCTGCACCCCTACACTGATGCTCAGTATTGAAATGTTTCCCCTTATCTTTATGGGTCTGATAGGAAGAAGGAAATAATATTGAAAACCAGGGCATTTTAAATGGCCTACTCAGACCAACTGCTAAGCTTTTCTTCTCAGTCTCCCTCTAGAAGATTCTATCTCTCCAGATTTTTTAATGGGTCTGGTTTGTTTAATTCTTGTCCCCGCACCCAGAAACTTGTGGGGGTGTTTAGAGTCTCAGTGTGACAGGCTCATTAGAGAAGGGGTGGGGCCTGTCTCACCCGCTGCAGCTCTTCCAAGGCCCAGTACAGCTGCGGACACAGCGCTGATGCTGAGTTGACATGGAGCGTATGGGCAAATGGGCACTTGAGGGTCTCATCTCTCTCGGTCTTGGAACAGGCAGCAGATACTGATGCGGGAGGCCCTGCCCAGGCGTCCAGGTAGATCTGGAATGTGGCAAGTAATGTCTCTCCACCTTCACATCTTAACCCTCTTTAGGGACACTGGAATATTTCCACTTTCTATCTGGGTTCCTGTAAACAACTAGCTTGGTATCCCTGCTTCAGCACATGCAGTGAGTGAGGAGGTTGCCCTATAGGATCTGAGGACCTCAACTCTGGAAGGGCTGGGCCCAGGCAGACTGATAACCTTGGCAGATTGGCTTATGTTTCTGTGCCAAGGGGCATGCAGGTTAAGACCTGCTACAAAAATGCTCTTTTACCCACATTCACTACAGCTGCTTATGTGGTGGTACCGGCCTATTTCTGCAGATTAAACAAAGGATCCGGAACATCCACCTCTGAGTCTCAAGGGTTTAGTGTGGTGATGGGTAACGGTTCAAAACCTTTGATCCAGAGTAGGGAAAGACATATATGACGGATGCTTGCTGCTCCTATGTGCTCCAACTTTACATTCCTCAAATTCTGTGAATGCAGTATTATAATGTCTCTTTTACAGATGTGTGATAGAAATTCTGAGAATTTGGTAACTGAACCTGCCTAGAACTTGGTGCAAGATTAGAGGCTCTCTGCCTTTGCCTGCAATTGGGAAGTCATGATATGCCAAATCTCATTTCTGGAAGAAGTATTCAATGGGGGTTTCATGAACACATCAGCCCAAATACAGCCCAGGAATGGTCCAACCAGCCAAAAACCAGTAGAATACCCATTGCCTTGGTCTGTGACATTTCTATGGGACTAGACTAGAAATCAGAAGATATACAGTTGGTCTTTCTCGCTAAATTTCTGTTTCTGTGACCTCAGGATAGTCCCTTCATCTCTTGGCACCTTAGTTACCTCATTTTTCATGTGATGTGTGTCTTTCTCCTTAATACCCCCACCTGAAAATCAGGTGGGCTTCCAGGAGTGAAACCAATTGTCCAGGCATATGTACAGTCATATTTTAAGTCCTGGCCTGACCAACTGCACATCTATGCTTGCTTCCATATTCCAATGTTCATTTATTCCTTAATAAGGAAGCTTGTGTCACCATTTAGAAAGGGCCACCATGCAGAATGCCATATTTCCCTTCTCAAAAATTATAGCTTACTCTTAAAATAACTATTAATGTTCCTTTTATTCCTGAATGCTTTGAATCTCACCACCTGCTCTCAGAACCATTAGAACCATATCTTTGTGATGGCCATGGACATGACATGGAAACAGAATTTCCAAGGAAATACCTTGTGTGCCTAACTCAGTAGGTAGGCAGACAGGGCCTCCACAAAGATTTGGATCAGGTAGAACCTGCCATCTCTTCCACCTCCTGGCAGTCTATGATTCAATGACTTAGAGTCACCGGTAAAGTTGGATATATTCTCAAGGACAATAAAATTTCACCAGTGGGGTCACAGTGTACATGAAGTACATTGATGCACTTACACCTGTTGTTTACGCTTCATAAAGGGAGCAAAAATGAAGCAACGTCAAAGCAATGTACTTGGGCTCGAAGTGCATTTGCTTCTGGCTTGTTGACTCTTTAACGTTTTGCTTTTCTTTCGAAAGAACAAGAAAATGTTATTCTAGTATCTCTCAGGACAATACAATCACGTATCAGCTCTAGGCTCTGCTGGTTACCTTGGCAAGTTTCTGATATCTCCTTTGGCATCTCCATTACTGAATTAGGATTGGACAAACTGGGATCCACATTTGGATCAATCCACATTCAGTTCAATGAAGGTATGGAGGAACTGAGACAGAATCGATCCAGATGGTCCAATAAATGAAAAGAGCCTTGAACTAAGTGTACAATCTCTCCCAATAAACTCCTACTTTGAATTGCTTTAAGTGATCAATGGGTTGAGTTGATTTTTGTTTTTCCTAATGTGTGTTCACCATTTGCACTTTCCCTTCAATGAAACTTCTTGTTATATTTTTTAACCTTTTATCTATGTATGACTTCCTAGAGTTTTTACAGATTTGAAGATTTTAAGAGATTTCGTCTGTTATCCTTGCTACATGCCACAACTTTCTTTTAATTTTAATTTTGTTAATGTTCATGAGACAGAAGCTTCAAAAGTCATTCCATCCTGAAATTTTTTTAAATTTTTTAAAATATTTATTATTTTTGAGAGAGAGAGACAAAGTCTGAGCGGGGCAGGGGCAGAGAGAGAAGTGCCATCAGCACAAAGCCTGATGCAGGGCTCAAACTCACGAACTGTGAGATCATGACCTGAGCCGAAGTTGGATGCTTAACTGACTGAGCCACCCAGGCGCTCCTCCTGAAAATTTTTTAAAGATATAACTTCTTTATAAATTTTTATATTGCTTTAATCCTTGGAAAATCCTCATTCCTATAGTCTTCAAATAAATTGTATTTTGTAATTTAATTTAATTTTTTTATTTTATCCAAATAGACTTTATTTTACTGTATGTATGAAGTATGAATCTAAATTACTTCTTCTCCATATTGTAACAACTTACCGCCAACTCTTTTTTTTAATATACATTCTTCATTGCTTGTGATAGTTATTCATTCTCTTAAATTTGTATCTAAAGAGAGTTGGCATTTTGGATTCCTTGTCTGTTCTTCGGGTTCACATTATATTTTTAAAAAATATATTCTAATATCAAATAAATTTGGTCAAACATTCATGCATCAGATTAGCTTCAGAATATTATTTGAAATCCTCACAAATTTATTTCCCATACTACTTATAGTATAATTTTATTAACCTTAAACTATGCACCACTATCTTTCCCTTAGTTAATCTGAATACATATTTATATTCAAGCATATTTATAATAGTATCATTTTTAACATGAGATTCAATTTACCTAAATTTCAAAGAGTAGTATGACAAATTATACTCTAAATATTAAGCATCATAGCACTACTAAAAGATTACAAAATAACATGTAATGGCATGGGCACCGTTCTTATTGTAAGCTTAAGTAAAAATGAGAGAATACATTGTTCTTTATATACAATGATCCCAATTATAAAATAATGCATTTATACTCATTCATTCATTTAATAGGTATTCAGAGAGTTGAGGTTGCAGCAGTTGACAAAGCACACACTAACCACTGCTCTCATGGGACACCCTCTTGGGATTTCCCAGTGTGCCGAGAGCCAGTGGTATGCTGGAGCTGGTTCAAACCAGTTTGCAAGAGCAAATTGTGAAAGACTCAGGAATTTGCAAGCCAGTTGTTAAACACAGCCATCCTCGCAATTGGCCATAGTGGGGGCACTTACACCTGTGGCAGACAGTGCACAAGCCAGCCCCCAACCCACCCTGCCTTGGGGAGACATTTGTTGTTACTGTTACCCATTTACCAGAACCCCATGTGCAGGGAGAGGGAGTCAAATAATGAAAAAGACAACATAAGTAAAGATTTACATTGTAAATCGGATAATAACTGGTTAATAACTAAACCGATTTGGTAGCTAAAGAGAAAAATTAAAACAGTGAAGTGGGATAGGGGAGTTCAAGGTTGGAGGAGATGTGGCGTTTTGAATAAAGTCACCAGGAAAGAGCTCACTGACAAGGTGACATTTAAGTAAAGACCTGAAGGGGCAGAGAAAGGGAGGCCTGGATAAGCCCGAATCTTGTGGGCAGATGGCTCTGAAACAGAGCTTAACGATTGGCCAAGCTACCCGTGCCCGTTTTCTGAGCAGAGACGCAGAGAATGGGGGGAAATTTTGTTTCCTCCGCTGCGAAGCAGAAGGTTCTGCTGGACTGACTGGTGCCAGCTAGAGTGATAATTTGGGGTTTAAATCAAATGGTCTGTCATTCAGAGATTGTGAGAATATGGAGTGAAACCAAGAAGCTACAGCAGAGGTTTAGCAAGGGAACTGCATCCACATGGGAGGTCTGCCTGTCTGCGGATTTCATTTCATCCCGGGAGACCCAGGCACTCGATTTGAGCAGCAGACCATGGACTCCCTTTGCGAATCAGTGGGAGCGTGGAGAGGGTGAAGAAGAATTTTCAGTCATTCAGAGCCTGGGAAGATTTCAGTTCATCACTGAGGAGTGCATAGACACTTGAATAAGAGTTGGAGCAGGCAAAGTGTTCCCTCAGCTTGTTTCTAGGCTAACAATAATGCCAACAAATCCATCACTCCATACTCCTCCTCCTCCTAGCTATATCCATGCAAGTGGGGGGGGGGTGGCTGGTGGTGACAGTGACCAAAAAAATGATTTGCAAAGCACAGTTATCACTCTTCCTTTTTGATTTTAGACAAGGAAATCCATGGCCCATCAAGTTCTGGGTGACAGGAACCTGGGAAAGATATATTAAACCATTAAGAGAGCCAAGTGTCAAAATAGGTAGTTATCAGGAATGTACATAAGGTAACGCTCTTGAATATTAAACAAACATAACAAAAACAGAAATTCCCAGAGGGCAGTGTGGCCTGGCGGGTTTGGAAGGGCATCCGCCAGTGTTTCTTCTCATTCTACCTGCTCAGCTAATCTGTACCACTGTATCTGCACAGGACTATTCTAGATCAGCCTCTCTTGACTTGTTGACTTAATCCTTTTGTTTTGGGGTCTAGTTTCCACTTCTGTTCTCGCTTTTCTGATGGCTGATGGGGTCTCTGGCTTTCTCCTAGCTTCCCTAGATGGCTCTCGATGTCCACTGGCTGTGGAGCTTGGGGTCTTTTCACGTGGCGCTTGTGAACCACGGCTCCCTCCCCTGTGCTGTAGCTTCTCAGGAGATAGAAGTCATTCCCAATGTTCCAGCTGTAGTTCAGCCTCACATGTGGTTGTTTCTCAAGATGCTCTGCTTTGCTTTTCCTTTAAGTTGCAAAATACTGTCTCAGGCCCAAGATTTCTGTGCTGTGCTTTGCATTTATTTTGTTTGTTTCTCAAACTTGTTCTTAGGTTTTCTTTTCTTGTCTTTTCTTCTTCGTCTTCTTTTTTTTCCCCAGTGTTTTTCTTGGTATCTCCTGGACCTTTGACATCTGACTTCTTGCTTCGTGTGGGTTTCTCATGTGTGGTGCCAGGAAAGATAAGAGCTATCATGAAACTACTTTTCTTACAATATTGGGTGAAGCATTTTAAATTAAAATGAAATGATAAATGTAGAATGACTCGCTTATAGCAGGCACTCAACACACATTTGCAGAATGCAAGAGTGGCCTTTTTTAAAAAATGCTTATTTATTTTGAGAGAGAAAGTGCATGCAAGTGGGGGAGGGGCAGAGAGAGAAGAAGAGAAAGAATCTCAAGCAGGCTCTGTGCTGACAGTGCAGAATCCAACATGGGGCTCAATCTCACGAACTGTGAGATCATGACCTGAGCCAAGATTGAGAGTTGGATGCTTAACCAACTGAGCCACCCAGGTGCCCATGTGAGAATGTTTTGTAAGCCTCAAGATGAATTTAAGATTTTGGCCTGTAATAGCCCCTCTGCAGTCCAAAGTATGCCTCCCCACCGCACCGTGATAACCAATGCACTTGGCTGCCTCACCCAGTGAGGGGGAGTCTTGTCAGAGGCAGAGAAGCAATCTTTCCTCCTCATGAAAGGCCCTACACTCACTGCTGAGCCAGAGAGAAGCCATAAAAGTATCAATGTCCATAGCAACACTATAATAAAGGATCAGTAATATATAGTCCTTGAGAGAGTCCATAGTATCTCAGCCACAAAATTGAGTTAATATTGCTCCGAGTAGGTCAACTTCTTTTTTTTTTTTTTAATTTCTTCTGCCAGGTGAAGCATTTATGGTCTTCCTCTTCATGGAGCATTGCCACTGAGATTTTCATTTAAGAATTTTATTTCCAAGGAAAAGAATGATAAACATCCCAAGGTGAAAAGATCTAGCTGTATTTTATAAATTTGCATAATGGTCCATTTCCAGAAGCTGGTAGGTTGATTACCAAAAAAACCCACCAAGGGAAAAAGTGCCATTTGGATTTGTTTGCATAATATTCAACACAAATCCATCTTACCCGGCAGCTATAAAATTATCCCATTTTCTATAGAAACATATTTTTCTAGCTACCATAATCGCTGCTTCTAAATCAAATCATTATATTTATTCAGCGAAACTACTTTGGTTATTAAAATGACATAAAACATTCTGAACAACATTGAAACCCGGGCATAGAGGGAGTTACAGGAAATCGAGGAGAATAATTGGCTCCAAAGTTTACTTGTCTTACAAATATTTTTTCTTCCTCCATCACTTCACATTTTCTCCTTGACATTACTTGATTGAACTCATGCAGATTCTAGTCCTCCGAGGAAACAACCCGCTTGGGCAGTGTGAACTCTGCAAGGTCACATCTTTTGGAGTTATCTACCGCCAAAAGAATGGCTTCCATTTATTTTTCAAGTTGAAAAAGTTTATTTTTTTCCTGTTCATGAAATTCAAAAATGCCCGGAGTAATTTAACTCAGACTGACCAAACAGAAAAGGCACGTTTTAAGCTGTGAAGGGACCTGGAATGTCTGGGTCTGGAAGGAGAGTTATTTGGAACTTTCTTTTGGAAGCCAGGCTGCCAAATGATAGATTTTGTCTCAAAACCTGAGCTCTGCTTTTCTACTGCAATTAGTGAGGCAAGAAACTTCAGGGTTAGAAAGGCCAGAATTCTCCCATAATGGATAACTAAGGTAACCAGCAAGAAGGCTAGACCAGTGGTTTCCAAACCTTTCTGATTGGACATCCCTATCCATCTAATAAAGGAAAAAATTGGAAGCTATAACCCCAATTCCCGTGTAACAGGATGTCATAAAGATGCTGAGGTTCACAATGGATATGAAATTGCAAAATGAAACACCACCACCAGAATTTACAAAGGAAGTTTTGAGAAGTGACTCCATTCTGAACCAGAGACTGACCCATGACTAAAGGTCTCCAAGAGTGGAAAGGAGACAAGCATGCAGTGTGCATGCCTTCAGAGAGAGCTAGGGGCCCCATTGATGAGGGACATATGGCGCTGACCCTGATCTCAGCCTTGAAATGCTTCCCAAGGTTGGGAAGCTCTTGGACCTGCTGCCAGACTCACCCCTGAGACGCCTACAGTAAATAGTGCACAAGAAGAACGAAACTTGGGGAAGTTCAGCCCACTTCCCGGGATCTCTAGCACCAGAAACCATGATGCTTCCAGAGACCAGTTGCGGGTCACTCAGGAAAAACAGAGTAGCAGGTCTAGGTTCTATCCAAAGGGCCCTGGAAAGACAGGGGTACCAACAGTAAGAATCTCCTGAGTCCTAGGTACTGGAGGAAGAGTCCTAGGCAGCCACCTGGAATAAAGGAGCATTTGTCTTGAGTAGAGACTTTCCTAGCCAGGACTCCCTGAAACTCTCAGTGATGCCAACAAAAGAAAAATCCACTTTTACCACGTTCCAGGCTCAGAGAGAAAAAGCTGCTGGCTAGGAGCTTCATGCCCCATCCCTGATCTCTCCTTCATTCTTCTCCCTGCTCCTTAGAAACAGCCCTGAGGAAGCGGGAGAGACCATGTAAGCTGACCACTCTTCTCCCTGAAACAAGCCCCAGCATGGGAGGGGTCAGAAACTTTGACTTCTAATCAAGATCAAAGCTTTCGAACAATATCCTCAGCTGATGGTTGCTGAATTGAGCTGTGTTTTCAGATCAGAGCCACCATAGGCTTCTCTGTTGCCTAAAGCAGGGCTGGTACTCGGCGGGTGTGCATATCAGCACAACCAGGCCGGCTGCTCCATAGCTGCTATCCGACCCCAACTCTCCTCCAGGACCTCAGGTTTAGATCATATAATCTGTGAATCCTTAACCAACTGCAAAGAAACAGCTAAATCCTGATGTGCTAGAAGCGATAAAATGAGGGAGGAAGCAGCTGAGTCCCCTGTGCTGGGTGCTCCTGCTCAGACATTTGTGACACCACATCTCTGACTGAAGGACCCCGCATAGTACCAGGCCTATTGTTTTCCTTCACGAGAGCAGCACAGATCAGTTAGTTATCCTGAGCACCCCTGAATGCGTGCACCACCACTACTGGAAGCCACAGTAGATGCCAGGAACCACACTGGGATGTGGCGGAGCTTAGCAAGACCTGGCACTCATCTGCAGGTGCCATGGCCCCCACTGCAGCTCCCCACACCTGGACCCCAGTACAGAGACCTATCCTTTGCAGCTTCCGGGATCCTCTTTGGGAGCATTTCCTGCCTCTTGAGGGCACCCTCCCACCTGACCATGCCACAGTGGTCATTTATTCCTCAGATGCACTCTGCACTCACCTCCCCCCACCCCGTGTCATGCCCTTTTTGCCTTATTCCTCGTGTGTCCACTATCCCTCCAGGCTGTAGCTTGAAGGTAGCAGAGACGCCCGCATTGCTCACCATCCCTGACACTTAAGACACGGGACACAGGACAGCCCAGAATGAAACCGTATTTACACCAATAACAGACATTTGGACACCAGCTCCCTCAGGGGCGTGGACAGGTCCCTTTCCTTTGGTTCCAAGCCCCCTACTCAGCTCTCAGCCCCAGCACAAACCCCACAGCTACATTCTAGTGAAAGTGGGGCCTCTGGAAATATCTGTCCCACCAGGATGTGCTTTGAAAGCAGACCTTCTAGATTGAGATCACATCAGCACTGGAACAAAAGCATCGGGTCCCTGTTATTTTGGCTCCTGGATACATTTTGGAAGGAATTCCCACAGTTAAAATCTAGTGAATTTTTATCGGTCTGGAGGACAGAGGTCTGCAAAGCCAGGTCTTGCATGAGGACTTTGGTGGTAAGATAGAAATTTTCCATACAATTCTTTCTTTAGCTGTGTTCGTAATGTTGTGGATAAGATCAAAATGTCTCCAAACTTTTGAGTTATGATTAAAAACACTTCAAGGTTACTGTTTGCCTTTGTAACAATTTCAACATCTGCTCACCAAAGTGTGGAGTCCTTATTTTGAAAAAAAATTATTTCGTTTCCTTGTTTTGCTAACATACTCTCTTCAAACTGATTGCATCTACCTTTTTTCTGAGGCTCTTCACTTCTTTTATGTAAATAGTAGTACGCAGATTTTGTCATAAAACACAACAAGAAATACCTTAAAACAAAAAGATGCTCAAGACACATTCACTTGAAGTCCAAATACTTGAAGTCCAAATTCAGTTGATAAACTGAAAACAGGATTTCTCAATATATAATAATATAACATATTCAATGATTTGATACAGAAGTGAAGGACTTTAATGTAGTAACAATGAATGTGAAAATAGCTCATTTATTAAACACTCAGGAGCAGATAGACATGAAGCTGGACACTTAAAATACAGTATCTTATTTGATCCTCACTGCAGCACTAAGCTGGAGGTGCTATTATTAGACCCATTACACAGTTGAAGATAGATGAGGCTCAGAGAGGCTAAGTGATTTGCCCAAAGTCACAGAGCTAGTAAATAGTGCCTCCAGTGATTTTGACTCTATGTAACTCCTGTTGTCTTCACTCATATACTTATCTCACATATGACACCATCCCACACGCTGTGATTTGCATCCATTCCCCAACATAAGTGGAGAGACTTTTCTCTCAGGACTAATAAGTGACTTAAAAACTGGATTTTCAAAAAAGGAAAATAAAACATGCTCATAATTTTTTTAAATGACATGTATTCTTTCATTATTGGATGCAAAATTACATAATTCCCCTTAGATCAAACTTACTAAAAACTTTTCTGAGGGGCACCTGGGTGGCTCAGTCGTTTGAGCGTCCAACTTTGGCTCAGGTCATGACCTCACAGTTGGTGAGTTCAAGCCCCTTATCAGGCTCTGTGCTGACAGCTCAGAGCCTGGAATCTACTTTGGATTCTGCGTCTCCCTCTTTCTGCCCCTCCCCTGCTCATATTCTGTCTCTCTCTCTCTCTCTCTCAAAAATAAACATTAAAATAAAACTTTTCTGATCATATTTATCCTTACTATTACTTTGCTGATTGACTCATTAGTTTCTCCCTCCTGGCTATAAATTTAATTTTTTCTGATTATAATTCTATGAGTTTTGAAACTCATAGAACTTAGTAGCATTTAGGCTGAGAATAGTTCTATCTTACTGAAAAATACCAATTTTATTATTAGGTAATAAATGGCTTAATTTCTAAAATGCTTTACCTGTTAGCTAATGTTAATATTGCTATAATCACTTTTTGTGTGCTAGTATTTCCATGGTATATTTTTCCATCTCTTTTAATTTTTTCTTTGCCATTTTATTTTTTTATTCAAGTATAATTAACATACAGTGTTATGTTAGTGTTATGTTATTCAGGCATACAGTATAATGATTCAACAATTCTATACATTTGTCAGTGCTCATCAAGATAAGTGTTCCCTTAATTCCCTTTTTCTATTTCCCCCTACCCCCTTCCCAACCTCTCTAGCAACTACCAGGTTTTTTTCTCTATATTTAATAGTCTGTTTTTTGGTTTGTCTCTTTTTTTTCTTTTGTTCATTTGTTTTGTTTATTGAAATCCACACTCAAACCAAAATGGATTAAAGACCTAAATGTGAGAGCTGAAACCATAAAATTTCTAGAATAAAATAAGCCGTCATTTATTTGACATTGGACATAGAAATATTTTTCTAGTTGTGTCCTCTGGCAAGGGAAATAAAAGAAAAATTAAACTGTTGACACTATCCCAAAATAAAAAAGCTTTTGCACAGCAAAAGAAATCATTAACAAAAGAAAAAGGCCATCTACGGAATGGAAGAAGATATTTGCAAATGACATATCCGATAAGGGGTTAATATCCAAAACATATAAAGAACATATATAACTCAACACCAAAAAAGCAAGTAATCCAATTAAAGTGGGCTGAGCACCTGAATAGACGTTTTTCCAAAGGTGGCATACTGATGGCCAACAGACACATGAAGAGATCCTCAACATCACTTATCATCAGGGAAATGCAAATCAAAACTACACTGAGATATCAACTCACTCCTGTCAAGATAGCTAAAATCAAGAACACAAGAAATAACAAGTGGTGGTGAGGATGTGGAGAAAAAGGAACCCTCGTGCATGGTTAGTGGGAATGCAAACTGGTGCAGCCACTGTGGAAAACAATATGGAGGTTCCTCAAAAAATTTGAAGTAGAATTGTTATATGATACAGCATATATCCACTACTGGATATTTACTCAAAGAAAATAGAAACACTAATTCAAAAGATATATTCACCTCTATGTTTATTGCAGCATTATTCACAAAAACCAACATAAGGAAGCAGTCCAGCTGTCCATCAATAGATAAACGGATAAAGAAGATGTTGTGTGTGTGTGTGTGTGTGTGTGTGTGTGTGTGTGAAACCTTGCCATTTGCAACAACATGGATGGACCTAGAAGGTATATTGCTAAGTGAAAGAAGTTACTCAGAGAAAACACCATTTGCCATTTATTTTAGATAGAAGTTTAGGGCTAAGTTTTGTTTTCTTACTTTGTTATAATCAAATATAAAAATCCCTCAATTTATAATGCAAATTTAGAGATTAGATTGCAATTACTCCTATTTGCACTTATTTTTACAATCTTATTTGGTGTTTTTTGTTTACCAGGTTTTTTATTCACCGTTTCTTTGTTTCTTCCTATCTTCTGTCAAATTGATTAGGTTTCATTAATTTGTTTCTCCTTTTAATGGTTTTGAAGTTTGTATTCTATTTCCATTTTTGTAGTGGCCCTCAAATTTTTATTTTTTATCCTTATGTTAATAAATATAAAATTAATCACTATTTTTACCTACCTCCTGAACAATACAAAGATATTGAAACACTTCACTTCTTTTTTTTTAATTTTTTAAGTTTATTTATTTATTTTGAAAGAGAGGGTGAGCAGAGGAGGGGCAGAGAGAGAGGGAGAGAGAGAATCCCAAGCAGGCTCCACATTGTGCAGAGCCTGATGCAGGGCTCAAACTCATGAACAATGAGATCATGACCTGAGCAGAAACCAAGAGTCAGATGCTTAACTGACTGAACCACCCAGGCGCGCCCCAGGACTCATCACTTCTGATTCTACCTTCTGTCTGCCATGTTATTGCTTTTTAGTATTTTTATTGCGCCTTATCCTTAAGTCTTCTAAAATTTCTGGTTTTATTTCAGTCAATAGTCTTTCAATTTCCCAATATTTTTTCCACCATTTTTTTAGTCACTATCATTCCTGGCAACTGACTCTTTACCTCGGGTTTAATATTCACCTTATTACAGCCTGTCTTAACTTATTATTAATAAGTCATTAACTTATTGATGACTTTCTGAGGGAGAAACTTTCTTAGTCCCTGTTTTCCTGAAAATGTCATTACTCCTTTGTTTCAGCATTAATTGTTACAGTAAAGAATCTTTTGCCAATATACTGTCTTTGGGGGAAATATTTCTGTCTCTTTCCTATTTTCCAGTTTTAATGGATCTAGTATGGTTCTATTTTTATGCATTCTTCTCAGAACTCCTGTGCCTCCTGGAAATGAAAATGTATGTTTTTCTGGAAATCTGGAAGATTCTCAGCCATTATCTCTTAAATACTGTTGGTCCTTCATTTATTTTATTTTCTCCTGGAACTCACATTTCAAGGAATCAGTTCAGTCTACCTTTCATGTCTCTTAGCTGATCTTTCTGTATCTTTTCCTTCTTGCACTGAATTCTTCTTGACTTCCTCAGAGCTACCTTCCAATTTACTACTTCATCAGCTATGTACCTAATCTGTGCTTTATCCTGCCCATTGTGTCCTTATTTTCAATGATGATATTTTTCATCTAAACAACTTCATGGGACACCTAGATGGCTCAGTCAGTTAAGCATAGACTCTTGATTTCAGCTCAGGTCCTGATCTCATGGTTTGTGAGATCTAGCCCTGTATTGGGCTCTATGCTATTGCACAGACACTGCTTAGGATTCTCTCTCTCTCTCTCTCTCTCTCTCTCTCTCTCTCTCTCTGCCTCTCTCTTTCTCTCAGAATAAATAAACTTAAAAAAAAAGAACTTCTTCATGGCTCTCTAACATCACTTTCCACACTGGCTAATCTTTTTATTGTGCTTTTAATTCATTCTCTTACCCCTTCAATACTTTGAAATATACTTATATCATTGTTCTTTTCAGATGAATGTACTCTTACCACTTTTGAAGGTGCTAATTCTATATTATTTGTGGACTCTCTTTCATTGTGGCTCATTTTCTTGGGTGGTTGGTTGATAATTTTCATTGTCAACTGGTCTTTGGTGAGGGTGTTTTTCTGTGGGAGTCCCTTGACCCTTGGGCTGTGAAAGTTTCCCTACAGCAATAATTTCACATTTGCTTCTGCTAAAAATGTAGGACTTTAATGGTCCTGAACAGTTATTTTATTTCTCCATTTGGAATTCCCACACCAGGCCGGTGGTACAAATTTGGATTGCACATCTGTGTGTACATAGACCTGGCATTTCAGTTTTTCATGGATGACTTTCCTCTCTCCCCTTCCCTAGACAGCAAACTTTTTACAGATTTCTTGAGTATGTCAGTTTCTGTTAAATGGAAAGGACAGCTCTTTGAGGCTCTAGACTTTATGCAGGGGCCTCAGTTCTAGCTGCCTTCCCTCGCTACAGTCCAATACCCTATCTCCCATCCTACACTGGGTGAGACTGGGTGAGACCCCCCAGCCTCTGCCCTCAGCCTCATCTACCCTTAATTATTTTTTTACTCTTTTTTTTTTGAGAGAGAGAGAGAGAGAGCACATGAGCAGGGGAGGGGCAAAGAGAGAGGAGGACAGAGCATCTGAAGTAGGCTCCATGCTGACAGGCTGACAGTAGCAAGCCCAATGCAGGACTTGAACTCATGAACTGTGAGATCATGACCTGAGCCAGCACCCCTTAATTACCTCCTTAAATGTCCTTTTTCCAAATACAGTCCCACCATGAGGTACTGGGGATAGGGCTTTAACATATGAACTAGGGATGGGGTGCCTGGGTGGTTCAGTCAGCAAAGCACCTGACTTCAGCTCTGATCATAATCTCACGGTTCGTGAGTTCGAGCCCCACATCAGGCTCTGTGCTGACATCTTGGAGCCTGCTTGGGATTCTCTTTCTCTCTCTCTCTCTCTCTCTCTTTCTGCCCTTCCCCTCCTCACACTGTATCTGTCTCTCTCAAAATAAACAAACTTAAAAAATATATATGAACTGGGGGGGGGGGGCAGAGACACAGTCCATAATGGGCCCCCAGCTTTCCACAGAGGAAGAGAGTCTGAAAAGTTGCTTTTCCACTCCATGCTTCCTTCTGCATGACAGTTCTTCATGATGTTTTACCTGCCATATCCTTGTGGAGCCTGGTCGGTGGGAGATGAGGGGGTGTGGGGTGTGGAGAAGAGAGAAAAATGCATGAGGCTGTGGGTATGTTTTCTCGGTGGTCAAACCCAGAGATTTCTCTGAGAAAGTCCCTGGTCGCCCTGACTTCTGCCCTGGGGTGTGTTTGCAGCTGCTGCTACCCCCGGAACAAGACCTCCTCTTTAGCTCAGGGCAAAACTTGGTCCCGTCTCCTTTTTGTTGTTTTTAAGTTAGAATGCTTATTTTGACCCATGTGCAGTCTCCCCACTGGAACTGAGACGTCCATGAAAAATTACTTCAAAGACACATTTTTAAAACCCACTGTCCAAAAATCCCCTGAGAGGGCCTGTAACTATCCTAGAAATTCCTCAGCCCATTATGTTCTCAACCTTGCTTAATGGGGGAGGGGGGGTCATAATTTATTTTTTAAAAGATTTTGAAGTCTTCAGATATGCCCCCTGGCTAGTTGAAAGTCTGAAAAGGAACTTCATTTGTATTTCCCTTAATGCTCCAAGATTTGATGACTAAGAAATGCTTCTATCAAGATTTTTTTGTGACTTCTCATCATTTCCAATTCTATTTATTAGCAACTCACAGTCAGAATATACAATTTCCTGGAGGGAAGGTTAAAAGGACTGAAGTTAAGCCTGAGAACAAATTAAAATAGATATAGACAAGCGGTGGAGAACAGATGTTAAAAATAATAATAATGTGGGATGCCTGGGTGGCTCAGTCAGTTGAGCATCTGGCTTTGGCTCAGGTCATGATCTCACAGTTCCTGGGTTTAAGCTCTGCATCCAGCTTTTTGCTGTCAGCGCAGAGCCTGCTTTGGATCCTCTGTCCCCCTGTCTCTCTGCCCCTCCCCCACCCTCTATCTCTCTCAAAAACAAATAAACATTAAATAATAATAATAACAATAATAATAATAACGTGCCGCTGCACCTTGAGAGCAAAGGAGACTGGACATATCCTCCCAGCTTAAGGTAACAACTTCACTACTGGAGCTACCAATGACATCTGAGAGTCTCCAAGCACTAGGATCAAAACAATCACCTGAGGTCACCCCCAGACAGAAGGCAGTCAAGGTGAAGTCCCACCCTGGTGTAGGACATGCCTCTGAGGATGCGCAAAGGAGCCACGCTACCATTCTGAGAGCACCCATCTTCTTAGGGATTTTCTTCCGCAAAGGCACACGCCTTCCATTAGCTTATCCCACTTTGGTTCTGTCTCAAATACAATTGCAGGATTTGATTAGACCTGCACAGAAAAGGAAGGAAAGACAATCAGACCATATTAGATCTTACAAGTAGGCAAATAATAGCAGCAGACTGCCACCGGGACCTGCCTACCTGGGGATATGCCAAGAGAGCTCACCACTCACCTCCAGTGGTTTTCCTCATTAATTAAAAAGCTATCACACTTTTAGCTCTTGCCTCTTCCTTTGATGAGATTCCCAACTGGTATGCTCCCAGACAGCTTTCCTCTTAAAATGGGCTGCTGGAGGGACTGGCTTCCAGCCATGCTCATTGTGCAAATCAAATCTAAAATAAGATTCTATCCTTTATCTCAGTCATCGGGGAAACTGAGGCACTGGCCTCGGCAAAAGTCGCCCATTCAGAACAGAGTGTTCTGGCCATACTTGGAGATCAAGGCTTATGTGGATTTGACAGTGGAATTAGATTATAATCATTTCCTCAGGATGTATGTACTTCCATGGATTTAGAAAGGGCCAGAGGGGGTTCTTAGAGGAGAAAGATCTGGAAAAATGAGCCCTTTCCCCTTTCATTGAGGTTCAGAAATATAAAAACATAGCTGATGGATGAAGACGCCCAAGTAAGGTCAAGAAAAGATAAAGGAATTACATTACAAATGAGGACCAAGGCATGGACGTTTGAAGGCAGTGTCATAATGTCCACCTTATATTGGATCCCATCTTGACACAATACATTGGCAGTATGTGTGAGCCCAGGGGGAAAATACATGTCTTTTGGTTTAAAAAAAAAAAAAAAAAAGAACAATAATCTTTGTGAGTTCAAGCATATTGCCTTTGGCTCACCCCTTACTGATGAATCCAAAGTGACCCAGCACCCAAGCCTTAGATGACACTAAGGGTTGCCAGCCTGAACCACCAGAGACATAGCCCAAGGTTCTTTGGGAGAAAGCACCATGTCCTTACTGTATTTTTACTGGAAACAGCAGAGTTGTGCATAATTTGTATCATAAGAGCAGCTAGAAAGTTAGGATAAATTCATTCTATAGGTAGGCATGAGTCCCCAACACCCACACCAGACAAACTGTGAGGACAGCCTGGCCTGACACCAAAGTCAAGGGTATGCTTCCTCCTGGGAACGTCTATGCCGAGGAGTCCCAGGGCAACACTAGAACTCTTGCTGTGGAGGGGGATACGAGGGGCGGAGTGTGCCATTGTAAAGGAACCCAGTGTTTATGGGATACAAATGTAAATGTGGCTGCCTTTGTCCTCTTTAGCTGATAAAGTATGAGACTTGCTGGTTTGGTTATGCAGATATTGTTCCCACCAGGCCACTCCTTGTTACTCTTCTATCCTGTGTGATGTGACTCTGGGCCTGTGGATGCCAGGGTTAAGCCAATAAATGCTGAGCCTATTGTATTAAGTTTTAATATGGTTATTAGCGGGAGGCCTGAAAAACAGAGGGGTGGCAAGCATTCCTGACGCCAGTAATTGGAAGAAAGAATTTATCAGAAAGGAAATAGGAACTTCCTCTCTCTACTAAGGCAGATAGATAAGGGACCTCTGCATCTCACCAAGCTCACTCTGCTTTCTGAACTTGGGAGGGTCAATGACTATGAGTGGGCATCTGTCTGGGAAGCAAGAGACAGAGCCTACTCTCTAGAGGGAAGCAGAAGGCTAAATGAAAAAGTCCTCTAGCATCTAGAACGGGGGAGTCAGACTATCCAGATCCATGCTGTGCTTCATACTTGTCTTCCTTACCTTATCCCCAACTCCAGAAAAGTCTTGTCTAACATGGCTGCCTCAGCTTTGCAGCTAGGCAAGGGGCAACTGTCTTCACTTAAGGCTGAGTTGTTCAGGTATGTGGAATCCTCTTGACAGCCACACAGACCCAAAGGTAAAGGTGAATCTTGGTGAGACCATGTGCTGAAGTAGGGAGACAAAGGGCATGCATAAAACCTACAAAAATGATTCATATTCTGCATTTTCATTTTCTGGGTCTGCCAGTAAACCCCACCTGGTGACTCGTCACCACAAGGGTGGGCAGAGGGTAGAGGTCCCAGGACAGAGCACAGCCTCTACAGAGCAGATGGACTTGGAGAGGCAGAGAGAAGACCTTCCTTCTGAGTGGGGAGCCACCCTGACACTGACACAGGTGGAGATTAGGAGAGTCAGGTGCTTGGTGGGGAGGCAGGGGCCATGTGGGAAGATTCACCTGGGGGTATCCAGACACTGGGGAAGTTGGGATGCCAAACACAGCATCTTGAGGACAAGATGGACCCATGCCCTCCATTCTATTATCATGTCCCACAATGAGTGAGTTGAGCTCTGGTGGTGGGGAGAAGCCCCTTTGGGATCATTTTGTCCACAGAGCAACGGAGCTGGGATAATTTAGAAGCAAAAGACCCAGGACAGGATTCCAGCTCTATTGGGATCCCTCTGCTTCCTGGAAAGCTAAACCATCATGTACTTCCTTCTTAGTAAGTATTTATTAGGGATAAATACTGGGATAGGGGCTTTAAACTTGATTGGTAGAGTTTAGAAGAATAAAGATGTCCCAAAAGGGAAAAATAATCTATGAGAAGATAGCAATGAAATGTCTGTTGGTTGGTTGGTTGGCTGGTTGGTTGGTTGGTTGGTTAGCTGGTTGGTTGGTTGGTTGATTAGCTGGTTGGTTGGTTGGTTGGTTGGTTGATTAGCTGGTTGGTTGGTTGGTTGGTTGGTTGGTTGGTTGATTAGCTGGTTGGTTGGTTGGTTGGTTGGTTGGTTGGTTGGTTGGTTTTAAAGCACTGCTAAGCTGTAAGGGTGCTCTATTTTGAAAACAAAATGTCAGTGCCTAAACTCAAGGCTAACGGATCAGAAACAATTCTAGGCATCAAATTCTGGCCATTCAAGCAATAAGATGAACCAGCCAGAGCTCAACTTCCCTGAAGTGCAAAAAGCTTAGAGAAGGAGCTGGAACTGATTTGAGGGCTATAGACGGCTGCTTGTGCCTACAGCAGCCTGCAATGAACAGGGATACTTCACGTTATGTTGGCAAAGGTAGCAGGTTCCAGCTTGGGACTTGAGAGTTTTAAGACAGATTTGACCTCAATCCACACTCGGCAGACTGGTGTCTCTGAGCAGCAGAATGAAAGAAGAGCCATAAAGGGGTCACACACCTGGTCTGTGTTCACTCTTCTGTGCCAATGTGCCCAAGGCACAGTCGTCACTCAGGAACAACCCTCTCATGGACAGCTAAAGCAATTATTCCGTGTCATTTTGTGAGGCACAAGGCTGAGTGCCTTTCCATTAACCCCTTCTTAAAGATGCAGTGCTGCAGGCTGAGGTTGGGTTCAGCTTGAATCTCGTCCAAGTGCAAAGGCTCAATGAAGACTAAGGTGAGATTCCAAACCTTGTCCCTGGACCTGCATTCGAGCACTGCTCGGCAGATTGCACCTGCAGCAGCTGGCAAACCCGTGCCCCTGGAAGGGGTGTGGCAGCACAGCAGGTGACCACCTTTCTAGATGATTATGAGGTCAAGTTCAGCCATTTCCTCACTCTGCCAGACAGCAGACCCCACTCTGTCCAGAATGATTCCCTTTACCTCAATTCATGATTTGCAATTAGGCTTTAATAAAATGCATTTAAAAGCAAAAGTTTTCTAGAAGAGAGCTGAGTGTGGCTTTGAAGACAGATTTAGGTCATCAAGGATCCTTAGTTTATCCTTGGCACCCTCACCTTACCATCAGCAGAGTTCTGAGGCACATGCTCCCTGTGGTCACAGGAAGGGACAGCCGACCAAGCAGGCAGGATAGGACCACCTCATGATATTCCAAGCCCAGGCAAGCTGCTTCTCTAGATAGATTCCTTTTATTGGCTAAGTCTATAAGAAGGTGCTTTTTTTTCCACTAAAAATTTGAAAGCTATTCTAGATATTCGTTTCATGATTGATCTTCTTCCAGAAAAGCAAATCAAATTGACTATTGAATGGAGAGAACTTTAGAGGTAGCATACCTAGAGGTCATCAGGTGAAGAATGAAGAAAGATGCAGACACGCTTGCTGTGGCAAGTGGCTTAACAGGGACATAAGGGCACAGACCTGGAGCCACGGTGCCTGGCACATCATTTACTTAATCCTGTGTCTTTGTGAAAGTTGTTTAATCTCTTTGTGCCCCAGTTTCTCCATTCAGGAAACAGGAAAAGTACCTCTTCACATGGCTGTTGTGAAAATAATTGGATTAACATATTTAAATGCTTAGAACAAAGAGCCTGACACATAGTAATACCATGTGGGGTAGTTATTCATATTGTTTTATGAAACCCTGTTCCCCAGGCACGCTTTTTCACTACTGACCTTCGGAGGGAGATTGACTTCAGAAAAGATGCCAGTTACTAATTTCTGTGATGTCCTGCCCTTGAGCTTGTGGATCTGAGCTCAGAAATGACTCAGGCACTCACCCTGAACTCAAAATGTTTCTGGCAGAACTTTTTCCACTCCAAGGAGTCACCAATGAATTGTATCGCATACATCTTCCCCTGTGCCAGAAATGTGATAACACACATTTCCTTAGAGGGATGAACTGAGGCTGGAAGTGAAAAAATCCAGGAAATTGATAAAACTTTGAATGCATGTGTCTCCACCCAGAAGGGGAGGAAAAGGGAAGAAAATAAGGAGTAAGGAAAGGAACAGCTTTTAAAAGGGACTACAGGTTCATGTTGTTTCCACACTGAGGTAGATGTAGATATTCAGACCTGTCTCTCCACCTACAGTCTATGCCTAGTCCTCAGCGGTCATGGCCACACAGAGGCTGGACACCAGGGTTTACCTTTTCTATTCGTTCTTCCCCCACATCTGATAGATCATCAAATGCTGTTGATGTTGTCTAATCCTATGCAAGCTCACGGTTTCATTTTCAACCTACGCCTCACTTAAGGAAATCTCACTGCATGGGTCTGGATCTCCCAAGGCATAAGGAGTGGAGAGAGTGTCAGGTTACCTAGCCAATGTCAGCTAGTCCTAAGTGGGGAGGTAGAGAGGAGAGGGGAAAAAGGTCTGTATTCATCAACTGAAAATGTCCGAATTGCAGCCTCAGTTCAGTGAGGCGTCATTCATCCCTCTGCGGCACAGGGCCACTATGGCCTGTCCCCTGAGTCCCTTACAGGGCAATTTGGCTTTTCTCTGTTTCCATATCTTCTGTTGTTGCTGCCTGTCCAATGCCCCTCTGCTCCCACTGGCTTTGCTATCTGAAGGCCGCTGCTCATACACTGTCTGTGAGTCATCTGGCATGCACTATTCCGATGTCTGCATCCCTCTGTGTGTCTCATTTTCAAAATCCAAAAGAAAGAGGATTTAACTGGGTCAATATGGTGTCATATGGGGCCAGCTTGCTGGGCAGGGCTGTTTCAACAGGCTGCTGCTCAGAAAACCTAAAGACAGCTGCTTTGGGGCATACTCACACCTGCAGCCCTGTCATTTGTGGCAAGATGATATAAAAAGAAAAATCTTCATTGACTTTCAGTAGTCGACATATTAATTTATGCTTCTAGATTTTATGCGTGGGGTAAGACTTCAGTGGATATGGTCATGGCAGAAACACCTAACTGTGAGTGATGTCAGGAAGATAGGAACAAGACAAAGAGCAACCATCTCATGCGCAGTTCGAGATCTTGCAGGAATATGAAAGCTCTTTTAGGGTCATTTTACACTTCGTGAATCCAGATCTATGAGCAAGCAGAACAAGAGTGGGTCATATTAGCCGTTCACAAATGGTTTCCTTTAAAATGTCCTTTCTGATCAGCAGTTCATGGGAGGAGTTTCTCTACCCCAACGGGTCAGGGCAGCCCCTCATGTGAAGTCAGCATGTAAACATTCAGCACGGATGTGCTGGACCACCCAGCTCCCAGCCCGGCCGCCACGCTGGCTGTCCCTGTGCTGGCTGGGGCTCTGGGATCCCAGCCACAAAGATGCTTCAAGATTTTTGACTTTACCACCAAGGCAACTGATTGCAGTCTTACACCCATCTGGAGTGAGAAACACATATTTAGGTGAGTGATAGAGGAGGCGGTTTGAGAAAATTTTCCAGATCTTGTCAAAATTTTTCATGGTCTTGGGACTCTTGCTTGACCTTCAGCTCCCTATCCATAAACAGGAGATGTAGATGTGCACCTAATATGCACACATATTTCAGCATCCACTTATAAATACAATAGCCGAGGAGGCTCATTTGGCAAGGGGAGGCCAGTTTCTGAAATTGGCATTCGTTCTAGTAACAATAGAAAGCAGGTGAGATCACCACCACGGCCTGAGATTCACCCCATTACTCCATCGCACTCTTTCATTTTAAACAAGATATAGCTAAAAGTGTGACTTTAATAGACTTGCTCAGTGGCTAATATTGTATTGGTCACTCCATTTCCTTCCTGGGGTAGCAAATACCTGTACTTTTATGGTACAGATTTGTCAGTTCTAATGAGCTTCCCTACATTCCTCTGGGCGGAGAGCAGTCATGGCAGGCCACTCATGACTCAGCTTCCTGTGCACCTGGTCCTGAGTCTGACACCCAGGGAGGGTGGCCTAGGGGAAACCGCACGCCCTTCGTGAGATCAGCCTCGCTTCCCCCACATGAAGGGGCAGTATCCAAGGCCCTGATCAGCCACCACCGTGTGCTGAGCCCACATCCGCCCCGTGTTTACAGACAGCAGCTCTCGACTAGGTGAGCCAACCTCACAGTCTCCTCTTGGCTGTATTCGGCACACAGCCTGCCCATCTCACACCAGAGCCAGAAGGCTGGCACCAAGAACACCAGACCAGCTGCTTGCACTCTGCAAACAGGGAGGAAGGCTGACTTTTCCAGCCCCACGGAGGCAGGTAAGCACTTGCTGGGAACCTTAGAGAACCAGAGTGCCCAAAGACCTGCAGGAGCTCACAGCCTCGCTCACTCCAAGAGGGAAAACAAAATAGTCCAGAAGGCCCAACTGAAATAGGGCTTGAGGCCAAAGTCTACTTCCAACAACGTAGGCATTCATATCCCAAAAACGTGCATAATGTTAATACTGGTGAAATGCATTCATGTACAGTTTAAACTTTATCTCAAGCTCCTTTGAGTAAAATCAAGATCAGAGAGATCAGTGTTTGAGCTGAAGGAGAAATTTGTACGGCTTGATAGATACAGATGTGACAGACCTGGGATCTGGCAGAATGTTTGTAAAATCAATTGCATGCAGTGTATCGAAAAGTGCTCAGTTCTGGAGTGGAGCTGCCTTATTTCAGAATATATGATGCTCGAGGGCTCACAATTATCTGAAAGAAAAATCCCCAGAAATAAGATGTCAACAACTTCATTTTTGTAGCCCATATTGATGACTGTGAAAAACCCTTTGGCATCAATAAAACTTGAGTGATTGCCTTTTCCAATTGTCCAAAATGAGAAGCAGACCCAAAAAGGCACTTTGCTGCCAAGGGAGATTTCTCTTAATTATCCCTGAACCTCATTTGCTACAGGCTTAGTAAACAGCCAGAGCCTTTTCCTCCCTCTATGTGACCCCATGCACACACACGCGCTTATGTGCACATGTGTCCACACAGTCATGCACAAAATGCACACCTATGGAGATAAACTAGCAGGGCTGTGCTGACTGGGAAAGATGGTTATTGGACTTGCTAGGTAAAAATATGGACAGTGCAAAGAACAGCTATAAAATCTTTGCCAAAAGCTTTATCACAAGGGGCCCAGTTTGCTAAGTGGTCCTTCAGCCTTTGTATTTGGATAAATGAGGGTTTGAATAACTCAAAGTGACTCGCCTTCTAAAACCACACAGAATTCTTCTTTTCCCAATAAAACCTCAAAACTCCTAAATCTCATAGAAGTAAAAAAAAAAAAAAAACAAAAAAGCCATATCCCTTAGGACTAAAATAGAAAGAGAAAGAAACAGCAGCCAAGAACATTATTTTCAGCTTACACGGGACCGCCTTTCTGTTCACATGCCCATCACGATTTGTCAAGGAGGTTAAGGGTCCAGCTTACCCCACCAAGATTAAAAACTTGAGGCCAAGAGGTGGCTGCCTGGAGCTGGGACTGAGCAGGATGGAGTAGAACATGCACCCTTTCTAAACCATGCCAAGGATGCCTCAGTGCTGAAATCCAAGGAACCAAAGACAGTTTTCCAAAAGACTGTACTTTGTAAGGGCAGAAGGTGAGGGGAACAAATGATGCTCCGTCTCCCTCAGGGTTTTGAAAATTATTAGATTACCATTTCAAGACAGGAACATTCTGACATGATGTAGTAGTTGGACTAAAGATTGGAAGGCTGAATCAAAAACAAATTTGTTGAGTTTGGATGTTGGGGAAGCTATTTCACATCTCACAATCTGACTATTTTCTTCTTCTATTGATTCATTACCTCTACAAACCCTAACACTTTTACCATACGACTACTATTACTCTCTTTATCTTCCTAAGTTCTTTATGAGGGTATCAACTCATGCTTGTCAAACATGTCAATACCACAATGGGGACAACCTCAGGCTTTGACCCCAAGCCAGCATTCATTGGCCCTTTCTGCTGCCCTGTTCTCTTTCTTCTTTGTCCTCTCTCTACCGTGGTATTTGGCCTCTAAGGTATTTCTACCCCCCTTACTAGTGCTGAGAGTTTAGGCAAAGAATACCTTTCTGAGTATTTTCTCATATGCGAAACAAAACCTTCCAGCAAGAATTAAATAAAACAGTTAATACAACAGAGATTATCTGAGTAGAACTATCATATACAAACCTTTCTTTAAAAGCAAAGGGTTTTCTCTGGCTTCTCTGTGGTGTGTTGGCCTGTGAGCTCCAAGGGGCTCATTTCACCATACTTCACCACAAAGCTCTGTATGAAAGGCACAAGAGAAGGCCACTGTTCCATCTGAGGGGGCCAGTCCAGACAGCTTGACAGCCTTCTTTCCAAATAAGTAGAAATATGGAATAAGCTGGCAGACTTTTGTTTAAAATCTGACCCATTTTTCAAGATTGCCATTGTTTTCTCAAATTCACTTTCCTTCCTTTGCTTCCTGTACATAAAGAAAGTTCACACTCATACACTCAAAACACATCACAACACAGAATGTGCATGATGTCACCCCACAAGGACCTCCGTGCAGGGGAATTCCAAGTCAGACGCCATGTCTCCGTTAGGAGCCATTGCCAATAGTGAGCCACTGTCCAGCCCGCTAGTGAGTTGACCATCGCCACCACCCTTAGCGTGTGCACACATGGGTCTGAATGATAGCGGAAGCTGTGTTGGCAGAGAAGGAAAGAGAAGGGAGCCACAGGAAGGTCTGACTGCTGATGGGCTTTCCAGATGGTGATTTAAATGATTCTGAATTGTCTGAAATAACACTGGTGTGACTGTTTTTATCTTTTTCTTATAGACTTTTTAATTCTAATAAATAAAAGGCCTTTAAATAATTTTACATGAAGGTATAAAATTACCCCTGGAAAGAGAAAAAGAATGAATGCATATAAATAAACACACTCTGTTTATAATTTGGGATTGAAGGAAGGCTAGGGATCCTTTTGTTGTTTTGTGCACCCTTCTTCCTTCTATTAGGAGTGAATTCTTCATCTTCTTTCCTGCTTTCTCCTGCTATCTGCCTACCTTTGAGTTCAAATACCATCCTTTTGATGAAGACGCTCCTTATACTCCTCTCTCTCCCAAGAATTAGTTCTTCCATATTGATGCTTTATTAGTTGTCTCATTTCCCATGGCTACAGAATTAATTACCTCTGATTGTCTGTGTAAACTATACTCTGGGGGTCACTCAAGAACTTCCCGAAGACTTATAATACTGATATAGTAAGAGCGTTGCTCATCCTGGAAAAAATAAAACATTGATCCTGGAAACCACATGACAGAGAAAATTCTAGAGTTTGGGAGAGTGGGGTAGTCACGGTGTGGGTTGATCAAGGCAATCGAGTGAATGAGTCTTTCTCAAGAGAGTACACTGAGTGACTAGAAAGAAAGGGCAGATGTCATGTTGGATTTTAGGTAGGTGTAGGCCCCTTAGGTGGAAGGAATTGTATGCATTCTCACATCACACAGGCCAAGGATAACCAAGAGCCGGCTTCTCAGCCTGGTGCTCTTCATGGATATCTGTACTGTCCCCTCCCTGAATACAGAGCTACAGCAAGAAGGGAAGGCACCATGGCATCAAGAGGCGCCCTACTTTCCTGAGAAGGAACTTGAAGAGAGATGGGTTCTCTGGAGCTGACTTTAAAAATCTTTACTGCAGTGATCTCTTCACCCATACAACCAACTAGCATTTAGGAAGCACCCACTGTAGTCTAGGGCAGTGCTAGGTTCGAGGAATAGAGAGCACATTCCCAAACTCTTGGAGCATGCAAACTTCTCAAGGAAGATAAAAGAGGTCTTGTTAAGAAGTTTTCTCATATCCAAGGAGCAATGAACAGTCAAAACAAGTGAGACAGGGGTGGGAGGGAGATGACCTGCACTGGCAGGTCTGAGTGTTCATCAAAGGTGAAGGCAAGAACAGGTGTCCCCCAGGAAGCCCTGGGCAGAGTCCCTCTGGTGGCGGTCCCAGGGAATACAGCTAGAAAATTATCATCTTGAGGTTTAACCCTGAACCCAGTGCTGTCACCCAAGGCCACCTAAGTTAAGTGTGACATTTATACATAAAGAGTCACCACTGAGGGGCTGTTTAACCAGGGGAGGTGTCTCAGTTGGAAGCTGCTTTCCTCGATCCACAGAAACATGCATATTTGGGAAAGAATTTCTTGCCAGTGTTTGATACACCAAAGTCATTTTGGTTAGCTTTACCAAAATGAGTTTATTAAGAGTCTAGATGAAAGGGAGACACCAAGGACCTGTCCTACTCCATTCAGGGAGAAAAGCATAGAGATTTCAGAGAGGAGATAAATGTATAGCTAGAGCTAGAAGAATAAATACACATTTGTCACATAGAAAAGGATGAGGTAAGAGCCATCTTAACATAAAAAACTCTAAGAGAAAAACACAAAACAAAAACATGGTAGGATGAAGTGTACCAGAGTATGGGCTTTGAGAAAAGACACTGCAAGAAATAAGATTAGAAAGATGGAGAAGGCCAGATCTTGGGGTCCTTGTAGGATATATTGGGAAGGTTGTATTTCATTGGATAGAATGGTCTTCAAACTGTTAAGGACAATTATCTCATACCTTCTAATCATCTTACAGCATAGCTGAAAGGGAGCCCTGTGCACACAATTTATTTTAAATATTGTAAAATATTCCAATTTGAGCTTCTACTACTCAGTAAAGGACTGATACTTGTTCTAAATAGTTCTAAGCACCAAGGCGCTTGGTTGGCTCAGTTTGTCAATCATCCGACTCTTGATCTCAGCTCAGGTCATGATCTCATGATTCATAAGTTCAAGCCACATGTTCTGCTCTGCGTTGACAGTGCAGAGCCTGCTTGGGATTCTTTCTCTGCCCCTACCCTACCCTGCTTGTGTGTGCACTCATGCATTCTCTCTCTCTCTCTCTCTCTCTCTCTCTCTCTCTCAAAAAAAAATAAATAATTAATTAAAACTTTTATTAAAAAAATAGTTCTAAGCACCAAATATAATCGATACTCCAGAATAATGTATCACATTTCTCAAGAGGCTTCAGCCCAGCTGGAGCCCAGAGAAGTACCCTCCAGGCATCCATGTAACTCAG
The DNA here is from genome assembly GCA_028646485.1 of Cryptoprocta ferox. NCBI lineage: Eukaryota > Metazoa > Chordata > Mammalia > Carnivora > Eupleridae > Cryptoprocta > Cryptoprocta ferox. The sequence continues at coordinate 45,467,113 of CM053561.1, forward strand.
CTTGAGAAGAGTCATTATATGCAACCAGAAGTCTCCAGAGCATTTTAAGAAGTGGAATAATTTGAGTAGATTAAAAGACCACTTATATTATGTGATTAAGAGTTGAGGAGGAGTGGGAAATGCAAAGGATGTCAAGGTAGAGACTGTCGGGATGTGGTAACTGGTGGCAAATGGAAGTGAAGGAGAAGAATGGGTGGATAAGGAGATGTGGATGTTGGCTTCGATGCCTTCCACTTGGGTAAGGAATGTAGGAGAGTGAAAACACACGCAAAGTGGGGGCAGAAGGAGACGCTTGGTGTATGTCCTGCAGATGTTAGGCTTCATTGCCTGTGGACCATCTGACAGGAGATGCTTAGGAAGACAATAGGTCTGCTGTTTAGGAGAAGTCTGTGCAAAAGATGAAATTTGGGAGGCTTTGGCCTTGCAAGTGGCCAGAGGAAATTGTGTGGAGAAAGGTCAAGGAGAAAATCCAATGTATTCAGGCCACCAGAGTGGGTTGGGGATTTGGGAATGAATCAGATGCTCTCCTTTCTCCTGCAGAATTCAGGTTAGCTCCAAAGTCAGGATGGCCACCTCGGCAGTCGCCAGATAGGGAAGGGTAAGTGGCAGGCAGCAAATGAACTGGGAATACTCAGTTTTCCTAAAGCAGAGAGTCAAGTTAAGAAATCACAGAAACTGAGACTAGAAAAAGTAGGGTGAGGCCAGCATGTGAATAACCAAGAAGTTTGGAAGGCAAAGGTGAAATGTCATGAGCAAGGTAGACCTGTGGCCTATGGAGCATTGTCAAATTGAACTGTAGGAAGCATTTCGTGGGGGTGACTGGCAGCAGGTGGAGAATAACAGCTGTATAAAGGGGAAGGGGAGAGGCAGTGAGGGCTAGTGCCAGGCAGGAGAGGCATTCAAAATACCTAATGACACTAATGACATGGACACCAACCATTTAGAACAGGTGCCAGCCAGGGCACTATACCGGCACAAAATCAGCCAACGCAAGCAGTTCCTGGAGAATCAGCAATGGAAAGAGGGAGGAGGAGGTTGCTGCAGAGGCGATACAACCTGCCTCATATGAGTGATAAAATGTAAAAAGGACATGTAGATGGCCGCCGTGATGGTTATGATGTAATATCAACAAACAAGGGAAGAACGGTTTCTTGATAAAACATAGCTCTGCTCTTCACATGTGCTTTCATGGGACCAAAGAGAAAACGGAGGGGATTCAGATACAGAGAGACCTTGTGGGTTGGGAGCATCCGGGTCACTGAGAAGCACTGCTGGCTTCAATTTCCCTGTTCATAAACTTGGCACGTTTCAGTCTCCGCATGTCACTCTCCATAACTGTGGGACCATTTGTCTTACTTTTCCATAGCAGTAAAGCTAACCCAAAAATGTAAAAACAAAAGAAAATAAACAGTCCCTTTCCCATTAGCCCTAAATGCTGATGGAGAAAGTTGGTGGCAAAGGCATTTTCAGGGTCCTGCCCTGCTATTTAAGGTTCAGTAGATACTAATTTACCTTGGACAGTAGACTTCCAGAGCCAGGAGAGGTGGGACCACCCGCTTGCTGTGGGCAGTGCAGGCTTGCCCACCCCCCACCCCAACAACATCTGGGGAAGGCTAGAGCATGTGTTCTCACACCCAGTGGTAGAAGCAGCGTTGCAGAGCTCTGGAACAGCACGTGGGAAGTTGTTCAAGCTGCAAGCAGAGGTTCCTGTCATGCTTTTGCCACATTCACCTTTGGTATCCTCTCCTTCTTAGTCGTAGCAAGAAGTCAGCTCAGGAGCCATGGAAATCCCCATCAAATGGTAGCCTAGCCTCTGCTTCTAAACCTCTGGTCATACATGCCTCAGTTCCTCCAAGGGAGAACCTGCCATCTTTGAAAATTCTGGCTTATTGGAGGCTCTCTTTTTGTTTACTTGAACTTCACCTCTCCCTAGCTTCTGCCTATTAGCCCCTTTGGAGGGACCAAGAAGCAGTGTAGCTTTTAGGTGGTGCCTTCTGGAGTTTCTGCAGCAGTGGCATGATGTTGCCAAAGAGTCCCCTTGGATGATCCTACAAGAAAGGCAGCAGGGATAGGTGAAGACCCTGACAGTTGGAGACCCCGGAATTAAGCATTGATACCTTCTGTACATGAGCTCTGAGCCTTTCCTATTGAACATGCTCTACCCTCTGCTCCACCAGTTGGTGCCTCCAGCAAGTCGATGGTGTATGTGTGTGCCATAGGGGAAATTCTCCTCTTGGACAAGCAGGTTATCTGGACAAGAGGCTAGCTAATATGAAGCGCAAGCATCTTGCTTGGGGAGGAAGAGGTCGGAGCTCATTTATTTGTGCTTATTGCACTTGGCTCAGCAGGTGCAAAGCTGACTCCCAAGTCATGTCCCCACTTTTCTTCTGCTCTGCTCCACTGCTCTTCCAGTCACTCTTCCCAATCAGAGAACATTTAAATGGCAAGACCACACAGCTTCCTCTTCAGGTTTACCTTCCTGGTTTCTTTCATGCTGTGGAAATTAACCCTCAGCCACCCACAACCTGGTACTCCTTCTCCAGATTGAGGAATGTTTTCAGGGATCCCAACCATCTCTTATAAATCCCTGGAGCTAAATCTTCCTCCAGATTAGGAGAGATTTCACCCTCCCTTAATATTGTCTAATTTGGTCTACATCTGTTGCTTTTTACATATATTCTTCTGTCCGCTATAGAGGTGAGCCTGGTTGTTTCATCAGTGACCAAGACTCTTTCTCTATATTGGAGTCCTTTTCATTCATTTGGATGTATTTTAAGAGGGAATTTATATAAATCTGTACCTCACCTATAAGCTTTCTAGGAAATTTTGCCTTATTTTTCATGGCTTCTTATTCGGTATACAGATGTCTATTCCTATCATTTCTCTGTTGCTGATTGTACTCTCCATCAATAACTTTCTTCATACTGGTTAAATGTTTTGCAAAGGAAAAGAGTTGGAGTACTTGTGCCTAGCTTTCACTTGGGATATTTCTGTATCTTTTTAAGTGTTTTCTTTTATGTTGACTATAATTGAATTATTTTTCTTAACCTGAGTGACCTAACATATACATAATTTGTATTTTTGTTCTTAATTCTATCATTTTATGCTTTCTCCTTTGGTATGCTTTTACTGCTCCCTTTGTGCTTTTCCTAAGAACATATTCTTTGTTACTTTCTCCCAGTGACTTGGAAGCATATATCCTATTTCAAATTTACTCTGGTCTCCTTTAAGGTTTTCAAAAAATACATCTTTTTTTTTCCTCTTGTCAAATTCAAGAAAATTTCATAATTTTTTACTCCCCTGTTAGATGGGAATTTTTACATGTTTTCATCCATTTGCTTATGACAGCATGATTATTTTATTAACTTACTATTTAAATGTCTGGGCGCCTGGGTGGCTCAGTCAGTTAAGCATCTAACTTCTCAGCTCAGGTCATGATCTCACAGTTTATGAGTTCAAGCCCTACATCAGGCTCTGAGCTGAGCCTGCTTTGGATTCTGTGTGTGTCTCTCTCTCCGCGCTTCCCCTGCTCATGCTCTATCTCTCTCTCTCAAAAATAAGTAAACATTTAAAAAAATAAAAAAAAATATCATGTCACTTATAATTTAATATTTTTTATTTCTCAAATAAATTTGACTCTTTATTTATAGAACTATTTAGTATCTATATCTAAGTGTGTACCTGGCAATAGTCCTAACCATAGGCCTTTTGTATTATTATGTCCCCATTCCTGAACATTTGCCACTGATTTATTTTTTACTCTACCAATGAGTTTTCCAAGAAAGACACATGGGTCTTAGACAACCAAGCAAACTTTTCTGATATCTTCCTACAGGCTGGATATAGAATGTTGAATCTCTATATCCTTCCCCAATAAAACCCAAAGGAATCCCTGCATTGTCTTTAAATACTCAGTGTTAAAATAGAGGTTCTAAAATCTCTGACTTTTTAAAATATTTTCCTTTGCAATTTTTCTTTCTTCCTGCAAAGGTGATTTTAGACAGTTATTATTTATCATTGAAATTAAAACATTTGGGCAGGATATATGTGCATGCAGGTTTCTATTTACAAGAGGATTCATTTTATTCAAAAAGTCTGTATTTTATTTTACAACCTCAGGAAAGTTTTCTTCCATTTGATGATTTTTTTTCTGCTCCATTTTTTCTAGTTTTTATTCCACAGAATGAGTCAGAACTGGGATTTTCCTTTCTTGGTATCCATTATATTCTCCTTATCATATTCTACTTTCTACATTCATTCTACTTTCCTAGAAAGCCTGTGTAGTTTGGCCTCTAGGTCATTGTTTTTTCCTCTTGCCAACTTTTTTCTTCATTGCTTACGGTGCAGATTCTAATTCTGTAACAGAGTCTTTGGTATCCCCACATTTCTTTTATTTTTTGTTCAGTTTTTTATCTTGACGTTAACCTTAACTTCTTCCATATGTTTATCTCTGTCTCACACATGTCATAATTCCTTATGTATTTTATTTGGCATATAGAATGGAATATATATATATATATATATATATATATATAGAGAGAGAGAGAGAGAGAGAGACAGAGACAGAGACAGAGAGACAGAGACAGAGAAAGAGAATGTTTATATGGAATATATATGGAATTCCTAAGAATTCCAGTGGAAGAAGAAAGAAATTTATTTAGGCATAGGTAGCAAGTTTCTTTTTTTATTTTTTATAGTTTCAAGTTATTTTTTAAATTCTAGTTAATGAATGTACAGTGTAATATTAGTTTCAGGTGTACAGTTTAGTGATTCATCAGTTACATACATCACCCAATATTCATCACAAGTGCCTCCTTAATACTCTATTAGCCCACCTCCCATCCATGTCCCTCCATCAAACCTCAATTTGTTCTCTATAGTTAAGAGTCTGTTTCTTGGTTTGCCCCTCTCTCTCCTTTTCCCCTCTATGTTCATTTGTTTTGTTTCTTAAATTACACATATGAATGAAATCATATGGTATTTGTCTTTCTCTGACTGACTTATTTTGCTTAGTATATTACACTCTAGCTCCATCCATTGCAAATGGCAATATTTCATTCTTTTTTATGGCTGAGTAATATCCCATTGTACATATACACGATATATCATTCAGAACCTGGATACCTTCTACTTCATGTAATATGGCATGTGGTTTTGTAAACTGCATCAAAGGCTTTATTGAAAGAAGTATCTTACATATGAACAAAATAATTAAAACTAAACACATAAGTCTCAGAAAACTAAGACTCTAGTGCTTGATAAAGTCAGATGCAATTTTCAAAACTACTTGACCATATCTATTCTTTATAATTTTAATGTAATACAAGTTCTGTTAAGGTCTATTAAATGTTTTCATTGGAATAAATTATCTAAGTTTGTCTTCTGCTTGGCTTGTCAACAGACTAGTTTGCCTGAGCTTATCTTCCTGGAGGTATGGAGTGAAGAGCAGCAATTGAACTTGAAGTTCTTGTTCATTTGCAAACCCAAGTTCGCCCAGCAAGTAGGCATCTCAATGCCAGACCATTACCATGTTGGTCTGAGGTAGGATGTATGTCTGACCAAAGAAGAGTAGATGAACCTCTAGATGGAGAGCATTTCAGGCAAAATATCTTTAAAGGAGGGAATTGGGCCAGCTTCTCAACAGTGGAGCCCCTGCTCACTTGCTGGCTGCCTCACTGGTTGACACCTTATCTCAGACAGGTTTGTCGCTCAATGCCCCTTCTACGTAAGACACTGAACGCATCTGCCAGGTGCAGTGGATTCCTGTTGTACAAAGATTCTGGGCTTCTGACATCAAAGGGAACCTGCAATTGCAATGCTGGCATTTTAAAAAAGAAAATGCTGAAACCAAAATGGTTTTTCTCTCCCAGCGTTTGCTTTGGAATTCACCAAAGCCAGCCCCGAGGAAAGTGATGACATCCTAAAAGCCTGTGATTAATTCATGCTGGTCCCCACGACTCTGCCCTCAGTGCCACATGGTGAAGCAGTTACTACCACCTGGTTTTGCTCCAGAGCCAGACAGCACTTCCAGGAATTCCAGTCATCACTTGAATAGAGATAGGCCGGGGTGCATGGAGTTTATAGTGCTATTTTATGCAAATCTCTTTTATCATTTCCCTCATTGAGATTCCCTTGCATAAACAACCCTGCTTACCAAAAGATTATTTACACATGTGATTGATTGCTCTTCTTTCAATGAGTTGTTCAATGTGGGGGTTCAGGTCCCTGTTTCATTATTTTCGTACAAGTAGGAGGCTAAAGTGACAGGAAATAGGAGCTCCCCAGAGGAGCAGTAACTGTGATAAATGACACTATGTGAGGCTATTTACATACAGGAAACAATATAAGACAAGGAAGGAGGCAACTCCTCCAAGTTTGAAGTTGTATTAAATCTATCGCGCTAAATTTTTTTTTGCCAAACCAAACTTTTAAAAATATATTGATTATTTATTATCCTTGTTTAAAAATAATCCATGTATATGAGAAAATGAGAAAAGGTTTATTATAATTGTTTAAAGAGTATATATAATTGAATGTGAGGGGTTTTTTTTTTCCTTTTTTTTTTTCTGGAAAGTGTAGAAACTTTGCACAAGAGGGCCTAAATCAGATTATAGGATTTTCATTAGAGTCTGGAAAATAAAAATGTATGTGGTCAATTCCAAAGTGACAAAAAGCTATGGAAAGGGAGAAAAGGGTTATGTCAACTATTCTCCAAAGGAAAGGAGTAGTATTTCTGGGATTATGCATGTATGGATGGCCCCATGTGGCCTTGGTTGTCTGTGAGGTGAGAGGGCAGCCTTTAGGAGATGAATGGTCTTCTAATGACCTCGGCCATTGAGGCGTCGCCAGGACACTGAGAACCTGCTGGTCAAAGAACTCAGCCATAAAGAAACCTTGACATATGTGAGCTGCTGCTGGGTCTTACTACAACATGGCAAGATAATTTCTACCCCAAGCCCACAGAAGATGTCATGTTTTCCCAGAGTCACTAGGCCCATTCCATGCTGACTAGGGTGAGACACCATTCTTTGAACTCTGGTTGCAGGAAAAATCCAGGGTTCTAGGATTGGGCCTCATCCAACTATGCTGATTCTGGGCCATTAGTAACGAAAGGGGCATTGCTATGTATTCCAAGTACAGGGAATAGACACATCAGTCAAACCATGACAAAAACATCAGGACCAGGCTCCTCTCTTCTTGACATAGAAGTACTGATGAACTCATCAATAAAAGAGGCTTTGTCTGAGCAAGTCTATGGATCATCCTGGAACTACTTAGTCATGGGCCTTCATCACAGGTTAGGTTCTACATGTAAAATGACCCACCTAGTTTAAGAGAGCTCAGTAGAACTCTCTGAGTTAATATATCCCAGAACCAAGTGAAGATCTTGCTACAACTTGGAGCTGTCTTTTTAACTGTGTCTGTCTGCTGTGGTTTCCAGAATTTCCCCTGTTCTCATCCTCGGTTCCAGAAAAGATCAGAGATGGTCCCTCCACCTGGAGGGGAGCCCAATCTTCCATCTAGATCATGCCAGGGAAGGGACAGGACTGTTTTAAGTGTCTCCGACTTGTCCCACTTTATGGACACAGAGACAAGGTGGAAATTCTGGATCTCGCCATGGAGTTGAGAAGTCTCTTCGAAGGACAGTTCTTTACTGACTGACTCCACAATCTCACATCTCTGTCATGACCTTCCCCACTCTAATCTATCACCCTACCTGTGAATACATGTTCCTCATGCTCTAGCAAGACTTTCTGACCACTGCACCCAGTCTTTGTGTTTGCCTTCTGTGGGGCATTTGCAGCCACCCCTCCTCTGAACCTTCTTCATTGGACCTTCCGTGAAGCACAGCCTCCACTCTTCTCCACCTCTCTGCTCGCTCCTTCCTTATATTGTCTGTGGGCCTCTCTTCTTCACCTGCCTAATGAAACCTTAGCTTTTCTTTTTATTATTTTTTATAGTTTATTGTCAAGTTGGTTCCCATATAACACCCAGTGCTCTTCCCCACAAGTGCCCTCCACCATGACCATCACCCCCTTCCCCTTTCCCCCTCCCCCTTCAGCCCTCAGTTTGTTTTTAGTATTCAAGA
>CM053561.1:45475701-45529082 GCA_028646485.1 Cryptoprocta ferox
TCATTGAAAGTGCCGCTATGAACATTGGGGTACATGTGCCCCTATGCATCAGCACTTCTGTATCCCTTGGGTAAATCCCCAGCAGTGCCATTGCGGGGGTCATAGGGGAGTTCTATTGATAGTTTTTTGAGGAACCTCCACACTGTTTTCCAGAGCGGCTGTACCAGTTTACATTCCCACCAACAGTGTAAGAGGGTGCCCGTTTCTCCACATCCTCGCCAGCATCTATAGTCTCTTCATTTTAGCCACTCTGACTGACGTGAGGTGGTATCTCAGTATGGTTTTGATTTGTATTTCCCTGATGATGAGTGATGCTGAGCATCGTTTCATGTGTCTGTTGGCCATCTGGATGTCCTCTTTGGAGAAGGGTCTATTCATGTCTTCTGCCCATTTCTTCACTGGATTATTCATTTTTGGGTGTGGAGTTTGGTGAGTTCCTTGTAGATTTTGGATACTAGCCCTTTATCTGATATGTCATTTGCAACTATCTTTTCCCATTCCTCTCGTCTGTCCTCAAAGCTTTTCTCCTCTCGTCCACTCTCTACCTGGATGGCCCCATACACTTTGATGACTCCTGAATCCCTACCTCCAGGCTAGACTCACGCCCCTTTCTGGCGTGCATCCCCCAGAAAGGGAATATGCATCTCTTTCTGGATGCATATTCCCAATTATTATGCTTCAGGTGCATGCATTTTATGGTGTGTAAATTACATCTCAATAAAAATGTTAAAAGAGAAAAAGAAATGTGAGCCCATTGGTGTGATATCACACATGCTGCCTATAAGTCCCTCCAACCTCTGGACACGGTTTCAGCTTCAACTCTACTTGTCCCATCCCAGCACACTACATTTCAGATATAGCAAGCCATGACTACATTTAAAATAGTTCCCTAAGTTCAGTGTTTTCTCATGGCCTCTTGTTTGTATATGCTATGTCCTGCTTCTGGGATAGCTTTCCTTCCAAGCTCTTGTTTTCCTGGGACATGCCCATTCATTCACCAGCACCTCTCCCAACCACAAATGGTATTTGATTCCTCTGCAGTGCTTATCTCAGGGTAGTATCTAAGAATGCAAGTCTAAGGCTTTTTCTGAATGACAGGGGATAGGGAGGAGTAGAAGAAAACGAGAAGACTGGGGAAACACCCAGATCTGGATTTCAACTCCAAATATGTCATGGTATTATCCTGAGCAAAGGAAGTAGTCTCTGAATGTCAGTTTTGTATTTACTAAAACAGGATTAATAATATACACCCAATAAATTGTTTTGGGAGAATTATGTGAGATGTGCCTAAAGTAATTGGCCCACTCAGTCAAGGTTAGCTTTCCCTTTCTCTTCCTGTATCTTGACTCTTTTTGTATGTCTGGCCACAGCTAGATGTCCAGTACAGCGTGGACAATCTATAAATGTTTTGTAGAGTAAATAAATAAATACATTATTTTTCTGTACTGTCAGTTATGGACCCACCCTTCCAGCATAGTCATTCATTCTAAATTTCTCTGACTCCTTACATTTCAGAATAGGGCTAATGTATGGCTTGAAAAGGTAATTGTTATCTCTGTTAATCCTGTTCTAAATCTTGCTATTTCTGATGATGGTGGTGATAATGGTGATAATGATTATGGTGGTAGAATGAATAAACACTGTTTAGGGCTTTAGAAAGAACCTCTATCCAAGAAAGTCATTCAAATAAAATCATTCAAATAAGCAATTCAATAAACATTCAAAATAAAATAATTCAGTAAGACAGCAGATTAGAAAACATTCAAAGAGCATTTCTTAAACACGAACAGCAGGTATTTAGAAAATACAACTATTAAAGAACAGCCCAGTTAGAGTTGTAAAAGCAGTTATAACAAAAATGTTGCTAAACAAACAAAAAAATGTAAAGGAGCTATATGAGAAATTTCTGAGGAATATAAAAGGCGTACATACACAGAAGTTATACTATGACCTTGAATGTCATAAAAAATGTCAGCCTTCATGTCACATATTAACATTTCCTGGAACTATGTGACCTGTTTCTAAAGTTCATCTGGAAATATAACTATTGTGTCTAGGCAGGAAAATTCTACAGGAAGAAGAGTAGTAATGAGGTCGAGATCTATTACTATTAAAACATATTCTAGGGGCACCTGGGTGGCTCAGTCCGTTGAGCATCCGACTTCAGCTCAGGTCATGATCTCATGGTTCGTGGGTTCGAGCCCCGCATCGGGCTCTGTGCTGACCACTAGCTCAAAGCCTGGAGCCTGCTTCAGATTCTGTGTCTCTTTCTCTCTCTGTCCCTCCCCTGTTCATGCTGTCTCTGTCTCTCAAAAACAAATAAATGTAAAAAAAAATTTTTTTTAAACAAAACATATTCTAAAGCTGTGGTATTTAAAAGTTTTGTTCTACAATGGGAATAGACAAATTGAAAATTATAAAGAGAGTCCAAAATTAAATGCACATAGGATTATAACACATTCTAATGACAGAATTTTAAGTTACTGGACAAAAGTAGATATTAAGTAAGTGACAAGGGGACAAGAGCTGAAAATCAAGGGAGAATCATAGCTCAGCTCTTACTTCACCTCCTACATTCAAATAAATCCCAGAAATCAAAGACTCAGATGTAGGTTTTTTTTCCCATGTAAATGTATTAGAGAGAAACAGGTGAATTATACATATAATTTTTGGTTAGAGAAGGTTATTTAAGCAAAAAACAGACACTAGATCCCATAAAGAAAAAGATTGATAAAAACATCACAATCAAAATCAAAAGGCAGGAAGAGGGGGGAAATTTTTAATATATAAAAATTCTTTGCAAATCAACAACAAATTGAACAGAAACACAGTGGGAAAAAATGAGAAAAAACACTACTGGGCTGTTTCCATTAAGAAATGCAAATTGCTGTGGGGATGAACACTGGGTGTTACATGGAAATCAACTTGACAGTAAACTATAAAAGAAAAAAAAAGAAATGCGAATTGCACATAAATAATTGAAAAGAAGCTAAACATCCCTCATCTTTAAATAATGGCAAATTCGGATGTTGCTGTTTCTCCATTGTTCACTTAACAAAATCTTAATAATATGCAATGAAGAGAATATATAGCAACCAGCTGATCTTATTGCACATCAATATATCACTATCTAAATAATCTGTTCGTGTGCTCTGAGCTTGCTGGTCTAGGGGCACCAGTGTGATTTTGCACAAACCCAGGCCGAAGTACGATGATGTTGATGATGACTTCGGTGGCCGTGCTGACTAGAAACAACCAGTCCATCAACAGAGGACTTAGATCAATAGAAGACTTAAAATTGCAGTATATTCCCACGATGAAATATACTGTATCCATGAAGAAGAATAAATTAGATCTCTATGTCCTCATATGGAATAATTACCAAGATTGATTGTAAAACAAGGGATGTGAAATATTCTAGAGTGCTCCGAACTGCATTTTTAAAAGATGACTAGATGTAGTTTGGGGGCACCAGGTTGTTCAGTCGGTGAAGCATCCAACTCTTGATTTCAGCTCAGGTCATGATCTCAGGGTTCATGAGTTCGAGCTCCACATCGGGTCCTCACTGACAGCATGGAGGATACTTGGGATTCTGTCTCACCCTCTCTGGGTGAGAGCCCAGGGAAGGGGAGACCCCCTTCCCTGCTTCCTCTCTCTCTCTCTCTCTCTGTCTCAAAATAAATAAACTTTAAAAAAATTAAATAAATAAGTAAATAAATAAAAGTGATGAGATGTAGTTTTATAGGTTTAAAATATTTAAAAAAAAACATTTTTGAAAGGCTGTATAAAAAACTCTGAAAAAAAGCTGCTTTGGGCTATGAACCCTAGGAGATGAGCACTCTGAAGAGATCGAAGATTTATCTTCTTATTCTTTTTGTATTTATTTGTATTTTCAACCATCCATGTATATATTTTCTCAATTAAAATTCTAATTTTAAAATATTATTATAGAGAGAATTCACTATTTCTAAGCCTCTTTTCTCCTCAAATTAATACAAAAATCTACATTTTGTAATATTTATACATTTAGATTTATAAAGTATGCTTCTTAAATTAGACAGTAATATTCTGATCATTTTTGTAATATATTCTTTAAACTGTATTCATATACTTAACCTTGATTTTTAGTCTCAAGCACCCTCTGATATGGATTTAATCTCCTGTTTTATTGCAGAAGGCAAATTTGCCAAATCATTAATAGCCAGAGTCCCTCGGAGTTGCTTGCCACACAAGGAAAGACTCCTCGGGGGTCACATCTCATCTCCAGAAGGCCTCTGGGTCTGCCGCAGCTGCTGTTTTTCACATGAGGTGGGGGAGTCTGGAAGGAGGACATCTCCCTCACTCACCTGGACCGCTGCAGCGTCTGGTGTGAGGTCCATGCGTTTGGAGCCGAGGCCTCCACAGCCCACTCCCTTAGGGTAACTTTGCTTTGGTTTCATACCAACTCAGAACTACTCAGTTTGGAGTGTCAAGGCCAATAACCCCATGACACCTCACATTCTTGTCTCTCTCTGTTTCTGTCTGTGGTATAGGCCTGCTGCCATGCTCCGTGCTGGTAAAATGTCCTCTGACCATATTGCTCCTCCCCTCCCCACTGCCACACTGCCTACCACATCCCTTTTTTTGCCTGTCTTTGCCACTGGGGCATCCTTTGTCTGGGGTATCCTTTTTATATCAACACTCGGTGTCCTTGACCTCTTCACAGAAGAGGTCAGCTCTCCTGCCTGCACTGAAATATGACATCGCACTGAGAAACCCACCTCCTCCGTAGTATTCTCAAGTGGCCAGAGATGCACCCTGACCTCAGACACAGACAAGAGATTAGCTTTCTCTCTGTTCGCCACGGCCATTTTTCCTTCTTCTTCCTCTCACTCATTGCCTGCCATCACCCCTGTCTTCTCCCTACCTCTTCCTTTCACACTTCATCATTGGTTGAAGACTACACCTGCATCATTGCCTTTCTCTCATTTCCTCAGCCCCACCAACTGTCCTCATCCTCATCTTCACTTGCCTCAGTGTCCATGTGGGTTACACATCACCCCCAAGTCTAATGTCCCCCAACACCGTTCTCCTCCAGCTGCCCGCTCTTGTAACTCTGATGGGGGTGTCCTTAACTGGCACTGCCATGCCTCAGACATTTTATTCCAACACTCAGAAAGAGAAAAAGGACAAGTCGGAAAACTCAGGTGAGAACTGGAAATTATAAAAAGTGGTGTGGCAGATTTGAAAAGTACCAATTACAAAAACCAAAGATTTTTTTAAGTAAGAAGAGAAATAAGAAAAATTACTTCAAAAAGAGCAAACATAAGACAAGGGTAGGTAGAAGACATGGAGTAAGTTCTTCGGTGTGCTGACAGAAAGTTCCTGTAGACCTAGAATTCTGTCTCTGGCAAAAAAAAAAAAAAATATCTTTTAAGAATGTAAGTAGAATAAACACATTTTAAACACTGAAAGATTTTATATCAGAAGTCCTATACATGAAGAATTATTGAGAGGTATTCTTCAATCACAAGATATAAATTTAGAGATCAAATGTAATAATAAAATAAATTTAAATAGATGCTATTTAAAATCATCTAGGGAAAGTGCAGAGAGAAAAAAGGCTTTGGACCAAAGCCTGAAGATCCCAAGTAGCTCCCATCCCCCTCTTGGTTTCTGCTGGATCTCATAAGTCACTTCGTTTTTTTTAAATGTTTATTTATTTTGAGGGAGAGACAATGTGTGCACACATGCATGCATGCATGCATGAGCAGGGAAGGGGCAGAGAGAGAGGGAGAGAGAGAATCCCAAGCAGGCTCTGCACTGTCAGCACAGAGCCTAATGCAGGACTTGAACTTACAAACTGTAAAATCATGACCTGAGCCAAAATCAAGAATCAAACATTCAACCAACTGAGCCATCTTGGCGTCCCTCATAAGTCACATCTTAAAGTTTGTCCTGGACCTCCAAGTTTCTGCTTCACCTGACATTAAATGAGCCCACCTCTATTACAGCTACTTCTGAGATGTTGAACTCTGCTGGTGAACTCACACAACCTTGAAGACTGAGGCCAATAAAATACTTAGGCTCCAACTTTGCTTTTGTAACAACCCTCCACCCCTGCCACCTTTCTTTTAGCCTTTGGAATGTTTTCTTATTCAAAACAAAATGTGTTCTAACCTTCACGACTTCACTTGGTCCCATAGGCCCACCTTCTTCCTCATTACTCCCCAAACCAACTAGTTCAGAGAGAAAACAAAAGGTGTGGTGGAGGCTGGGATCTGCAACCCCAACCCCACTTTCAGGGCTGAGCTACTCATTGCTCCAGGTTCAGGAGTGTTGGCAGCTGATGGCTCTCAAACAAGTCCCTCTCTAGGAGTTTCCTCATCCAAAAAAAGGCCTGTACCTGGGAATGGCCTGAATCTAGTAAACAGTTGACACAAGGATGGAAAAGCTCGGCCTCCTTGCCTCAAGGCAGGACAACCGTGAAGGGCCATTTTGGCACCTGAGCTCCCTGTCGATTGTCTGAGGCCCCAGGTGCAGCTGCACCAGGTCAATATCTCCCTCTCTCCCCACTTTGCTCCCCCTCAAGGTGTTGTTCTTGAAAGCACCCACAATCCTCCATCTCAGAGTCTGTTTCCAGGGAAACTGATGGACATAGGGCAAGAACTCGCTCGACTCCTGTCTTCCCCTCTTCCAACTCAGAACTCAGTTAAGGAATAGGTTAGCACTCTATCATTCCCTCTTTTGAGCATAAGTGCTCCTACTTGCTTTCTGGATACACAGCAGGGCAGAGAACCTCCTGCCCCATTCTCCCACCCACCAGGTAGCTGCCAAAGAACTTTGTTCATAAATTTCCCTTCACTTTCCTTTATTCTCAGCATCTCTCTAGTGGGATGTTCTCAGTTGCATATGAATGTGTTCAAGCCACATTCATCCTAAAAGGGGAAAAAAGTCCTCAATCTTCTCTCTACCACCCTTACCTAGTATCTGTTTTCTTCCCTTCACCATCCAGCCTCTGAAAGAACAGTCCAGTTCCTCACCACTCTCACTCCATAACTCATTGTAGTCACCCTTCCCACATCAAAATACCTCCAAAACACTTCTCATGAAAGCCACCAATGACATCTTAGGGGCTAATTCCAAAGGACACTTTGAAATAAATCAATGCTGGACACCACTCTCTTCTCTTGCATGCAGAAGATTCCCAGCCTCACCCCCCCTTCCCTCTCTGCCCAAACATGCCAGTGTTCCACTCTTCCTCCCTTTCCCATCTTTACAACTCAGCCTTCCCTAGGATCCCACCCTAGAGGATGATGTCTCCATGTTTTGAGTATATAATCCTTTGGATTGGATCTCCTGCCTTCCCCAAATTCCCCCTAACTCCTTACTCATCTTGCAACACTCAGCAATGTTGTGACTTAATGAAAATCCTTTAGGGGCACCTGGGTGCCTTAGTCAGTTGAGCATCTGACTTTGGCTCAGTTCATGATCTCACGGGTCGTGAGTTCAAGCCCCACATGGGGCTCTGTGCTGACAGCCCAGAGCCTGGAGCCTGCTTTGGATTCTCTCTCTGTCTCTCTGTCTCTCTCTCTGTCTCTCTCTCTGTCTCTCTCTCTCTCTCTCAGCTTCCCCCCCACTCATGCTCCATCTCTCTCTGTCTCTCAAAAAATAAAAATTTTAAATGAAAAAAATTTTTAAAAATTTAAAAAAAATTTAATGAAAATCCTTTACATGAAGGATGAGAGACCAAAAAAAAGGTAAGTGTATGCCATTGTAACATGTAACATCTTATTTGCTTTAATATGTGTTGAACCTCTATGAAATAATATCACTGTCTATTGTAGAAATATAGAAACTGTGAAGCGAAAGAGGTAAAATAACCTTCACATCTAGGGAATAAGCGGCAAAGTTGAATTTTAAATAAGGCTTTTAAAGCCCAGTACTATTTTGGGCCAGCCTCTGAACATAGTTAGTCTTAACAACCCTGTTTATAATTTGACGGTAATAAAAAAAAACCAAAAGATTTACAATCAGTATAAAAATTACAATCAGTATAATTTAAGCATGAGGATGGGTTATCTATAATGGAGAAACAAACTCAAACCCACATGCATCTTTCAGGTACCTTCCACAGATGTCTTGTTGATACTCAACACCCACCTGTCAGAGCCATTCCCGCCACTACAGCTAAAGTGGGTAAAACCTGTACCTGCGTGCTCACTCCCTTGGAATCTTCGCTGGTCTCCACCATTGGAAGGTCTCCTACAACATTTAGAAGGCAGAAGAGAAGGGGAGGCCGTCTAATGCTCCCATAGCAGCTGAGGGCAGGCATGTGCCTCCGGCAGATGGAGGTCATGGTGGCTTTCCCTCTCCCATGGGGCATCATCAACCCACTTGAGGGTTGTCCTCAACTCCAGGGCACTGCACCTGAGATCCTTGGAAACCCCCCGCGTCTAGGCATTTTTCTGAAAGGCCCTGCTGAGCTGCTACAGAGGGTAAGACTATGGAGACCTCCACCCTTCAGACTTTCCAAAACCAGCCCTGGTCCTTCACATCCCAGGCTTCTGACCCTTGACTGAGACTGACAACCTGCTATTACCATCTCATTCTTCAAAATACCCAGAGCGGTACTTGGATTCTTGACTAAACCCCAACTGAAAAGACCCTATGCATTCCATGTATTTCCATACTCCATAGGAAAAGGGTTTCCTAAATAATGATAACTGGAGTCGATGTGTGGAATTAGACAGTTTGATCATTCGGTCTGGGCATGTTTGAAATAAATCTTGTCTTCTTGTTTTAGAACATGCATTTTGTATAAATCATAGAGGGACTGGTTCCACTATGTTAAAGAGAATAATAGCAACCGTTTTATTTGATGTCTCACCCACAGCATAGACTTCTTTAACTCACGCAATTCATCTTACCTGCATAGTCTGGGTATGAATTTCATTACACCACATGGAATGCTCTGTCCAGAGCAGGAGCTGTCAGCGTGGTGAGCTTCCTCCCCCGACAGAACAGCAAGGAAAGACTGCATCTGAGCACCACCTTCCTGCAGACCAGACTTGCTGTGCTTAAGTAGACCCAGGGTGTTTTATGGCCTAAGGGCCAAGAAATATAAAAAGGCCTGCCAGGTAGATAAATCCTAAAATCCATTAGGCTTTCATCATATGGACAGAAAGATGAGGGAGAAGGTACTTTCCCCTGAAAAAATAGGGTCTAAAGATTCTATTTTGCATTATGTTAGGAGTAAAGTATTTCTCCTCCAGAGAAACTTCTGGAGGTGTTCATTAGTGAACATCTAACTCTGCTTAGCCTCTCTCTGCCTTAGAAAACCATTTCGGCCATGAAACCTACTCTAGTTCTGGTGACAGCTGAATCATTGTCTTCACAGGCTTCCTTCTCTAGCGCCAAGTCAGCAAGAGCTTGCACCCCTGGGCCTGGGGAAGAGCCCCCTTTGCTGCCCACTCAGAGCCTCCTGGAAGTGTAGAGCTGTATCCTTCCTGCACTGGGATCCATGTCTCCTCTTCCTTCCTTCCCTCCTCCCACCCTTCTTCCTTCACTTTCCTCCTCCCCTTTCACTCTCCCTCCTTCCCTCACTCCTTCCTTCAATCATTTTTGAGCATCTTCTATGTGCAAGTTGCTGTAATTAGGCGCTGAGGATTCTGCTGGTCCTGACCCAGCACAGCCCTTCAAGAAGCAGACTCTACGGGAGAAGACAGTCAAGGGATCAGTGATTACAGGGCAGTATGTTGTGTCAGAAATAAGGACAGGGCACTTTGGGAGCACATCGGAGGGGGAGCTAACTCATCTAGGGCAGTGCTTCCTAATAGCAATATGATGTGAGCCACAGATCTTGAATTTTCTTCTTTTAAACAGTTTTAAAACATTAAATGAATTCAATAATATACTTTATTTAACTGAATGTATCCCAAAATATTATTTCAACAAGGAATTGATATAAAAATTATGCTAAATCTGCCATGTAGTTTATACTTGCAGCTTAGAAATTTTGTTCTTAGTCACCCTGCCCACATTTCAAGTGCTGCGAAGCCACGGGGGTGGGGGAGGTGGGGAGGTGCTCCATGGATAAGCTGAGCTAAAGGTTGAGCAGGGGAGTTAGACAGGAGGAGGGAGCAGAAAGGACACTCGAGGGAGAAGGACAGGCAGCTTAGCAGGTTCAGAGACACTAGCAGCATGGTACAGGGGAGGAGGGCTATTCTCTGCCCTTTGCATTGTCTCTAAAGGCATCTTTCAGAAAGAAAAGTCACAGAATAAAGTCCTCATACTGACATTCAGAGACCTTGACAACCTGGGTCATTCTTCATCACAAACCTTAGATCACAGGCACAAACTCCTTCATATCAACCCCCAAACCAACCATCCCTTCCCCACCTCCAGCCACCTGAAATGTGGGCTCTTCTCTGAATGGCTCCCCTTGCACCCCCTCCAGCCTAGGAAGCACCAGCCCAGGCCAGCCTGATAGCACAGCAGATGTTCACCATCACTGTTACCCATGCCATGCAGAAAAGGGAGCAGTGGCATTTCATGTGATCCCCAAAGCAAAGCTGAGGCCAGCTAGTTGGAGGGAAGCTGATATAAGATCAATCCACAGAAGCCTGATCCAAGGCAGTGCTTTTGCCATGGAATGTGTGTGGGATCTTGAAAAGATGCAAATTCTCAGTGTGTCCAGGGTAGGCCCAATGCTCTGCATTTCTAGCTGTGGCCTATGGACTCCGCTTTGAGTTGTGCTGTTCAGGTCCTCCAGAAATGTCTCAAATGTGAATGAGTTCTCTGGCATGGGAGGTATTCAAGCACAAGCTGGATGGCCATGGGGCTGCACTAAGAGGAAATTCATGCTCTGAAATTCAGAGATCCATGACTCTTTGAGGGTTGAATTCAGGACCTGAGGATAGCATGGGGGGTGGGGTTTCTCTTCCTCTGCCTAGAGAGTATACAGTGGAAAGCCTGTGGCTGAGAATGGCTGGGGAGGCCACTCTACCTCCACAACCAGCCCTGCCTTCTCCTAGGGCTGTAGGACATTCTACATGAACTACCTTGTGAATACCTGCATGGCTTTCTTTGTGACTTTCTTGTCACACCTGTACTGGCCAAGAAAATGCTTCTTCAACCCTAATCCCAGGGAATACAGATGGCTGAGGGCCCCAGGTGCTGGCTCAGCAGCACAGGCTGCACACTGGCAGAGTCCCTGACCCACACCCCCATGGGGTGGACAGTAAGGAAACCAAGACCTGGATCTTAGAAGCCTGGGACTCCTCTGAGTCTGGCCCCAGGAGTCCTGGGGCTCCTAGGACACCTCTTCCCCACCTCTTCCTCCTTTCCTCCAGTCTGACTTGCTGTGGCTCCCTCTGTTCCTTCTTACCCTCATTTCCCCTAAGTCAGCCCACATTCACCCCATCTCTGGCTCCTCTCAGAGGGCCCTGGCTGACCCAATATCCTTAACCAGTTTCTTTTGGAGCACAGGGAGCAGCAAGAATATGCCAACGAATCCTTGGTCATGTTTGCTGCATTTTCCTTGGTTCCTCATTTACTTTTATTTACATTTGTGGTACATTTTGTTGTTGTTTCTTCAGAGGTATTTTATTTTTACAAAATTCAAACCAATACCCCCAGGATATCTCCCCAAGACCACCAAAACCTCAACTTCCTTCTGCTCCATTGTGCAGAGCCCCATATTTGTCCTTAAACTGACTACCAGTACTTAGCAGACCACAGGGTCAGCTCATTAGGAAGGTTCTCCAGCTTTCTGGAAGGTGGTTTTGCAATGCCCCCATTTTCCTTGAGCATCCTGGGGTCTCCCTCCCTCCCAAGTGGCTTATAGGACATCTTTCCAAACACTTGCCACGCTCTTCCCGGGGATGGCGGGGGGGCTTCTGGGGAATTAATTTTCTCCAAAGCATTTACAATTACAAAGCCCACATTCATCCTGGAATCTGATAAATATTCATCTCTCTTCCTCTAGATTGTTTTCATTGTTTTACTTCTACATTTGACTCTTCATGCCATGTGGAATATCTTTTTGGGGAGGGGGATACTTTTGAAGTGCCATCTCAGACGATTCTTTAATGATTTCTAATTTAATATATCTATTAGTATTTGTGATACCATCATGTTATGTCTCCAGCAGAGAATTGCAAACACCTGGTTTGGTTTTTGTTGCCTAAGCAACAAAGGCTCAGAGGCATGAAGATGTGCTAGGTTCAGAGGGGCTGGAACCTCGACCGGGTGCCCATCGGGCAGACCCTGGAGGAACCTGGGCTACCCCAGCCAGCTGAGACTTAGTATGCTGATGGGTGTCGGTCAGCAGCCTCGACAAGACCACCCTCAGAGAGACCAGCCCCCTCCCGAAGGGTGAATGTCTTGGCAGGGTACAGGAACATAGCTCATGGGACCAAGGAGCAGCCAGTAGACAGTGATCCTGGCAGGTAGGTGGGGACTCCCAAGAGACCCACTGTTAAGGAGGAGCCAAGACAGGGAAGGGTCAGGGCAGACCATGTCCCCAACAGACCTGGAAGTCCCCTCCTCTGAAGGTGAAAAGACCATTGCAAAACCCAGCAGTCTGGGATGAACACCAAGGTGCACCAAGAGCAAGGCAGACAAGATGCTGGACCATTGAGAACAGGCAGTGCCCCCACCAGATGCCCCATCTGTGGGAAGAAGCACCAAAGGACAGAGAGAAGCTCCATGAAACCTGGTACTGGGTCTTCTTACCATCTGAAGGCATCACTCATGGTCCCACAAGGCCAGTGTCACCAACAGAAATGGGTCCAGGCTGGCAACCAGGACCCAACCCCCTCAGCCCCCTCTAGAGGAGGTTCATGAGAGAAAGCCGATGCCAGGTGGGTCAGAAAAGCAGCCCAGCAACCACCCATGAAAATTCCATGGCAGTAGGTGGAATAATGGCCCCTGAGGACATCCACATCCGAATCCTACACCTTGAACCTGTTTCCTTACTTGGCACACAAAACTCTGCAGCTGTGGTTGAAGGTCGGGCTTTGAAGTGTGGAGATGATCCTGGATGCTACAGGAGAGCATGAAATATCATCTCAGGGGTCCCTGTAAGTGAAAGAGGGAGACAGGAAGGTAAGTCAGAGAGAAATTCTAAGACCCTGTGCCATTGGCCTTGAAGATGGAAGAAGGAGCCACTCAGCAAGAAATGTGGGCGGCCTCTGGAAGCTGGAGAAGGCAAGGAAACAGATCCTTCCTCCCAAAGTTTCTCAAAGGAAGCACTCCTGCCCATACTTGATACTAGCACAGTGAGACCCACTGTGGACCTCTGACCTCCCAAATGGAGGATAATAAATCTGGGTTGTTTGAAGCCCCTAAGTGTACTGTGATTTGTCACAGCAGCATGGAAACTAATATGCACAGTTAGTGGCTATGAAGAGGAAAATATTACCAAACTGTCCAGATGCGGGTTCCTTTAAAATCTTGCCCGATAAAATTACCCACCTGAATGGAGCACTGTGCATCCCAATTGCATCTTTCTAAAAATAAAATAAAATATTATGGGAAAGGCAGACAGTGCTCTCAGATAACACATGTGTGTTGCAGCTCAGATCACATGAACCAATATCTGCATTTCCCATTGCTGCTCTTGGCGGTACATTCTAAATGCGGAAAAGTGGAGGGGACGATCCTCTTTTCCTCCTTGCACTGACTATGTAATGTTGGAAATTCAATGGTAGGCCATTCAAATAAGGATTCAAATAAGGATTCTGTGAGCTTTGGGAAAAGGACAGTCTGCTCCTCCATTAAAAAAAAAAAAAAGGAAAACATACCCCAAATAATAGAAAACATTTCAGAAAATGCCTTATACATAGTAATTAAGCATAGCTGAATTGCATGTTTTAATCAGAATGATTCCCAGAAGTGAAAACATGTTTTAATTGACTTTCCTGCTTTATCAGCCTCTTACTGGATTGTAAATTCTTTTAAGGAAGGTAGAAAGGGTACAGCCATAGCTGGAAGCATTTTATCCATCTGTCCCCAAACCAATCATTTCTACATTTATTTGGACTACATGGTTTTCCACCCATTGAAACCTAATCAAATTCTGTGGTTTATCTCTGTAATGGTTAGACTTTTATGTGAGGCTACACCAACAAAATTGAGGTCCTTAAAGAATGGAAAAATACAGTATATGGAAAATGTTTACTTTAACTTTATTACATCTTGGTCAGGCCAAACTCTGGACAGCCTTTGGTGCTTATCTGAGATAACTGTAGGATAGAAGACTGATTTGCAGTAGTAACCAACTCAGCCCAGCAGGCTTGGAGCCCAACCCTCAGTATTAATCCTCATTTATACTTAGCTGTGTGACCTTGGGAAAGTGACTTGGGCTTTCTAGTCTTCAGTTTCCCCTTTTACGATAAAAGACATATTTGATTGTTCACTAGTTTTGTCATGCTTTGCATCAGTAAACCAGAAGGGACACAGACAGGCACTCAATCTGTTCTCTTACCAAGAGGCATGGGTTCATCCAGCACTTGGCACATGGGAGAAAGCCAATAAACGATCTGAAATGGGGGCTCCTGGGTGGCTCAGTGGGTTAAGCGTCCAACTCTTGGTTTCAGCTCAGGTCATGGTCTCATGGTTCGCGGGTTCAAGCCCCACATCGGGCTTTGCAATGACAGTGTGGAGCCTGCTTGGGATTCTCTCTGTCCCTCTCTTTCTGCCTCTCCCTTGCTCATGTTCTTGCTCTCAAAATAAATAAATAAACTTAAAAAAAAAAAAGATCTGAAATGTGTGGTGGCATTATTTGCTCAGAAGTCTGCACCATGCTCAGTGGATAGCTGTTGTCGGAATGACTATGGCTTTTCCGGGTCAACAGTGGCTTTATTTATATCCGATGCTCCCACTGAGGCAGTTGGAATGTCTGGGGACTTGCCAGGCCCTACTCTCCAGCAAGGTACTCTGACTTTCTACAGACTAGCTGCTTCCAAGAGGGCTAAAGGAGACACGCCAGGGTTCTCCAGGCCTCGCTAGAAATAGGCAGTTCCGTTTAGACCAACTCTGCCATGTTATTGTTAAAGAAGAAAGGAAACATACTCCAGCCCTTGATGAGAGGACAGCAAGCACATGTAGGGAGAGAGGGCTGGATGACAGTCACCTGCACATACCACCCACCCCATAGGTGATCCCTAGTTCTGCTCTTCCTACATACTTTACAGTAATAACCTCATGTGTCCCGAAGCTCAGGGAATTAGGCTCCCATGTATGTTATTGTATTCATTTCCTATTGCTGCTGTGACATATTAGCACAGATTTAGTGACAACACAAATTTATTATCTTATCGTTCTGGAGGTCTCAAGTCTGAAATCCGTTTTACCAGACCAAAATCAAGGCAGGGCTAGTTCCTTTTAGAGTTTCTAGGGGAGAGTCCATTTCCTTGCTTTTTCCAAACTGTTGGAGGCTTGGCACATAGCAACCCCATCCCTCCATCTTCACAGCCAGGACAGGTCAGGCTAGTCCTTCTCCCATGGCATCACTCTGACACTGACTCTTCTCCCTCCCTCTTCCTCTTTTAAGGATGCTTGAGATTATTTGGGACCCATCCAGATAATACAGAATACTCTCAAGGCCAACTGGCTAGCTACTGTAATTCCATCTGCTGCCTTAATTCCCCCTTGCAATGTAAAAGAAGATATTCATAGTTTCCAAGGACTAGGACATGGACACCTTTGGGGGCCATTGTTCAGCCTACCACAGTTATCATTTCCGGTGCTTGTTTTAAAGTGTTTTAATCACTTTGGATATATTTTGTTTCAAAAAATTTCCATAAATATGTAACTTCTCTGATCTGCTAAACTTGTTAGAGATATATAAAAGTCCCCCCCAAAAAATAGGCTTTGAGTGAGGGTCTTAGGGAATCCTGTCTGCAGAATGTTCATAAATTTTCATCTGGGGAAGCAGAGTGAGAAAGAGGGACTAGGACAGTTGAGGGTGGAGGTAGGGAAGGTAGGCGGAGTTCTGGGAACAGGCCTGCCCTTCCACCCAGTGTCTGTGTGTAGCTCCCAGGACCAAACCTGGACACCAGCACACGAAGGCTGTAATGCTGCCAGCCAACAACCCCGTTCTCAGAGCGAGAGTTTGTCCGGCAGGTGCTTCCAGCAGAATGTGTGATTCAGGTGCTTTAGAGGCTATCCACGTGACAAATGGAAATGCCAATTGGAAATGTCAAGTTGACATATGTCAGTTCCTTTTGCTTTCCTATTACAAGGGAAGCAGAGAGAATCCAAATACACCAATCCAAACCTGATCATTTAGTGAGTTCATTAAAGACAGAACTACATTATTCCATTGCCTAGAAAAATTAGGGGACAGAAAATCATACAATCAGCTCATGTTGCAGACAAACCTACTGCATGTGTAGCAGTGGAAGCAACATAAAGTATGTAAATGACTTTTAAAGGGGGGGAGGGCCACCAAACACCCTTGCCCACCAATCCTGCCATCTTACTTGTCTGCCCAAAACTGAGATTTGGTGTTCCACCTCATCCATTTAGTGTAGTTCATGTAACATGGGTGAGACCACTGACATTAGTGTAAAAACTACACATGGCATCAGCTTGGTAACTGGGGAACTTTCCACGGGACCTTGACTTTGCAGACCAGGGAGGTAAGGAGGCTTTCCAAAAAGAGGCTGTCAGACCACCAGACTCCTTAGGCTATCTGTCAGCAGCATGCTGGGGGATCACGACATCCTAATCAAACCTTATCGTACTCAGTGGTATGGGGCTCTGAGTCTTCATCTGACCTTCCACTTGGAGAGTTTTATGGGATCATAAAACTTGCTGAGCAGCCCACCAGACATCCCAGGCCCAGGCAGAGCATACATGTCTGAGACTCAAATGTATCTATTGGCAAACATGCCCAGTGATCTCTTCTGCCAACTTCCTGCTACCTTTGGCTTTGTTAGCCCCAGCCTGGTGTGAGCTGCTTCACCACTAAACCATCCACACATACAATCCTCTTTTATGGGTGACCCCAAGTTTCTAGCATTCATAAGAAAGGTGTTTCGGTTTGTACTAATGCTAATGTCCTGCTCCAGAGTATAGCACTGCAGCCCCTGATGATTAATCAGAAAGAGAAACTCCAGGCCTGCGTAACAGAGTCATTATTCCTTCCAATGCCAAATGCAAACCAGATGTTCTCAGTCCACCAACATATTTCTCTGCCCCCTACCTTTTCCATAGTCCTCAGGCTATGAAACAAGGTACAGCCCATTAACAGGACATTCTCTATCAATAAAGATGGGGTTGATAATCTAAAATGCTGAAGTGGTCCTACTATCATTAATTCAATCAAATGAAATGGATATTATGTTAAGCAATAACGGTTACTCAAGCTTCAGAAGTTTCAGAAGTCTCATCCCAAATCTACTTCTCTGAGTCCATTGCTGTGTCTATAAAGTGGAGATAAATAATCTTGGCTTTGATTGCTTCCTTCACAGTGATGTCCTTACAACATCGGTGAGATAACAGAAATGAAAGTTTCTTAGAAATCAACATTTCTCACAGAGCTAGAACAAACAATCCTAAAATTTGTATGGAACCACTTAAGAACCCAAATATCCAAATAAATCTTGAAAAAGAAAAGCAAAGCTGGAGGCATACAATTCCAGACTTCATTTTATATTACAAAGCTGTAGTAATCAAAACAGTATGGTACTAGCACAAAAACAGACACATAGATCAATGGAACAGATTAGAAAACCCAGAAATGGATTCATAACTATATGATCAACTAATCTTCAACAAAGCAGGAAAGAATATCCAATAGAAAAAAGACAGTCTCTTCAACAAATGGTGTTGGGAAAACTGGACAGCAACATGCGGAAGAATGAAACTGGATCATTTTCTTACATCATACACAAAAATAAATTCAAAATGGATCAAAGGCCTCAATGTGGGACCTGAAACCATAAAAATCCTAGAAGAGAGCATGGGCAGTAACTTTTTTGACATCAGCCTAAGTAACTTTTTTCTAGATATATCTCCTCAGGCAAGGAAACCAAAGGAAAAATAAACTATTGGGATTACATCAAAATAAAAAGCTCCTACACAGCAAAGGAAACAATCAACAAAACTAAAAGGCAAGCTACATAATGAGAGAAGATTTTGTAAATGACATATCTGATAAAAAACTCATAAAACTCAACACCCAAAAAACAAATAATCCAATTAAAAATGGGTAGAACACATGAACAGACATTTCTCCAAAGAAGTCAACAGATAGATGAAAAGATGCTCATCATCACTTACTATCAGGGAAATGCAAATCAAAACTACAATGAAATATCACCTCAAATCTGTCAGAATGGCTAAAATCAACAACACAAGAAACAACAGGTGTTGGCAAAGATGTGGAGAAAGGGGAACTCTCTTGCACTGTTTGTGGGAAGGCAAACTGGTACAGCCACTGTGTAGTATGGAGATTCCTCAAAAAGTTAAACATAAAATGACCCTACAATCCAGCAATCATACCACTGGATATTTATCCAAAGAATACAAAACCCTAATTCAAAGGGGTAATATGTGCACCCCTATGTTTATAACAGCATTATTTACAAAGCCAAATTATGGAAGCAGCCCAAGTGTCCATCAATTGATAAGTGGATAAAGAAGATATATACACACTATATATATATATATATATATATATATAGTGTGTGTGTGTGTGTGTGTGTGTGTGTGTGATGGAATATTATTCAGCCAAAAAGAATAATGAAATCTTGCCATTTGCAATGACATGGATGGATCTAGAGAGTATAAAGCTAAGGAAATAAGTTAGTCAGAGAAAGACAAATACCATATGATTTCACTTATATGTGGAATTTAAGAAACAAAACAAATCAGCAAAAGAGAAAAAAGAGAGAGAGATGGAGAGACAAATCAAGAAACAGATTCTTAATTAGAGAGAACAAACTGATAGTTACAGAGGGGAAGGGGTGGGGCGATGGGTTAAATGAGTGATGGAGATTAAGGAGTGCACTTGTTATGATGAGCACTGAGTGATGTATGTAATTGTCAAATCACTATATTGTACACCTGAAACTAATAAAACACTGTACGTTAAAAAAGAAAGAAAGAAAGAAAGTTTCTTGAAAAATGAAGAGGATTACTATGACCTTTATTTTAATACCTATGTGTTACTTACATGCTAGCAGTTCCAATAAAGAAAAAAATCACACCAGAGAAGTAAGAAAATAATTTGCCTCACTGGACTCACACTCCATGGTTTCTCAGAGGGCCTGGAACCTAATTATTCTTTAGAAAAATTCTCTGAGTGTCAGAAAGAGGTAAGGATTCCAAGGAGATATGTGTTCATGATCTTGACATAAACTTCAAGAGATCCTTGCCAGTTATGCTGTAATGTGGTTTATCTGTTAACTCTAAGAAAAAGATTTTTTAAATTAATTTACCTTGCCAGTTCCATCCAAGGTGGAGTGGTCTCATTTCCTTTCTAGTCCTCCCTCTTAAAAATAAAAAATTCCGGGCTAACACAAAAAGTCCAACATAAAAATTAAACATAGAATGACCTATAATCCAGCAACTCCATTTCTTGGCATATATGCAAAAGACTTGAAAGCAAGGTCTTGAACAGATACGTATATGCCCATGTTGATGGCAACACTATTCATAATAGCCAAAAAGTGGAAGCAATCCAAGTAGCCACCAACAGATGGGTGGAAAAGCACATACAATGGAATATTATTCAGCTTTAAAAAGGAAGGGAATTCTGATACATACTAAACCATGGATGAACCTTCAAACATTATGCCAAATGAAATAAGCCAGTCACAAAAAGAAAAATATTCTGATTCCATTTATATGAGGTACATACAGTAGTTAAATTCATAGAGACAAAAAGTGGAAATAGAATGGTGGTTGCCAAGGACACTGTTAAATAAGTAGAGTTTCAGTTTGGGAAGATGAAAAGATCTGGGTATATATGATGGTGATGGTTGTACATCAGTGTGAATATACTTAATTCCACAGAACTGTATGCTCAAAAATGGTAAATTTTATGTTATGTATATTTTACCACAATTTTTAAAAATCAAACATAGGGTCACCTGGGTGGCTTAGTCGGTTGAGCATCCAGCTCTTGACTTCGGCTCAGGTCATGAACTCATAGTTCATGAGATTGAGCTCTGCATTGGGCTCTGTACTGACAAAGTGGAGCCTGCTTAGAATTCTCTCTCTCTCCCTCTCTCTCTCTCTCTCTCTCTCTCTCCCTCGCTGCCTCTCCCCCACTTGCATGCTCACACTCTCTCTCAAAAAAAAATCAGACATAGACTCTGAATGGTGGAGAGAATAATGCAACTTCTTAGGGACCTTGAGACTTGAAGGACAACACAGCAGTGAAGTCCCTAGGTTTTCTTTAGGCTTCCACGTAATTCAGCCAGGGCACTGGAGAGGCCTGCAACATGGAACTACCAACAGGTGCAGACATAAAGCCCCAAGCCAAGCCTGATTCCTAGAGCTGTAGGACTGATAAAATGGCAATATAACAGAACAGAAATCCTTTTTGACAATAAATTGTTCTGCTCTAGCCAATATCAATGGAAAACACCCTTAAGCCCCCACCCTCACCACAGTGTCAGCAGAGTTGACTGGGGAGCTGAACTTTCATTTCCAACTCATCAGCAATGAGGCAATGCTAGCAGCTCTCCATTTCTTAACCCCCCACCCCCATCCTGGTATGAGTAGGGCTGAATAGGCTGAAACATCTATCCCTACCTGGACCTATGCACTATACATAACCAGGGTGGGTACCTTCTAAAAAAAGAAAACAAAATTGGTTCCAAAAATTCTAAACATAATACCCAAAATGATGATACAATTAAAAAAACAATTACAAATGATACAATTATAAAACAATTAAAAAAAACTACATATCCTAACAAGACCAGAACAATCACAGCATGAATAAGAAAAGGCAATTAACACCTTCTAAGAACATGACTCAAATGTTGGAATTATTCAACAAGGATTTTAAAGCAACAATTATAATCATTCTTCAATGAGCAGTTATGAACCATCATGAAAAAAAAATGAAAAAAACAAAATCTCACCAAAGAAATACAAGACATAAAAATGAAAAATCCTTTTTATATGTCAATTAAAAGTTTTTAAACATTAAGAAATAAATGAACACTTTAGAGCAGAAAACTAAAATAACTGGAATTTTTAAAACTCACTGGATGGTCTCAACATAAGCATGGAATGGACAGAGGAAAGGATCAGTGAACTGAAAGACGTGAAAATATATATTACCCAATCTAAACAACAGAGAGAAAATAGACTGGGAAGATAATAGGAACATCCTTAGGGACCTGTGAGACATAAAAAAAAAAATCTAACATTCATGACTTCAACGACACAGAATGAGAGAAGAAAAGAGTGTGGAGCTGAAAAATATCCAAAGAAATAATGGCTGAAAATTACACAGTGAACAATATAAATGTATAGAACTGAGCAAACCCTAAACAGGACAATCTCAAAAAAGCTCATGCCAAGACACATCATAGTCAAATTTCTGAGAACTAAAGAAAAATAAAACATTTTAAAAGTGGAGAAAAATAATATATTACCAATAGGGGAACAATGACTGAAATGATAGGATATTTCTTATCTGAAACCAATGGAGGCCAATAAGAAATGACAAAATGTTGTTAAGTACTGGATAAAAATAACTGTCTACCCCAAATTTTATCCCAAGTGAAAATGCCCTTCAGGAATGAAGAGAAAATAGAGACATTCTTGGATGAAGGAAACTAAGAGAATTTGTCATCTGCAGACCTACTCTTACAGAACAGCTTAAAGTCTTCCAATCACAAAGGAAATTATAACAGAAGGAGGCTTGGGACAGAGAATAATAAAATAGGTAAAAATGGGAATAGACTACCTTTCTCCTCAAGATGTTTTTAAATTATGATTGATGATTTCAGCAAAAATTATAACATTATTTAATGTGTGTTAAATTTATGCAGAAGAAATATTAAGAAAATTAGATTTAAAAATGGGAAGGATAAAAGCGCCAATTGGAAGTAGGGTCTCTACATTCTACTCGGTGACATAAAGTTGATACCAATAGAGAATGATCTATCATACATATGATCTTTATACATGTTGTAATACTAAGAGCAAGCACAAAAATAAAACAAAGTGGAAAACCACACACCATACAAACAACTCAGAAATACTACGAACAAACTAAATTCTAGATAATGTTTAAATAACCTTTAGGAAGTCAAGAAAAAAAGAAATTGATGAACAAAAAAAAAGATAATAAATAGAAACAAATAATAAAATGGCACACTTAAACCTTAACATATCAGTAACTACTTTAAATGTAAATGGTCTATGTACACCAATTAAAGGACAGATATTGGCAAAGTGAGTAAGAAAACATAACCTAACTGTATGCTGTCTATAGAAAACTCAATCTATTGTGATACAGTCAGCTGAAATGTTGATAGGAAAAGATACAGCATGCAGACATACATTTTTTAGGAACGAGTGGCTATATTAACACCAGATAAGGAGGCCTTCAGAGCATATAAAATTATCAGGGACAAAGAGGGATTTTACATAATGGTAAAAGGGGTGAAGTTGTACCAATTTTATTTTTTTTATGTTTATTTTTGAGAGAGAGAGAGAGAGAGAGAGCAAACAGGAGAGGGGCAGGAGAGGGGGGGGTGTCAGAGGATCCAAAGCAGGCTCCGTGCTGGCAGCAGCAAGCCCAATGGGGGCCTTGAACTCACGAACCGTGAAATCATGACCTGAGCCGAAGTTGGATGCTCAACCGTCTGAGCCACCCAGACACCGCAAGATGTAGCAATTCTTTTTTTTTTTTTTTTGAAAATTTTTTATACTTTATTTATTTTTGAGACAGAGAGAGACAGAGGCGAGTGGGGGAGGGGCAGAGAGAGAGGGAGACACAGAATCCGAAGCAGGCTCCAGGCTCTGAGCTGTCAGCACAGAACCCATTGCAGGGCTCGAACCCAGAACCGTGAGATCATGACCTGAGCCTAAGTCGGATGCTTAACCGACTGAGCCACCCAGGTGCCCCAAAATGTAGCAATTCTAAACGTGTATGCACCTGAAGCAAAAACTGATAAAATTTTAAAAAGGAATATACTGGGCACCTGGTTGGCCCAGTCAGTTAAGTGTCTGACTCTTGATTTTGGCTCAGGTCACAATCTTCTGGTTAGTGACATCAATCCCCAAGCCCACGTCTGCACGGACAGTGCGGAGCCTGCTTGGGATTCTCTCTCTCCCTCTCTCTCAGCCCCTCCCCTGCTTGTCCTCTCTCTCTCTCTATCAAAATAAATAAACAAACATCTAAAAAAATAAATAAATAGATGGGGCGCCTGGGTAGCTCAGTCGGTTGAGCGTCTGACTTCAGCTCAACTCATGATCTCATGGTTTGTGAGTTGGAACCCTGCATCAGGCTCTGTGCTGACGGCTCAGAGCCTGGAGCCTGCTTCGGATCCTGTGTTTCTCTCTCTTTCTGCCCCTCCCCTGCTCATGCTCTGTCTCTCTCTCTCTCTCAAAAATAAAAATAAAAACATTTAAAAATAAATAAATAATTAAAAATAAAGAGAAATATACAAATATTCCATTATAACCAAGGATTTCAACAATTCCTCAGGCAACTAGACACACACACATACACACACCAAAATCAGCAAAGATAGAGAAGAACTTGAATAACACCATCAAGCCACAGAACCTAACAGATTTTCATAGAACAAAAGCAGTATAATACACATTCTTTCAAGATGTGTGGCTTTCAAATAATTTTCTCTCAGTTCATAACTTGTATTTTCATCCTATCAACATTTCATAGTTGTGTGGCTATGCAAATCTATATATAGGATAAAATTGTATGGATCCACACACATGCACACATACAAAGACACACACACACACACACACACAAATGAATGCATGTAAAAAGTAGTGAAAATTGAAGATAGTCAGTAGTCTAGTCTAGTATTGTACTGTACTCATTTATTAACAAAGTACCACAAATTGAGTGGCTTAGAACAATAGAAATGTATTGTCTCACAGGCTAGAAATTTAAAATCAAAGTGTCAGGAGGGCCATGCTCGCCCTGAAACCTGCAGAAAAGAATCCTTCCTCACCTCTTCTTAGTTTTGCTGGTGGTTTGCTGGCACTCGTTGGCATTTCTTGGCTTGTAGCTGCATAGCTCAATCTCTGCCTATCATCATGTAAAATTCTCCCTATGTGTCTTTGTCTTTGTATGGCCATCATTGTGTAAGGACATTAGTCATACTGGATTAGGAGCCCAACTTACTTTTGATTTCACCTTAACTAATGACCTCAGCCAACCATATTTCCAAAGAAGTTCACATTCTAAAGTTATGGGGAGTTAGGACTCCAACACATATTTTGCGGGGGCGGGGGGGAGCAGACACAATTCAGCCCATAATACGTATCATGTCAATCTTGTATTTAGTATTATATACTACAGTTATATAAAATAGCACCACTGGGGGAAGCTGGGGGAAGAGACATGGGACTCTGTGAACCATTTTTTTTTTTTTTGTAACTTCCTCTGAGTCTAGAATTATGTCAAAATAAAAAAATAATAATTTTGCTTGATAAACAGAGATCAAGCTGGGATCTTACTCCATTCTCCATCTTCACTAATACATTTTTGGGCTTTACCTTTCCAACTGTATTTGACAAGGAATTAATTTTCTCGTGTATTTTTCCTGTGGTTTACCCTAAGTGCTTGCTGAGTATATGGCATATTTTTAAATAGGCTGGTCAGCAGCTTTGGGACTTTGTTTATATTTCTCTCTCATTGTAATCTCTCCTAAGAATTTCTCAAATAAATCACCAAGCCTCCCAAGAAATGATGGTGGATAATTTCTCAACCCTGCAGATGGGAGAAGCCACTATAATTTCAAAAAATGTTCACTCCTCTCTAGTCTCAAGTTACTGTGGTGTGGGCTTGAAGAAATAGCAACATTTTTTTTTTTTTACCTTCTTTAAGGAAACCTTGGAAGAGTTCCTGATCTTGAGCGGCTGGGTTTTGTTGTTCCTGTTAAGTTCCTGGAAATGACCTGATGGGAACCAGGAGCAGAGCTATGTGGAGTAGAACCCACTGGAGAGCCACAGGATCTAAGATTCTCCCTACTTTCTACTCACTCAGGTGCCTGGGGCCAAGGGGGCTGACCCTGCGAAGGATGTTTACCGTGTTTACTGTGGGCTCAGATTGTGTCTGAAGGATGGGACTCCAGGATGTAAGCCCATCAAGAAGTCAAACAGTAGCAGAGAGAACAATGAAGCTTTAATAGCTGTGATAAAAACCAACCCATGTGCTGGGTAGAGATAGAAGTAGGGACACTACACTAGTTTTCTACTGCTGTATTCCAAATCACCACTAACTTAGCAGCTTGAAACAACTTGTGTTTATTATCTCACAGTTTCTGTAGGTCAGATGTCGAAGCAGTGTCTCACACGGGCTGACATCAACGTATTGGCTAGGGTGCATTCCCTTCTGGAACTCAGGATCCACTTCCAAGCTCACGTGATTATTGGCCAAATTCAGTCCTTTGCAACTGTAGGACCCTGGGCCCAGCTTCCTGCCAGCTAGAGATTGTTGACTAGAGGTTGCTCTCAGCTCCTGGAGGTTTCATTCAGCTCCAGCCAGTGGTCTACCCACAAGCCCTCTTACTACGTGGAGGCTTACTTTCCCAAGGCCAGTAATAGGATCTTTCTCGCATTTGAAATCTCTCTTCAGGCAGGGCCCAGCCCCTTTTAAGGATTTAGATGATCTCTCTTTTGATTATCAAAGTCAACTGATTAGGAACCTTAATTTCATCTGTAAATTGACTTTTACCTTTGAAACCTGATCAGAGCAGTTAAAGCCATCATTTTCAGTATTGCTCAAGAAGAGGAGATTATTTAAGGTGTATATATTGTGGGTGGAAATTTGGGGGGCCGCTTGGAATTCTGC
The DNA here is from genome assembly GCA_028646485.1 of Cryptoprocta ferox. Taxonomy (NCBI): domain Eukaryota; kingdom Metazoa; phylum Chordata; class Mammalia; order Carnivora; family Eupleridae; genus Cryptoprocta; species Cryptoprocta ferox. Next base: position 45,501,713 of record CM053561.1, read on the forward strand.
CCACTAGAGGCATGGAACCCCAGGAAGGAGGCTTGAAATGCCAGGCCCAGCACTGATTGGAGTCCAGGCCAGGACAAATGGCAAAGTCACCTGCAGGAGGCAGAAAGGGGAAAGAAGGCAGAGCCTAATTCTAGCTGCGTTGGTTTAATGCAGAATGGGGCTGGGATAAGCTAAAACTCAGATGCTCCACACCAACTCAAGTCTTAAGACAGTGGACGTTGATGGCCACCAAGGGCTGTTCAGGAGCCCAGGGGTCATGCAGCTTGCAAAGCATAAGTAGATCCTGAGCCATACTAGAATTCAGCACGTAATCACCAAACCTTCTCAGAATAGAAGGCCAATGATTTCTCAGTGGTACAGATGGGAGAAGATACCATAATTCTCAAAAATGACTATTGTCCAATTAGTGTGGCCTGGACTTGGAAAAACAGTGGCATTTTCTGAGCCAGGTTGGGAAAGGCAGCTGTTGACATTCTTCACAAGCACAGGCTGGTTGAAGTCTTCAGATGTGGAGACTGGGAGACTCCTCACAGACTCAGATCCTGGGAACTGGGAAAGCCAGGCAGGTCAGAAACAGCCTTCCCTGAAAAGGGACTCTCTTGATCTCATGGATTTGGGGGAGCCTTCTTCTACCTGAATCCATGTAAAGAACAGTGCACTGGACTGAGTCACCCATGGTCCCTTTTGCTGGGGCAGCAGCACAGCGATAATGAGGCAACTAAGAAGATGCTATGACAAGAGCGCCTGGGTGGCTCAGCTGGTTCAGTGTCCAACTCTTGATTTCAGCTAAAGTCACAATCTCATGGTTCTGGGATTGAGCGCTGCATCAGGCTCTGCACTGGACATGGAGCCTTCTTAAGGTTCTCTCTTTCGCCCTCTCCTTCTGCCCCTCCCTGCTTCAAAAAAATTAAAAATAAAATAAAATACAGAAGATGCTATGACAGAGGCAAGAGATGGCCAAGGGGACATTTGTCCTGAGCTAGGAATCCACAGCTGCATGAGCATTGGGAGAATACAGTCTTCCCAGATCTTAATTTTTGTTTTACCTGCAGACAAACTGTCCTGCTGCCCCATATATGTGACTAAACTAAAAGCAGGCCAACATATGGGTTTTTTTCCACAGCCCTGTGCCAAAATAGTTAAGGCTGGCAAGTACAATTTGCTATCTCTAGGAGTTAAGACAAGTAAGATAAAGAAAGATCTCGAGTCAATGAAATCCACATTGAAGGCATGGTTGCCCTCAGATCTGTGCCCTGGCCCTCTCCATGCCTGTGCCCTTGGAATTCCTCAGCCAAGGTGGAGGCCAGAAGAGAGGAGGCTGTGGAGGATAAGCCACAGGAGCAGAATGCAGGGACACAGAGGGGCAGGAAACAAGGCCCTACTGGGGCAGCACTAGCAGGACTGGGTCTCAGGGTCCTGCACCTCTCAATCCTGTCCCTACTCCCCCATTCCCAAATGCCCCCTAACCCATACCTCCTAAATCAAGGCAGCCAGTGCAGGCCAGGTACCACAGTGGGGCCTCCAAATGTGGCCTACGGGCATGGTCTCCAAATCCTAAAACTGTCAGGCTCAGGACATTGGGAAAAACACAGGAAACTTTAAAAAGGACGCTAACCACATGCTTTCAGTGTTGTTATGCTGAATGAACATTGATGGAATGGGAACCAAATACATCAAAGTCATGAGTGGGGCCATTAGAGGAAACGGAGGGTAAGTAAGTCACCACCTGTGGTCGTTATTAGCACTGACATAACAAAATACCTCAGACCGGGGGTCTTAAACAACAGAAATTTATATTCTCATAATTCTGGAGGCTAGATTCTGAGATCAAGGGTTAGCATCTTCTGAGGTTTTCTTTCCTGGGCTCATAGATGGCCATCTTCTTCCTTTGCCCTCACATGGTCTTTTTTCTGTGTGTATCTGTGTCCTACCTCTTCTTTGTTATAGACACCAGTCATAGGGGACTAGGGTCCATGCTAATGTCCTCGTTTTTCCTTAAATACCATTCTAGGAACTTATCTCCAAATACAGCCACATTCTGAGGTACTGGGGGATAGGACCATAGCATGTGCACTTTGTGAGTACACAATTCAGCCCTGGGAACACCAAACCTGGAAGTATGGCACTAGTCAGTGGCTCACCCCCTATACACCTGCACCCCTTCTCCAACATCCAGCACCCTTTTGAACATGACAGGAAGCTGCTGGGGGGCAGTGGAATATCTCCAGTCACCTGGAGAGCTAATGTTCCAATGGATCTATGATTGTAATCATGACAACATGCACATCAGAGAGCTTTATGGAACAATAAGACAGAAGTAAACCCAGAGGTCAGTTCGCTAAAACACCCCATGACATTCCACTGACCTGGTCATTTCTCACGGATGGGACTCTGGTGTGGGAAGGATGAGATGGAGCCATCCTTTAACCAACTAAAAATTTCCAACAGAGGACAAATGTGAGGGATGATTTGGCCTCTCTTCTTCACTGGACACCCCACAAGTTGCCCTGGTCCCACACAGAGAAACCCACTGGGGTAGGCAAGACGCCCAGAAGGGGATGCATGGTGGGTACACTGAGCCAGTGTGAGGTGACAGAGTGCATGTCAGTAGGGCCCAGAGCATTATTTGATCCTAATTATTGGGTCCACAAATCAAGGCAGCAGCCATGGTCTGTCCTTCAGTTGGAAGAACCTGGGGCCAGATTCGAAAGACCAGAGAGGCAAAGACCCTTGTACCAAAAGACTGCATATCTTTCTGGGGCTTCCCAGCAGGGAAGCAGCACAAGTCTGCAGAGCTGCTGCTGCACTGGCAGCCCCGCCCTATCCTTGGCGGTACCCCATCTCCAGGCCATCTGATCAGATGAAGGCATCTGAGAAGTTAGAGTCATCAGAGTGACTCTTATCCCTGAGCACCTGCTCTGAGAAGTAGTCTCGTGGCAAAGGGAACCCCAGAAAACCTAGCCTTTCCCAGATGTGGGATGCCAGCCAGGCCTTATTAGGCTCTGACTCACCCATCGGGGGCCCTCCAATGGGATATCAGCTTGAAGATCATGAAGCTCCCAGACTAGCCTGTGTTCTGTGAGAACCTGAACTTGAAAAGAAGACTCAGACCTAATCCCTGGCCCTGCAGTTGGGCCTCAGTCAGAGTTCTGCTGCCGAGCAGAACCACCAGGACCTAGGTCAGACATTTACTGCAGAGAGTTGGCCAGATATAGTCCATGCGAGGGTGCTGCCCCAGCATCTTCTGCTGCAGCCTGGAGCATGCAGGACAGGCAGTTGGGGAGGGATGAGAGACACGAAGTATGGGAAGCAAAGACAACCAGGACCTCCTTTCAACAGTGCCAAACCCTGAAGGATCAACTGGAGCCATTCTGATCTCTAGTCAGAGAGGCAGGGGCAGGAGATGCCAAAGGGTGGGGAGAGTGCTGGTGGCTGCCCCACTCAGAGGCGGCAGGCCAGCGGGTGGGTGATGACAGCCTGCACTGACCTGGAAGCAGGAAAGCTGCTCCTTCACGGCAGCCTCCCATGTCTCATGCCAAGTGCACTCCATGCTCACTTGGAGCAATTCAGAGCAGAGAATTTGGAGGAATAGTGTTCCAGCTTCACTAAAGTGACATGATATGAATCCACCCAACAAGAATACATTATCAGTCTAGAAAGCGATCATTTCTTCTAGGAAGACAGAGTCCCAGAGCTCTGGGACAGAACTATAGGGCATTCAAGTGCCCTAAAAAAAAAAAAAAAAAAACGAGATCCAGGGCCCAGGAAGGCTCCATGGAGGTGACATCTAAAGTGAGGTGACCTCCTGAATGTGGGGGCTCAGATGCAGGTGGTCCAGAAGGTCTTAGGGTGAGTCACAGGCAGCAGCACAGAACAGGAGCCAGGGGTGGGCAGAAGCAGCTCAGAGAGGCCAGGGATGCAGAGATGAGCCTTCTGTTTCCTCCCGCAGGGCAAATAACCAGATGTAAAAAATGTTTCACAGGCCATGCAGTTTCCTACTCCCTTGTGTGAAATTAAAGTCTCCGGACTGGAATCACAGTATCTTTTTTTAAGATCATGTTTCAGATGGTCCATTTTAGGTCTTGAACTCTCCCTGATACCTTACTTTATTTTTCCCCAAATTTTTTACTACACTAAGTAAATATTAAAACACAAATGGAGCTCAGATCTCCTTTCATTATTCATCAACTGTAGATGCCTTAAAACTTGAAGGGATTATCTTTTGCCTGCAGCCCAAATAAGGTTGACCTCCCTTTCTTTGTCTTTTCTCCCTTTCTACCTCTTTCATTCCCTCCCTCCTTTTTATCAGTACCTCTTTAATTTTTCATTTTTTATTGCTTCATAAACCAAAAACCAAAAGGTTATCTTAACAGTAAAGGACATGTAACAAAAGTAAAGCAGCAGACATATTGCCATTCAACTATGACAAGAAAAAATGTTTTCTGAGCTTTATGTTCCCCCACCCCTAGTGCTGTCCACATACATCCTCTGTTGTACCTGGTGCTCTCAGCAAGGGGTCTAATTTTGTACTTTGTTTATTCACTTGATAATGTCATAAAGATGTTTTCCACTCTGCCAAATCAGCATGCCTGTTATCATTCACAACAACCTTGTGGTTTTTGAGGAATGGTAGGCACCATTGGTGTTGGGAGTTGTGGAAGAAAGTGCTTTAGCCTGATCATGATCCAGAGAGAGCTGCCCTTCTAGTCCTTGTACACAGTGATGGTCAGGTGCAGAAGAATTCCTTTGCCATTCAGAAACCTACCTCTGAGTGTGTCTGAGGTGAGAGAAAACTTGAGGAATTTTCTCTAAAGGGGTACAGGGCAGAGAGAGTGGTGGCAGATGTGCTCCTGGGTGTTTCCCTAATCACATCTCATCACTCCTACCGGAGACATGTGACCCCTCAAATCCCTCCCCAGAGCAGCTCACCAGGACCTACAAGGTTTTTGTAGGAAAAACCTTGAAAAAGAGGTTTTTGTGATCCTCATAAGGAAGATCTTGAGAGAAATTCATGCACAAAGGAAAGAAAGCAAAATAATATTTTGTTATTAAATTTTGCACATGAAACACAAAACTATAGTTTTATAACATGCCCTTTTAAAATGCTAAACCTGGAGCAAAAAAGGCAGGTGACATATAGAAATCAAAAAGTAAAATGGCAGATACAAATTCAACTATATCAATGATATTAAATATGAATGGATTAAACAATCCAATCAAAAGGCAGAGAATGTCAGATTGGATAAAAATAAAACGGTTTTATGCTGTCTATCAGAGATATACTTAAGATTCAAAGATATGAATGGGCTGAAAGTAAAATGGTAGAAAATATATACCATGCAAACAACAACTATAATAAAGTGACTATATTGGTATCAGGCAAAACAGACTTTAAGAAACAAAATGTTACATTTAAAAAAAGAGGGACATTTTATAATTATTAGAAGATTAATCTATCAAGAGGGCATACCAATTATCAACATGTACTCACCTAACAACAGAGCCTCAAATTGCATGGAGTAAAGCTGATAGAAATGGAGGGAGAAATAGACAATTCAAGGATAATAGTTGGACTCTGTTATGTCAATAATGGATGGAATGGAAGAAGATCAACAAGGAAACAGAGAACTTGAATAACACTATAAAATGCAAAACTTTCATGAGTAAAAGGAACTTCTTAATGCTTAAGAGAAGAAAAGTATATTTCTAAGGGTGGCGTGGAGGAAGGCGGGGGTTCTAAATGGGGGTTGGGAGATGTAACCTTGAGTCCTGCCAGGTCATGCACAAACTAGGTGGCTTAGAGCCATTTACTAGAAGCCTCTGAGCCTTAGCTTCCTCACACATTAAATGAGGTAAGAATGCACCATTCACAGAGCTTTTGTGGGGATTTCTAAAACAAAGTACATTAAGGAAATTACTTCCTAGGCTGCAGAGTGCTCTCCAAATGAAAAATAAGCTGATCATGGGCCTGTCTATCCTAAGAGCCATTCCAAACATTTTCCCTCTCTGCTTTATGGAGATGGAGCTTCAGGGAAGGAGGGAGTTGACCATTTTAGGCTGTGTTGTCTGGACTTTTGTGGCAGCTGGTTTGTGGCAGGATTTGCCCACAGAGAGATACTGGTAGAGAGAGTACAAGAAAGGGAGAAGCCAGGGTATTTCTCCATAACCACTTCCCCACACCTACGTGATGTCTCTGGCAATCTGCCCTAGGCCTCCAGCTCCTTCCAAGCAGGCCAAGCTGCCAGTTTCCCTATGACCATTGAGCTTGGACCTCAGTAGCAACAACTACCCCCTTGGTTCCTCCAACCCAGGGAATTTATCGATCCCTTCAATGTCTCTGTGCCCTGACTTGCAGCTACCTTATCACCTGGGTAACCAGATCACTCTGTTATAAATATTTAGAATGGCCTCTCTTCCCCTGGGTGATCCTAGGATGCTTAATAAGATTTTATTTACAAACTAGGAAAAGAATAAAGTGTGAAGATAGAGATCCTGTCTTCATTTCAACCAATAGATACTGGGTTTCTGTTATTTGTTAGATCTCAGACCAGGAGACAGAGATGAAGCAGCCAGAACAGGGGACTAGGCTCCTGAAAGCATAGTCTTACTCCTCTTCGCCCTGGTGGAGTCTGGCACAGAGTAAGTGTCAAGTTCAAAAGACTATTTAAACAATATTGGCACTCACTGCTTGCACTCTGTGTGCAACTTCTTGGCCTCCTTTACGTAAATTTTGTATTTAATCTACACAACACCCCTGAGAAACGGAGGCAGCTAGCATAGCATAGTGCAGTGCTAGGAAGCCAGGGGAATAATAGAAAGCCCATGTGCTTTACCATCCCCCTCTGCTATGTCAAACCCTATGAGGGCACCAGCCGGCCAGCCTCCTCCCTCCAATCTCCTGCAATATACAACAAAACCAAAGCAAAATGCAGACAGGGACATTTGGGGGACTTTTGTTTGGGATCACTCTTGGATTCCAAATGTGCTATACCACATACTATTAAAGACTGAGTTTCCCTGAGCAGCTGTTTGGATGTGCCTTAGCCCCAGATGAACAAGGTGCCTACATGGGTTTTAATTACATGGCTGCACCCTTTCTTTTTACATACCAAGTGACCTACAGGCACAGAGCCGTGGGGACAAGTCATAGGGCATTGAATGTGTCCAATGTGACTAATGACTTGGGACATTCGAGAACATTTCTGTACTGTTTACATTAAAAGAACATGTATTTTATTTCATAACATAGAACTGACATTTGACATGTTGAGTCAATGCAAGTCACTGGTGCAGTCCCTGAATTATAGCGACAAGTAATTAGTCCCTAGAGCCCTATTGCTCCAACCATTTTCATTTATCTTCTTTCAGATGACAATGTCGGGTTTTCTTTTTCTAAATCTTAGTGCCCACAAACACCCCCACCCCCACTGCATCCTTTCCCACACACACGCCCAACACTTGTCCGTCTCTAGACTCAGTGAGACCACACAACAATAACCTACCTCACTGCAGGGTTTTAGGTCTGATGGCCCTGCTGCCCCCGAAATCCTCACAGGGTTAATTTTCCCTGAATTGGCAACTTGATTCTACGTACTGATAATGCTGACTCCATTTCACGTTCTGGCTTCTAGTAGTGTTGTCACTGATCATCCAAATACTTTAAGTTCTGTACAGAAAAGAATGACATTTTCCCCAGACCAGAATGCAATGCAGAGACCAGTCTCAGAAGCACATGTCCAGAAGTACAACTTTCCTGTTCATGTAAAAAGGAAACCAACTTTTCTTGGATCTGGTTGTAAAAGCTCAAGGCACCACCGACGGGGACGGGGAAGTACCTTGGTGATTCACAGAATAGGGGTGCTCTCGTTTCCAGTCTAAACAACAAGTTCTACTTTGTTAATGGACTTAGGTTTAAATTACTGATAAATATGACAGAAACATTAAAAGCTCAAGAATGTGATTGTCTTTTTAAGTCTTAGAGACTTAAATAAGACTTAAATAAGGTATAAGGTAAATATTTGCAATTTTTTTAAGATTTGGGTTTGGGTTTACTGAGGAAGGGAAATATAGTCATTGATTTCAATTTTTCCATGCAATAAATTTATCAATTCAAACAAATTGAGGGCAAGGACATTTTAAATCAACTTAATTCTGCGTTCAAGAGTATTTTAAGCGTTTCAAATATTTCCAAGTTCACACGGTAACTCAAACCAGGTTGGCAAAATGTTTCCTTTGTTAGAACAAAGAGGTCTTTAGTGGTGATTTGTGGATAGCAAAAGAAGTTGCTCAGATTCTGAGGTGGTTTCTGACAGACAGAAACAGGGAGAGTGTAATGCTGGAGCTGACATTTTCACGGGAGCAACAAGGTCATTCCCAACAAAGAGGGTGACATTCAAACAAACATGGAAACAGAAAGGTGGTGGATTCAGAGGATGGGATTTCTGACTTGGTGAGCATACAGAAGGGAAAGTGGAGCTGAAATGAGAAGGAAATTGGGCTCAGGCCTTTTCCTTATGATCACCTTGATTTTATGAGGAGCACCTTCAAGAAAAGAACCATGTAGGTAAACTATTTAATGAGCACTATTTTGACCTGTGCTCATTCCTAGAGCTCAATTTTCTTTTTCCCTTGAAAGCTATAAGACACATGGTGTGCACATCTGGGTTGACACAGGCAGAAAAAGTGGAGCTGGACTTCAGACCCAAGCACACCCAAGCTGGGGTCCCAGGTTGGGTGTTGAACCCTAAAAGTCGTTCTGGGATAGACTAACATATCCTGAGGGCAGAGCTGGTGAGATAAAAGGTGCCCAGAAGTGAACGATGGGTAACTGCATGGATGGGTCCGGATAGGTGGTGGCCTGAGCTGGGACTAGCTCTCAGAATAGAAGAGTTGTCTCTTGAGGCAAGAGAGTCAGCCCTTCAAAGGGCGTCAAAGGCTTGACTGGCGGCTGAGGAACCAGAGTGACAAGACAGAGAGATCAGGATAAAGTCTTTGACTTCACAATCCCTGACCCCCAAGGCAGCTGCTGGAAGCTGCCATGATAGCTAAGAGCCACAGGGAGGTAGGGCTCTTGTTGGGATGCCCACTCACTGACCGAGGCTGCTCCCAGAAGAGCAGTGAACCTTGCCAGGCTGGGAAACTCAAATGCTTGAAAGTCTCGGATATCCTCTACCTTCCAAGACAGTTTCCCCCCATGGAAATAAGCCTCGGAACATTTTGTTTGCTCCCTTGCTATGAGCTTCGCCAAGAAGAGATATAAAGGAAACCTCCCCAGTCCATCCCATAGAATTTCCAGACTGAAGGTTCAGACTCACTGAACTGCACCCACATCCTCCAATCTGTAACTTGTAAAAGCAGCCTTATGGCGAGTATTAGCCACACTGCTAGGAAACACTGCATGTTGTAAAGAGAAAGTCACTCATCAGACCCTGTTATCACAACCATTTCCTTTGATTCCACCTCAAATTCCAAACATAGCTTAGCCTCTGTGGTTACATGATATATATGGTGGTGCATGTGTGTAAGTGTGGGTGTGGGATGCAGTCTTTCATTGCATTATTTCTTCAGACCTTGAGATAAGATTAAAAAGCTGCCATTCAAAATATAGGCCTGGATGGCAAGATGTGATGCTCACCTGGATGTTTTGGGCCTCCATGGATTTAAAGGACTCTCAAGATATATCACTTCTTACAGTCAATCTTGAGTTGGGCTTCCCTCATCAGTATGTAGCTCTATCTTCATAAATTACCTCCCTCACAACACAAGATTCCTGTGCATTCATCGCTCTGTTTGTCCCCCATAAATCAATTGCAGGCCCGTTTAATTATCCCTCAGCAATTTTAAACAACCAACATTTTTAATGAGGCAGAGAACGCATAAGGCCAGCAAATAGAGTTTTAAGGGTCCACTGTGGGTCACTCTGTGTATATTTTTCAAAGTCAGGCATTCCTGAGATAAGTCACATATTACCCAGATCTCAAGGCTTGGCCAATGTCCTTTCCCACTGTGTGACCAGTGAGACCCTTGGCCATCAGCAGGCTGCTTTTTGTCAATGGCCTTGAAGTGTGTCAGTTACTATAAACACACATGATGAATGGGTGTTATGGTTATGAGAGGAATTCAGTCACCTTGGCTGAGGCTATGAACGTGGCAGAGCTAAGGATAGCTGAACTGAAGGGTTATGCCTACCACCAGAGCCCATGCTGTTCGTGTGTGAGTGCCATTAATGTTAAGGCCTTTTCCTGAAATTCACAAATTCCTGCATCTGGTTTTAAAGTCAATGTGATGTCTCAGAGAAATAGTCCCCAATCCCCTCTCACATATAGGAAACATCCTCATGATTCTTTTGGAAGATGAGCCTAGCTTCACTGGTTCTGCCTCAATGAGGAAAAGCCCTTACCTGTGGTCCCAATCTGCCATACCAGCAGCACCTTCTCAGGTGAGTGTCTCCAGTTGGTCCTGAACCCCAATATACATGGCTGGGAGGTCCCAGGTGACAGTTGTGTTTGTGCAATGGTGATTTCCTGGGTCCAAGCTGGGAACCATGGAGAGACCCTAGGGACAATGCTTGCAGCTGAATGGCCAGCCCATAATCTAGGGAATGGACAAGTCTGAGTAGGAGGGAAAGAGGTAAAATAGAAGTGGCAATTGGGTACAAGGTCCAAGAGGACAAAGGCACAAAGGAACAAATAGATCCTTGAGAGCCTTTCTGGAAATCTTTTTTTTTTTTTAAGAACATTCTTATGACCATAGAAATGGGAGCAATTTCAAGAAGACAAACTTATCTTCTGCCCTAGCAGACCCCTACCACCACCACTGCCTTCCCTCCACCGCCTGCCCCTTCTTCCCCATCTCTTCCTGTGCCCAGACTCCGTGTTGAGCTCTGTATATGAAATATCTCAATTAAACATCAAAACAATCCCATTTTAAAGATGAGGAAACCAATGTATTGAAGTATTCAACAACATGCTCAAAGGCACCCTGACCTTCGAAGAGCTAGATTTAGAGCCCAATCCAGTCCTGTTCCAGACCCCAGCTTTGTTGCACCCACGGCACACTGGCCCCTGTTCTGGAGTGAAGGACATGAGATCCTTAAAACCATGTCTCTGTGTTTGCCTCAGCCAGCCTCTATGAACTTGAACCTCAATAGCTTCTTTTCTAATTAAGGAGAGTGTTACAAGAGTGGTTCAGAACAGAGCTCTAAAATCAAATGCAGTCAGTTAGAGTCTCAGCTATATGACCTGGGAAAAGGCATCTAAGCATTTCTGTGTCTCAGGTGAGTCATCTTCTGGGTGGGAATCATGGCAGAACCTAGCCCAGAGGGGTTCTAAAGATCACTTAGGCAAAGAACTTAGAAGAGAAGCTGGCTCACAACAAACATTCTAAAAATTGGCTGTTATCAGTAATTAGTCCTTCATGTCCACTCTGTCCTGTTTCTTCCTCCAGTTCTCCAAGAGAACTGCAAAGAGCTTGGGCTTTCTGTCCATTTACAGCAGTTACTGATTATGTCACAGCTGTTTACCCATGGCCCAAGGATACTGGGACAAGTTAGAAGCCTGCACAGGAATCCAGGAAATTGTTATTTTGATCTTTAATGTGAGTTTTCTTGCCAAGCTAAGTAACCTTTGTAGGCCCTGCAATATGTTAACATTTAGAGGAAGAGTTTATGAACTGCTCTAATCCATTTTTAGTAAAGCCCATTACCTCCAAATACAGAGTCAAGGTTCCAATTAAAGCTCTCCATTAGAGAATGAAAGTTATTTGCCAAACCAGGAGAAAACACAATTTCTCATAGTTCTAAAGTTTATCTTCCCCAAAATGACTATCTCCTCATAGCCTTCATAGGCGAGCAATCAACTTTCTCAAAGTTTCAGAACATCGACTATGAAATGGAGAGTTTTCTGGAAGCCTGGATAAGGCAGTACCTCCTCCCTAAGGGATCTCAGGTGGCAAATGGGACACACACTCACATTCTCAAATAATCACTCTAGTATCCTAACATCTGAAGCCAAGGTATGTCCAACGTTTTTGGAGAGAGAAAAAAGATCCTAATTTCTTTGGTCTCGAAGCCCATAGAAGGCAGGCTTCTTAGTGAGAGGTTGTTTCGACTGGGATTTCAAGTTTTTTACAGTTTTGCTGGATGACAAAGACAGAGAAACATTGCAGGCCAAGTAAATGGATGTGCAAAGATACAGAGGCTGAGAACTGTGTGAGTGCTTGGTGATGCTGAGGCACTGTGAGTATGTGTCCCAGAGACCGCAGGCTGGGGTGCAGAGATAATGCTGTAAACGTGTTCTGAATCCCCTGTTATAGAGTTTAGTTTATTCTGACAAGTGCATTTCACTTGTGACAATCCTCTGTGAAACCTCCTGCCCCTGCATTTCAGGCTTTGAAAACCACATAGGGAGCAAGCACAGAGCAAGCAGGGCACAGTGGACGCCGAGCTACCTGGCCAATGGGCTACATACATGCTTCTAGTGGCTGTGGTTATGCTACCCACATTGGTAGTGCTGGCTTTAGGAGAATGTTTAGGTCTCTTTGATTGCTCTTTCTTGGTCTCCTTGATTTTATATTCATTCCTCCCTGCAAAGTGTGTCCTGAAGCTCCTTGCTAATCCGGCAGGTATGACTCCCCTAATTAATGGGACCAGTGATCTTTGTTAAGGAGTAAACTCTTTTCCCAGATTCCTTGACCTCCTCAAAGTTCTAGGATGGTAGATATTACCAATAAGCTGTTTCCAAGGACAGAGCTGTGCAGCACCTTCCTCAGAGCCCCACAGACCTAGTAGACTGTCTGGAGAAGTGGAATGAAGACCTTTTTCCTCTAGTCTTCCTAATAGAGAAACTATTTGTGGCAGCTGGCTGCTATCCTCTGCTCAGGATAAAGAGCACCAGAAAAAAATACAAACGGGACTCAATTCTAAGATACCTGAATTCTGCCTAGCAACATAGGGCATTGCATTTTGAGATGGGAAATGGGAACCTAGGGGTCCTGTTCATTGCAATGACCCTTGGCTTCTGGAAGTAGGGAGTGCTCCCCAGCCAGGTCAGTCGAGCAGTTGGGAGTCCTTAGGAACATCCTCAGCATTGTTCTGTTGCGGGCTCTCCAGGCCATATGGAAACCCAGAGCAGTGTGCTGAGTTCTTTAGGCAGACCCTGCAGGCTGTTCAGTGGGCTGAGAGTGAGGTCAGGAGATACTTCACGATGACTGCTCTATGCTGGTCACTATGTGTCTGTCCCTAGTATGAGGAGCCTGAGTCTCTGTCAAGCTGTGTCACCCAGAAATAATTATGAAGCCACTCTGTGGTTCAGATGTTCCTATCTACTGTATGAAAATAACATACCTTGAGCAATGCATTTGTGTCTCTAACAATTATTCATTGCACACACATGGTACCTTAAGCTTATAATCTAATAGAAATAAAAATAAATAATTTCAGTATAGGCTAATATATGCAGTACTAGACATGTCGTGTGATAGGAATTGTTACAATGGGGTAAGGAGATTCCCTCCAGGCAAGCAGGGAAGTAAAGAGGGAGGTTGGATAAACTTCCCCATCGAGTGAGGCATAAACAGGCTGTGGATGCCTGAGTAGGAGTTCTCCAGGCAGAGTATGTCCATGCAGAGTAATTCCAGTAGAACACACATTCTGTTGTCCAGACCTCAGAACCATAGAGAATGAAAGAGAATGCTATTAACATTTGTGCTTGACTGATAGACATAAACCTGGGCTGTCCTGGACCAGCTGGGTCATAGGTTCATCCTACACCTAGGCATAGTTACACAGGCTTAGAGGCTTAAATTAGCATCTTTCGGATTTGGGCTACAAGTATTTATTTGAAACCCATGGTAAATTCATATGATTAGAGCCCAAGGGGGCTCCAGGTAAGGTGACACTCACCAGCTTCATGCCTCCACTAAGGACCCATGTGCCTTTTCTGTGTTTTGCTGTCATCAGTTTCATCCCAGGGCTGCCTCTCTGTCTAGTCTCAAGATAGCGACCAGTGGCAGTGGAGCCACAGGCTTCACTATTCACACCCAGCAAGACAGAGAGAGAGAGTGAAACTCCTCCCCAAAGTCACCTTCCCTTCAGTCTCTCTGCCCACTCCGGACCAATTATGGAGCAGGGGGACATCAAGTGTAAAAAGGTTTAAAGGGACACAGCCCTCCTTGAAGGAGCTGGCAATTCAATGTGGTTCTAGGAGGAAACAAGGGGAAAGGACTGGGTTTGAAGTAGGTGGTCAACAGTGTCCATAGCAAAGGCATTTAAGGGTTGCTAAAGCTTAAGATAGAGAGAGAGGTAATGGGGAGAGTTGATGAACATGTGAGGAGAGACAGATAGGAACAAATTCTGAAGGATCTTGTCTGCTCTGTAAGTATGGGATGTCATAGCAGATTTTATGATAAGTTCTGCACTTTTAGAAAACTCATTCTTGGGACCATGTGGTGGGTGGACCAGCAAAGGGCAGACTGTAAGTAAGGAAATGCAGTCAAGCTATGGCAATAGTTCAGGTGAGGGATCATGTGGCAGGAACACTGAAGGTGAGGAGAGATATTCAGATACTTCTACATCTGAAGGAACACATGGGGGAATTCAAGGGCAATCCCTAGAATTCTGGATCAGGGAGCTGGGTAATCATCCCCACCATCAACAAAGTTATGGAATACAGAAAGATGAGCATGTTTTTTGGTGTGAGAGGCTACAGACTTGATGACTTTTGAGTCTGAAACAAGTTGAGCTTGAAGTACCTTTGGAATACATGAGAGGACAGATGTAGGGTTCAGGAGAGAGTCAGAGCTAAGAATATCCCTCTGAGAGTCATCAGCTTGCGGGTGGTAGGGTCTCAAGGCTGAAGGTGATTAAAGATAGGTACTAGGGAGCACTGACATCTAAGGGCTGGCTGTGTCTCCTTGGTCATCAGCTAAGAGTGAGATGGGAGGATTAAAGCTACGGGTGTGGAAAAGGTCTGAAATAGTCTTTTAAGGAATTAGGAGAAGGATCTTCCTCATGGTAGGATCCTATGAGAGCAGCAATTCTATCAATTCCAGACAAGACTGGAGCCAAGACTTTCTGCAGTCTGTGTCTTCATCCATGGACTCACGCATCTGAATCTGGGTTAACTGTTCTCTGCTCTGAGCTCCCAGATCTGGATTTATACCCACCTCTGTTGTGATAACTATAACAAAGGGACATTTTCTGCATGTCTCCTTCATTGCACGGTGGGCAAGTTAGGGTCAGGGGGTATCCTTTCCTCACCTCCGTGTCCCTGTAGTATGCAGGTGGCCATGCACACAGTAAATGCTTGATAAATATTTGATGCTTGAGTGAATGATGAAATAGATGCCTATATCAAGGGTTCTGTTAAATTGCAGCATGTCTGGCAGACTCGGTTTTCTTGCCATACATGCCCAAGGCCATTATGGTGTTTGTTTGTGGCCATGAGGAAGGGCACAAATCCAGAGGCTCAGATAACATCCCCTGCTCATGGGGGTGCTGAGGTATCAAGGCTCCTCCCTTACCCTGCTCAGCCTCCCTCTCTAACCACAGACTTAGGAAAAAAAGCCAGGATGCTATAGGAATCATGGCCCCAACAAACTCTCATCCTAGCTCTAACAGGGCACAGTCCAAGTGCAGCTTTTGTTTCATTTTCAGTCAGAGTGGGAGGCCCAAAGTGGCCCTGAGCAAAGCCATGGCCCAAGAACACAGACATAGTGAGTTTTGCACAATGTGGGAGCATTTGAACACCTGAAACATATCTTTCTTGGAAGACTCTCAACTCTCTGAGGACTTTTAATAAACATCAAATTACTTCACATGGTATCAAGGCTCCTCGTAGCCATACTTCTAATGGCCAACCACTAGGCTCATTTTGAAGATTCCTTGTTTCCTATAGTTCAAACCCCAGGAGACCATTCTCTTGCCTCCTCCAGGCTTTTCTACATGATGTTCCTTACTCCTAGAATCCTACATTGGGTGCAGTGGTCACATCCTCAAGGAACAGCCCTCCAGTCTGGGTTAGATGGCTGCCCCCAGAATGTCTCCACTCACAATGCTGAATATAATGGCCTGTAGGTATGAAATTGCAAGCTCCTTGGGAATAGCTTCCTTGTTGTGCTTTTCATGCACTTTGTATGTGCTTAGCCAACATTAATGAGCAACAAACATAGGAAATAATGACCCTCTGAGATATGAAGGGCCTTTAGCCCTGGGTTCACTGTCCAGACTCTAAAGATTTCCTTCAGCCTCCTTTAGGTAGATTCCAATCTTCAGGGTCCAGGCATGGATTTACTGATGGTAACTGCATCCTGATTTAAAAAAAAAAAAAAAGTCACTACAGTACCATGCAATGCAAAGAACAGCTGACTGGTACCCAAAAGACCTCATTACTAATGAGTCATGGGACCATTAGAAAGTCACACGATCTTTCTGAACCTTTATCCCATCCTCTGTGTAAAGGGATAGTTATACATTGCTTTTAGGAAAATGCCCAATACACACCTAGAAAGAATGGACTTTGTCCAAACACTCCACGTCAGCCGGCACTGAAGCCTCAAGGGGTCCAAACCTGCCAGGGCAAGGATGCAACTCAGGCTTGTCTTGTTGACACAGCTAATATCAGAATATCACAGTCCTCCCGGTCTATCTCCAAATGGGTCCCAACTTGGTCCTAATGGGCTTAGATGATGATATGTTTGGGGGTATGTCAATGGCAGTATTTTATTTGAAGGGTACTGGACTGAGGCACTTCTCCTTTGGGGGCCTGGGGTGAGGGTACTTTCCATTTTGATTGATCCTGTGCTAAACCACATTTCCTGGCATTAACTCTTTTCTCAGGGGCCGTGGAGTGAAACCTTTTTCAGTTAGATAGATGTAACGCATTGTCACAGATGTCTGACAGATGAAGAACCACTTCATGAAAATGCTCTACCAAGGGCACTCATATGGGTTGAATTGTGTCCCCAAAAAGATATGTCAAAGTCCTACCTCCAACACATATGAATGTAACCTTATTTGGAAATACGGTCTTCGCAGATATAATCAAATTAAGATGAGGTCATTAAGGTGGGCCCTAAGCCAATGATTGGTGTCCTGATAAGAAAAGGAGAAGGGACACAGACACAGATAGGGAAGGGATGTCATGTCACTATGGAGGCAAAGATTAGAATTATGCTACCATAAGCCAAGAATACCTGGGGCTTCCACGAGCTGGAGGAATCAGACAAAGGTCTTCCCCTAAAGACTTTGCAGAGAGAATGGTTATATAAACACCTTGATTTCTGACTTCTGGCCTGTGAGAGAATAAATTTCTATTGCTTTAAGCAACCCATATTGTAGGACATTGTTATGACAGCCCTAGGAAACTAATACGGTCACTTATAGGCACATAGAATCCTCTGCTCTTTCCATGCCTGAGCTTCCTCTCTGTTTGACAGCGTGGGTCAGGCATGCTTAAATTCCCTGCCCTCTGAGGCAGGGCCCTGTCTACTATCTCCTCCACCCCCTGCCACCCCCAGCACTTTCTCTGCCATGTCCCTTCTCCTCCATGTCCTGCTCTGACGTAGTGTCTCCTCTCAGTTCAAGAAAGCTGTTCATCAAGAGCAGGGTCCAACTGGGAGATGTTATTCATGCAAATCTCTGAGAAGGACAGTAGGAAAGACAGAATATCACCCCAGAATATAGATGCTCTGAGAAGCAGCAGTCTTCTATAGCAGGACTCAGACGCATAGAAAATTCAACAGCAGCATTACCCTGCCTTGGGCTGGAGCAGCAGCAAAGCCAGTGCTGGTCCCTTTTGTGTTGGGTAGAACTTCCCACCTTCTTGCCTTACATCAGGACAGATTGTCGTATGCCCTGAGTCTGAGGCAAGGTGCTCCTTTTCTGTCCTAAATTATTAGCCCTTTTTGATAGTCACCATATATTTACATATACCTCTTGACTACTTAGCCCAATCATCACTGATGAAGCTGGAAACAATTTGTGAGGTCTCACATAGCACTTGTCAGTTTCTCAGTAGCTCCCTCTGTCTGGAAGGTCATCAACATCAGGAAGTTAAGACTAAACAAAGGCTCCGGATAGTCTTCATGGAGTGACATGATTTAGAGTTTAGACACTCAGTACATAGGAGATTTCTCTAGACCCTCAGTCAGAATGTTTCACTGTAATTGTCCATAGTTGTGACAAGCTCCTGATCAGCTGTGAATCTGAAACTCAGAAAGCATAAAAGAGGGTAACTACAGACACATAGGCTACCAAAATAAAAAGAAATGACTGATTGTCAAAGGGAAGGGAAGAACTGAAAAGCTAAAAAATTCAATCTAAAAAGTTCTGAATCCATATAATGTAGGAGAAAAAAATCATAACATTCAATAGTGGAACTGTGTTATAATGGTTTTTGAACGATAAGAGGGCAAAGTATGATCCCTTTTCAGTGTGTAAAATGTATGGAGATAGAGGACATGCAAAATGGTGGCATGAGGGGTTTGGTAGACCCCCTCCCCTGCAAAACAACCATTTTAACTGGAGAAAGTTATATGAAACAATTATTTAAAATCTCTGGGGATTGTCCTAAAGGCCTACAATGGAAAAATATTTGTTCATGAAAATCTATGAAATCTCAGTAATAACTGAGAATTTGTGCCATGTGAGCCACACAACCAGCTCTCATCCCCACCCTCAGCTCAATATAATGGTAGCTCTACTCCAGGTGGGTGTGGTCAAGAAAATGGGGCTCCTCCACCTCAAGATCTCAGTCTAGGGTTACAGTTTCACCCTAGAATGAGGAAGTTGTCAGCAAATTGTATTCCCTCCCTAGCTCCTTTCCACAGGAGCTTTGATCCAGGCAGGCATGCCCACTGGGACACCATTCACCCACTGAGTCCTCACTTACAGAGCCAAGGATACAGGACCATGATCATCTGATCATCTTGCCTCAGATAACTTTTAGGAGGGAAATTCAATGCCAGGAGGAATAAGAGGATAAGCCCTCTTGCTCACAGAGCAGGGCTGTCTCTTAAGGAGACACATTTTAGTGTCTGGTTTAGTGACAGAGCTTCTGCCCAGTAGGAGAAGAGGTTTTAAGAAAATAGAGGTCCTCAACTCTCCCTAAAGGAATTGACTTCATTTATAATAACATAGTTTAGGAAGAGCATGCCTATGGACACTATTAATAAACAATGGAGGTCTTGGTGGTAAGTAAGAAAAGGATGGTGGCTCCATGATGCTAGTAGCAGCAAGCAAGATGGTGTACCAGCTAGAAGTTTAACAAAGAGAACCAGGGAAAGAGACAGCCAAGAAGAGCCCTTCTGAGGTCAGAGTAAGACTCCAAGCCTGGGAACACCCCACCCCTGAAAAACAACATGATTAAAATTGGATCAGACCATAGAATGATTTATACCAAAGTATTGTCAAACAATACTAAGATACTGTCCAAACAATAGAGCCAACAGCTAGCAATTAGTAGAAGCTAGCATCTAGATGAGATACCAATAAAGGCAGATCAGACAGGAATTTAACAGAATATTAGGGAAAGAGAGATTTAAAGATGCCCAAGTGAACTACAGGCACTTCTCGTGATCAGGGAGACTGTGCACATACCCAAGAAAGAAAAGTCTTCTCAAACATGGTGCTTAGGCAATTGGATATTCAGTACAAAAGAAAAAACCTGGAACCCCACTTGATACCACATTAAAAAAATCAACTCAAAATGGTCAGAAACTTAAATATAAAAGTTCAAACTATAAAATTCTCAGAAGAAAACTTAGGAGTGAATCTTTATAACCTTGGATTAGGCAATGGTTTCTTTGATATGACACCAAAGCACAAGTAACTAAGGATAAAATAGACCATTGGACTTCATCAACCTTAAAAACCTTTGTGCTTCAAAACACATGAACAAAATCATGAAAAGACAACGCCAGAATGACTGAAAATGTTTGCAAATCATATATTTGATAAGGGATTTATATCCAGAATATAAAATGTGCTCCTGCAAATCAATAATAGAAGATAAATAAGCTGATTAAAAATGGGCAAAGGATCTGAATAGATGCTTCTCCAGTGAAGATGTACAAATGGCCATTAAGCACATGAAAAACTGCTCGACATAATTACTCACTAGGAAAATGCAAATCAAAACCACAATGTGATACCACTTCACACCAACTAGAATAGCTATGATCAAACACAGTCAGTAATAAGTATCGACTAGGAAAGAGAGAAAATGGAGCTCTCATACGTTGGTGACAAAGTAAAATGATGCAGCTGGCTTTGAAAAACATTTTGGCAGTTCCTCAAACACTTAAACGTAGAGTTACCATATGATCCAGCAACACTAGTCCTAGGTATATACTCAGAAGTAATGAAAGCATGTGTCCTCACAAAAACTTGTACATGAATGTTAATAGCAGCAATATTCAGAACAGTCAAAATGTGGAAACGACTCCAGTGTCTGTTAACCACTAAATGGATACATAAAATGTGATACATATACAACATGGAATATTATTTAGGAATATACAGTAATGAAATGTTGATAGATGCTATCAATACTTAAATACATATATGCTAAGAGACCATATAACCTATAATTAATTTAGATGAGTTGTCCAGAAGAGGCAAGCCTATGAACAGAAAGTAGTTTAGTGGTGTCCAGTATTCGGTGGTTAGGGAGGATTGGGAATGAATGCTAATGGGTAGAACTTCTTTGGGGAATGAAAAAAAATTCTAGAATTAGATTTTGTTGATGGTTTCATAAATCTACAGATATACTAAATCATTTGAATATATATTTAAATGGGTGAATTGTATGTGGTTTATATCTCAATAAAGCTATTAAAAAATAAAGATGTGGAGATGTGTGTTAGCTTTTAAAGAGATTTGAACTAAAAGAATAAAGAAGGATTAGTTCTCTAGCTTTTTTGGGAAATCTGGCTTCAGAATGTAGAACTCCCCACAGGGCAGCAGGACTGAACAGACAGATACAGAGTGTGAAGGAGCACAGATATGGGGCTCAAATAGCTGGGTTTGAATCTCAGATCCAGGGTTTGCCACTGTTTTCTCTTAAGTAAGTGACTGTAAGTGACTTAGCTTTGCTGAGCCTTTCTTTAGAGGAATTTAGGGTCTATTTCATTGAATTGGTGGAATTATTAAAGTAATCCCCATGTCTAAAGGGCTTAGCATAATACCCGATTAATGGTAGTGTTCAATAGCTGATAACTATTCAATAGTATCAATGTTATTATTATCATCATTCGTTACAGGAACTGAATGGGAACATATGAAACCTTTAGGCACCCAGTGGCTGTGTATATGCTACAATCATCCAGTTACATGCTTTTATTTCATACTGAGGAATGTCACCTTAGATTACTGGGCAGAGCCCGCTGCGATTTATTAACTTCTCAATAGCTACAGATTCTTATTAAAAAGAACCTCTGACTCCACTCCCCCCAAAGTGTTATTAGGAAACAATGAGAAAACACACTGGGATTTGCTCCTACTTTTGTCACCCACAGAGGGTGTTGGTAGCCAAAGGCCAGCTGTGCATCCAGTCGAAATTAGCTGTTGGATTCTGGCAGCTGATGGGGTAAGTACGACTCTTTCAAATGCTTGTCTGATCCTTGAATATTGGGGTGAGGGGATCTGCTATTTCCCCACTGAGAATATGGGAAAGGAAAGAGGCTCAGGGATTTGAACAAGCGCACCCAGTGGCAACCAGTGTCTTACCACCCACCTTGCTATGCAAATTCCTTCATCCTTCATCTCAGCACGGTCAAGGAACAACTCCTAGAACTGACAGCAATGAGAAATTCAGTTAATAGTTTCCCCTCTAAGAGTAAGTTTCTCAAGCAGCAAACCCTTTAAGGGCCAGCACCGTATCTTAAATAATTCTGCCATTACCTAGAGCAGCCCGTCCGTGGGTGGCACACAGGGCGCATCTCAGAGGCGACAGTGATGTTGTTGTTGACCCGACGCTAGCAAGCCTTCACGCTGCTTGTGTATTTGGTTGTAACAGCCACACATTTAATCGTGCCTGCTCCTAACTGATGGGGTAGTGTGAACTGTTGGAGGCCCCTGAGGGGTCAGACCACTGCTGGATACGGGAGGGCTGCAATTACTTGTCCGGGTAAATACACAGGTTGGGGAGGGTTAGGTCAGCCGAAGTTGATTTCCTGGGGTTGGGACTCACCCAGCACCCCACTAAGGAGAAGGGCTGAACCTTTCCCTTTAGCTTTAGCTTCAAAGAGACACAAAGTTTTTAAAGAAGGAGGTGTCCTTTGCGATTGTGAGAATAATTTCTTCCCAACTGCATGTGTCTAGGAGTTTGAGATGGGGAGATAGAGGACCCCTGGGCAGGAAGAGTGCTGTTCGTCTCCCCCATGTGGAGGCAAACACACTTAAGGGAGGTGATGATTGATGGGCACTTTCTTGCTAACAGATGGCCTCCAGTTAGGACACTTGGTGTGTTTTTACCTGATGGTCTTCTCGGCTTGGGTCAGGGACAGATTGTGGGAGTTCATCCCCCACACACACACACAGGACATGATTCTTCGGGTTGTCTAATTTATTTTTACATTAGGATTTGCCTGCTGGAAAAGGTTAAACCGTCTGTCACCTTTACGACTAGGACTGGGGCCTGAAGTCTCAAGAGTGAGGGGCTAACCTGACTGTGATCTTTCACTCAGATCACATCCCTGTACAAACACATGGCCTCTCCCCACCCTCAGATTCACAAATCACAGAGCATGAAGTTCATCCCATTCAACCCTCTGTCTCCCAGTTAACAAAACTTCAGTCCAGAGAAGGGAAGAATCTTGCCCGCAGACATAATGTGGTTGGTGGCGAGGTCACAAGCAGACCCCAGGTCTCCTGCCTTCAAATCCATCCACGTCCTGAGATGCCCTGCTGTCCCCCATACGCATCTGCTACCTGGCGTCCGGACAGTAAAAAATGTGCTCGTGGAAGCTTAATTAGCCATAAATACTCTCTTAATAAACCCACTCTGTTATGGGCTGTTTCTGTTAGAAGGGATTATTACTGCCACAACATAAATTTCTTGAAAAAGATATGGTCGGGTCACACAATGTAGCCTATTATGAGAACCAGAGTAATAAAACAGCCAGATAATTTATGTGTCTCTCTGGGTTCCTTGCGCTTATCTCAAAGAAAAGAGCCAAGATGTTGAGACAAATGGAGAAGTAAATATGTGGGGCTGGAAATAGTCTGTGCAATTTGCTCAGTACCATTTTTGCAAAGGCACTTTTAAGATGAAGGCCTGAGCTACTAATGATGAGCACAATTTCACTGAGAAGTGACAGGCCATTCTCCGTCCTCACTGAGGAAATGGGATTAAACCACAATAGAAATCATTTTTACCTCATAATGAGGTAGTATCATAAGTCCTCGAAGGGTTGGGATCCAAAGACATTTTTGAGTCCATGATGAGTTGGGTGGCCCTCCTTCTGTGCTTGGTCGACAAGCACATTCCCCGCTGCAACATGGAGGGCTGGGGGATCCCCTGTGATCCCTCCCCACAAGGGCATTTACCCTGGCAGACAAGGGGACCTAAAGAACAAGAAGGCAGCCACCAGCCCCAACACAGTCTCTGTCCTGAGCCTGACTTCTCACCCAGCTGCTATTTAGGCATCTTCCTAGACCGTGAGTTATTCTCAGGTTTGGGACTCCCCACCTGCCTTTGTGCCAGAGCAGAGAGCAAATGAGGCCCAGGCTCCTGAGGTGGCCTGGCGTCCCCTGCCAGACAGACGTGGGGGCAAGTAGTGCTTCTCTCACCAGACACCTCAGGACCAAATCACTGTGACTTGTGAAAAAAAAAAAAAGAAAAGAAAGAAAAAGATTCTCTTCCTAAAGAGAATGCTCCAAGGAACTGTATTTACCACAGTTAAACCAGAACCTTCTTGATAAACTGGGTCTTCTTGACAAATCGAACTTCTGCTTATCCACAGAGTTTGGAGTGGGCAGTGCAGCTCAAGGAGAATCCTGCCCAGCTTCCCCTACCCAGTGACACCCCCCACACCACCACACCGGGGGCACCGGGACTGGCAGGGCATGGATTGGCAAGACCATGGTGGCTCCTGCTGTGATGCGACACTCATGTTTATCTTTCATTTAATTTACATCTTTAAGTTTGTGATGGTACATAGCAGGATAAATAGAAAGGTAATTTCCTTTCACTAAGAATGGAGCTAAGTTCCTGTTCTCTCCCAGTCCAATTTGAGAACAGTTGTTCATTCCCATTCCCCCCAGAAGGGTGGCTCTGGGACATGGGAAGAGGAGTCAGTGCAACAACACCCTCTTGAACCCACACCTCTGCTGGGCAGCACTTTGGCTGATTCATATTCTTGTTAGCATATTGTTGCCAGCTAGACTTCCCACAAAATACTCGTTTTCAAAGATGTAGAACCACCAGCACTATGTCACACAGAATTAACCTTTTGGGCAGTGTGGGATATCCTGGGGCCCCAGGAGCAGCTCTAGGCCTCCAGCTTCTAAGTTTTGTTGGGCAGTTTGCTTAGCAGTTCCATGTACAGAAGAGAATAGAATGTTTCACTCTGACGGGATCCCAGGAAGAAACACTCACTGTTTAGCAGGAAAGGGTCAAGACCTCACCCTGTATTGACTGAGTAAAATCCATGCAAACTCTGAGCCATTGAACCAAAAGAGAGTGTTTTGCCAGTGCTGAGTTAGGTGAGATAGAAGAGTTTAGAGCAAATAGTGCAAAAAAAGTGTCAGCTTGTGTCTTACAAGTGAGCTTTATTCCTATCCATGAGATGCGAGATGTGTCTCCTGGAACCACGCACTCACCCAATGGTGCCAGGAAGGCATGGCCAGACAGACTCCGCGGCCCTCAGCCCCTCCCTCTGCCCTGTCACATGGGATGCTTGCTCTTCTCGGCACACTCAGTGCATATTCCTGCCTCGGTATCTTTGCCCAGTTTTCCCTACCTGATGAACCCCTAACATCTTTCACGGACCCTGTGGCCTTCCATGACCCCCTGTTATTCCCTGTCATCATTCTGTCTTATCAGCTCAGGACTGATTGCTCTTTCATACACGTTCCTGTGGCACTTTGTACCATGCCTCTCACAGGAATATTGCAATGCCTTGGGAACGTCTGCTCCATTGAACAGTGGGTGTCAACTCCATCTTTGCTCCCCATCCCCTAGGAAAGTCCCTGGCACATTCTAGGAGCTCAGTTAATGAAACAAAGTGTGTGATTCAATTAACAATGCTAGATTCCCCTAAACACTATCAAGGGAATAGAAACATGCAAGGTTTGGCTACATGCTCACATGGAAGGAAGGCAGCATTGCTTAACATTGTTGAAGTGCATTAGGAAACACACACAGAAGGGACAGATCAATGTCCTGAGGCTGAGAGGGGCAGGCAGCAGGGCTGGGGGCTGCTAGTGTCAATCCACTTTTGGTGTCTTCTGGAAACAAAACCATAGGAAGATTTCTGCAATGGTGGGGCAGGCTGATCCATTACAGGGCAATATTACCCAGACACCTGGAAGCCGGATAATACATTCTGCCTCACAGGGATGCCCAGAGAGGTGGGTCCTTGGCAGCATGATGCACCCAGGCCCACACACGTTTATATAAAATTAAATACAATGGACAAGCCCCAAGTCTGCCCTGATAGTGATTTTTGTACATTACAATGCAACATACCAGTTGTAGTTTAAATGGTGTCCCCAGTGCCTTGTTAATTCTGAACTCTTGATGCTTCTACTTATGCATCATCTTTAACTGAAGGTATGCAGAGCGCTTTGTAGGAGGAATAGCATCACACCTCCTTTACTGCCTCCCCTTGCAAGATTCCTGAAGGGAGGGAAGCCACCATCCAGGTGCCCACCCTGCAGGGGGATGGGAGTCCCAGATGAAGAGAGGCACCACAACCTTCCAAATATCCTGGCAGCCACAAGAAACACCATCTCCCTACTTGGTAGAAAACTAGGCTTGGCCACATCGGAGGAAGTTGGAGGAAGGAAACATTAACAGACAGGTATAGTAGAAAAGAAGTCCAACTAAAAATTGAGAAAACTGAAAATACACAACAAACTCGCTAGCCAGCAAGACATGGGTGCACAGAGAAGCTGCCTCCAGAAGTATGGCAGCCTGGAGATCTGAGAGTGAGGATTATGTACATTAGCATGAATGTACTGGCGACGGGCGCTAAGATTCACTGTGGCCTGTTGAAAGCCACACTGGGAAATCACCACAGATGGAAATAAAAAGAGAAAGAAAGTCAGACTGTGCAAATGATGCCCCTTATTATTCACAGGACAGAACTGAAGGTCGCCATAAGTGCGTAAGTCCTTCTTCAGTCTTTGATTCCCCCACTCACCTTTGCAAATGACTTCACTTTGAAACCTTAGCTCTGGCAACTATTACACACACACACACACACACACACACACACACAGCATGCACTTCCATGTGACCCTATTCAACACAGAATTATCTTCTGTCATCCTTACTAAATCCATCTGTGTTTCTCAGCTCATTCCTGGAAGACATCCGAACGACATTTACGGCCCTCCCGGCTGGTGAGAGAGCGTGTTAAGCCATTTCTTGACTGCCAGCTCTGGGGCTTATTGCATTGCTGTCTCTTTGTTCCTTCATTCACACATATAACAACATGTAACTCCCATGCCCCCCTCTCTGCAGCCTCCACATCAACATGAATATGCCCCTTCTCTCCAGGACAAATAAAAGCTTGTCTCAACCTACCATCTCTCTTGTTACTCCCATCCTTTCCTGCTCTTTTACAAAGGCAAGTTCACACACACATAGTGTCAAGTGGACCATCCCTCACCCCCCAATTCCTCAACCCACATAACCTCTGCCTCCACCCCCACTGAAGCTGCTCTGGTCACAAGTCATCCAGGACCTCTGGGTCCAAAGCCAGTGGTCCCTGTTCAATCTTGCTCTTATGTGACACATGGGCCATTACATCCTTAAGAATTTGCCCATCTCCTATGACGTCAAACTCTCCTCTCCCTCTGCCTCTGACCACCTTGGGTGCATCTGCTCAGGCTCTTCTGCCAAACCTTTCCATGTTATTCCTGGTTCTCAATAACCTGACACATGGCCACCATCACTATGTTTGCTGGCAATCTGCCCATCTCTCCCCTGAGTCCAGCTCTTCCAGGCACCAGACCCATAAGAATCCTACTTGTCCTTTCACTGGCCATTTCTCAAGTGTGTTAAACTCATCACTCCACACCCAAAAAACAAATAATCCAGTGAAGAAATGGGCAGAAGACATGAATGGACACTTCTCCAAAGAGGACATCCAGATGGCCAACAGACACATGAAACGATGCTCAGCGTCACTCATCATCAGGGAA
>CM053561.1:45529182-45549642 GCA_028646485.1 Cryptoprocta ferox
TCTGGAAAACAGTGTGGAGGTTCCTCAAAAAAATTAACAGTAGAACTCCCTTATGACCCAGCAATAGCACTGCTAGGGATTTACCCAAGGGATACAGAAGTGCTGATGCATAGGGGCACATGTACCCCAATGTTCATAGCGGCACTTTCAACAATAGCCAAATCATGGAAAGAGCCTAAATGTCCATCAACTGATTAATGGATCAAGAAGATGTGATTTATCTATACAATGGAATACTACATGGCAATGAGAAAGAATGAAATCTGGCCATTCGTAGCAACGTGGATGGAACTTGAGGGTATCATGCTAAGTGAAATAAGTCAGGCAGAGAAGGACAGATACCATATGTTTTCACTCATAAGTGTAACAGGAGAAACTTAACAAGGACCATGGCGGAGGGGAAGAGGGAAATAAATAGTTGGGGAGAGGGAGGGAGGCAAACCATGAGAGACTCTTGAATACTGAGAACAAACTGAGGGCTGATGGGGGAGGGGGAGAGGGAAAGGGGGGTGATAGGCATGGAGGAGGGCACTTGTGGGGATGAGCACTGGGTGTTATATGGAAACCAACTTGACAATAAACTATAAAAGAAAAAAAAAACAAATAGAAAATCTGGTATTGAAAAATACAATTGAAATAAAATATCCATTAGAGAAGCTCCACATCAGACATGAGCAGAGAGAAGAAAAAACTGGAGAACTTGAAGACAGATCTATTGAGATTATACAATCTGAGGAAGAGAAAGAAACAAGAATGGACCACAGTAAACAAAATCTAATAGACCTATGGGGTACTATCAGGCAGACCAACACACACATAATGGGAGTATCAGAAAGTGAGGAGTTAGATAAAAGGGCCAAAGAATATTCAAAGAACTAATGGCCCCAAATTTCCCAAATTAAGGGAAAAACATTAGTTTATACAAAAAAGAAGCTTAGCAAACTCCAATTTAGATAAACTCAAAAAGAACTACTCAGAGAAACATCATAAGAAAAGTGCCATAAGCCCAAGATGAAGAGAGAAACTTGAAAGAAACAACAGAGAAGGGACACATTGTGTACAAGGAATCCTCAATAAGATTAATAACAGCTAATTTTTCATCAGCTATCATGGAGGCCATAAGACAATGAAATAAAAATTTTTCAAAATCATATCAAATAATTCTACATGCAGCCTACAGGTAAATTAAGAGTTTAATAATACACAAATGATTATCTATTTTAGAAAGATATGTTCTAGTAGTATGTAAAGCTATATATAAAAATAAAAGAGTAATTTTACCAAAAAAAAAAAAAAAAGGCTATTTGTCTGTTCTTTGCTCCAAACTTCTTTCCCTCAAAGATTTAATCTTGGTAAATGCCACCACCAACCACCTTCTCAGTGACTGATGCAAGCCAGTTTCCAGGAGTCATAGTTAATTCCCTATCCCTGGATCCAATCTGTACCAGTTATCAATTTAATGTCTCTTAGCTCCAAATCCATCCTTTATTTCCTACTCAGCAAAGACAGAGCCATAAGCATTTCTTGTCTACAACTGGTACCCACATGTTTGGCTTTGTCAGTAGAGGACCCTGGAGGGACACTGCAGGAAAAAGGCTTTTCTTTCTGGTGCCAGCATGCTTCTGTTTGCTTATTCTTCCTGCTGGGCTGGGGGGGGTGGTGGAAAGGGGGCATCTAATGGTGCTCTGCCCTAACCTACCTCTGCCCTAATGTCCACAGTGCACTGTCCTTTGGTGTGCTCACAGCCTTGGCCCCAGCCCAGTGACACCTTCCTGGGACATATCACTCCTGGGCCTCACACTGCCCTGGCTGGGCAAACAGTTTCCCAATACTCTTTCCATACCCTCACCACCAGCCCCAACCTGCCTGGTCCCCAAAGAGTTTTTTCCCACCTGTTGGTCCTGGCTAAGGTGTCCAACCACCTGTCAGCCCCACACCTGCCTAGCAACTGGACAGCTGGGGCCCAGGTGACCCCAAACTTCTCTCCATGCAGTGGGATGTGAACACAGCCGCTCCAATGGGGTCTGAATCCCAGCCTTGGGGAGGGTCCCCACTTCCAAGACTCTGCCTTTCTGCCTACTTTCCCTCATCCCCAGGGTATTCTTTACTTCTATTTTAATCCTTTAGAGCTGCTCCCCGGTTATACTTAAGAAATCTTTCCTAGTCCAAATTATCATGTGACTTCTGTCTCCTGATTAGACCCTAACTGATACACTGTCAAGCACCAAACTGCATTTACTCTATCATCCAACTTTCTATTGAATCTCTATACTCTTCATTTTTTCTCCTTTTTCTCTTATTAAAACCACCACCATTTTTTGCTTGAACTCTGCAGTTATCTCTGTAATTGCTTTCTCCTAACTGATCAAACTGACCCCTCCACAATCCATTTTTCTCCTCCTCAACTCATATGTATTTACCATCCACTTAACTTCTAGAAGTTTCCCATTGCTCTGAAAGAAAGCCCCAAATCATTGACATACGTTGTAGATTAAATAAAATCTGACCTTCCCCTGGCCACACCCCAATCTCAACTCAATATCCCTCCTCCCTCTACCATGAAAATTGGTAATTTGTGCTTTCTCTCCTGCTTAGTCAATCTTACTACTAGAATTGTACCATGTTAGAACATATATTCTTTTTAAAAATCTTGTAGGCTGCTTTGTTTTGTTTTGTTTTGTTTTAAGCCTTATGAGTTTTTCTTAAACCCTACTTCATTGACTTCTTTTTTAATTATTTTTTCATACTTTGGAATTGATTATTCGATTTTAATGTTAGCTTTTTGAAATGACAATATAACACATTTAAAGTCCCATTATCCCTCTAAGTATTGTTTTAGCTATATTCCATGGCTTTTGAAATGCAAAACTTACTTTGTCATAAAGTTCTAAATTTGGAATATTCACAATGACTTCTTTTGACTCATGAGATATTTAGAGGTATGTTATTTTATTTTTTTATGTTTATTTACTTTTGAGAGATAGAAAGAGACAGAGTGCAAGTGGGAAAGGGGCAGAGAAAGAGGAAGACACAGAATCTGAAGCAGGCTCCAGGCTCTGAGCTGTCATCACAGAACCTGATGTTGGCCTCGAACTCAAGAACCATGAGATCATGATCTGAGCCAAAGTTGGATGCTTAACCAAGGGAGCCACCCAGGTGCCCCTAGAGGTGTGTATTTTAGTTTTTTAGGTTTTGCTGTTGCTCTTTGCTTAGTTTTCTTGCCTTTTAACTATTGATATCTAATTTTATTCTATTGTGGTCCAAAAACATGTGATAATGATTTATTGATATTTGCTGAGATTTTAATCTTTATACACTTCCAAAGTGGCTGTAAATAATGACTATTTCCCTCTTTGTTTCATGCAGAGTTATTTCCATATATATATAAAGCTTATTTAATTAACTTAATTCATCAATTATGACAGAGGTATATGAAAACTTTCCATTATTATTAGAAGTGTATCAATACTAATGCAAAATTTTAATCAATCCTATTTCATCCCTTTGCTGCTACGATTTTTTCATATATACATATTTTCTCATTGTTTTATCTTCCTGATTGATATTTTCTTTTTATCATTGGAAAAGTATGCTTTTTATTCCTATTCATGCTTTCTGCCTTACCAGTATTTTTAATCTAACATTAGCATTGCTTTAATTTTTAATTTTTACTTTTATTCTAGGTTTTAAGTTTAGGTGAACCTTTAGTAAACAGAACACAACCTGGATTTTTTAAATCTAATTGAGGAAAAGTTGCTTTTTAACTAAAAAGATTAATCATGATACAATGTACACCTAGTGAATTAATCAATTTATAAGTTTCTTTTTGTTATAATTGATACTAAGGAAGCATTTTGGGCACGGAAGTGTTAAGGTATCTCTGAGAAATGTATGTCAGGACTTACTCATTAGGTTGGCGGCAGAGGGGCAGAAGGAAGCATAGTGGGAGAGATGTGTGCAAATGTGTTCATATTTACATTTAAATGATGGCTGTTAATGTGTGTGCATCTCTTTGGTTGTGCTATAGGAATACATTAACTGATTCAGTGGAAATATACCTCCTTGCTAGTATTTGAATAGTATAGATTGGATAATGAATTATTTTAGAAGCATTATACTTTGTGTACTTTGTTACTTTATGTCTCATTTTTAATTGAACATTAAAGAAATGTAGTATTTTAGTTTTAATTCTGCCAATATCTTTATCTAGAGGCCTGTTGCCATTTTTGTCTTTTATGAAATTTTTGTCACCAAGAAAAACAGGATTACAATTTTTTTCTTTCAGATAGAGTTGGTGCTGTGTATTCTTGGTTATCAAAATACTCATAGTTTGGGGATTTTGAAATGGTAAATATTCATGGTATGTAAAAAAGCATGATACATAACTGTATGATCTTAATTACATTAAAATGCTCAGTTGTGTAGATCCACATATGGGACCTAGAAGTCAAACTGTAAACTGCTTGTGTTATGGATGAGTTTGTTCTTTGCTTCTTGTGTTTTTCAGTTTCCTTTTATGCACATGTTAACTTTAGAAAAATAAATTTTAAGACCTAAAAAATATTAAATTTGTTATAAATATTGATATGTTTAGATTTATTTTGCCATTCTATTTTCTCATTTATGACTTACTGTATTTTTTCCTTCTTTATTTCTCCTTTCCTACTTGCCATTATATTTATCCAGGCTTAATTCACCCTACTCTCTTCTTTTTTAATCATACAGAATTTCACGTTCTACTTCTATTATTTTTATTAGCTACCACTGGGTTTTAATGTACATACCAGACCTTACAAACTATAAAGTTAAGTTTTTTAACTTCCTCCTGGACAACACAAGAACTTTAGAATGTTTTTATCCCAATACATCTCCTCCTCCCATCTGCCAACTTAATATACTGTCTAGTGTTCAGTTCTATCTTTTTTTAAAATCCCCAATCTTATTCATTTTAAAAGTTGATGGCAGTTGTGCTTTTTTTCTGAATGTTATTTTATTGGAGGACATTCTGATTTTAAAACTTCCTTCTTGCTGACATATATTCTTTAGGTCTTTCATTAGGTTTTGCAAAATCCATTGAATCTTCTGCACTGACCACCATGTCAAAAATTTGGCTATTGTTGAAATTTTGATGCTATTTTAAATAAAATTATTTTCTTAATTTCCTTTTCAGATTGTTCATTGTTAATGCATGGAATTATAGCTGATTTTTGTGTATTGAGTTTGTATCCTGCTACATTGGTAAATTCATTTATTAGTTCTAATAGTCTTTTTATGAAATATTTATGATTTTCTACATATGCAGTCATATTATCTGTGAACAGAGATAATGTCCATCAACCGATGAATGTATCAAGAAGATGTGGTTTATATATATAATGGAATATTACTTGGCAATGAGAAAGCATAAAATCATGCCATTTGCAGCAACATGAATGGAACTGGAGGGTATTATGCTAAGTGAAATAAGTCAGTCAGAGAAAGACAGATATCACATGCTTTCATTTACATGTGGATCTTGAGAAACTTAACAGACCATGGGGGAAGGGAGGGGAGAAAAAAGTTACAAACAGAGAGGGAGGCAAACCATAAGAGACTCTAAACACAGAGAACAAATTGAGGGTTCATGGGGGGTGGGGGAGAGGGGGAAATGGGTGATGGGCATTGAGGAGGGCACTTTTGGGATGAGCACTGGGTGTTGTATGTAAGCCAATTTGAAATAAATTATATTTAAAAATAAAATAAAGTAGCATCAAAAAAACTTAGGAATTAATTTAACCAAGAATATGAAAGACTTATACAATGAGAGATTTAAAACATTTCTGAAAGAAATTGAAGAAGACAAATATATGCAAATATATCCCATGCTTATGTTTTGTAAGACTTATAATTATTTTTGACAATGGTGCCAAGACCATTCAGTGGGGAAAATGGCATTGAGAAAACTGGATATTCACCTTAAAAAAAGAGTAGACCATTATATAACACTATATGCAAAAGTTAACTCAAAATGGATCTATGATCTACATGTAAGACCTAAGTTAGCTATAAAACTCTTAGAAGAAAACATAGAATAAAGCTTGATGACATTAGTTTTGGCAATGAGTTCTTAAATATGACACCAAAGGCACAAGCAGCCACAAAAGAAATGGACTTAATAACATTTTTAAAATTTTATGCATCAAAAAATACTATCAACTGAATAAAAAGGCATCCCCCCAAGTGGGAGAAAATATTCACAAATCATATGTCCAATAAGGGATTAATATCCAGAATAAAGAACTCTCACAACTCAAAAATTAAAAAATAATCTGATTTTAAAATGAAGAAAGGATTTGAATAGACATTTCTTAAAACAAAAAAAAAAAAAGATATGCAACAGATGACCAGAAAAATCATGAAAAGATGCTCAACATCACCAATCATCAGGGAAATGCAAATCAAAATCATAATAAGATACCATCTCATACTGTTAGGTTGGCCACTAACATAAAATAAATAAATAAATAACAAGTGATGGTGAGGATGTATAGAAATTGAAATGCTTGTATGCTGTTAGTGAGAATATAAAATTGTAAAGCCACTAATGAAAACAGTACGGTATTCCTCAAAAAAGTAAAAATACAATTACCAAATAATCCAATGATTCTATTTCTGAATATATACCCAAAAGAATTGAAAGCAGAGTCTTGAAATCCTTATATACCCATTTTCATAGGAGCATTGTGCACAATAGCTAAAATGTGGGAGCAACCCAAATGTCCATTGATGGGTAAATGGATAAACAAAATGTGGGATGTGGAATATTATTCAGCCCTAAAAAGGAAGAAAACTCTGACTAATGCTACAACATGAATGAAACTTGAAAACATGCCAAGTGAAATAAGCCAATTACAAGAAGACAAATACTGTATGATTTCACTTACATAAGTGCAGTGTAAGCCCAACTGTTAGCTTTTCTTTTTTGTAATAAAGTATTTGACTTAGCTTTGAATGCCTAGGCATCTATTTCAAAAACGGCTATCTCGAATAGACACATTGCCAGCCACACGAGTACATGAGGAGCCAGGCCCCACCCCTGGGCTCCCAGGTTTTAGAGATCTTGGTAGGTTCTGAGATAACTGACTGTTTGGGCCACTGTTTTTTCTTGTCTCACACTTCAAATTCCCAGTCTTATGTTTTAAGTTCACCAATAAAGACAGAGTCTGCAAAATCCTAAGCCCCACCCTGAACCCCAAAAGAAGCAGAATCCCAGGTCTACGCATGCACTGGCATGCTCACACTCTCCTGCCCTCTCTCTCTCTACCGGGGACCTGTGTACCGTGTGCTTTCCAGGACTTGTGAGTAATAAACTTTTTTCTTTAAAGCTTCCTGATAGTTATCGCTGAAGGGCATCTTGCAATTATAATAAGAACCACAGGGGCTGGTCCAACCACAACGCTGGGTATTGATAGGCTGAGGTCAGCACAAAACAATGAGGAAGATAACAGTCAAGTTCCTAGAAAGAAAATAGAAGGATGGTTGCTAGGGCTGGTAGGATGTTATTATTGAAAATGTTCAGAGTTTCAGTTCGGGAAGATGAAAAAGTTCTAGAGATGGATGGTGCTGATGGTTTTACACAAATGTGAGTGTACTTAATGCCAATAAACTGTACACTTAAAAATAGTGAAGATGGTAAATTTTGTGTCATGTATATTTTACCACAATTAAAATAAACTGAAAACAAATAGTAAAAACACTCTTTCTTCAGAGATGTGTGTCTGGGTCAGCTAGGTCTCTTGGACTTACTCAACACACTGGAACTCAGGTCACTAGACCAGGCTCCCAACTGGTCATTCATGAGTGCAAGTAGGGTGTGTTCTCTTTTCTTTTGTACACTTGGAATTTGCTAGGAGAGTAGATCTGAAGTGTTCTCACCACACACACACGCAAATGGTGACTATGTGAGGTGACAGATGTGTTAATTAACTTGCTTGTGGTATCATTTTGCAGTATATATAATAAAACTAGAAAAAATTTAATAAACTACCTTAAATTTAATAATATATTTTTAAAAGCACGCCTGTCTGTCCCTCAGTGCTCTAGTTATTACCCCGAGGTTAAATGGCAACCATACAGGGCCCCTCTGAGAAATTTAAGTCCTGAACAGAAATCACTAATGACTGGAGCCACATCAGCTCTTCTCAGTCCCAGAGGAAGGAACTCATTACCTAGATTGTAGTGGAGGATGAGTCAGCGGTGCCCGGGAAATATCTAGAATGGCTAAGCATGTATTTATTCATTCAACAAATATTCACTGAGTGACTACTCTGTTAGGTGCTCTTCTAATCATTAAGTGCAGAAATTTTTGACCACTAATCTTTGCTCATGCTAACTGCCACATCCCACGACATCCTGAGGAAAATAACATGTTAAGGGGACTTCTTGTCCAGGGCCACTGAGTTAAGCAGGTCCCCTTTCTGGGAAATTAGACATTTGAGACAAGTAGATCCAGGCAAGAGGAAACAAGAATCCAAAGAGGTGTCCCCTGGCATTTCAGAAGGGAGCGGAAGAGAAGCTTGCATGAAGGTAACATGGTGTCCGGTAACTTGCTGGCTCTCCTTTGTCACCCATCCACAAGGCTCTGGGTTCCTTTGTGTTCTGAGCTGGCCCTCTCCTTCTCACCCCCACACCCTCTCTGGACAGACTCTTCATCATCCCTTGTGTTGTGTACACCTGTCTGCTGATTGCTACCACCCTCAGACCCTTCTGAGCTAGGAAACTACTTGAACGACACTTTGTCGATATCTCACAAGGACACAGACTCAGCCTTTGCAGACTGGGATTCTTTCGCCTTCCCCTCACTGCAAACATGCTTCTCCTGGGGTGTTATCTCAGGGACAGGGTCCTCCCACAGCCCCCCAAGCCAGCACCAGATCACCATTCCCCACACTCCTCACCTAATCTCAGTCTCCAAGTCCTAGTTGTAAACATATGTGAAATCTGTCACCTATCACACCCCTGGATCAAGCCACCTTATTAAGTAAATTGAAAATGCCAATTTTCAGAGACCTAGGGGTCCACTTTTCCTAGCTGCCTTCATTCCCTCACCCCCTCCCAATGTGGGATCCGCCCTCTACCCTGCAGTCAGACTGGGGATTGGATCGAGCCACTTGTTTAGGCCTTTGGTAGCTTCCACCTCCAGATTTGGCCCCGAGGAAGGAACATGGCTTCCACCACCCTCCCCAGGATTCAGTCTCTGTGTGTCTCATCTCCTCCCATTCCCCAGCAATCCTCGTGCTCCAGCCTGCTGGGATGTCCTCAGAAGCACCTCCTCCAGCTCTTGCCAGCCCTGCCTGCTCTTCCAATGGCACTCAGTGGTGGCCATGCTCACGTGTCTGATTGTACTCATCCTTGAGACTCACTTCAACCCTTACTCCTCAGCACCCAGATGGCCTATGTGCCACTGCCCCTTCCTCCTGTGGAACCCTCACTCCCTCCTCCAAAAGTCACAGCTTAACATTGACTCTATCTGATTCTTGGTCATCTTCCCCAATGGGCTCCATGTGCTTCTGATGAGCATGACCTCTAGCAAAGGCATAGGAGTTTAAAGACTGTTATTCTTAAACATAATCAGGAGATTACAAAGGCTGAAGAATGTTTGGAAACTAAGATGAACCAAAGCCCAGGCTGTGCCACATGCTGGCATGAACGTGGAGAAGTTAAGTGAGAGCTCAGGCCTGATGACTTGGGGCTATTCTGTGAACTCTCAGAAGACACGGGTGGGTTCCTAGCATCCTGCTTATTAATTCAACAGGAGTCAACTGGCAAGACATAATTCTAAGTAGATCTGTTCTTGCTTACCCCAAGTCTTCACAGAGGAGCAAGTGACCAAGAAAGTCAGCAGTCAGGGGTCTCTCAGGAAGCTGTGACTGCTCATTAGCTATCACCTGTCCAGCTCTTTGCAAAGATCACACAGCTGGCACCCACCCTCAGAGATTCTGGTAGGTCTAGGGTATGGGTGGTGTCACACTAGCTACATAATTTGCAGGCCCAGCACAAAATTGAAATGTAGGGCTCTGTGTTCAAAAATTATTGAGAATTTCAAAATGACAAATCAGAGCATTAAACCAAGTGTGGGGCCCTTCTGAGTGTGGGCTCACAATGTGCATTCTGGAGACTGTGGCCACAGTGACACTGTTGGTCCCCGATGCCCGCAAACCTCAGCTGGAGGTCAATGACATGCCCCCCTGTGCAGGTCCTGGAACCAGTGAGCTGAGACTTCAGGTCCCTGCAGGACATTCTAAATTTTATTTTAATGTTTATTTTATTTTTGAGAGAGAGAGAGACAGAGCATAAGCATAGGAGGGGCAGAGAGAGGGAGACACAGAATCTGAAGCAGGCTCCAGGCTCTGAGCTGTCAGCACAGAGCCCAATGTGGGGCTCAAACTCACAAATTGCAAGATCATGACCCAAGCCAAAGCTCACTCAACCGACTGAGCCACCCAGGCGCCCCTGGGGCCCTGCAGGACATTCTGCATCTTTCTACTACAGGTTCTGTAGTCTTGTTTTATTCTTTAAAAAAAAAAAAACTATATGTTTAAGGAGTCCTAGAGATTTCTGAAGTGATTTTTTTATAATTACTTTTCTCTTTACCACCCCCTCTAAAAGGCCCAAGTCACCAGTTGGCCATGGGATTGAAAGGCAGGAAAATGTATGCTCATTCATCTCACCCCTAGAGCACAAAATGGATACATGAGGGGAAATTGTACATTTTTACAGTGATCTAGTCTCTGAGGAAAGATGCAAGAGAAATGCAGACCTAATTCTAATTCCTCTGGTCAAGAATCTGATAGTCTAATAAGCCCAATATGATAAGCACACAAAGAAATATGAAGTAAAATGGGTCACAACTCTCCCCACGAGCTCAGAGGATGACAGAGGCCTGAAGGCATTCACGTGCACAGCTCGACTTCAGAATCTGACCATCCCCGTGTTTAAGGAAACATTTTGGTCAGAAAAGTGAGGTCGACATGATGACAAGTCTTATCCAAAGCCCATTTATGTGGATATAGTCTGGACATGGTCTCAAGCCCAGCAAATGGCCCGCACAGCTTCTGTTCATTCTGTTTCGAGTCCAGATGTCTCCTAGGCTGAGACTCTGGAACAGGCCTGCTTCAAAGTCATGCAAAACCCCACTCCTGGAACATTTATGGAGACATGATCTGCGCCAGACACTCCTGGGGCACTGGGATGTTTTATTTGAATGGAGCGGTGACCTTGTGAGCTAGATGATAACATTACCCCCACTCTACAGGCAGAGGTGTGAGATCTGGAGCCGTGAAGGGACTTTTCCTGTGTGTTGTAGCCACAAGGCCAAGCTAGGATATAAGAATGGATGCCACCAGATTCAGGAAGAGGAGGGATAGCTAAGCTTCCAATGGTGTTCCTGGAGCAAGAGAAAAGGATCATAGGGATTCAACGAAATGAACATGGTGGGCTCACTAGAGCCAGGCTCAGGATTGACACTTTGCTGTGCTACTTAATGCTCACAACAATGCTGTTGGATAAGTTCCCATTTTACATATGGGAAACCTGAGGCTTATGTACTTTAAATAAGAAAGGTTAAGTGAGATTCTGGCATAGCCACACCCTTAAGCCAAGGTCTGGTTTTGTAAGGCTCAATTTGGCTGGCCTGATGGAGACAGAGGACAAATGGTAAAGGGTGGAATTGTCAAAGGACAAAGAATGCCAGAGAAGTAATTAGATTCCGTTCCTTCAAATGGGCAGCAGCCCCTTCCTCTTTTACAAAGAGAAATGGCCCCACGCCCACTGTAGGTAAGCAGAGAAGGAAAAAGAATCACTTTCAAAAGCAGTTCTAGCACAACCACACTTTTTCTTCATTTCCTTGACAAACAGTCCCTAGATCGGGATTCCCCAGCTCCCCTGCTGGAAGGCGGCCTGGAAGGGGCTCAGCCCCTCAGCTGAGCTGCTCACAGTCCAGCAAGAGGGAAAACCCAGTTCAGGAGGAGGGTGGTCTGAGGGAGGAATACATGCCCTGTCCCAGGGGCAGGGCTGGGACAAGTCAAAGGTCAGAGAAACTGGCCTAGAAAGGATGGCCCCACCCCAGGACAGGAAGGCAATGGGGAGGGGGTAACACAGAAAGGGTCCCGATAGAACCGCACTGATGTGACTGGGACAGGGACCGTCCTTGGTGGAGGAATCTGGAGGGAGGCAGAACTCAGCTCGGAAACACTGCAGACAGGTCCTGACCCTCTTCAATGCGTGGAGAATTGTTCCTCTGGCGGCCCCACACCACTCCTCTTTGCCAGGCAGGACCGGGCAGTTGTCCATGAAGGGACTCTGATACCTGCCTTTGTTCTTTAATTCTGGCCCATGAACCTCTCCAGCCTCCTTCTCTGAGCACCCAGTGCCTTCACAATGGGCACTCTTGATCTCTTTCCATTTAAAAGCTTTAGAAATTATATTCTAAAACTACAGACAAGCAGAACATTTTATACCTCATCGGTTAAAAATCAGATTATTCTCAGGCTTCCTCTGGTCCCAAATCCTCCTGTGGTCTGTAGGGAGTGTAGTATCCAGTGCCCACGCTCCCTCCCAGGTCTGGCTTAGGTGGGCGTGCGGCTTCTCGGGGGCCTGGCGTGCAGTAACGAATATTCCCTGATGCAAGGGGCTACCCAGGACCACAGAGAACACAGGTCCATATTCTGTTTTCCATCTGTGAAAATCGTACTTCCTGGTAATAAATCCTGTGAGATTGTGGTGCTGAAAATGTGCCTTTGTTGAACCTCGTCTTCTGATAGTCTGCCTGAGTGTCTGTAGAGATCACCGTCTCAGTGAGCCGAGGTGACGCATTTCCAAAAGCTGCCGATGAGCAGACCAGGCAGAGGGACAGTCACCAAATGAGTAAAAGCATCACTTCCCCACCCTCTTCTATTAATCTGGAGCCCACGTCCATGGGGCTAACACCCAGTGCCTGTACCCCACCCTCTATGCTGCACTCCTCTGATTCTGAGTCTTCTCCCCATGAAAACATTTTGCTCAAGTATTCACAGAGCACCGAATGTAGGCAAAGCCCTGCGGAAGTGAGGTGAGCCGAGACAGACATTTAGAAATAAAGAATCTGACATTTTCCTTTATGAAATCTTGGTATCTTTTTTAAATAAAAAGACTAAATATACAAGAATAACCAAGAGAAATCAGGAAAATAAATAGTTCGGAGGTAGATGTGTTTGCAACAGCTGCCATAACAAAATACCACAGGCTGGGTGGCTTAAACAACAGAAATTTATTTTCTCACGGTCTCCGAGGGCAAAAGTCCAAGATCAAGGTGTCAGTAGTTTGATTTCTTATGAGGCCTCTCTCCTTGGCTTGCAGATGGCCATCTTCTCCCTGTATCTTTACGTCGTCTTCCCCCTACACGTGTCTGTGTCCTAATATCCTCCTCTAAGGAGGACACCAGTCATATTGGATTAGGGCCCCTCCAACAGCCCCATTTTAATTTAATTACCTCTTTAAATGCCCTATCTCTGAATACATTCTGAGGTTCTAGGGGTGAGGACTTATGAACATATGAAATTGGGGTGGTGGGACACAGTTTGGCCCACAACACCTGTGTGTGCTGTCCTTACCTTCTTCCTACTTCGGGCTTAGCCCCTCTTCCCCTCCTGCTCTCTCTAAGCCTCTGTCCCACCCTTGAGTACCTCTGCCCAGGGTTTCAGCACCCATGCCTCTTCTCCCCCGTCAGTGGGGAGAAAGGATCCAACTTTCACCCATCCATGCAATCACACAGCACCAGGGATCTGCCATGTTGGCTCCTTTCTCGCTGTCCCTGGAGTAAGTCGTGGTGTTTGTTGGATTATCTCAGACAATCAGAAATTTCTCTGATGACTTCTTCTCACAAATACAGTCTCATTTCGGTCGCTATGTGTCCTATCACCTGGAATAGGCACAACTATGAACTTTTTGAGGTTGAAACTTGTCCTCAACTTGGCTCCATCCCAGGCAGAAGCCCAGTGTGAGTACCTGCTCTATTTCCCCACCTTCCATGGCTGTTCCTCCACACCCCTCTCCCTGCTTTGCTAGCCAAGTTTTTTATTCCTCTGGGTTTGGGAAGAAAAGGAAGGAAAGGTAGATATTTTACAACTGTTCGACTTGGTGGGCCCTGCCATCGTCCAATGGTTGTTTCTCCCTAGGGTTCCTTGGAGTGGTTTATGCCCTCTCCAGAGATCCTTGACTCTGGAACTCTCTTTCAACTGGGCCTCAGTAATCCACCCTACAAAGATCCCCTGTTGGAGTATCATTGCCCTGGGGGATGGCCCATCTGGGCAGAGTCTTGCAGGTGTCTCTAGGCTGGGTCTCCTCTGGTAGAGGGGACACACTCATGCATCCTTTATCCTGACAAAATCTAGAACATGAGGTCATTTCTGAAGCAGCCAAGCCTGGACAGGGCTGCAGCCCCACATGCTATACAAGACTCACATTCAAGACCTCTGACTAATCTCCTCAAAGCTCTCCACTTGGCCAGAGGAAAGGAGGAGCACAACGAGGGAGGGAAAATACAATAGCTCACCACCAATGTGCTTTCCAAAACTAAATGGTCTCTTTCAGGCTCTTTCATTCACTGCTCCGGTCAGGATGAGCTGGCACCTCACTTCAGAATACAGGAGGCAAACAAATCCCAATGTAACATCCTGTTCCACGTTCCAGGCCCTTCCCTGCAGACACCACCCTTCCCCTCTTGAGGTTCCTCGGCCCTCATGGCTGAAAACCTCCCTGTTTGAGTTTGTGCACATACACCCTGCACTTGGGCTCAGCTCCCTGTCCCCCTCTCCCCAGAGCAGCCCCAGCTTCAGGAACCCTAATCCATATGAAGGACTG
Organism: Cryptoprocta ferox; assembly: GCA_028646485.1. Classification (NCBI taxonomy): domain Eukaryota; kingdom Metazoa; phylum Chordata; class Mammalia; order Carnivora; family Eupleridae; genus Cryptoprocta; species Cryptoprocta ferox. Next base: position 45,544,060 of record CM053561.1, read on the forward strand.
GGTTCCTTCTTGCCCCCAAGATGAAGGGACACTTGAGAACAGAGCTGGGCAGAGTGTCTTTGAGGAATGAGGAGCATCAGAATGAGCTGTCCAAAGGAGCACCAGGTCATTGATACTATTCTATCAGTCAATCATCCAACAAATACTGTGTACCAAGCCTGGTTCTAGATGCCATCCATGTGACAAAACAGGTAAAACCCCTCCCCTCCTGGAGCTTAGCTTCAGTGGGGGACTCAGACAATAAGCACATAAATCCATGTATTCGCACAATTGGGAGTGAAAAGGGCTATCAAGAAGGAAGATGAAATGCTGGGAAGCTGGGAGGGAGTCAAGGAAAGTTGTCTCTCAGAGTCAACCTTTCAATAGACTCAAAGAAGGCGAAGACTCACATAATCTGCAAAGGCATCTGGACGGAGAGGCAGTTGGTGGGCTAGAAATGGGAGCCAGGGGTGGGTAGGTATCCTTGAGGGAAAACATACAGAATGAGAAGAGAAAAGGACAGAGGATGAAACACTGAGAAACCCAAGAAAAAGGCTACAAGACACCAGGAGTTCATGGCCAAGGAGGGAGAATGAGGTCAGGAGAGAAAATGGGCAATTTCGTGGATGCTCTGAGGATAAGATGGAGGAATTCAAATGAACTGTGCTTGGCTGTGGAGGTGGTTACTGACTCTCATCCTTCATCAACATCCACTAGACACCAGAAAGAGTAAATTTTATTGGATGTAAAATGTTTTCAATAAATTGAAGCAAAAGCCCACTAGATTTGCCGCTAGGGGAGCAATTGGTGATCCCAAGACTTCAGACGAGTGGCAGGTAGGGGAGAAATGTCATTTCAGTGATGAGGCAAGTCTACTGTGTGGTGGAAATCCAGGCTTCCAGATTCCCCAGCTGGGAGGTCCCTGGAGGCTTCTTATTACACTGAAATGCTCCAGCAAGGCCTGGGCATACTCTCGCTCAGCCTCACCTCTGCAACCTCTCTGATGGAGCTCCTCTGTGCCTTGCAGGGGTCCAACATGCTACACGTGTCCTACATGGCTCCTCGGAGGCTTTCCTCGATCATCCCTAAGAAGCACCTTCCATCACTAGCATGTCATGGTGCTTTACCTTCATCGGACACTCTGTCAGTCGCTGAAATTATTTTATATTTCTGCTACCATGTTCACTATCTAGCTCCTTCACTACGAGGTAAGCCCCAAGAGATCAGGAACATGTGAGTCATGTGTCTTATCATATCCCAGTGCCTAGAACAGTGCCAAGCACATAGTAGGTGCCCAATAAAAAAAATACCTGCCACTATTCTGATTAATATTATAAAGCTGTAATTCCTGGGAATGCCTGGGTGGCTCAGTTGGTTAAGTGCCTGACTCCTGGTTTCAGCTCAGGTCATGATCTCACAGTTGTTGAGTTCAAGCCCCATATCAGGCTCTGAACTGGCAGTGCAGAGCCTGGTTGGAATTCTTTCTCTTCTCTCTCTCTGCCTCTCTCTCTCTTTCCATCTCTCAAAAAAACAAATAAGTAAATAAGCATTTTAAAAAATATATAAAGTTGCAACTTCTGTTGAAAGTTTTGAAAGTTGAGCCACAGATTCCCTTTGGAGCTTCCTGGTGGCCATGGCAAAACAGGAAAATAATGTGATTGATACTATCCATGAAGTATAGTCAACATAAACACCTTTCAGGACAACACAAGATTGTCTGAGAACTTGTTTTGCCCAGATCATTACTGTGTTCTCACTGAGAAATATAGAAGAAAATATCTGTAACATTATCTTTTCAGTAAACAAATCCCATGCAATTATTTCTTTCTTAATCCTTTCAAGTAAGACAAAGTCAAAAGACCAATGAATAGCGGTGAGGCAGGTATTATTTCTAATTCAGCCTCATATCCACCATAAAATTCTAGCATTGACCTCACTGATGATGTGGATTATCCTCTTTTTTTTTAATTTTAGGGGCACGCATTTAGCTAGTGCTTCAGAAGCACTACACTTCAGCTAACCCTCAGTACCTCTTTGAAATATGTGTTATAATGACCGTTTTACAGATGAGGACACTGAGGCTCACAGCCTGAAATCACTCAGAGCCGATATTGTATGTATTCTTTGACTTATTAAACAACTAACAGCTCAACTGATTTGAACTAAAGCTTGTTTGACTCTCTGGAATAGGAGTTGGTAAACTACACTTGAGGGCCCAATCTGCCTGGTTTTGTAAATAAAATTGGGGGACAAAAACTAAAAATGTTATGACCCTTTATAAACAAAATTTCCAACTCCTGCTCTAGACTTTGTGCTTGTCCCTCCCAGCAGAGTACCATGTTCACAAATATATCTGTATATATCCGTTCCTCAGAAGGAGGGGGGGAAAAAAGCTTTTCATAAAAATATAAGTCAATGTAAATTAGGAGCTCTCCATGCAAAATTGTGTTGCTACTAAAATATCAAAGAAGAATGTTTTGTAAGTAAATTTTCTGGGGAGAAGATTTTATCTTTTTTTTCTCTCTCTTTTGGTCCTAGTTCCTTCCATCCCACTTAACAAAAATCGCACACATAAAAAGGATATTAACAAATGCATTCTATAAGATCGTGACAGTGCAGTATATGCAACAAATCACACAGGCAGCTCTGGTTTTGAACTCTGTGGCTTCAAAGCAAGCAGAAATAAATGAACCTGTTGCTATTCATGAGGATAACACAAATCTGCAGTGTGTCATTTAAATGTAATTCCATATTTAGTCAGTCAGATTAGCTCATCTTGTAAACATCCAAATTAACAGGTATTTAAGATGACTTCCCAGTTAATCTAATTTCCATGTTTTCTATGTATTTATGGGAGATGTTATGATTAATGAGTCATAGTACATGTGTTAAAATTAAGTGATGAGTGCCTTCAAAGGGATTGACAAGGAGATTCACTTAGGAGGAAGACCTTCATCTCTACTTTCAGAATGTTCTTGGCCACAAAGGAATAGTGATGGTGATGGTGATTGTCAAGACTCATACAGACAGGTCTTTCACTGTTTGTGCACCATAAATCAGTGCTCTAGGGGGCCAGGAAGCAGAGGAACCCATCAGGGGTGGCCTGTTTCCAGAACAGATGCTCCCTGTGCAGTCACACTCAGCAAGGACATGTATAGAAAGTGTGAGGCTATTGATTAGAATCTGGGTTAAGGAACACAGCTTCTCCAGGGCTCCGTGGAAGAGCTAGATGGAGTGCTACATCAGACCAGGCTTGGGGGTTGGGGGCCTTTCCCACTGGATGCAGATGTTGTTGATGAAATGAGACCTGACCCAAGGTCTGGTCAGCTGGGGTGGAGAGCACAGGCTTTGGTGTGAGAGACCCCTGGGGGTTCAAATCCAAGCTATGTAGGCTTTTAGGCGAGTTATCCACACTCTCGGCCTCAATGTCTCCATCTGTAAAATGGAGTTAGTAGTTTCCTTGAGAGGAGTGCCTGGGGGGCTCAGTCGGTTAAGCTTTCAGCTCAGGTCATGATCTCAGGGTTTCTTGAGATCTTGCCCATGTCAGGCTCTGCACACTGACCTCACAGAGCCTGCTTGGGATTCTCCCTCTCTGCCTCTTTCTCTCTACCCCTCCCCTGCTCACACTGCTCTGTCTCTCTCAAAAAAAACAAAATAAAAAAGTAGTTTCTCTGAGAGTTATTGTGAGAATCGTGAGAATTGTGAGAATTCAGCACCTCATGTGAAGCACCTAGACAAAAGACCTGATTGATTAATAACTGCTCATTATTTTTATTGTTACCTCAAAGCTACTTCACCATGTTGATGGTCTTTCTGTAATTATTAGCACATCATATTAAAATATGGACCATTCAAGGGGTGCCTGGGTGGCTCAGTTAGTTAAGCATCTGACCTCGGTGCAGGTCATGATCTCACGGTGTGTGAGTTTGAGCCCCTCGTCAGGCTCTGTGGTGACAGCTCAGAGCCTGGAGCCTGCTTTGGATTCAGATTCTGTGTCTCCATCTCTCTCTGCCCCTCCCCCACTTTCTCTCTCTCTCTCTCTCTCTCCCTCTCTCTCTCTCTCTCCCTCTCTCCTCTCTCTCAAAAGTAAATAAATATTTTTTAAAAATTTAATATAAAAATATGGACTATTCATTTATGTAATAAATATTCTTTGGGCAACTATTATGTGCCAAATTCAGAGCTAGTTCTGTGTTATAGAAAAATCCATAAGACCTAAGTCCTATCTGCAAAAAGGCAACATCAGGGCACCTGGGTGGGTTAGTTGGTTGAGCACCTGACTCTTGATTTTGGCTCAAGTCATGACCTCACAGTTTGTGAGATCGAGCCCCACGTCTGGCTCTGTGCTGACAGGGCAGAGCGTGCTTGGGATTTTCTCTCTCCCTCCTCCTCTCTCTCTCTCCAAATAAATAAACTGTAAAGAAAGCTAGCAACATAGAAGAGAAAATAGATAGATGTTTTAAGTCACCTAAAGTAGTGAGAATAGTGACAATTAATAGCCCGTGGCCTTAGGATGTGCCACTGCCTGTAGTCTGTGAGCTACAGGCTGTACAATGTACAATATGCACACTTACATTTTTAAACCTCATGACAATTGTCCAGCTAACCACTATTATCCCTGCCTTAGAGATGAGGTCATTGAGATTCTGGATGACCAAATAATATGTGCAGGGTCACCCAGCAAGCACAAGAATAAATAGAACCTGCATCAAGGTTTGTCCCAAACCTGGAGTAGAGCAGTGGCAATCTGGAAAATCTTCTGCTCCCAGTTTAAGAAGAAAATTACAGACTGGGGATCTGTGGTGGTTTCTGGCACCTATGTAGCTTTATCAAAGGCCCCCTAACTCGTCCTCAGGCCCCCCAAACATAAACACCAGTTTCCTTGCCAACTCCCAGAATGGGAACAGGAAGAGCTTCAATCGTGGCCATAATCCAGTGACATTGTACACACGGCCATGAACATACAGTCAGGCTAATCTTCTGGTGCATGTGTCTCGGTCGCTGAGCATCACTTCAGACAGTGAGTCCCCAGGACACCAAGACTGGCTGATCCTGGCCCAGTACATGCCTTAGTCTCAGCTGGGCCTCCTCAGCCTACAGGACTTTTCTGGCTAAAAGACTGAAGTCCTTTTCTCTACCTGCGAGACGATGCAGTTCAGCCTCTCAATGGTCCTCCATGGGAGTCTCAGAGATGGAGACTGTGTCTTTGTGAAGTCTTGTCTTTTTTTTTTTAATTTTTAAATTTTTTTAAAATTTGCATCCAAGTTAGTTAGCATATAGTGCAACAATGATTTCAGGAGTAGATTCCTTAATGCCCCTTACCCATTTAGCCCATCCTCCCACAACCCCTCCAGTAACTCTCTGTTTGTTCTCTATATTTAAGAGTCTCTTATGTTTTGTCCCCCTCCCTGTTTTTATATTATTTTTGCTTCCCTTCCCTTATGTCCATCTGTTTTGTATCTTAAATTCCACATAAGAGTGAAGTCATATGATATTTGTCTTTCTCTGACTAATTTCACTTAACATAATACCCTCTAGTTCCATCCACGTAGTTGCAAATGGTAAGATTTCATTCTTTTTGATTGCCGAGTAATACTCCGTTGT
>CM053561.1:45550142-45662370 GCA_028646485.1 Cryptoprocta ferox
AAACAGCATTCCTGTATCCCTTGGATAAATACCTAGTAGTGCAATTGCTGGGTCATAGGGTAGTTCTATTTTTAATTTTTAGAGGAACCTCCATACTATTTTCCAGAGTGGCTGCACCAGTTTGCATTCCCACCAGCAGTGCAAAGCAGATCCTTTCTCCGCATCCTCGCCAACATCTGCTGTTGCCTGAGTTGTTACTGTTAGCCACTCTGACAGGTGTGAGATGGTATCTCATTGTGGTTTTGATTTGTATTTCCCTGATGATGAGTGATGTTGAGCATTTTTTCATGTGTTGGTTGGCCATCTGGATGTCTTCTTTGGAGAAGTGTCTATTCATGTCTTTTGCCCATTTCTTCACTGGATTATTTGTTTTTTTGGGTGTTGGGTTTGATAAGTTCTTTATAGATTTTGGATACTAATCCTTTATCTGATATGTCATTTGCAAATATCTTCTTCTATTCTGTCAGTTGCCTTTTAGTTTTGCTGATTGTTTCCTTCAGTTGTGCAGAAGCTTTTTATTTTGATGAGGTCCCACTAGTTCATTTTTGCTTTTGTTTCCCTTGCCTCCGGATACGTGTTGAGTAGGAAGTTGCTGCAGCCAAGGTCAAAGAGGTTTTTCCCTGCTTTCTCCTCAAGGATTTTGATGGCTTTCTGTCTTACATTTAGGTCTTTCATCCATTTAGAGTTTATTTTTGTGTATGGTGTAAGAAAGTGGTCCAGATTCATTTTTCTGCATGCTGCTGTCCAGTTTTCCCAGCACCACTTGCTGAAGAGACTGTCTTTATTCCATTGGATATTCTTTTCTGGTTTGTCAAGGATTAGTTGGCCATACATTTGTGGGTCCATTTCTGGGTTCTCTTTTCTGTTCCATTGATCTGAGTGTCCGTTTTTGTGCCAGTACTATACTGTCTTGATGATTACAGCTTTGTAGCACAGCTTGAAGTTCAGGATTGTGATGCCTCCAGGTTTGGTTTTCTTTTTGTAAAGTCTTTTCTTTTCCAGGATCAGTAACCCAACCTCCTTCACAAAGTTCTCCCTTGAGAAGGTGTGCATTCATGTGGGGCTTCTTCACAGGTTCATGGAGCTGAGCCAGATCAGGGTCTGCTGGTGTTGTCTGGACCGTTCCTGTCTCCGCCACAGGACAGTGCTGGCTCTCCATGACTTGCCATGGAGTGTTTCGTAGGTACTGCATCCACCCAGCTCTGGTCCTCCTATTTGCACTTCTGAAATAGATTTCTGTAATCTGGTTTTAGAATCTTCCAATTACTCCTAGGAAGCTTCACCTTGTTGGTCTTGGCTCAGTTTATCACTTCTTCAAATTTATTTCAAATCACGATTCTGTTCTCCAGCTCATATATGCCTTCATATTTAAGTTATTAGAATGTTAGATAAACTTCTTTGCTTGTGTCATTCAACCCATTGATTAAATGTTGAAGAAGTTAAGTTCAATGATAGAGCTCTGAGGCTATCCACTAGAGACCACCCCAGCTTGACAAAGAGCCAATATTTAATATTCTTTGATATAATTGTCCCTCAATCAGCAGTAGCTAAACTAAGACTCTAGTAGAGGGGCACCTGTGTGACTCAGTTGGTTAAGCATCTGACTTTGGCTCAGGTCATGATCTCACAGTTCACGGGCTCAAGCCCTACCTCGGGCTCTGTGCTGACAGCTCAGAGCCTGGAGCCTGCTTCAGATTCTGTGTGTCCCTCTCTTTCTCTGCTTCTCCCCCACTTGTGCTCGCTGGCTCGCTCTCTCTCTCTCTCTCAAAAATAAATACAAATTAAAAAAAAAATAAAATGCCAGTAGAGCAGGGATGTTTCCAAGGGGCCTCAGAGAGCCAGACCTGCAGCCACTGCCTTTACCCCAGTGTTCCCTGTCCCTAGCACTGGAGCCCCTGGGTTCTCATCCTTTGGTTTTCAGATCTACTGCCCTAGACCAGTCCTCACTCAGTTGAATCAGAGTCAAGCTCCAACCCCTCAGGCCAGCTGACAGACCCTGAACCCAAAAACCCCTACCAGCCACTGCCTGATACAACTTTCTAAACCAGACATTTTCATCATAATTGTTGTTTTCAATATTGCTATAAGGAGCATGCAGTTTCTCCCCAGTTCCTCCAGGAAGACTCTAAGGAAAAGTCAGTGTGTGTGTGTTTGTGTGTGTGTGTGTGTGTGTGTGTGTGTCTGTGTGTATGTGTGTCTGTGTGTGTGTGTGTCTGTGTGTGAGTAGCTAGAAGGCCTGAGTTCCTCCACTAAACAGGGCTCCTCCCATCCTTCTTTTCATAGCTAATTTAGTTAAGTGTTTAAACAATGTAAATCTGGCAGCTCCCCTCCGTTAAAGCTGCAAGATTGAGGACAGCTGCCGCCCAGCTACCAGCCTCCAATACAGCCTCCACCAGCTTTCCTGAAATAGCAAGGCTCACTTCCCTCCTTGCTTCCCTGAAATAACCCCGGGGGAAGGATACTGCATTTCCTACGCCCAGATCGCTTTATTTATTACCATCTAATGAGTCCATATTTGGAGAAAAAAATATCACCACCATGTGGAATGAAATCACACGGTTATAAAGAACTGATGTTAAGTGTTTAAATTCAAAGGAGCTCTCAATGAGATTGTGTATGTATGTAAATGGGCATGCACTTCTCAGACCTGGAGTGTGTGAACACAGCTCACCCTCTGACAGGATAAACAGGGCTTCTGAGGTTACAGGACCTTTCCAGCACCATTCTTTTTGACCAGACTCAACTAACTTGGCCAAGGATAGCCAGGGAGTTCAGCTTCTTAAAATCACAGTCACCGCCACATCAGGGGTTAGAATGGAGCCCATGCAGTATGTTGAAGGAACTATTTTCATGCTGTTTCTCCAATGTGCTCTTCGTTTGATATTCCACAACAGCCATGCAGATCTTCAGTGATTTTTCCTCCTAGGTGTACATTGGCTCTACCTCATGTACTAACTGCATTCCAGAGAAGTTGCATGGAAACCTAATCTGAGCTGCAACATACTAACAGTGTTCAGTATTTTAGGTCCCTTGAGTTGGTTTGTGCAGTGAACAATCACTTTATAAACCACTTTATAAATCTAGAAAGGATCACGCATGCTCCTACAAGGTCTCTCAAAAGGAGACGTGCTTTTCCCAAGTTACACAACTAGTATTTCCAGAGCAACTTAGGCTCCACAATAAAAATCATCCTTTCTGAAACACAACCCTTCTGGAATGAGCAGTGCTCCGAAGTGACGGAGTCTGGAATCCGGAGCAGAAGTGAGGGTCAGTGTGGGTTTCTGTGTTTGTGTTGGAAGTGGAAACAATTTACTCCAGAGACCCTAACTAGATATTGGTCCCATCACTGGCTAAACAGCTAACAGTTGCTACTTGGACAAAGAACTAAAGTTTGGGGATCAGGAAATGGTACTTTTACAAGTGACCAAAGCCTAGTTTCCTTTCTTTTCCTTTGAATATGTGGTGGTGGTCTCCCCTAAGCTCCCACTCAAGGGCATACTACAGAGGGACAGGCCCATTGAAGGGGCCAGGTGAGTATTTTATGATGCTCTCTCAACAGCACTGGGTAGTTTACCACACTACCCAAAACCTGGGGCCGTTGGTGGAACTTTAATTAATTATCGATGGGAATCCATTAAAATATTTTTTGTGATCAATTTGTAGAAACATTGTAAGTATGTTTGAAAAAGTTATACATTCTCCATATTTGGGATACAAATATGGTACATTGTTTGAGCCCTCTACCAATGTGTTCATTTTTTTGTGCTTGACCTGTCCCAACAGATGTCAACATAGCCTATTACAATAGCATTTCTCGTTTTCTCCTTGGATTGCTGAAAGTTGCTGTTTACTACATTTTTTTTGATACTTTTATATTCATCATAGAAAGTGCAACCCTGTCATATCTTCATTGTGGATTCTTTTAGTGGGACAAATGTAATGTGATCATATCTATCATCAGCCTTGGGCTCCACCCTTTCTCCTACTTATGTTCCCATTCCTGCTTTGGCTTGAGTTCTCCACTATATCTTTACCCATTGTCTTATTTTTATTATTTTTGGATTGATTGGGTACACTAATGCAACATTTACATTTTATTTTCAACCCAATAGGAGCCAGTGATTCAAAATGAGACTTTATCCCAACCATTTTATTTACAAGATTTATAATGCTTAGTTTTATTTCTACTGTTTTGTTTTATGGTTCTTTTCAATTGTCTAGATTGACTGTAGCTATTGTTTTAACTCAACTTTCCCCTTGTGATTTTGGAAATCATATCCACTATTTTTATTCTATGAGTAGTGACAGTTAATAAATACATATTGGAATCTATTTTCACTAATTTTCATTGTCAAAAGTAAACCAGTGTCAATTGGTTATTCCTGTGCAATATGAAGAATTTACTCAGCTTTTCCTTCCTATCTTTAGTCGTTGAAGTCCTAGTTTTAGTGATTTTGGTGGGTAATTTGAACTAGATCATCATGACTAAATTAACATTTTTAGTCATGTGCCCTCTTTTGAAAATTATTTTTGGCATTTTCATTATGTTTTAATGTCATATTAAGAATTACATTAATTTCGTTTAATGACTCTTTGTTTTTGGAGGGAGGGAGAAGGTATTTGACGATTTTTCTCACCAGTCTTTTATATCATGAGTTCTCCATTCTTGAATTTGATATTTTGATTCCTCACTTGGCTGACTTAAAAATAATTTAAGTGATGGGGCGCCTGGGTGGCTCAGTCGGTTGAGTGTCCAACTTAGGCTCAGGTCATGATCTTGAGGTTCATGAGTTCAAGCCCCCACGTTGGGCTCCATGCTGACAGCCCAGAGCCTGGAACCTGCTTCAGATTCTGTGTCTCCCTCTCTCTCTGCCCCCCACCCTCTGCTCATGCTCTGTCTGTCTGTCTGTCTCTCTCTCTCAAAAATAAATAAACATTTAAAAATTTTTAATAATTTAATTAAGTTTATTGTTTCAGGACATTCACATGGGGTATATATTTTGGGGCTAATGTATACAAGAGAATGTCACTCTGATGCACTGGGAAATGCATGCCAACCTGGCTGGGCACAGGAGCTGAGGATGCCAGATTTAGCAAATAAAAATGGAGAATACGCAGTTAAATTTGAATTTCTGATAAACATCAAATACCTTCTTAGTTTAAGGATGTTATCAATATCGCCTGGCATCCCACATTCTATCTGACTATTGCATTCAGGCCACATTTCTTTTTTCCTCACCCTTCTGTAGATGATGGTCATTGTCTTCTTCCTATTTCACAGAAGAAGTAGGAGGTAAGCTTTATCTGCTTGGATCCTCACTGAATTTGTTTTTATTCTTGAAATTAAAATAAATTATCAGGATAAGTCTAGGTGTTAAAAGCCTATTGTTAATTTTGTCTGGCATTTAGAAAACTCAAATCTTTCTTTAGGTCAGGAAAATTTTCACCAAGTAGTTCTTCAATGACAGCTCCACTTTTATTGGTTCTTCTTCCAAATTCCTAATATTTATATATTAACTATATTCTCCCATTATTTTTATCTCTTTATCCTTTATCTCTTAGTTTTGTGATGTCCAAGTTGACTTCTGCTCCAACATACCTGTTTGCCGCAAGGTCCATTCTGCTGTTCACTCCCTCCGTTTCAGTTTGAAGTGAACATTTATTAAAACCTTGATGCTGGCTTCCCTAGCCTGTTTGTTTTTCTCTTTATAGTTCTCTACTCAAATTTCATAAAAGAAATGTCCTTTTGAAGTTTGTTGGAAACACAAATCAGGAGAGTCCTCAAAATTTTCCCATCTCTTCCAGAAATTACATTTCATAGGAAAATATTTTCTCTGATTCCTCAGAGTGGTCTCTTCTTTTGAACTATGCTGTCTTTTCACTTGCCTGGCAATTTTACTTTGCATTGTTCATCATTACAAAGGGAGTTCAATATTTGTTCAGAACCAGCAGTTGAGATCCTAGTCTGAATTGTTCCGACCCAAGGGAAGGGAAAAGGAAGAAAAGGTAGTGTTAGGTTTACTTAAGTTTTACTTTGCTGATCCAGCAGCCTGGGGAAGACAGGGAGCTCCAGAGTGAACCACTCTGAGATCGCCCTGCACAGAGCTCCCTATCTCTGCATGAGTGTCTTTTCTAAGTTCTGGAGGGTGTTGGGTATTTTCTGGGAAAGTGTCCTTGTTCTTTATAGAGTACCTCTTCTTAACCTGAGCTCCTAAGCTTATGGCCCACAAGTGTTGCCTTTTGGGGGGGGGGGGGTTGCTGCCACTCCAGGTTTATAAACCGAACAGCATTTGCATCTACTGAATTCCGGGGTGCCACCCCCCAGAACCCCTCCCCCACACCACACTGCCAGACAAAACTACAGGGCACTGGAGAGATTCTTCCAGCCTTTTCTCCCAGTACTTCCCAGGTAAATTACTCCTTTACATGTTAGAAACTGCACATCCTTACAGAACTAACCTAAAAGAAATTCCTCAACATTTTAGACGCGAGACTGTCATGCTCCCCTACTCTCTGCAACTTACACCCCCCCCCCGTATTTATAATAACTGAACATATTAGCATGAGAATTGCTTAGGATAATTTCTCATATTTCACAGTATACATATTTTACTGCATTTTCTTCTTGGAACTGAAAGATTTCACTTTTCTTTCCTTTGGAACCAGCAGTATGTAAAACATGTGTAAACCCCATTTTAATTTGGAAGCTGTTCCAGGGAATATATTGTCCAATTTAACAATGACTCCCATTGTCAAATTCATTCTCAATACAAAGAACAGCCATAGATTATCAAAACCCGCAAGCTGGTCAGCGTTCTTTCTGTAGGTTTCTGGTGGGATGTTTTGCAGATAACATTTTGTGTAGGAAGCAATCGTGGCTTCATTCCATGATAGGCAAGTTGCCAGGAAATACTAAATCAAGTGGCAATAGAGTCCCTAAAGAAAGTTGTTCCTGATTTATGATGATAGTTCCAACAATACTGCTGAACTTTTTACACATTGAAATGACCACTGAGTTATGTTTCACATTATATCAGAGAACAGCCAGGCTGCCAGGTCCAGCATTGCAGCTGGAATGCAGAAAAGCCCCATTATGTTCTCTTCCAATGTCTGGGAAAAAATGATTTCTCATTCCCAAAATATAAGTACTTGTTTGCTTTTCTCCAGCACATCTCACACCCTGAATCTATGCTGGCATTTTAAAAAGTGGAAAACAGCCTAGGCTGAGTTTGAGGGGGGATATGCGGGAGGAAGAAATCAAGGGGCTGATGACCAGGAGGAAAAGGGGAAACTGATCAATAGCAAGGAGTCACCAAGGGATGAGGAAGAGTCTGCATTATTTTTTGAAAACTTATAACATTTCAGATTTATCTACGACCTGCTGGAGTTGCCTGGGACCCTCAGCAGCGTGTGGATGAGTGTGTGTCTGTCTTTCTGTCTGTCTGTCATCATGAGTTCTCATATTTTGCTCCTGGAACTTTAAGAAGAGCCTAAACCAGCGTTGTCCAATAAAAGCATAATATAATCCAGATGTGTAATTTTAGATTTTCTGGTAGCCGCATTTTAAAAAGCAAAAAGAAACCAGTAAAATGATTTAATAATATAATTGATTTAACCTAATATATCCAAGATATTATCATTTCAACACACGACATACATGAAACTTACTGAGATAGGTTACATTTGTCTTCTGGCTCCAGGTCTCTGAAATCTGGGGTGTGTCTGGGGTGTATTTTACACTCACCCACAGCACATCTCCCTTGGGACTAGCACCCTTCTCTGGCTAGCCATGTGTGCTGACCTGTGGGACGGGGCAGGCTGGACAATGAGGAACAATCACCCTCTCGGTTCTAACTTACTCAGCTCTACTCACATCTTTGTGCTTCCCTAAACCTGTTTCCAGGTACCATGCCCACCAGCTCCTTGAAGGTGGCACAGGAAACGTAGCCCTTCTAGCTGTTCCATTAGTCCTCCTTACTCAATAAGTCAAGCAAACATTTGTGATCAAAAACTCAGGAACCTGGGAAATACATGCATAAAAAGCACCTTGGACATCATCAGCATTGCCTTCAGACTTCCAGGCAAAAGTCTTTCTTTCTCCCGTGGTCTCCGCTGCCCCCTTCCAACCTTGTCTCGCTATCATTTCTCACCACATGTTCTTTCTTCCTCTCTGGCCTCCCTTTTCGAAACTGAGCAGCTTAGTTGGGGGGGATGCTGCTGAGGGTATTTCTGTGTCCTGTCTCAGGGAAGATGGTTGCAGAGGGGAGGCAGGGAGGGTAAGGCCGACTCTCACTTTGCTGTCAGTCCTGCATCAGAAAGTCCGAAGCTGGACCAGTGTATCTACATGGAATAGAAGGCAAGTCTGGAGGTCCTCTCTCAGTGTGGTCCTGGAGATTCACATCACAGCTTGTCAGTAGGTGTCTGAGGAACTAATGCTTTATCTCCTGTCTCACCCTTCTTGGTATCTCCCTGGCTTTAAGTTTTTGGAAACTGGCTCATCTTCATCTTCATGCTAGTCCACAACCAACCTTCTGACCTTTCAGATCCTCAGTCCTCACTTCTAAGGGCCCTAAATTCCATTCAGTTTTCTCCACAACCCTGAGCATAGGCATACCACAGCGCAAGTATTTGGAGACTTAAACCCACCAGCCAGAAGAGTGCACCCACCCTACTGTTAGCATCCTGTTAGTTGCCTGTTAGCATCCCGTGGCCGCGGCCAAGTCTGGACACCTTCACCGAACTTTGCTGTCAGAGCTCTCCTGAGCTCTTCTGTGTCCCTAGTTAGTATGCCAGGTGTTTCATCACATTCTCATTTGTACCCAGTCCACGCACTGGGATTAGAGCCCTGCCTGGGATCCAGGAGAAAGCACTGATGCCCTGCCCAGTCTTGACCAGACCCCTTCCCACGTGAGTGCCTAGACACCGCCCTATACTTCTGGCAAGGTTCCAAACAGATCAGGTGGAACAGGAATCTCGCTACCTTCATCTTCCACCTGTGTTTACTGGAAACATTTGCAATTGCCCAACTACTGAAACAGATTTCCCCTCGGAAAACAAACCTGGCTTGGATCTGGCCTGCATCCTCCACACCTATTACCAGTTTCCTCTTCCTTCTGACTGAAGTCCCAACACATGGTCCTTCCAAGTAGCATGGGTAATGACCCTTTCGTTTATGCCTTCCTTCTTGGGCTGCAATAAGCTAGAGAACAGAAAGGGCTTTTGAGTCTGAGAAATCTGCTTTTGGATCTTGAATAATCTTGAATTTGAATCTTTGAATCTTTAATAATTCTGTGATCTCAGGCAACTTAACATCTTTAAGCATCAATTTTTTTCACCATTAAAATGTAATCAATTCTATTTTATAAGGTTGTCAGAGAGATCAGAAAAGATAGTGTTCATAAGATATTTAGCACATAACAGATATTTGTACTCATTGGCCAGTTACCACTGAACCAGCACTTTGCCCAATTATGACCACCAGCCTCTTCCATCTTCCCTCATCTCAATTATCATTAAGAGTATTTTGACCCTGTTTGATGCCAACCATAGCCTAGATCCCACAGATTGCTATTTTCCATTGGTCTTCCATAGACTGCCTGGCTATATCCCTTTCCCTCCCCAACTTCTTTGTCATATAGTCTGCCTGTGGGCAGGACTCCTTTGGTCCTTCACAGGTCCCTCTCCGTCTTCTTCCAAGAAGCCACACCCCTTGCTCTGGATGTCTAGATTAGAGTTGGGCATTAGCCTCAATCACCAAAAAGGCCAGAAGAAGATGGGGAACTAATCCAGTTCACAGAAATGTCCAACATGGCATAAACCACTATGTGGTGAAAATAGTTTCTCTAAATACAAGCTTGATATGGCAACAGTTCACCAACATCGTCTTTCCTGGGGTACATCTTAATAGGTATGATGTTTTTTGAAACTCAACCATATATGAGCTGTCTGATAAAAGCAACCAATGGATATTGTTCTTGCCTTTGCCCAGAATTCATTCTAGAGCTCAGCCCTGTTCTGTTATCGGTAAATGTTATCAGGGTGAACAAGACTAGCTTCTATGACTAACCTAAATATCTGTTACTTAACGTACAAAGTTCTCACACAGTATTTGATGTGATTCAGGCAATCCCGTCCATCTTGAGCTATGTGCTCTAGGAAAATAGCCCCCAAGGTCCTGACAGCAGGAAAAGAGGAGGCACGCTGGCTCTTACCTGCTCGTTCTAGAGGTGACCCTGTCACTTCTGCTCACAATCTGTTTTCCAAAACCTCTGACCCACGGCAAGGGAGGCTGGGGAATGTGGGGAGCGCGTGATACTGAAGAGCAGAGCTCTGCTCTGGTGTGTGTGTTGGTGTGTATGTGTGGGGGTGGGGGTGTTCACAGGCTGCTGGTGCGTGTACCTGTGTGTGTGTGCCTGGGCCTTTTATATTCCTCAGGTTCCCTAGCACTGACCCTCCACAGCCTTCTATTCCTTTGAGGTACTTGTAATGGGCCAGCCTTTCACAGTGTCTTGCACAAAGTAAGTGTTTTGTAATTTCAGTTTAGTACAACTCACTCAGCTTCTGATGAATGTCCCTTACAGTAATAATAAAAATAGAAAAAGATGTCATTTATCAATTCCCCTCAAAGTTTTATGTTCTATGCTAATAAGGACTTCACATTTATAATCAATTCTCACAATTGGTCTATGAAATAGGAGCTAATTTCTATCATTTTACAAATGGAGATACAGGTTTATAAAGGTGATAACACTTCCCATAGTCAAAAGCAAATAAAGGAAAGCCTTGGGATGCTTGGCCAACCCATCTGATTCAGCCTTTGTGGTCGGCCTTTACACCACACTGGTCTCTGAGGAAGTGTCCCATAGCCCAGTAAAGACAGGAGCTATCTGCAGGCTCACAAGTGAAATGATTCCTAAGGGTTTTCTTGTTTAGATTGCAATCCCAAGAAATTTAGAAAAGTATTGGGAACATTTACAAACATGTGAAGTTCTTCCTTCACAGAGTACATGTATTTTTTTCCTCACAATGCAATAAAATAATATTTCCATTGAGACACCAGGAAAACCCCTTAGTCCTGTTTGTTACAGAACTATGGAGCTTTGAAACTGAGATTGTAGTGTGATACAAAGAAAACTGGTTTTCTCATGATATTTACAATGTTGTTGGATTTATTTGATGACATTCAACTCACTAGACCAGCTTTAGAATTGTTGTCATTTAGAAAAGGCAATAATACTCCATCAAATTTGTACCTAACCCTTTACAAATTTATTTTTCCTCACTATTTTAACTTGCCATGATTTTGCCAACAGCCTGAAAATTAATTTTGGGCAAAATAGATAGATATACTCTGCCAAACTTGTAGACAGCTAAGTGCTCATGAAGACTTACACTGCTTTCCAAAGAAAGTTTTTGAATCAGGTCAGGCTGGATGTTAGCAGCCCAAAACCATGAAGCCCAGCTGTTGAAAGAAGCATAGTTTGACTTTTGCTCTCCCGTCCTCTCCCCCTGGGTATTCCTTTTCATGTTCCTTTATGAATCTACCTGCCTCCTTTCAGATTCCCACATTACCAGGAAAAAAACAAGTATCAGCACACTGACAATAAAAGTTGCTTTGAAAGTGCATCTTGCAAGTCATGCTTATTCAGTGTCCATACTGAAGCTGTATTTCTAGTTATTTCCTTGAACTGCACACAGGAGGAAGTCCTGGATTTCCACCACATGGTTGCTCCCAGGAAGCTGACTTGCAAGGGAGCATTTGGCCTCCTCCCCATATTTAACCTGGGTTTAGCCCAGCAAGAGTGCAAATGAGGCTGGACGGAACTCATTCCTACAGCTAAATCCCCAAGGTTTGCTCATAGAATGTCTTCCTGTGCCACTGTCATCAAGTTGTCATGATGCTCCAATGATTATTCCTAGGAATCCATGCACCTGGCCATCCATCCGCTCCTGAATCAAATTGCTTACTCCAGGACACAACTTCTACTCAAGGAGCACTGAAATCCTGGGAAACTCCAATCCATCCCACACCACGTTCCCAGGCTGAGATAGTGTACCAGTGCTCAGAGCTCCTGGACCTGGCCCTCCTTCTCAAATGCCTGCACCAAAGGCATGGACCCTCTCAGCCCCCTTCACAGAAAAATGGGCTAGGCTTGCAGTATACAGAGTTCATAAAATACTTGGTGAACTTTCTTTTCAAGATGAGTTTTGTTACGACTTGGCTACAGCTTAGTATCCCCACAGAGAAGAGATACAAATTAAGAAGTCAGACCTTGGAAATGCACTTTTTCACCCTTCAGTTATTGATCTCAGGTGACCAGCTAGGACTTAAGGGATCCTGAGGACAGGCTTACATAAATAAGGGCAGTCCCTTGTTTGCTTAATTCCCAAGATTTTTCTGAACACCACTAATCCATTCTTTCTCCTCTCTCAACCTTCAGAAAGAGAGAGAGAGAGAGAGAGAGAGAAGAAGGAAGGAAGGAAGGAAGGAAGGAAGGAAGGAAGGAAGGAAGGAAGGAAGGAAGGGAAAGAGCAGGGGAAGGAGAAAGGGAAGGAAGGAGGGAGGGAGGAAAGAAGGGAGGAAGGAAGAAAGAAAAAGATGGTATCAATCATTTAATATCTGAACAATGCTTTACAGTTTAAAGTGTTTTATGTATATTATCTCATATGACCCTCATTATAACACCGTGAGGAGCATAGGGTAGACATTAATAATCCCATTTTCAGCTGGAAATAAATGAATTGACCTTTGAGAAACCTAATGATGTAAATCACAACTTGGTTGACCTTTTATAGGCATGAAGTACAGAGCTCTCTTATTTGAAAACATGAATGTATTGTAGATGCAATCATAAGACACACATAAGCCAAAAGATGGGAGCTAAATCTCACAAGGTTTTGCCCCACTGGTGAAGTCAGTTCAGTCCAGTGGTCTGGAATATGCTGGGATATTTCCTCTCCAGTAAAGGGCGCATTGTTGCACCTCATACTTCACACCACTAAGAAAGCAGACGATTTTTGCTAGGCATTGTGGATTTGGGATACAGCATAGATCACACTTAGAAGTACTTATTTGACCCATTTATCAGATGATCCAATAAGCTGCCCAATTTTGAGAGGGGGCCCAGAGGAAGAAAAGGCTCCAGCACCAGTCCAGCTGTGCACGAACTGTCCTGCCCCCCCAGCCAAGGCAGTATCTGGTGGAACAGGATTCTGCAGAGTGTCCAGAAAGTTCCTGTAGGAGAGCTGGCTTACAGACCCCCCAGATGGATGGAGCAGGGACACCCTTCTATGGCCAAAAGCTACTCACTATTGGAAAAACATCTCCAGGCATGTCACTGGGCCCTGGTAAAAACCAGCTCCTAGCCAGGGGAGGCCAAGGCACCCAGGAGCTGGGACTGGATGTCCCTGTCACAAGTTTG
This sequence comes from Cryptoprocta ferox, assembly GCA_028646485.1. NCBI lineage: Eukaryota > Metazoa > Chordata > Mammalia > Carnivora > Eupleridae > Cryptoprocta > Cryptoprocta ferox. The sequence continues at coordinate 45,563,564 of CM053561.1, forward strand.
GGTGGGCACAGCAGCAACCCTTTACACAGAGGAAATGATATGTTCAAGATCTGATCTATGCAGACCCAAAGGTAAGGGAACATTACATAACCCAATGGCCCAGTCTCCTGTGTCATCCATACTGTTGCACCCACATCCTGCTCACATCCATGGACTCATGGAGTTCCCTGCCACCAGCCACCAGAGGAGAAGCTCCCCAGGCCTGTTCCCACACCTGAATTGGCATAAGCTGGTGCTAACCCATTGAAGTAGACTGCTACTGTATTCCATCCCCTCCAGGGTCCCTAGAAGACAAGAGTAAAGGAAAATCATCCTGGTGAGCAGAGTATCAAGAATCCCTGTGACTGATTAGTTTGTATGGGGAAGTAGTCTGGGGTATTAAGTCCACCACTGCTGGGAAGAGCTGATAGCTTGGCTGTTGGGTCAGAGCCCAGAATAAGCTGATAAGAGGATCAGGGAAATCAAACAAAGTACAGAAGTCAGTCTGGCCTCTCCCTTCACTGTCACTGATCCTTATGTGGCATTTGTGCTTCCTGTCGCTACAGCTTTAGGCTTTGATAGATCAAAGAGCCTGGTTCAAGGGATGGCACAGTGATGGTTAGGGGAGAGGCTTTTCTCTAAATGAACACAGTAAAGATTCTATTCAACTTGAAGTTGGAACTCTCACCTGGTTGCTTTTGGATCATTAGTGCCAGTGAACCAGTAGGCAAAAGAAAAAAAAAAAAAGAGTTATTGGTGGGAGCTCTGGATCCTGATTGGTCTCAGCAGGTACAGCTTCTCCTGTGTAACAGATTCAGGGAGGGCCTATATAGAACCCAGGTGATTTATTTGTATATCTCTTAAGGTTTTTATTAGCCCGTGAGGATGGTAAACAGTCAGTTGCAGCAACTTCCAGGTAGCAAGGCAAGACAACCAAGGACTTTCATTTTTTGGGTAAGAAGGTCAAAGCTCTTGCTCCAGTCAAGTGACCCAGACCAGCCCAAGTGTTGGCAGAGGGTGAGGGAAATCTAGAATGGGTGGTGGAGGAATAGTCATTGAATACTAGTTATTGCCACATAGCCAACTGCAGTCATGACATAGCTTGTTTCAATAATATTTTTAAATTAAATATTTGCAGAGATTGCCAGCCACTACCTTGAAGCTGACCTTGTGACAGATGGGACTGAATGGATGAAATGAGCAGATATGCCTGGTATGAGAGGAGACCTCAATGGACATCTCTTGGACATCCTTTCAGATGCTTTCAGCATGACCTCCCTCTTATTTTAGCCACATGGAGCAGCCAATACTCTGTAGCAGTTGACATCCTTCATGCAGGTACAACCTGGAAGCATCACTCTGTGGACCTCTTGTTTCCTGCCTCAGTGTTTCTCTTTGTCCAACCTACTTTGTACGCAGATGCTCAATCCAGAAATGTGGGGGGCAATAACATCCTATCGGGGTTCTTTGAGTAATGGGGATGGGAGCCAATAGATAAATGTTTCCCTCTTCCTCCCAATAGAGGAAATCCTGAGATCCCATTCACATGGCTCCTTAATCTGTCCCATGGGATGCAGCAACCAGCTGATGCAGTGGCCAGCATAACATATGGCTTTTCCTCTTCTCTTGCTTCACTCTTCCTGACCCTTACTCCTGGGGTCCCAAAAAAGAACTTTCATTCAAGTCTCTGTTTCAAGCTTTGCTTTCTGAGGAAAACAGACTAAGATACCTCACCCATTTCTGGGTACCACCTCTGCCATTGCCAGCCTCCTGGTCACTCCCTACCTCCACGTCCCACCACCCCTGAGTGACTTTAACATTCAGGCCTTATACCTGAGTTCTCAGTCCTTCAGTTAGCTCAGTGACCTTCACCCCATTCCACTTGATCAACTTGCTTCCATTGTCTCCCCAGAACATTGTCATCGCCGATTACTGTTGTAGTCATAAGTCCAAAATTTACAAATCCCACACTTCCTCAACCTTCCATCCTCAGTCCTTTTCACTTAATTACTCCCGCTGCACCCGTGTGGTAACATCATCAAGACTTTCTGGCCCAGGAATGGTCTATTTCCTCATTATCTAGCAGCCTTCTCGTCTTCTCCTTTGTTTTTTTTTAATCCAGTTAAGATTCCACAGAACAATATTTCTATCACACTTGCCAATTTTCACAACTCCCTTATTCTTCCATCTCACTTCTTGAAAAATCCCCCTCAGAACTAATGCATTTGTCCAACTTTTTTGTGTGTGCATATATTCCAGGTGCTAATCACTGTTAGAGAAAAACCACAATGCTGAACAATTTGGTCCCATTATAATGGTTGCCAACATTTTACTGAGAGCTTAATGTTTGCCAGGCACTATTCAAAGCACATTACATAGATTATCTCATCCTGCTTCCTACATCAGGCTGGAAAGTTGCCCAGAAATTCTGTTCTCAAACTTCTGAAACTCACTCTCATCAGAACACTTTCTCTCCTGCCACTCAGAGAAAATAGAAGTCATCAATTAAGAACTTGGTACACATCATCATTCACATTTCAGTAGTGTTCAAAAGAAATGATTCCTCCCTTCTAATCCAAATACTCTCTTTGGATTCTCTAACACCACCCTCTGCCACTTTTTCTTCTACCAGTTTGTCCCCTTTTGACTTATCTCCCATACTCCTTTTCCCAAACTTTCTTCTAAATTTTGGTAAGCCTCAAACAATTCCATTGCATCCTGAATCACTCTTTCTAGTGATCTCTTCCAATTGTATGGCTTCTATTACCATCTCTTTAGAAAATGGTTCTCTAACTAGATACTCAGCCCAGATTTCTCTCCTAAGTTCAAACTTACTCAACATTTCCACTTGGATCTAACCAGCCCATGTGAGGAAACAGAAACGCACTTCCCACATAAACTTTCTTTTTTATCTTTAGCTCTACCAACATCTACCAACCTCTCTGATTCAGCAACATGGTCTGTACACTCAACTCTCCTTCTCCCTCACTGTCTACCCTACCCCTTCCAATCACTTAGTTCCATAGTTGCTACTGCTTCAATATTGCTGAGAATTGCCAACGTCTCTTCATACCCACTGCCACTACTGTAGTCTAGATTACCGTCTTCTACCTGCATGACTCCAAAAAACTTCTGGTCTACTCACCTTCAGTTATACCTGGATTAAATTCACTTCATCGAGTTCATTCCACAAGCCTTTTCTCACGCCTAGCAACACATACTGATATTTTTTAGGATTGACTCCCCACCTTCAGCTTCCTTGGAACAGACACTATATCTTGCTCCTATCTTGGTCTCCCCCAACACATGCCCTGCCATGACATTGTTCTGTATAAAGTTTTGTTGAATGGATGAATGGCCATCAAAAAAAATTAAAGAGTTATTCCATCAAGGGGTACCCAGATGTCTCGGTTGACTATCCAACTCTTGAGCTCAGGTCTTAATCTCAGGGTCATGAGTTCAAGTCCCACATTGGGCTCCATGCTGCACATGAAGCCTACTTAAAAAAAAAAAAGAATTATCCCATCAATTAACAAGTTATCTATTTTAAATTCCTTGTGACTGACTCAATATCCATATTTTGTTTACCTACCATTGTAACACCAAGCACAAACTTGAAATGCTAATAATTACAAATGTATTAAATTAATGCATACATCTCAGTTGCAGATAATAATTCTAGAACCTATAGATACATTCTTGAACACAGAGGGTAATATTTTACTTCAATGGACCAGAAAGATCTATGAGCAAATTTGTTGGACTTCAGAAAGGCAGACACTCCATATACCTCCATCTTCATTTTATTTCCATAGCTGGGGTTTTGTGACTTACAAAGGCAGTCAAGGTGGAGCTTAAGTACCTTGACACAATGAGCTCAGAAGCCTGGATTATGGCAATGCTTAGTTGAGCTGTGCCATGGATAAGATATAGGGGCAGGGCACCTGGGTGGCTCAGTCAAGCGTCTGACTTCAACTCAGGTCATAATCTCGCAGTTCGTGGGTTAGAGCCCCATGTCAGGCTCTGTACTGACAGCTCAGAACCTGGAGCCTACTTCGGATTTGTGACTTCCTCTCTGCCCCTCCCTCACTTGTAGGTGCTCTCTCTCCCTCTCTCTCGCTCTCTCTCTCGTTCTCTCTCTCAAAAATAAATAAAAACATTAAAAATGAAAAAAAAAGATATAGGAGCATGTCTAACAACCCTATCCAAGAGCAGAGGACTGGCTGTGGCAATTTTCAGACTCTTGCAGAGGTCACGATGAATAGAAATGATAGAGAAGAGGTATGGCAGAAATGAGAGGACATCAGAGGAGAGGCCAGGTACTTCAGATATAGGGACCAATGGACTTTAGGTCTAGGGTTATGTTCTAAGATAAATGTGCTCTAACACCTTCTGGCTCTTCTAGCTCCACTCAGGTTTTCATAGTCCTGAAAGAGAGAATGTGATTTGTTGGATCCAGCTCCTCTCCCTTGAATCATTCAGCCATGGCTTGGAGGAGGGTGGGTCATCCCACTCATACCCTGCAGGAATTGTGAGCTAGACAATACCTACTTTCTGTAACACACATCCAAGATGAAGTTTCCTTTAAGTTTTCATTGAGACTTGCTAAACCAATTCAAGCCTAATTTCAGTGATGCAAATCTCACATCTGTTTTTGCAAATGATTTGTGCGTCCTTTCTCTCTTGGTGCATTTAGCCGTCAACACACAGTATGATGGGCCAGATCAAGCAGTAGTAAGTGAATGTTAAAATTCTATGTTCAATCTATTTCTGAGAGGCAGTTTACAAAACAGGGTAAGGGGGAAGGCTTTGTTGTGACAGAAGGTGAAGAAAGGAGTGGGCTCGCTGTCCCATCCAGCATGGAAACGGGCAGAGCTGGGCGACTGGGAGTCTGAGCTGTCCCTCACACGTGCATATCTACAGCAATAAAGAATCCAGGGCATTAGCAAGTGACACCAAATCAGTCTGCACCATTTAGCTCTGACATGGCTGAGTGTGAACTCTCCATAAAATGTCACAGTGCAGAGAGAACAAGAGTGATAGGGGACCTGGTGACCTCCCCAAATCACACACACTGCCCATCCCTGAAGGCTGCTGGGAGTCTTGGGCCTCGAGTCAGAGCACAGATTTAATGTACCTCAAGGGACCTACTCCCACACGGCAGTGTAGAAATGTTTGGAAAAGGACAGCTTTCTACTGAGCATCCTGCACAGATGTGTTGCATCAATGGCAGGGCTGCCTGGGGACTTCCCTCCCCAGTCTGTACTTAGAAGAGCAGACATTGCCTGTCTGGGGCCTTGGAGTCACCCATTCCAGGAATTTGGTCACAACCACAGACTTGTAATTTGCAATAACTGTCATTGTTCTGTGGTCATGCAAAAGAGCCCAAGTACACATGGCACGATTTCTTTGAGATAAAAACTTAGGATGTCTCAGAAAAAGTGGAATGTTTTACCAAAATGCATTGTCCTGCAACAACTGCCTTGGCTAACTCTGAGACCCTCAGCCCAGGATTTGTAGAGTACTTGGCAATGAGCAGTGTGGCTTTCATCCTCTGACCTGACTTTGCACTTTTCTTTGAGATGGGTCAAGCAAGCGTTCAGGGATTCATCCATTCAGTGAGCAAACATTGAGTAAGATTTCTCTCACTGGTTCTTAGATGAAGTGGAATCATGACTGTCATTTCCCTCCTAGCTCAGCATGTCCTTTGTCTTAATACAGGGTTTGATGCATTCTTTTAATTCACCCTAAGGAGACAATCAAAATATTGTCTTAAAAAAGGCAGAGTCAAGAAAACTCTACCCATGTTATTTTGGTTATGAAATTCAAATAGAACTGACTCTATTTAAAGACCAATATATTTAAAACTACAGCATTCCATACTAAATAAAGCTTTAACCAAAAAAAAAAAAAAATCTTTTACAGAGGAAGAGATGAAGATATAGAATTAGTAAGGGAGAAGAAGAAAAAGAGGAGAGGATGAGGAAGGGAAAATGTATGCAGAATACAAAAGGTAGTTGAAGAGAAAACTGTGGGAGAGTTACTCCAAGGAAACAAAGAAAAAAAAGTTAATGGTAGACAAAGGAAAACAAGTACAGAAATGAAAGGGACTGGAGTGAAAATATCAGAGACAAATAGGAGAGAAACTAACATAAAAATAATGAGTTTACCTAAGTAAATACTAGAAACCAAATTGCAAGTTACAAAATGTATCCAGATATAAATAGAACCTTTCTTTCAATGAAAGAAAACATAAATACAATGCAAAGTCTTAATATGCCCCAATAAAAAAGTACAGTATGAAACATCAAGATTTGACTCCTTGAGGAAGTAAAAACTGGTATCCTAAAAAGAAAACTATTCGCCAATTATAATCTTCTCAGCATTTCTACATATAGAACAAAATGCAACTGGGGCACCTGGGTGGTTCAGTCCATTAAGCTACCAACTTTGGCTCAGGTCATGATCTCATAGCTCGTGAGTTTGAGCCACACATTGAGCTCTGTGCTGACAGTTCAGAGCCTGGAACCTGTTTCAGATTCTGTGTCTACTCCTCTCCCTCAAAAACAAATAAACATTAAAAATTTATTTAAAAAAAAATAACACAATGAAACTATAGAAATTTGAAGGGCAAAGTGTAACAGGAGCTCTAGTACTTCTAAAGTTGTCATACATTTAGATTATCAGCAATAGAAATTCATTTTAAGATAGGTAAGCATCCAAATGTGGATGATCCATGAAACTTCCTGATAATTATTTCTGAAAACATAATCCAGCAGAAGCATATTAATCAAAATTAAGTATTAATCAATTGGGAACATAACTGTCAAAAACTTATAGTTAACATTTAACCTACTTAAAATTAAATATAATAAAGTTATGTTTTAAATAACTTAAATGAATCCAAAAATAAAGCTCAAAAACATTGAGAAGACAAAAATATCCAGCATCTAACAAGGTATATATGGTATCTGAAAAAAATATCAGACATGCAAAGAAGCAAGAAAATACAACCAACAATGAAGAAAAAAAATCAATGTGCTGACACTGACCAAGAAATGAAACAGATGATTTATTTACTAGACTAGAGCATTAAAAGAAAAAGTTATGACTGATTTCCATATGCCCAAAAAGGTGGAATACTGAACATATTAAATAAAGATCTGGAATATATAAAATGGCCAAAATAAATTTAACTTCTATAAATAAAAACTTCAAAGTGAGATAAAAAAATATACAAGATGAGATTGATAGCAAATTAGACATTGCAAAAGAAAAGATTAGTGAATGTGAACACAGAAATGGAAACCATTCAAAGTGAAACAGAAAGAAAGAATAATTTTTTTGGAGGGGGGGCACAACTGAGTTAGGGGCACAGAGAGAGAGAATCCCAGGATGGGCAGAGAGAGAGAGAGAGAGAGAGTGAGAGAGAGAAGCAGGGCTCACCCAAAGCGGGACTCACATTTTACCCGAAGAGGGCTAATGTTCACCTGAAGCGGGGCATGAGCTCAACCAAAGCAGGGCTTGAGTTTACCCAATGCAGGGCTCAAACTCAAGAACTGTGAGATCATGACCTGAGCCAAAATCAAATGCTTAATGACTGAGCCACCCAGGCACCCAAGAAATAACAATTTTTAAATGAAAATGAATGAAATGAAAACAGCATTAGCAAACTGTGGGAATATTTCAAGCAGCCAAAAATATGTGTAAATTGAGACCCTGAAGGAGTCACTAGGGGACTGAAAAAAATATTTGAAGATTGCTGAAAATGTTCCAAATGTGAGGAAAATTATAAACCCACAAGTCCAAAATCCTCCATTAACCCCCCTACAAAAAAAGAAAAAGAAAAGAAGAAACATGAAGAAAACCACACCAATAAGGTCAGCTTCTACCCCTACATAGTGTCAGTGAGTCAGTGTGAGTCAAGACTACTCAGCACTTGTCTGTACTCTACCCCTGGTGTCATTAGAGCTCAGTGGGGAGCTAAACTTCAAGAAGTATCCAGCATCAGGAGACTGAAGAAGACAATGTAGAGCAGAACTAAACGATACTCCCTGTCCACTGTCAGTAGAGCCAAGTGAAGAGCTAGACTCCCCCCAACCTGGTTGGTGCTTCCTCCCCTCTCCCTCCACAGTGTTCACATAGCCCAGTGGGAACTGGGTCTCCTCTCCCAAGTGACACCAATGAGGTGGAACTGGCTGGTCAGAGGCAGGGTTAGTTAGCACTTTGCTCCCCCCACCCTCTTCCCTAGTGTCAACAGGTCTCGGTAGAAAGCAGTGGAGCTTCCTTACCCATCCTGCAGCAACAGCACAGTAGTCAGCCCTTCACTCCTCCCTCCCTGGTGCCAGGCACCCAGCAAGGCACTGAGCTTACACCTCCACTCAAAGGTAGTAAGTTGGTGAGAGTTGGTTTCTACTTCACAGGATGGTGTCAGCAGGACCTCGGGAGAAGCTGGACCTCCTCCCCAGTCATTTGCAGTACGCCAGTGTTGAGGCTGTGTCAGCAGGAAGTGTGATAAACTCACCCACCCAGCCCAAATGCTACACCTCAAAAGGCGGATTACCTGCTGAAACAAAATCAAATAAAATCCAGAGTTTCATAATATAGAATCTAAGATATTCGAATACAATTGAAAATCACTTACACGAAGAGCCAGGAAAATCACAACCTAAATGAGAGACAACACACAACAACATTCAGATAAATCAGATGTTAGAATTATCTGACTAGGATATTTAAGCAAATACGATAAAAATGCTTCTATCAGCAATGATCAATTCTCTTGGAAAAACATGAAAAATAGAAAATCTCAACAAATAAATGAAGGTATTAAGATAAAAAGACAAATAGAAATCATAGAACTAAAAAATGCAATGTGTTAGTCTGCTTGGGCTGCCATAGCAAAATACCACAGCTGGGTGACTTAACAGAAATTTATTTTCTCACAGTTCTGGAGATTAGAAGACCAAAATCAAAGTGCTGGAGCATTCAGTTTCTGGTGAGAGCTCTCTTCCTGGTTTGCAGACAGCCACCATCTCACCTATTTCCCCTATGCCCTTACCTTTATACAAGCTCAGGGGAGAGAAAGAGCCTCGGTTTCCCTCACTCCACTGATCAGGACACCAGTTCTATTGAATTAGGGCCCCACACTTAAGTTCCCAATTAACCGTAATAACCTTTATAAAGGCCCTACCTCCAACTACACTTACATTTGAAGTTGGGGCTTCAATATATAGATTTTATGGAAGCACAAATTTGTCTATAATATACAATAATTAAAATAAAAAACTGACTGGATGGTTTCAATAGCTGAGTGGAGCTTTCAGAGGATAGAATCAGTGAGCTTGAGGAGAATTTACCCAACGTGAGCAACAGAAAGAAAATAGACTGAAACAAGTAAACACAATCTCGGGGACTGTAGAACAACAACAAAAGAGTTGATTTGTACCATAGGAGTTCTAAAAGCAAGGTGAGTGATTAAACTAAAAGAGTACTTGAAAACATAATGGATACCAAGTTCCCAAAGATGAAAAAAACACCTACGGATTTAAGAAACTGAGTGAAATCCAAGTAGAATAAACTCAGAGAAATCCATAACATGACACATCATCATAATTAAATATCCAAATCTAACAGACATGAAAAAAACTTGAAAGCAGCCAGAGAAAAATGATGCATTATTTATAGGAGATTACCAATTTGAATGACAGTGGAATTATCACCAGAAACATGGAGATCAGAGGAAGTGGCACACTTTTTTTCCTTTCAAAACTTTCTTTTCAAGTTTTGAAAGGAAAGTATGGTTAACTATTAATTCCACATCTGGCTAAAACCTCATTTTGGAAAGAAATGGCACATAAAGAAATTCTCAGATGAAGAAAAGCTAAGAGGATTGGTCCCTAGAAAGCCTACCCTTAGGGAACACTTAACGGAAGTTCTCTAAGCAGAAAGGAAATGATAACATAAGTTACAGAACTTAAAAGAGAGAGGGGGAGAGAATATCAGAATGGCTGAAAGACCAAATATAACTATAATTTTCATGAGTTTGTTAACTCATCTGTGATAGGTAAATCAAAGATTATAACACCTTCTGATGCAGTGTATGTAGAGGAAAGGCTTAAGACAATCATATTTAAAAAGAGGGTAAGATAAAGGAACCTAATCAAAGTAAGGTTTTTGCCTTCACTGGAACTAGTAAAATGTAAGAGTAAGCTATTGCATAAGTATGTTGTCACACCCACAGCAAACATTAAGAAAACTAGTTTTTAAAAAGCATAAGCAGCTACATTCATAACACATAAACTCATTAGAAATCAGCGTAAGAAAGATAACAGGAAAATCTCCAAACACTTGGAAATTAAATATATCCATAGATCCCAAAGGAAGTCTCAAAGGAAATAAAATACATTAGAATGAATGAAACTTAAAATACAACACATCAAAACATGGGATTCAGCTAAAGTAGTGCCGAGGGTAAATTTATAACACAAGAATGCTTACATTAGAAAACAGAAAGTGTCTCAAATCAACAATCTAGGTGTCTGCCTCAAGAAACTAGCAAAAGAAGAGCAAAATAAGTACAAAGCAAGCAGAAGAAAGGAAATAATGAGGATACAAGCAGAAACACATGAAATTGGAAGCAGAAAAACAATACCTCTAGGAATTCCTAAATCACTGATACCAGATTTGAAACAAGGGTTATCACTACAAACTCCCACAGCTACTAAAGGAATAATAAGGAAATACTATAAACAACTTTGCACTCCTAAATTAAACAACTCAGAAGAAATAGATCAATTCCTTGATAATCACAAACTATCACAACTTAACCAACATGAAATTAAAAGTCTGAATAGTCTTATAATTGTAGAAATTGATTTTGTCATTTAAAACTTCCCAAAGAAATGTGCAGGCTCAGTTGGTTTCACTGGAGAATTCTACCAAACATTTAAAGAAGAATTCATACCAATTTTCCACTATCTCTTATAGAAAACAAAAGAGGTGATGATAACCTCCCAACTAATTTTAACAATACAATAAAACTGCAGAATAATCTCTTTTAGAAACCTAGACATATCAATCTACAACAAAATATTAGCAAATTAAATTCAGCAATTATAAAAACAATTTTATGCCATGACCAAATAGAGCTTATTCCAAAGAACATGAAGCTGGTTCAACATTTGAAAATCAATTAATATAATCCACAATATCAACAGGCTAAAGAGGAAACGTTATATGATCATACCTACTGATACATAAGAAGCTTTTGAGAGAATCCAAAACCGTGATAAAAAAATCCAATATCCAAAATCATGATAAAGTCTTCCAGCAAACTAGAAATAGAGGGGAGTCACCTAAACTTGGTATAGAATATCCACAAAAAGCCTACAAGAACATCACACATAATAGTGAAAGATTGAATGCTTTACTCCTAAAATCAAGAATAGAGCAAAGATGTCCTCTCTCACCACACTTATTTTTTAAGTGTTTATTTATATTTTTGAGAGAGAGAGAAAGAGGGAGAGAGAGAGAGAGAGTGCACAAGTGGGGGAAAGGCAGAGAGAAAGAGGGAAACAGAGGATCTGAAGCATGCTCTGCACTGATGGCAGAGAGCCCGATGCAGGGCTTGAACTCACAAACCATGAGATCATGACCTGAGCCAAAGTCAGATACTTAACTAACTGAGCCACTCAGGTGCCCCTCTCATCACACTTATTAAACATAGTAATGGAGTAATGGCTATAATGAAAGAATATAAAATGCATACAAATTGGAGTAAGACTTAAAATTGTTATTTGCAGATAACATGATTGTGTATATAGAAAATCCTAAGGAATCTACACAAAAAGTTTTTAAACCCTAAAACTAAGGGTGTTCAGCAAAATTACATAATACAAGATCAACATGCAAAAATCAATCAAATTTCTATTTACAAAAAATGAACATGAAGAAATCAAAATTAAAGGCATGATACTATTGACAATTACTTCTCCAAAATACTTAGGTACAATTCTAACAAAACATGTAAAGAATCTGTATCCTAAAGCTCACAAACTGTGATGAAATAAATAAAAGAAGACCTAAATAAATGGAGAGACACTCCATATTCGTGGATTGGAAGAACTCAGCATAGTAAAATTTCCATATCCCCCAACTGATCGCCAGATTCAATATAATTTTTATCAAAATTACAGCAAGATATTAAAATACGAGAACCTTATCTAAAATGTATATGGAAAGGCGAGAACCTAGAGTAGTCAAACCATTTTTGAAAAAGAGTAAGGAAGTGGGAGAAATCACTTTAGCCAATGATTAGGCTTACTATGTGCTTACAGTGATCAAGAAAGTGTGGTATTAGCAGAGATAGACACATACATAGATCAATGGAACCTAGAAGTAGATCCATACAAATATGCCCAATAGATCGTTGACAGAGGTGCAAAAGCAATTCAGAGGAGGAAGGTGGATGGCCGTTTTTAACAAATGATACTAGAGTGATTGGACATTCATAGTTCAAAAAAAAAAAAGCCTAAACCTTATGCTTTGTACAAATATTAACTCAAAATGAATCACAAACTTAAATGTAAAACTATAAAACTTTTAGGAAATAAAACACAAGAGAAAGTCTTTGGAAGTACTAAAAGTACTTAGGGCGCCTAAGGGTGGCTCAAAGTGTTAAGTGTTCGACTCTTGATTTTGGCACAGGTCATAATCTCATGATTGTGAGATCAAGCCTGTGTCAGACTCCTCACTGAGCATGGAGCCTGCTAGGGATTCTCTCTCTCCCTCTCTTTCTATCCTTTCCCTGCTCATCCTCTCTGTTTCTCTCTCCCTCTCCCTTTCCCTCTCTCTCAAAATAAATAAAACAAACACTAAAAAAAAGTAGTACTGAAAGTACAATCCATAAAAGGAAAAATTGATAAATTGGACATCATCAAAACTAAAATCTTTTTGCTCTGTGAAAGTCCTTATGAAGAAGATGAAACTACAAGCTACAGACTGGGAGAAAATATTTGCAAACTACTTATCTAACCCAAGACTTCTATCTAGACTATACAAAGAACCCTCAAAACTCAATTATAAAAATCAATCCAATTAGAAAATAGGCCAAAAAAATGGGGGGACATTTCACTGAAGACGATTATCATCTGATCCAGTAATTATATTCTTCTTTTTAAAACTTTTTTTAATGTTTATTTATTTTTGAGAGAAAGATAGAGCATGAGCGGGGGAGGGACAGAGAGAGACACAGAACCTGAGGCAGGTTCCAGGCTCTGAGCTGTCAGCACAGAGCCCGACACAGGGCTTGAACCCACAAACTGGGAGATCATGACCTGAGCCTAAGTCGGACATTTAACCAACTGAGCCACCCAGGCACCCCTAGTAATTATACTCTTGGCCATTTATCCCTAAGAAATTTATCCCAGGTTTATGTTCACATGAAAACCTATACACAAATGTTCATAGCAGCTTTATTTGTAATAGCTAAAACTGGAAACAACTCAAATGTCTTTTAATGAGTGAATGCTGAAACAAACTATGGTACACCATATTCAGGGGTTGGAAGACCCAACATAGTAAAGATTTCAGATACTAAAGATTTAGACTACTACTCAGGAACACTGAAGAATGAACTATAGATACACGTAACAACCTGGATGGATCTCCAGGGCCTTGTGCTGAATGAAAAATCCATTCTCAAAAGGTTACATACTGTACAATTCTGTTTATATACAAAATTCTTGAAATGACAAAATTATAGAGATATGGAATAGATTGTAGTATTGGAAAAATAGATAGTGGTTGTCAGGCCTTAGGGAGGACAAAAGGAAGAGAGGCAGCTATGGAAATGAAAGATTAGCTTTAGATATCCTCGTGATGGATCGTTTGTATCTTAATTGTGCAGGTGGTAACATAAATCTACACCTGTGATAAAGTTGCCTAGAACTACACACACACACACACACACATATATACACACATGCATGGCCACACACATGCACAAATGAAATCACGAATCTGGTGAAATCTGAATAAGGTCAATGGTTGTATCAGTGTTAATTTCCTGGTTGTGAAATTGTACAATAGTTATGCAAGATGTTATCATTGGGGAAATAGTAAAGGCCTTATGGAATTTCTCTGTGTTATTTCTTAAATCAGAATACGAATTGTCCCAAAAATAAAATTAAAAAAAAACTCTCAGCAAATTAGTAATAGAAAGGACTTCCTCAATCTAATAAAAGTCCTCTACAAAAGCCCACACTAACCTCACACTTAATGGTGAGAGACTGAATGCTTCCCCTAAGGTCCAAAACAGGGCACATGCTCTCACCACTCTTTTTTTTTTTCTTTCTTTCTTTTTCTGACAAATAAAAATTGTATATATTTAAGGTGTACTATGTGATGTTTTGATAGGTGCATACATGGTGAAATGGTTACAACCAAACTAATTACCATATCCATCACCCCCATAGCTAACCTTTTCTCCTTTTAATTCAACATCAAAATGGAGGTTCTAGCCAATACAGTGAGGCAAGAAAAAGAAACAAAAGGCATCCAGCTTGGAAAGGAAAAAGTAAAATTATATTTATGCACAGATGATACCATTATCTACATATTAAGTTGTGTAGAATCTATAAAAAGCTACTAGAACTAGTACATAAGGTTAACAAGATTGCAGGGTATAATATTAATATATAAAATCAATTATATTTCTATACACTAACAATGAAAATTCAGAAATTGACATTTAAAAATTAATAGTATTAACACTAACAATATGAAATGCATAGGTCAATATCTGCTAAATGATGGAGCCCCTGGGTGGCTCAGTTGGTTAAGCTTCCCACTTTGGCTCAGGTCATGATCTCACTGTCTGTGGGTTTGAGCCCCGCGTCAGGCTCTGTGCTAACAGCTCAGAGCCTGGAGCCTGCTTCCGATTCTGTGTCTCCCTCTCTCTCTCTGTCCCTCCCCCACTCGTGCTCTCTGTCTCTGTCTCTCTCTCTCTCTCTCTCTCTCAAAAATAAATAAACATTAAAAAATTTTTAATATACATATATCTGGTAAAAGATGAACATTCATGAACAATTTCAACAAAGGTGCAAAGAAAATTCAGTGGCAAAAGGATAATCCTTTCAGCAAATGGTGCTGGAAAAAAATAATAATCCATATTTTTAATGACCTTTAACCCATCCCTTACATTGTGCACAAAAATTAATTTAAAATGAATCATAGACCTATATATAAAATATCAAACTATTATAATTTTAGGAGAAACCCCCCATGACTTTAAGTTGGGCAAAGATTGCTTAGCTATAATAGCAAAAAATGACCTATAAAAAATATGTTGATAAATTGCACTTCATCAAAATTAAGAACTTCAGCTCTTCCAAATACACTATGAGGAGAATTAAAAGGCAAATTATAGGAGAAAATATTTGCATAATAATAAAGTATTTGTATGCAAAATACATAAAGAACTCTCAAAACTCAACAATAAGAAACAAAGCAACCCAAGAAAAATGGGCAAAATATTTTAACAGATATCTTACCAAAGAAGATAGGTGAATGGTGAACAGCACATGAAAATATGTTTAGCATCATTACTCATTTGGAAAATAAAATATAAAATCACGAGACCCCTATATACCTATTAGAATCTCTGAAATTAAAAAGACACCAAATGTGGCAAGGATGATGAGCAATCGAATTCTCATTACTGCTGTCGGTATTGTAAAATGGCATCACTGCTCTGGAAAATAGGTTTTCAGTTTCTTAAAAAGTTAAACATTTTTTTTTTTAAAGTTAAACATCACACCTACCACATGATGCAACCATGCACCATGGTATCTTTCTAAGAAAAATAAAACCACATGTCTATACAAATCTCACCAAAAATGTTCCTAGCAGCTTTATTTGTAACAGCCTAATACTGAAAAAGACCCAGATGTCCATCAACAAGAGAATGAATAAACAATTGTGTTGTGGTTGACCCTTGAACAACAAGGGGGTTGAGACACCAACGTTCTGTGCAGTTGAAAACCCATGTATAACTTTTGACTCCCCAAAAACTTAACTACTAATAGCCTCCTGTTAACCAGAAGCATTACCAACAACATAAGTCGTCAATTAACACATTTTATTTATATATGGTATTCTTTTTTTTAAGTTTATTAATTTATTTTGAGAAAGAGAGAGAGAGAGTGGGGGAGGGGCAGAGAGAGAAAGAGAGAGAGAATCCCAAGCAGGCTCCATGCTGCCAGCAAAGATCCCGATGTGGGGCTCAAACTCATGAACCATGAGATCATGACCTAAGCTGACACGGAGAGTCAAACGCGTAACCAACTGAGCCACCCAAGTGCCCCAATATATACGGTATTCTTATACTAAAGTAAGCTAGAGAAAAGAAAATGTTATTAAGAAAAAAATAGAGAAAATACATTTGTAGCACTGTACTGTATTTACTGAAAAAAAACTGTGTATATGGGGACCCACACAGTTCAAACCTGCATTGTTCAAGGGTCAACTATATATCTGTACAATGGAATTCATTCAGAAATAAATAGAAGTTAACTATTAATACACATGGAAATATAAATAAATCTCAAAATAACTATACTATGAAAGTAGCCGGGCAAAAAGCTTACATACTGAATGGTTCCATTTGTATAAAATCTAGAAGATACAACTTTGTTTATAGTGACAGGAGAGAGATCATTAGTCAACTGAAGAGAGGCATCAGGGAGGCCAAGAAGGAGGATTACAAAAGGGCACAAGGAAACTTGTAGGGGTGAGTGATACACTCATTATCTTGATTGTGGTGACGGTTTCACAGATATATGTCAAAACTTTTCAAAGTGTACATTTTAAACATGTGTAGTTTACCTATTCAAGTATATCATAATAAGGAAAAATAAAAGAATTAAATATAAATAACTTAGGTAATTATAGCTCCTATTCTTAAAAGGAATATCCTTTCAATATAAAAATATTAATAATTTACAATAGTACCAGTGAGCAAAACTTCCAGAACATGGAATAAAAACTTGGGGCATGACAAGCTGTGAGTGAAAATTATCTGTGCTTATTTCCTCATCTTGGGTGACAATATATAGTAATTTATTTCTAAAATTGATATATTGAACAAAATGTTTAACTTTTAATAACAAAATGTTATTAAAAATTTTGGGGGCACCTAGGTGGCTCAGTCGATTAGGCAACCGACTTTGGCTCAGGTCATGATGTCTCAGTCTGTGAGTTCAAGCCCCGCGTAGGGCTCTGTGCTGACAGCTCAGAGCCTGGAGCCTGTTTCCGATTCTGTGTCTCCCTCTCTCTCTGCCCCTCCCCTGTTCATGCTCTCTCTCTCTCTCTCTCTCTCTCTCTCAAAAATAAACATTAAAAAAATTTTAATATACATATATCTGGTAAAAGATGTGTCAGACATATAAAAATATGAACCCAAAACATAGTGCCTCCAGCAGTTGGAAATGGGGATAGGTAAGAATACATGTGTCCCAAACAGTAAGGGTGGGAAATAGTACATGTACACAGAAGGTGAGGTAGGGAAGAATATATTTGACCCCAGAAAACAATGGTGCAAATTTCCATTCGTTGACCAAGAAAGAGATTCCCAACACAGCACTGAGTTTTAAAAGCAGGTCAAACAATAGCTGTTTTAATGTGATACCACTCATTTAAAGTATTAGCATATGTGTCAACAGGCGTAAAGAAATATCAAAACAAATGCTAATCTGAGTATTAACAAGGACCATCACAACCAAAGTTTGAAAACCACTTTTCTATATGCTGCAAAAGCTCCAGTGGGGCCATATATTACAAAGCCTTGAATGGAGGCTTCCAAACTTCCTGCAGGCACCTCTTTCCCTGGGGCAGAGGAAGGCACACCTGATGGCTAAGAGCAAAAGGGTCTTAGCCCAAGGGTGTGCTGCCCAAGGGTGAGCCATAAAACCTGGTCTTCCCAGAACCTTGGAGCCAAGCATCCATCCTGGGCAGCACAGAGTGACAGAGCTTGGACACCTAGGACGGGAAGGGAACTAAGGAGTTCGGGGCAGAGACAACTCATGCTCGCTCTCCTGGTGGAACAGGAGAAGAGCCCTAAGGCTCTGTGTTGTGTGGTTCAAAGGAGTGTTAGTTAAGAGGCCAGTGTAAGGTGGGCAGTGAGGAAACAAGAATTGCCTTTTTACTGGAGGTGCCGTTGCTGTGGATCCACCAGGACCAGCATCAACCTGCTGCTCAGAGAAACAGCCACTGTCTTCCTGAGACCTGAACACCCAAGCCCCAAATTTCGGAAGATAGGATGGTTGCCTTGAAGATGCCAGCTTTTGTTTCAGAAACTAAGCATTCAAAAGAAATTGTGCTTTTTGTATAAGTAAAAAGAGGGAAGATGGGATTTCCAAGACTGGGAAGA
Source organism: Cryptoprocta ferox (assembly GCA_028646485.1). NCBI lineage: Eukaryota > Metazoa > Chordata > Mammalia > Carnivora > Eupleridae > Cryptoprocta > Cryptoprocta ferox. Next base: position 45,581,973 of record CM053561.1, read on the forward strand.
TGCCCGGGGCAGCACAGGCAAATGAGCCTGGGGAATCTATGCCCCAACCAACACGGATATCTGGGACTCACCAAAGTCTCTGGGGAGGATGGGAGTCAGTCCTTCAGGGCTGCCTGGAAGCTGGAATCACATTCTGCTGCTTCTGAGCCCAGCTAGTGGCAAACACTCCCCCCAGCCAATGATGTATGAGACGCATTTCTAACCCCAGTGCCCTACAGGTGACAGGAGAATCATGCAGCAGAGAGAATGCAGCAGTGACAATTATGTGGACCCCACAGGCCAAGAAGCATCTTTTGCCTATTTCCCTGGACTTGTGAGCCCCAGGATCCTTGTGTGATCTAACTGAAGGGGAGGGAGCCCCAAAAATGGCCAGTATTGTGTTTCTGGTTAACCCTGTTAGTAAGAGGAGTAGACGTTCGGAGCCAGGTGTAATTTGATTTAGAAAAATAAAGAAATGTGATGCTTCTTGCACCTGAATGTGGAGGAGCAATTCATAACTTACACCATCCACTTATTAATTCCTCTGTCCACGTGTAAACGATTTTAGGTCACCTTGACTTTGCTGCTGAAAGCTGCGTTTTCCTTATCATTCAACATCCAGAATAGTCAAGGCACTTTGCAAGAACCAAAGTTTATATAAATATTATGTCTTAAGTTCTTATCAAAAATCAATTTTCCAGTATTTATGTTTTAGATTTCTTGCACCTTTTGCGGGTGGGGCAAGGAGAGGTGGGGTGAGTTCTTAGCCAGAAAATTTTTAAAGTGGCTCCCAAGAGAGTGAGGAGCTGAAAAGCAAAGAAAGCAAACCTTGAATGTGTTTGCAGCAGCCTGAAGCAATTTAAGCAAAGTAGGGTTAGAGGGCTTGCCAAAGATATAGGCATGGAAATTATTTCCCTTTTTAATGCAGATAGATGAAAATAAGAAGATTGTCCTAAGGGGTAATTCACCCAAATGGAAAAATCTCTTTAGTATTCCCACCAATTGTACATTTAAATTCTTTCTAGTAAATATAAATATAATATGTATATACATACATCCATACATATATCCACATATTTACTAGAAAAAATATTTTAATGCATAATAGATAGGAATGCTCAGATATAGATATATAGATATATGAAATTCAAAAGAAATTTTTAAAAAATAAATATGAAAACCTGTCTTTTCACCTATTTTTCATCCCTCCACTTATCCACCCCAGAGGACATATGTTACTATTTCCATCTCTACAGAAAATATCCTATGCACATGTAAATATATACATGCTAAGTACATTTTAATGCAAATGGCGCCTCAATGCCCATACTCTTGTACACTTCACTTTTTAAATTAGCACTTTTGTTGTTAGAATGAACCATAATTCACCGCTATTGACAGTCAGGAGAATGCATCCAATGGTCTGCTATTAGGATCCATACTGAAATATTGGTGATGTATTTCAAAGGCTCTTTTACATTAGTGAGGTCAGAATTTGCCAAAGGCATAGGAAATATATGTAAGGGGCATTTTTCTGGGTTTAGTTGGCTCATAGAAGAAAATTCGAGAGAAGTGTCCAGGATTCCCCTGGCCTTTCCAAGATTCATACCCTTTGCTTTGTGCTGTCAGGACACACTGGTTTCTCCAAGACTCTCTTGGGAGGGGTTCCTGGTTGGTGATGGCTTCATTAATGGAGGAAAGATGCTTTGTCCTCAAGAAGAATCCCTTCCCTTTTCACAAATGGCTTAGAAAAAATAAAATAAAATTGAAGAAAAAATAAAATAAAATTGAAGAAATGGAAAATATCTATCAAGAGGACGCTAAATTCAGAATAACTTTAGATCCTGAACATGGAATCATAACTCAACACGCTGAGAGCCAGGACCACCAAGGTGGCCAGAAATCTGAGTGAGTGTCAGAGAGGAGGAGTGAACTTTCATAACATGCTGAACTATAGAAAATTCTCAGGACATTTCCTTTCCCAATAAAACTTCACATAACAAAGCTGTTTTTGACAGGGTCGAAGTTTCTATGGAAGTGATATGGAAGGCTTTGCCTTGCAGGTGCAGGAGGTCCCCAAGATAAGTCCAATGGGGTTGTCAAGAGCACTTCATTTGTGACTCAAGGTTGACGTAGCCATAGCCGGAGGACAAGAGAGAAAACTAGAGAAAGCCTTGCCCTGAGAATACCCCCATGAACAAGGGAATCCACCCAAGCCCATTCTCTCTTTTAGGACAAGGTCATAAGGATACAATGGGTTACAGAGAGGGAAGAAACAAAGGAAAGGCACTTCATAGTAATTACCTCATTTAATTCCTGCAGAAGGGGAGGGGGAGGACATTGTTTCCATTATATTAACCACATTCCAGAAAAATTGTAAAATAGGGAAAGAGAGAAAACAAATCACCCCTAATCCCATAATTGAAACAAAGCTATTGTTACCATTTTGGCATTATTTTCCATCCTGACATTTTAACATATTTGTTATTATTTTCACATAATTATAGTCAAAGTGGTACAAATTTATAGCCTCCTTCTTAAGTTTTCACTAACCATTACAGCATTATAATCATTATAGCATATACATTTCCCATGTTGTCAAAATTCTTCAAAATCATCACCTTCCTAAATATTAACCAACCATCTCGATATTGTCAACTTTGTTGGGACATTCCCTTATTGTAGGACATTTGCATTGCTCTTGGGGTTTTATTTCTGCATTATTTTAAATAATACTACAGTTACAGATTATTTTATTTAGATAAATCCCCCCATGGGCAGGGGAGAGGAAAAGGGAAGGCAAGAGGAAATAGGTAGTCAACCTTTCTGAGATGCCCTCAGGAACTTGGAGACAAGATTTCCTTTGAGAGTTCTGCTATAATAACTGGCCCATAATCAGTGAGTTGAGAAATTTGAGATGTTACCCTGAAGGGGTGGAGGCAGGGAAGAATGAAGCAGTATTAATGGCATCAATGTAGCTAAAGTATATGACAGTCAGAAGTAGCAGTGAGCTGGCTAGAGAAGCCCAGGAAAAGTGACCATACAAATAAGGGATAGGGCTGCATAGTCCTGGTTTACTCCCATCAGCTCAGCATTATTATTAATACCTCCTGCTAACCTCCATTTTGCTCTCACACTGTATTGTTTCAGAAAATAAATTACATGGCTAGCTTCCTATAGTTGATTTGACAATGTCAGGCTTGCTTCTTCTAGGGGACCAGATGGATGAGCCCTCATCTGCACAAAAAGTTTGGGATGAGGGCGCCTGGGTGACTCTCTCAGTTAAGCATCCAACTCTTGATTTCAACTCAGGTCATGATCTCACAGTTCGTGAGTTCGAGCCTCACATCAGGCTCTGCACTGGCAGCGTGGAGCCTGCTTGGGATTCTCTCTCTCTCTCTCTCTCTCTCTCTCTCTCTCTCTCTCTCTCTCTCTCTGTCCCTCCCCACCCCTTTCTCTCAAAAAAAAAAAAAAGTTGGGGGATGGACCCTTTTTCCCTCTCCAGGGTTGGAAAGGGGCAAGGGGAGTCTAAAAGAAAGGTGATGGTCACCGGTTCCTCCACTGCCTGGATGCTCCCTGAAGCATGGGCCTCAGAAGGCAAGGCTGGAAAGAGCTGAAAGCATTAGGCCGTGTATCACCTAGAGGAGCTGGTGGGAGGAATTCTGAAGCCACACCAAGCTAGCCAGAGCGGGGACACCCAGACCACTCCCTTGTTGGCCTGGACTCAAAGTTGCCTTTCAATTATTGCACCCATGAGCTGAAAGACCAGATCCTTCCACCTGGAGAGACAGAGGGCTCACCAAATGGTTTCTGGGCTTCTTGAATGATCCAGAAATCCAAAGGACAAGGCAACATTTCAATAGCCTTCCTGTCAGTGCTGGGGAGGAGTGCTCAGGCAGGCTTGGCGCATCGGGGGAAACGAAAGAATGTGATGCTATCTGAGTGTGTGTCATAATTCTTAACTTCCAGATGGTCCAGTAGGATGCAGATTAAATGCCAGGCCAGGGTCCCAGCTCTCCTTGCTCTGATTCCACACTCACCACGTAGTGTCCTGTGGGACAAGGACAGTCTTCACAGATCTTTGTCCCCTGATAAATTCATAAATTGTCACTGAATTTTATACACTGGTTTTATGAGCTTGTACAGCTCAAATCAACATTCAGTGGTTTGATAAACTCTGGTACAATAAAAAAAATTTGGGAGGGGGTGTTTGAACCCACAAGATGAAGGGCAAATCCTTTTTCCAAATATTTGACGAGGCTGTCCCTTTCATCTGTCTCTGGTTGGTCTGTATTTTAACTTTTATATTAATTTGAACTTTACTTTGTGTTTTAAGATGAATTACTTTTTCTCCCTAATTTCTAACAGATTATTCCCATGTGATTTGTGGAATAACACATTTACTTTATACTTATTCGTGTTACTTTATATTACCAGATAGCCATTCATATACATATCAATATATCTGTATCTCTATTTATGTATCAAGATCTTTGAATTACTTTTCTGTTCCATTGATTTGTCTATTCATGAACAAAAGACAAATTGTTTTGAGAACTGTATCTTTATAACAGAGTTTAACAATTATAAAACTAAATTGTTTGGGGGCACCTGGGTGGCTTAGGCCATTGAGTGTCCAACTTCAGCTCCGGTCATGATCTCACAGTTTGTGAGTTCGAGGCCCACGTCAGGCTCTCTGCTGTCAGTGCAGAGCCTGCTTCAGATCCCCTATCCCTCTCTCTCTGCTCCTCTCACACATCCTCTCTCTCTCAAAACTAAATGAACATTTTTTAAAACTAAATTATTTTTATTTTTTATTCAAAGATTTATTTTAAACATTCACATTAGCAGCCTCAGAATTTCTTCTGTTTCTAAAATAGCCCTGAGGATAATTAAAATGACTTACATTAGATTTTTGCCTTCATTTGGGAACAATTAATATTTTCACAATGGTCATTTGCTTATCTGGAAACATAATATTTGTCCAAATGTATATATAACCTTATGTGTACATTTTATACGTCTGTAAAGACTTGTCATTTTCTTCATTACAATCACATCAGTTTTCCTTAAAAATACTTTTAGGTGTTTTATGGTATTTGTTGTCAGTCTTTATGTATTTTTCTCATTAAATCTTCTTATTGCTAGAGAGGTATTTTAACCACCACCCTACATATGATGAAATCAGGTCTGGGGGAGGTTAATAAATTGTTCAGGATATATTAAGCAATCAAGTGGGAAAGCAAGAATATAAAGCAGTTGAAAATGACCTCGGACTTCCAAATGAGCTGTTACCATTATTCTATGCTGCCTCCATGGCTCTTGGCAATGGTTCCTTGTAGGCATGCAGCCGTTGGGAACTTGGGACCTGGTCCCTTCACTGCATCCCCTCCACATGTGACCGCCCACAGGACCTCCAGTCCCCCATGTCTTTATCTGGATGGCATTGCCTCTCTACTTGTTCACGATCTCTCCAACCCTAGCCAAAATTCCCTCCTTTTCTCTGTAAGTTTGATGCAGCCTTCTTCAATAATTGATATTTACTCCTATTTTCCTTGTGCTGTTAGTGAGCAGGCCACTGGAGACGTCAGGATCAACTCAGAAAGCAAGACCAGGGGCACCTGGGTGGCTCAGTCAGTTAAGCGTCCTACTTTAGCTCAGGTCATGATCTAAAACAGCTGATGGGTTTGAGCCTAAGTCGGGCTCTGTGCTGATGGCTCAGAGCCTAGAACCTGCTTTGGATTCTGTGTCTCCCTCTCTCTCTCTGCCCCTCCCCTGCGCGCGCTCTCTCTCTCTCTCTCTCTCTCAAAAATAAATAAGCATCAAAAAAAATTTTTGTATTAAAAAAAAAAAGAAAGCAAGACCAGATTGCAAGACATCTGAGGGACGGGGCTGCTGCCTGCCCATCAGAACACACCCCATACCTGCTGAGGGGCAGCCAGGGCTCCGGAAGTACCAAGGTACCCAGGAGCTGATATTCTGAGGCTGGCTGTGGCAGCAGCAGTGAGACCAGAGCCTTCCCTGAAGGTGAGCCATCCAGCTTGCACCTTATTTTATGTCCACCAGCCCAGGTGCTTTTCATGAAGAAAATCTGGCATATGAGATAAAGCCTGAACTGTCCCCAAGGAGGGTAGCATTTTCCTCAGCCTCATGTTTCATGGCTGTGTTCAGTGTTCCTAAATCAGTGCTAGATCTGAACCAAAGCCCAACTGGTGTCCCCATTCAACCACAGCGGTTCACTCCCTTGTTCCTGTGAGCCAGATTGGCATGTCCTAATTATTCCACACTTATGAAACTCTTCCAGTTTGGGGATATGGCTTCCTCTTGGTTTCTCAGTTACTATTCACGAGTCTCTGCAATATCCTATTGTAACTCAGATGAATTAGTTGAAGCCCTGAGAAATGATGGGGTTGGCCATGGATAACACGGAAATTCGGGGAACACAGGTATTATAAGCTGCCGTCTTTGGTGCATCAGGGCTACAGTTCAGCCAGAGGCTTGTCTGTTTTGTGATTTGGGTCTGAATCTTTAGTATTAGGGACTAGGAACCACCTCAGTTCAGACTTGCTGCCTATGTGAAGTCCCTAACTGTCACATTAGGGACAGTGGGCCTTTGGAAAAATATTAGTCAGGTCTCTGCCCCCAAGGGGCCTGAGACCATGTTGGAGAGACAGATGCGTGTGAAGTGTGACCTGAAGGTGGCGTGAGGGGTCACAACCAACAATAAGAGCCCTCAGAAATCAGAGAACAGAGCAATCATCAGAAGCAAAGGGCAGGCCAGGCCCGATTCCACGAGGCCTAGTGGGAAAGATATGCTTTAGCCAGGAGGGGAGGGAAGACTCAGGTGGGGACCGCAGCCCTGGTAAAGTCAAGAGGGAGAACTACCCGTTCATGGGAAGAATCAGCGACTGAGCAAGCCAAACCCTAAGTTCCCAAAAGAGTAGCCTTCTCATCTACTGTTTCCACCACTGTCTTTGTAACCCATCTTAACGTTTCCCCCAGGGAAGACCTGCCACTGAGTTCTCAGAAAAGGGAGTAGGCGCTTGGATGCCCTCAGAATAAAGGACTCTATAAATACAAATGATAGGAAACTCTCAGCCCATATAAAGATGTTTTTCAAAAGACCAAGGCATAAAAGGATAAATAACAAAAGCACCAATACCATAAGGTCCAGGCATTATTTTTAGACCATTCCTCATGGTTCAAAACAGACGTGCGAGACTAGAGAGGTGATGTTGGCTACCAGTCATGTTCCATTTTGGTCCTCACCCCCAGGAAGCGCTGAATCCTTGTTTTGTTAAAAACATCCCAGAATGGATTTTGTTGTCAACTGCTCTTGATCTCTTAAAATTTCCTGCATTTGCTGCTGACCGGCATTCCTGGCCTTGATAGGAGTCCAGACAAAATTATTAGCCTATGAGCTGTGGCTTTGTAATCAGCGGCTTCAGCCACCCTGGCAGCTACTGCTGGATGGAGCGCCAGGCAGCCCAGGAAGCAGGAAGTCAGGCTGCTGAGCCAAGCCTGAGCTGTGACCGTCAAGCAGCCTTGGAATGATCCTTGCCTCTCGTTCTCTCTGTTCCTGCTCTGGCTTGAGACAATGAGTGGCATTCTACTGTCAAAAACCTATAGAGAGACCCACCAACATAAAGCGAAGTTGCATAACATGGTATTAGAAATACTACTAAATGTTTCATGCGTGTGGTGCAGCTCCGTGGGAATGTGTAAACATGGACTTTAGGGTGCCTTTGTACCACACAGACCCCTAGACCGAAATGAGGGGCCTTTTGAAATGCAGAAAGAACAGCTCCCTGTAATTGAATGTCTTGATTTTTTTATTTCTGCTGTAGTCTAAGCTGAGTCCTCCTAACCCTCTTTAAAGAGTTCCATAATGAGTGGTTCTTCTGGGAGGAGGACATTTTATCTCTGGAGCCTCAGCATCTGAGCGAGGCCAGTACATGACTGACACCTGTGGACTGGTTGAGGCGGGCAGGGGAGGAGAGGCAAACAGACTAGAAGACACAGAGAACTTCATTCGCCCAGCTCCAATTCTTCTGTCTCCAGGGTCCAGCAGCTTCCTGGTTATGGCTGAATGCCACCTGAAGCAAATGTGTCAGAGTGACAGAGTCACCACCAGCACATCCTATCCTTCTGGTCAGTCACAGTGGCCTTCTGATGGCTGAGACTTAAAACTGGAGGGACTGCAACTGAGCAAAGACTTGGAAATTGTCCTCTCATAGCATTTAATAATGCAAATTGTTTATGCCATCTTTGTGTTTTCTTAAGACGTACACTCCTTAGTTCCCTAAAAATAACTGCTAGGAATAAATTGTGATATATAGTTCTACCATTAATCCTGAAGGAAGTTAGCTAAACTTCAGAGCAAGAAGACTCATCTTTCTCTTTCCTCAGCTCCCTGAACATGTCTTCAACTGTCCTACACTATAACTATAAAATATGACTTTATGACAGTCAAGGGCATGAAGGGAAAAGAGAAGGTTCCATTCTTTAGCTTCCATTTCAATTTGTCAGAAGGTTGCTAGTAGGGGCGGGGAGATAAAATTTGAGCCTGAGCCATATGATTCACAGGAATTTGTATCAACTCAAATTTCTTTGCAAGCTGCAAAGATATTGGATCTAAGAAAGTGAAATATACACGCTTAGTTCGTCAAGTTTATTTCATAATATAACTGTAATTGTGAAATAAAAGACAAGAGAAATACCAATTTTCATGAAAGGCAGACATTAATACACCCTTACCAAAGCTCATGACTTTCATTAACCTTCAATATGTGTAGTGTAGACTCCCATGAGAGACCACACCGTAACGTTTCTAATAACTACTTGTAGCACTTCTAACAACCAGTTGTGCAATTATCCACGAGGAGCATTAGATGTGACTTCTGACCAGAACACAACAGAAGCTGCGTCCAACTTGTAAAAATCAGAGTTAATGAAACTCACCCTTAAGTTAGACAAGTAATCTAATTAGAATGCCCTTGATCAGCACTATTTATAAAACTCTTTTATTTTAGCTTAATCTCCCAGTGGCAATTACAGCTAAGAAAAAAAAAAAAGGCTAATTTTCATTTCCATGAAGAGAAACACAGTTTTAGAGCCCATTTTACTTAAGGTTATCAAATTATTTTACTGTTCTGAAAACCTTCCCCAATGTTAAGAATTGTAAAAGGAACAGTGTTTTTGCCACTACTTCCCAGAGGAAGAAATTGAGTCACGGAGAAACCAGGGCTTAAATAAGCTCACCCTCTATTCATTTTAAAGAATCAAGAATCAGAATTCCCAAGAACTCAAGCTCAAGAGTACTGTAATCTCAAGAATTCTGACTTCTAAAGTATATATACACTATACATAGTTTTGGGAAGTTTGTCCATACCAGAACCTCTCCCTAAGTAGAAGCTGAACCAGGAAAGGCTCCAGCTTTCTTTACCTTCCATTATCATTTCTGTTCACACGGACACTAGAACTCACAGGTATCAAACATGAACAGGGCTCATAATTTATACAAAATTTCAGGATTTGCCTATTTTTTTCTTTTTTTAATGTTTATTTATTTTTGAGAGACAGAGTGCAAGTGGGGAAGGGGCAGAGAGAGAGGGAGACACAGAATCTGAAGCAGGCTCCAGGCTCTGAGCCATCAGCTCAGAGCCCTACGTGGGGCTTGAACTCATGAATGGTGAGATCATGATCTGAGCTGAAGTCAGACACCCAACCGACTGAGCCACCCAGGTGCCTCAGGATTTGCCTATTGTTAACACAAATCCAAAATCTGAAAATTATCATTTCAAATAACTTGTTTTTGTTCACATGAGCAATTTTCTAAGCTGAAGACACTTCCTTGATCACAATGGGATGACATGTATGTCAACTCAACAGTTTTAATCAACTACTGGCTCATTTGTTTATCTGTTTCACAACAGCTTTCAAAAGGCTTCATAAATTTTTAACCAAATTTAATACCCTTATCTCTAAAGGCCAAATCTTAAAACAAGACCAAAAAATGAGTAACTGATTTGAAAAACACAAAGAAACTTCCCTATCAAGCATTATTTGTAATTTAATAAAATCTGGCACATGGAAGAACTCTCTGCAACATGAGATCTGCAATTCACGCTGCCATGGCGGCATGGCAGCCGCTGATCTTACAGTGCCAATACCACTCTGCCACGGGCTTCATAAAACAAACATTTAACTCTCTCTTCCTCATGCATTTATCAATGGCTAAATATAGATGTAATAAATGTACAGAGCCATGTCACATTAAAATGGAGAAGGACCTTTAAGGTTACAAGTCAAAATTCCCACTAGAATAGAAACCTTCCCACTGCCCACCCCCTCCCCCGATATTGAGGCCCCCTCTGGTGAAGTGGCCTAAAGCTGAGCGCTTCCTGTGGGCAGTGAACAAAAGGGAATAGGAACTAATCCTTGTTGAGCTTCTTGGACAGAGTGTGCCCAGGACATGCTGTGGTCACTCTGCAGTGATTCTGCAGGGAAATCTGATTCTCTCCATTTCACCGAGATTCATGGCGGTCCCAGGACTGAGTGAGTTTCCCTGTGTCATTCGCCTTTTGAGTGAAAAGGCTGAGGTGAAATCCACGTCTGGCAGACACCAAATCCCATGCTCCTTCTATTGTACTGCTTCTCAAATGGAAGTGCGTAAAATTGAAATATGCTTTGCATCAAGTGTCCACTATAGGCTCTCCTTTGCCTTTCTGAGTCTAATCCTCATTGTATATAACCCACATATCTAATCCATATTGTTTATAGAAATATATCTTTAATGGGCCCTCTTTCCTTCATATACAATGTCTCCCAGGTCAAACACAATATCTGGATCTGCAATTGCTCTTTCATAACAAGCCTCTCCCTCTGCCGGCCAACAAATCATTCTTCCCCCAATACACAAATAAAATCCTTCACTCCCTATTTAGCCACTTCCTGGTGGCTTCCCATGTCCTCTGAAAACAATCGGAATTCCTTAGTGTGGCTACAGTACTCTCTCCTGAAGCACTTAGGTGATCCTACCCACTTACACTTTATATCTGATGATTCAGATATCAAGGGGTACCTCACTTACTGTGCCCCACCCCCTTTATAGTCCTCAAATGCCCCAACCTAATTCCTGCCTTGCGACCTTTGCCCTGTTCATCTTTCCCTGCCTCATGTCTCCTTGTAGCTGATTCTTCATGCCATTCAGTTCTCCTCAGAAATGTTCTCATAGAGGCATTGCTAGTCTGAAGGTATTGCTAGTCTGGAACACAGATCTGTGATTTTCTATCACATTATCTTTTTTCTTTATTATTCTTATCACTCTCCAATATTACCATACTTTCCTCTTGTTTATTGTCTCCCACCACCTTCCTTCAATTAGATGTCAGCACCCTGAGCAGGGCCTTGTCTACCTGGATCATAGTGGTGGACTTGAACTAGGCCTGGAAAAAGTAGATGCAAAGATCATCCGCTGAATTTCTTGAAAGGTGTTGAAACCAAATTCCTTCCCTCTACATACATCATCTCTTCTCTGGGTAAAATGCACCCAGCGTGTCGGTTATCCTTGACATTGCTTCTAGACTTCTGCCACCCTGCACCAGGGTCCCTCCAACACTGCCAAGTTCAGATTTGAGCACAGCCCTGCACTTGCCATGTAATGGATTATGTGGCTTCAGGGAGACCCTTAGACATGTGAAGAGGACCTGAGGTTAGCAAAAGTAGATTAGTCTGGCAGAAAGCCTCAATGAGGTTCAGTTCAGGCAACTGCAGGCCTCTGCCTTTGCCCTTGCCCTTCACTCTAGAATATTACTGAGGGCAGTAGGGCAGGGGCTCTGGGATGGTGGGAGCTCAGCTGCTCTAGGCAGATCCTCCTCTTCCAGCCCCTTCCAAGAGTGTCCAGGCCTCCATGCATGGCCTCATTGCGGAAGACAAGACTATGGGCTCTGACAAAAACACCCATGCCTGAGGGCTGGGAACCAAAAGTTTGTCTCCTCCAGGAATGTGCTCTTCAGAGGGAAGGCCTGAGTGAAGCAAAGAGTGCTAAGCTCACTAGTAGCAGAAGCCACCAGCTCTCTAGACACTTCCCATAAGCCTCTCTCAGGCATCCATCACCCTTTGTCTTTCAAATCAGAAGAAGAGCTCATTTCATAGCTGAAACAATGCAATAGCAAGCCAAGATGATTTGATATCTATCTGATTTGAAGTCCATGTAATTTATCAATCAAGAAAATTCAATCTAGGGCGCCTGGGTGGCTCAGTCAGTTAAGCATCTGACTTCAGCTTGGGGCATGATCTCATAGTTCATGAGTTCGAGCCCCACATTGGGCTCCATGCTGACAGCTTGGAGCCTGAAGCCTGCTTCAGATTCTGTGTCTCCCTCTCTCTCTGCCCCCTCCACTGCTTGCTCTCTCTCTCTCTCTCTCTCTCTCTCTCTCTCTCAAAAATAAACATTAAAATAAATTTAAAAAATTAAAAAAAATCAATCCACAATAAGATTGGTGAATTTAATTTTACTGTCTCAACAACCAGGTGCTTTAAATGCCTCCCAAACTTTATGAATTTTACTACTTAGGAATTGGAAAGGACTATAAGATCTCAGAACCTAATTTACATGAGGGAGCTCATAGGTGAGTTTGATGGAAAACACATGAAAACCCTGGGAGCCCGGACTGCTGGGTCCCGACTGTGCTCTGCCTCTAGCCCCCATGTGGTTCTGTTCTGGTCCCATACATCTATCTCTGCATCTGTGACCATGCATATTTCTACTCAATTGCTTTCAAGGTTTATTTCAGATCTGGGATCTTGCAATCAGGATTTGTAGTTATAATCAGCTCCATTTCTACCTCCCGAATGAGGTAGTCTTTGACAACCTTTTCTAAATTAGTTCCCCATCTTATTCTGTTACTGCATCCTGTTTGTTTCCATCAGGCACTTGTCCCAACCTACATGATGCATTTGCTTCAAGTTTACATTCTCTGTCTCCCATACAACACTCTCAGCTCCAAGATGTTAGGGATCCTGGTTTCCTCCTTCACTGTTATAACCCTAGAGCCCAGCACAGTATGCCTGGCAGTAAGTACATACTCAATATTTGGTGAATTATTTAATTATAGCATCTACCTCTGATTGAGGTATTTGGGGCATAGGGCATTACTTCCTCACAAGGCTGGGAGTATTCTGTGTAGGCCACTAGGACTACTGAAACCTCCAGATTGAGTCCAAATCACTTCACCATAGTATCTAGCTCTTGGTCCCAGTTCTAACCCTCTTCTATTCTTGTTAGCAATTGTTCAAATAGAAGAAGCATAAAGCATCTTTGGAGTCCTGTCATAAAACCGTTCTCACTGGTAGCCTGGAAAATGAGAGAAATGACAACACCTAGCAGTATCTATCCAAATCATAACACTCTCCCAGGGGAGAGGACAGAATTGAAATGGAGACAGAGCTCTGTCTCCCAAGGCTGTGAATGTAGAAAGAGTAGAGCTGAGAAGTAGGCTGTGCTTGCTGCCTTTCCTATACTCCAACCACTATCCTGGGAAATAGAAGCCTTAAAATAAAGTTTCAGTGGAAAGCTGTCATAGCTTGAATTTCCCCAGAGCTTCCTTGGCCAGTGCATCATATACCTCTAGGCAGCCTGAACAGACCAGGAATATCCCAGAAAGAAGGACTGTCCTGGGCAAGAACAAGTTTTTTGTGTATTAGTATGTTTGGTTTACTTATTCAAGGTATGTTAAAGCCACATTCCACAGTCTTATCCTCCCAGCCTGTCATTTATGGAAACCACAGTGTCCCTACAGCATCTGTATGTGAAGAGATGGGACTGTATAAGCAGGATGTCATTCATGAGTAACCTCTCCTGCTTGACAAGCCAAGGAACAAGTGTCCACACTGCCTTACAGTACAGCCCTCCCCAGCACTGAGTGACCATGGGTGGTGTTCTCCTCCTACTTGGTCAACCTTGAACCTCTCCTCTCAACTCTGAGGCCGGTAAAGGAAGGGAGTCCACTTTAGTGGGAATGCTGAAAGTGTGGCCCTTAGGGAAGTCAGAGGAGGTCAGCTGAGTGCACACTGCAGCGAGTCTCCAGTGGGGCCATCAGGCAATTGGCAGGCTCCAGGCTGTACTGGCTGAGCCCTCATCCTCTGTGATCATGAAGCACGTTTGCCTCACATGGCAAGCACTGCTTCTTTTGTTCTCTTATATCTCCACTGGGGCTGGGCTTTGGGAATGAAAATGCACAATAACAGCTTTCAAAGTCCTAAAGATTGTTTCTGTCAACAGCAGCTCTCTGTGTGAGCTGTGCTCCCCGAATGCATCTTCACGAGGTCTTCCCAATACAGACACAGGTAAGTAGTAATCCTCTAGTAAAAGGGCAATGGGAACAAAATGATCACAGCTAAAACTCATCACCATCCACCACCCTCTCTTTGAAGTGGTTTGTGTTCTCATTCCTGTGACAAGTTCCTATGGAAGTCTGTCCATTTGCATAAGCCACCCTCCTCCTGTCATGTGTGGGGCAGGGGCAGGCAAGAATGGTGCTGTGTGAAAGCAAAATCCAACTTTTAACAAATCCCTCATTTCTATCACAATAGAATCTTCTCCCAGAGTGCCTATGGGTAGACTATAGGTATGATTCCCAATATCGGATTCTCAATCTAAAACTGTAAAGTTGGCAGCTTATCAAGTAGCCCTTCCAAGTAAGCAAAGATGGCATCTAAGACCAATATAAAAATGACAGCATGCACATGAGCCAAGGGTCATCACCAGTCATGACTGCACACTAGAAACCTGGAAAGTTTTAGCAGTATCATGGGCTGGGGCCCACCCTAGACCCATGAAAATAGAATATCTCCAGGAGGGAAGTCAGATATCTTCATTGTTTTTGAACTCTGCTGCTGATTTTAATAGGCACCCAGGGTTGAAAACACTTGACAGGCCTCAAAGAGACATTTTGACTGAAGTCTATTGTTCTTTCCACCAGCCTGTTGCAATTCTATCCACACGGGTAGTGTTTCTGTCCCACAGACATGTCACAGGACTCCATATTACCTAGTCAGTGGTTCTCAGACTTTGCCCTGTGTCTAAATCACCTGGGAGGATCACAGGAGCCACAGAGCCCCAGACTCCCCAGAGAAAGCTGGGGTGTGGGCGTTGGGATTTCACATATCTCCCCAGGTGAACCTGATGCCCACCCACCAGAGTTCAATAAGCACTAGCCTGGTCCTTCCCAAGCATAAAAGATGGCTCAGGAGCAAATACAACTATTCCCATTCACATCAGTGATCATCAAGACAGTGCTTATTGCCTATAAAATAATAATATTAGTTATGACCAATTGTCCCTCCTGTGGATCCAAGCCAAGTTGAAGGCCCCTCCTTCACTTCCTATTTCCCCACATACCAGAATCTATTCTGGAGAACTGTAAGCAGAAATTAGCATCCTTTATCACCACAGACCTGGGAGAGTCTTCTATCCTCTCCATCTACCATCCCAGGAATATTGTCATATGGTACCCTGCCTGATTTGGGGCCAGAGGTCTGTGCCCCATATGATCAAGAAATGTTGCATCTCTAGCCCCACTGTCAATGAAACAAACAAAACAGGTGAGTCTGTGTGGTCAAACAGGAAAGCCCCAAGAAGACTCACTTTCCCAACCCCACGTGTTATCACTTCGCCACCAGGGCCACCACCCAGTCCCTGCCATCGATGAGGAGAGGGGCTCACAGGCAGAACTTCCTCCTGGGAAAGCAAGTTTTAGTTCACAGCTTGCTGAGGGCTCTGAGACTGGTAAGGTCTAAGGAGAGGCACAAGCCTAGTTGGTTAGCTGGAGAAAGGAAGGGGGACTGGAGTCTTTGGCCAACCTGCTTGAAGGCTTTCTCAGTTGCAGTTTCCCTGACTGAATGAACCAAGAGCAAGGAGGATGTGCTAGGGAGCACTCATACCTCAGCCTGTCTCAAATCCAGTAAGTGGCCCCCCCAGCACTAGAGATATAGTAATCCCTCATTCTAGCTTGAATCCCAGGATGAAGGCAAGGGGAGGGGACAGGTGTGAGCCCGACTCCATGTCAGGGACCACCCTCCCTATGGACCTCATTTGCCCTTCTGCCCTATCCATTCTGCGCCACCACCTTTGACCTGCCTCTCCTCCTCTCTGCTGAATTCCTACCTCTGCCCTCTTCCTCTTCATCTTCACTGCACATAGATACTGTTCCTGTCTCTTATCTCCAGGTCTTAAGCCACTCTCCAAACAATGTTTATCTCTCTGTTTGGCTGTACACATTTTTGAACTGCCCTAGAAAATTTCTCCCCTGGCAATACCAAGCCACAAAATGGCTATTGGCAGGGCCATTTTCACCTTCCCAGAGTTCTCTGCAGCCAAGAGCCCAGTTCCCTCAGGGTCCAGGGGAAGAAGGTTCATAGGATGAGAGGGAAAGAGGACTACTCTCTGGTTGCCTCAACTAATTTGTAGAGAGGTACTGGGTCAGCACCTACGAGATAGAGTTTAAAATAAGAAGCAAGCTAAAGCCAGGTTTCTGGAAATGGAACTCAAATCCTGAAAACTTAGCTCACAGAGCAGTGGTTTTCAAACCTTTCTATGCATAAGAATCACCTGCAAGAGATGAAAATGCATATTTCAAGACCCCTGCCCCAGAGATTCTGCCTTGGCATAGGGAGCTGAGGAAGCTGCATTTCAGCAAGCCCTGCAGGCCCGTGGACACAGGTGTTCCAAGGAAAGATCCAGAAGATACAATTATAAAGCAAAAGTGAATCCAGGGATGGCCTGAGGACAAATGGCCAAAGCCAAAGCACAGCACAGAAATCTGAGAGAAGCTGAAGTCGGAGCTGGCACAAAGGAGAGAAGCAAGGAGTGTGTGGTTTCAGCCCCCAGAGCATAACATCTTTCTATTCTGAGAGCCGCCAGTTTCTTAGTCCAGCCCTCATACAACACTTGAAATATGAGCAGGTCATAGGGAATCTCAGGGAATATGAAATCTTCCTCCTTAGAATAGACTCCTAATTTATAGAGCTGCAAGTCCACTCGAGAGCAAAGGGCTGGATTTATTGCTGGTAAAATATGAAGGATGTAACATGATAGCTCTTCAAATCTCCTGATAAATTTTCCTGGGCCAGGAGGTAATTGCCTCCAGAGGTGAGGCCCTGATGGGTCAGGGGAAGAATTCCCTCAGAGAGGGGAGGATCTGAGCAGGGCCACAGAGCGGAACAGAATGAGACCTGCAGGAAGAAGACAGACGTGGGTGAGTCCACCCAAGGTAGAGGGATTGGAAAATAAGTAAGCCACAGGGACAGATGAACAGAAGGTGATGGGAAGGGTAGAAAGAAACCAGGAACTTGTTCACTACAAATGCAGGAACCCTGCTCCCATTCTGGATAGCACTGAAATGGCTCTCAAGGATGCCCATGTTCACGCAAGGCTTCCTCCAGGTGAAACCGGCATAATCAGCGGCCACAGGGTGAGTCACTCTCACCCTGCTCTGGCCTTTGTGGGCTTTTCTCAGGCAGAAAACTGTAGCCAAATTAGGACACTCCTAGGACCTACAGGCACCAAGCCCTGCTGGTTTGGGACCCAGAGCCTCCAGATTTTCTCCCTAACTTGTGATGATCCTTAAGTCATCCGAGCCTGGTTTTCTCCATCCATGAAGGACTTTTTCAAAGCCACAGTGGTTTGTGCAGAGGGCTACTAAACAGTGTCTGTATGATGCCAAGCTACTGTTGGGAAAAGAAAGTTTATTCTCTCAACCAGTGGTTGTGGACAATGAGGCATGATTCTCACAGCACTGAAAGACCTCCATTCATCTAGTCATTGTGTGGGAAGATGTCAAGTCGCAGCAGTAAGGGGTAAAGAAGGCAACCCAGTGCACCATGAGGCTATAAGTCTCTGCCCCTCCAAGACTCAGGTCTCTAAGGAATCACTCTTGGACTGAAGTCTGGAGGACAGTGCACATGAACAGGACAGAAAAGGGGGAAGCTCAGAAAGGCAACCAAAGGAACATATGGTGACCCAAAAAGCAGAGTGGCCAGGCCCAGAGCATGGGGGCTGTGATGGAGAACAGCCTCAAAAGAGAGCCAGAGGTCTGACTGGGAAGAGCTTTGGGTTCAGTTAAGGATCCTGCTTTTTGTTCTGAAAACAATGACAAAAGAAGAAGAAGAAGAAGAAGAAGAAGAAGAAGAAGAAGAAGAAGAAGAAGAAGAAGAAGGAGGAGGAGGAGGAGGAGGAGGAGAAGGGTAGGGGGAGGAGGAGGGGGAGGAGGAGAAGAAAGAAGAATAGAGAGTCACTGAAGAGTTTAGGCAGGGAAGTGGTACAATGAAGTCTTGAAAAGGGTCTCACTGGCCACAGTGTAGGAAAAGGATGACACGTAGCAGGAGCAGATGCGGAAAAGGCGTGGAGGCCATGTCAGTGATAGAGGACAGAGATGCTGCTGCTGCTCCCACAAGGCACTATCCGTAGATCACTACAGATGCATTTGACAATACATGACAGGTGACATCAGCAGGGGGCAGACTGCATTTGGAGTTGAGAGGACGATGTCTGCCTGGAGATTTCCTAGCATGAGGAACACAGGAACAAGGAATAATTCAGACTCTGGATTCAGATTCTGTTTAGATTGTGTCAAGACTGAGGTGCCATCTAAATAGGAGCTTCGAGAAGGCAGTTGAATTTGTGTTTCTGGAGCTGAGAAGAAAGTTCTAGGAGAAGATTTCAATGCCCTGTTTCAATGTTCACAAGAGCTCACTGAAGCCATGGTGAAGAATTAACAACGTCAAAAGCTGCTAAGAAGTTAAAAAAAAAAGGAGTATTTCATGGGCTCTACTGGGAGTCAGTGCTGAAAATGCTAAAAAAAAAAAAAGTATGATGACAGAATAGAGAGGCATGCAGAGAACAACAAGTGGGGCCAGCAAGGAAATGCTATGAGAATTTTATTAATCAGAGCTATATTTAGGGAAGATCATGGTTATAATTAGGTAGCTTGAAATGACAAAAAAAAAAAAAAACACAATAGAGCTAGGAATTCCAACATCTGGGTGATACTACAGTCTTGTAAGAAATAAGGACGTCCAGGGGTGCCTGGGTGGCTCAGTTGGTTTGAGCATCTGACTTCAGCTTAGGTCATGATCACACAGTCTGTGGGTCTGAGCCCCACATCGGGCTCTGTGCTGACAGCTCAGAGCCTGGAGCCTGCTTCAGATTCCGTGTCTCCCTCTCTCTCTGCCCCTCCCCTGCTCATGCTGTGTCTTTCTCTCTCTCTCAAAAATAAATAAACATTAAAAAAAGTTTTTAGAGATAAGGAGGTCCAGAGTACGACAGCAGTGGCTGTGGGGAATAAATAGTGGATGATTAGTCGTGGTCACCAACTTCATAGGAACACAAATAAGGATGCCTGCACACTGTTGGAAAGACACACTTAGCTGGACTCAATGTGTACCTGGGCTGATGAAAGCATCAGTACAACTAGGAGGTTGATGGCAAGAAGGAGCTCCCTTCTTTCCACATCAGGGGCAGCATGGCCAGGATTCTATACTGAATGCTATAGTTTGCTGCTGTTGTTTTAGATCCCAGCAGAATGTCACATAGAGATGCTCACCAGCTTGTTGTGACTTGCAGACCTGGCATGTAGGAGGACCCAGGGCAAGTGGGTATGGGCTTGCCAGCAGGGACTAAAGGAGGAAAAGGTGAGAGGAGGTGTCAGGAGGAGGAACAGGTCCAGGAGTGGTCCCTGCAGAGGTTGCCGAGCCTGGCCAGCACTGTGGAATCGAGGGTCAGGCTGCAGAGGGAAAATCCTCTGGTCTTCTGGGTGTGGAGGGAAGAGTTTCCATCCATTGGGAGGAGTAGGAGCCAGATCGAAAGAGTTGGAGACAGAAGAGGGAGGCCAGAAGAAAACGTAAGGAGAAGGTGGTGAGAGGGTGTGGGAAGACAAATGGCCTGAGGTTTCAGTGGAGTCCCAGGAAAGGAATTCTGCAACTATCTTGTTCTGTCCTGCTGTGGTGTTTTTAATAAAGAAGAGGTGGGTATAAAAAAAGTAGAAATGGCCAATAAACATGTGGGGGTGGGGGGAAGATCAGTAATTAAGACAATGAAACATTTTCCAACCCTCAAAGTAACAAATACATACAACCAATTTCTCCAGACACAACATTTGGGATTAATAATAGGGACAAATATCACAGGACAGATTTTCTTTGCTCCAGCATGGTGAGCCCTCCAGGCCCTTATTCTCAGCATACCTGGATGGGTTCTCTGGGTCCCCTATGTCCTGCTCTTCCTGCTTCCCTATGGGGGCATCTGTTTCCTCCACATGCCTACAGTTGCCTTTGTGAGGCAGTGTGTACAGAGACCTCTGAAGAGCCACTGGGGCTCCAAG
The DNA here is from genome assembly GCA_028646485.1 of Cryptoprocta ferox. Taxonomy (NCBI): domain Eukaryota; kingdom Metazoa; phylum Chordata; class Mammalia; order Carnivora; family Eupleridae; genus Cryptoprocta; species Cryptoprocta ferox. The sequence continues at coordinate 45,602,333 of CM053561.1, forward strand.
AAGCTATGCCAGGACATGCTTTCTATGCCAGACAAGCTCAGTAGCCACTCCATGATGTATAGGAGATTTCCTCTACCATCACAAAGAGAAAAGAGATGAAGGGAGCCATATTCAAGGTACAGAAACAAAGCAAAGTGAGCACAGGAAGTTAGTTCTGAGTTAAGTGACCAGACCACAGAAACATAGCTCCTGAGTGGCAGAACCAGGAGCTGACCCAGGCTGTCAAAACCTAAACCTCAGCCTGATCCACCACACTCTCCTCCCTCCCTAAGTCCATCAGTGCCCCCTCCCATCCAAAAACCAGGAGGCAGTGGAGAAAGTCAGCTGGGGGAGGCAGCTAGGACCCAGCACACAGCCATGGCACAGAGCTACCCTGCCTGATTCTATCAGGCATCAACACATACTAATCATTGTCTATCAGCAATGGGCTCTCTTCTCTGAAAGCTAGAGCATGCCCCAGACAGCTAAACATCAGAGTAAGTATGGAAGGGCAAGACCAGCATGGGGGCAGAGACTTCCCAAGGTCAAAGACTTGCCATCAGCCAGCCTGTGCAGGAGAATCCTCCTCAACCTTCCTAGCCTTGCTCTCCTCCTTCATACATGGGCTGGGGATGGGGAAAGGGAAAGAGTTTTTTAGTCTCCTCCAGCTCTACAGTCTCTTAATCCAGCTTGTTAAATAGCATCATTTATGCTATTAATACAGGTGTCCTTAGAGTCTCAGTAGCTCAAGAAGTAAAATGTTAAAATAAGTACGAGTCCATCAAACCACACTGCATGAAAGAGGGAGAGAGAGAGAGAGGGAGTGAGAGAAAGAGAGAGAGAGAGAGAGAGAGAGAGAGACCAAGGAAAGCGATACCTGCCTGGCGCACAGTGAGCCAGGATTTCAAATGTGGAGGTAAGGGAACAACTCTCAAGTCTTCTTCTTACTATACACTAGCTCTGAGTTTGAGGGCCACATCTATGACGGTAATAAGTGATAAGAGTCTCCTGCTGGGGCAGTGACTAGGACCTCCCACATAATGCAGGAATGTGCTCTGTCACTGCTTTGACAAGTAAGGCTCACCTGTACCTAAAGCATAGCACTATGGTGGCCCCAAAGCTGTTGCTGTTCTGCATGTCACTGAATAGGTCGGCAGATAGGAACTCCCTTCTACCCAGGACTGGCTTATTTCCAGGTCTCCAGTTTTTTTTAAGCAAAAACAATGACAATTTTCTGTCTGTTGTCATTTCCTAAGAACACTTATAAGACAAAGTCTGTGCTATAGTAAACAGCTTGGGAAGCCAAATGTCTCTGGCTCCAGTAAGCATGTTAGGCATGATTCATCTGGTGGAAATTCTCTTTCTAAAGGGGGAAAAGCAGGTTAAACAAGGGCCTGCACAAAGTTGTCTTCCTGTGACAAACAAAAGCCTTGGCCAGCCCAGCCTGTTAGACCAGGCTGAGTAGAGCTCATTAACCAAGTCCACGTGTGGCTTACACAAGACTCTCCTTGGTCACTCTAAGGTGATGGTGATGGTGGTGGTGATGGTGATGGTGGTGATAATGATAGTGATGATGCCATAGTGCTCTTCCAGAAATGCCCAAAATTTCCCAGTGCTGTCTTCTTCAGGAAGCAATATTGTCCTGGCAAAGTTGTGGGGCCAGGAAATCTCTTAGACTGTACAAAGTTAGGGGAGGAGGGGAAGGTGCCTTTAACAAAATGAATGAAATACAGTGAGCCCCAGAGGGAGCTGAAGCTGAAATCCTGACCTAAAAAAGAACCCAGAGGGTGGAGGGAAGGGTAATCCAGGACTGCCTAGAGGGCACAGAGAGCAAATAGCAGAGGAAAGCACTATGCTTTGAGCATCCAGGGCAGGGATGTTAGGGTGCAGTAGATGTTCCGAGCATGGTAATTTCATTTGGGGCCAAAATCAGTGCTGAGCAAATAGTTTACTGAGTGTGTGAGATTTGAAGAAGCCATCATTATCCTCTTCTTGTGAACCAGGCCTCCTAGCCCAGACCATCCCACCTAAAACCACAATCACATGCTTCCCAGGGCTCTCCAACCCCCCATTAGTCTACTCTACACTTTCTTCACCACAATTGATATCACTTTCTGACTTGCTCTATTATTGATGCATTATATTAGTTATTTGTTGGCACATCACACACCCCTCAATTACAATATACATCAGCTCCAGGAGAACAGGGAACTTTGTTTTGCTCACTGATCTACCCCCAAGCACCTAGGACAGTGCATGGCACATAGGAGGTATTCACAATATTTGTGAACGAATGGCACTACAGGGTTACCTGACTATCTTGGACCTGAACTGGCCCAGCTGGTGGTCCACACCACCCACTACACAATTATCTGTTGTATAATTGCTCAGCTGGAGCTCTCTATGCAGCTTTTCCTGTAGAGACACAGACTTAGCCCTTCTGTCCAAACATGGTGCTCCCTCTGCCATTGATTGGAACCAGATGGAGTCTTGCCTGTAACATGACTGAGCATTGATTTCAGTAAAGTAAGGAATTACCAAAATATAGTCATTACCATCTATCTTCATCTTGGCGACACATTTGGCGAGCTGTTATAAACCAGGACTTGAAAAGTAAATGTAAATGTATAGACCTTTCAGCTCTGCCCACAGGACCCAGATCTGGCAGAATTGTCATCTCTATTGAGCTATTATAACTGGTTGATGAGCTCTCCTGCCCACAGATTTCCTTTGACTACACAGGTCACCCAGCTAAAGGAGCTGTATGATAATTTACCCTAGGACCTCAGATTTGGAAAGACCTTTAAGGTCATCTAAACACATTCCATCTGCTTAAGCAAATGACAGTAAATCACAGCTACTACTCTTCCGCACCCTGCACAAAGAACTCACCCAACTCCAAAACTGGTCCCCCACACAAAATGGATTATCTGCTCCTCACAACAAGTGAGCCTTAAAAAGTCTAAGAGATCGAGCAACTTTGTCCAGGCAGGACCAGTAACCGGCAGAACAAACACTTAAACCCAGGTTTCGGACTCCAACCTATTACTCTTGACCATTATACTCAACACCAGCTCTGAATCCTGGAGCAAATTATCAGTAGGAATGTAGACAAATTGGTGACTCCTGGGCCCACAACACTTGAACTCACCAATCAATCTTAATACCATTAAAAGTGACATTAACAGACGTGATTGCTTCCCAATATGATGCAATAGGAAGTAAATAGCATTCATATAAAGTATTCTTGCCAAAAAAAAAAAAACACCCAAGCTTTAATTGAGCCTTGGATATAACCACCAGTTTGCAGGAAGCCTGGAAGATAAAAAAACTTGTTCAATGAGAGGGCAGTCAGCTAAATTCAGAACATAATACGCTCTACAGGACACGACCCATGACCCAGTTTCTTCCACAAACAGATACATGAAAAAGGGAGGAAGAACTGTTACAGATTAAGAAAGGGACCTAAGAAACACATCACGGAAGTGCAATGTGGGGATCCTCTCTGCATCCTCAAATTCAGCAAAGCATCTGTAGGAAGGTGGTTTGATGTAAATTTTTATGTGAATGCCTATTAAAATACTAATGACTGTTGTACTAGATGTGAAAAGAATACAATAGTGTGTTTTTAAAAAATCATTTTCTGTTAGAGATACATACTGAAGCATTTGTGGGTAAAATGACATATCTAGAATTTGCTTCCAGGATAAGAAAAAAATAAGGGATATATGAAATAAAATAGCTGAATGCTGATAACTGTTGAACCTGGGAGATGACTTAATGAGATTTAATTATGCTATGTGTTCTACTTCTGTGTATGTCTAATGTTTTCCATAATAAAGTTATGTTTGAGAATAAAGATGAATAGAATTTTTTAATCCAAAAGCAACATTGTGCTCGAGTGGAAATGGTCAAGATTTTCCTCTGAAAAGCCTTTCCTTTATAGGAGATAAATTTGCCAACTTAGAAATATGTAAGAGCTTCCAAAACAGTGAGGGTTTCATCAGGAATATTATACTGAAAACAAAAGGGAAATGATTAAGAGAGAAAACCATATAAAATTTAAGAAAATGTGTTTGTTTACAATTATTAATAAAATATTTAAATGCATGTAATGAATTGGTAAAATATTTGCAAAGTCCATGTCATAAAAAGCTAAGCATTATCATTAAATTTAAAATATATTATAAATCTATCAGAAAAAATAAAATACTCCGTCTAAACAGACAAAAGATATGAGCAGAAAATTTGAAGGAAAAAGGAAAAAAGGGCGTAAAGATGATTAATCTGTATTAGGGCAAACAAGAGGCCAGATTCATTTGTAATTACAATAGTGTATATTTAAAAAACATATCAATGTCCACACAGTATTGACAAAATTATCATATTAAAGAACATCGGATAGTCTGAACATGAACAATAGCTCACGGAGATTGCCCTTTCCCTTGACTGCTGGTGGGCCTGGAAATTGGTTCACATTTTCTATTTGTATGTAGCAAAAACCTCATTAATGCTCTCTGACCCAGTATTTCTGCTTACAGGTATTTATTTATCAAAAGTAAAAAATGAGAAAGAGGTTGCCTTGTGGACAGTGTTAAGCACAGATAGTTTTCTCAGGTGCTATGTGAAAATTATTAGTGTGTAACTTGGAACTTTAAGTAATGGCCAGAGGCTTGAATTCCGGTGCTGGCTCTATTCTTATGGCTTCATCTTCTTTTTATCCCACAGACTAAAAACGTGCATGAAATTCCATAGCAACTGGAAAACTGGAATGGATCTAAGAAAAATAAGTGTTTATTTTTGCTATTATGTGTAAATCACCTATTATAAACCTACTCATTCACTGGATACGATTTTGTGCCTAAGACTAAGAAAATCAGAAAATAGTTTTCTTCAGTCATATCACCTCTATTGTCTCAGAATCTTAATCTGCTCAGTGAACACACTGGCACAGTTTTAGAAAATATGCCCATTAGTCAATACTCAAGCTCTGGTCCACAATGGAAAATGTTCTCTTGTGTGATCCAGGACATGAAAATAGAGCCAGATTCCCTAAAGTGTATTTTTGGACTTTTCCAGAAAATTTGTTTTCTCCAGGCTTAGATTACCATAGGGCTGAACTCATGGGTTTCCAGCCATCAGAGGGAAATTTACCAATAGTTAAGAACACACGAACTGAGGGGTGCACTGTCCAGTGTGATTCCTCAGCATTTTACCTGAGGAGAGTGAGTCCGTATGGGAGGGAGTTGCCCATGTCTCCTGTTTGTTCTAAGAGCAAAGGTGTTTTGAGCGCAGTTAAATGCAAACCACAGCCTGAGGACCTAAAGCTCCTGGCCCCTAAAGGAGCAAATCCATGGACAGGGGCATCTGGGTGGCTCAGTCTGTTAAGCAAACCACAGCCTGAGGACCTAAAGCTCCTGCCCCCTAAAGGAGCCAATCCATGGACAGGGGCATCTGGGTGGCTCAGTCTGTTAAGCATCTGACTCTTGACTTTGGCTCAGGTCATGATAGTTCAAGCCCCGCGTCACATCAGACTCTGCGGGATTCTGTCTCCCTCTCTCTCTCTGCCCCTCCCCTGCTTGCTCTCTCTCCCTCTCTCTCTCTCTCTCAAAATAAATAAAAATGAATTTTAAAAAAATCCATGGACAGCGCAGCAAACTGGCAGCTCATCTGATAAAGTCAATGGCACGTGTAAAATAGATTGAGGAAGAGCACTGGTAAGCAGAGTGAGTGAGTTGGTGAGCTGATCCCGAGGGTAAATTTTGAGGAAATGCTTTGGCTTATCCAGATTCAAATCTGAATGGAATGCTGCAATATTTCCAGAAAACATGAGGCATTGGTTTGTCACCAGGAAAGACTGATGTTGACTTTCATGATGGGATAAGAGATTCCTGCCCCCACCCACCTTCCTTCCTTTTAAGAATGACACTTAGAAAATCTGGCATTACAATGAAAGGCAAACCAAAGAAGAAATGGAAGGTGATAGCCAGAAAGAATACCTGTCAATAAAATCTTGGATGCAGTTCTGAGCCCTGGTCCTCAGGACACATTCCCAGTTTGGAACAGAGTAATAATCAAGGCTGCGTTAACAGTTCAGTGAATATTTGCAGAAAGGAGGCACTTGATCCAGAGAGCCAGGTCTCAACCTGAGCTGCACACTACAATCGCTGGGGAGGTCTGACACATACTGATCCTGGTCCCACCCCCAGAAATTGTGACTTATTTGGTCTGGCATGCAGTCTGGGCGCTGGGACTTTTTAAACTCCAGGTGATTCTGATGGGTAGTCTGGGCTGAGGATCGCTGGTCCAATATGACAGCCAAATGAACAGGATCGGAAACAGAGCTGCTGGATGTTACACTATTCAATTTCTCTATTCCTTGCTTTCCTTATTGGTATAAATGAGAATATGCACAAGCAGTAATTCACATAGGATGAAATAGGATTATCTATGTGAAAGCGCTTGGAAAATCCCAAAGCACTATATGAATGGTTGCAATGTAGAAATAATTCTCAATCCATGTCTACTGGACAAGTTATTTAACCAGGCACCAGCCAGATTATAGTAAGATTAATGAGGCCTAAATTAGTGGTCTAAACATGTGTTGCTTTATGAAATGAATAATTGGGGGAAAATCACATAAAATATTTGCTGAAAATCATATAAACATCCTCAAAATTGTGTGGAGTTTTTCCAAAAGCATGAAAGTGAGGTGCATGTAACAGAGTATGCTGGGTTGTGAGTGAGCATCTGTCAAAGGGTACTTGTGGACACTGAGGGAAGGGAAGAGAAGGGTGGAGGGAGGAGAGAGGAGGGAAGGGGAAGGAGGAGGCTGGAATGGGAGTCGTGGTTACATTTGCTTACCTGGATTATCCCTTTTAGCATGCCTAATACAATATTGAAGCCTTTTTAAATTTTGAAATCAGAGACCTGTTTCAAAAATATATGCCCATTATTGACTAATGCATACAACTGATTTTATTAACATTTGTGTGGCTCTATGTCTAAAAGAGCGAAAAGTTTGCATTTAAGTTCATAAGTACAAAATACTAAGCATGTATATGGCATAAACTTGTTTTTCAAATATGGCAATATGTCATGTTTAAAATCCTGTGTGTTCACTGACCACCATTTTGCGCATAAAAAGCTAAGAAAATAATTGTCAATTAATATTAAAATAAGATCAAACTTATATCCAGTGAATGGAGCGATATCAGAACCTATTTTCCAGAACTAACTAGATAACCATTCTGAAAAAAATTCTGTTGGGAGGGGCACCTGAGTGGCTCAGTCAGTTGAGCATCTGACTTCCACTCAGGTCATGATCTCATGGCTTATGGGTTCAAGCCCCACATGGGGCTCTGTGCTGACAGCTCAGAGCCTGGAGTCTGCTTCAGATTCTGTGTCTCCCTCTCTCTCGGCACCTCCCCTCTCTCTCTCTCTGTCTCAAATATAAATAAACATTTTTTAATTCTGTTGGGGAAATATATATATATGATATATATATATATCATATATATATAAATATTCCTTCCAGAGAAACTTCTCCAAAATATGATCCTTGTCACTCCAACACAATGCTGTGTGTGCTACCTATCTGACTCTTTTAATACTAATTTTTTTAATGTTTACTTATTTTTTGAGAGACAGAGTGAGACAGAGCATGAGCGGAGGTGGGGGAGGGGAGCAGAAAGCGAGGGAGTCACAGGTTCTGCAGGCTCTGAACTGTCAACATAGAGCCCAATGCAGGGCTCGAACTCACAAACCACAAGATCATGGCCTGAGCCAAAGTCAGATGCTCAACCGACTGAGCCACTCAGGCGCCCCTCGCTTTCTGACTCTTGACTCTCCCCATCACATTGGTGCTTTGGGGTTTTGCTCTCATGGTACAGAAAAGTCCTTATTTATTAAATGTATTCAAAATAAAATACAAACAGTACATTTTGATTCTTTTCCTCCAAACGGATGGTTATGTTTCTGTTTCTGTCAAAGTTGTGTTAACAAAAATTTTCAAAATCATCTGCAAAGAATTGAAATGATGATCCCTTCAAAGTTTGTTTTCCAAAATCCCTCCTCTGTTTCTTCTTTGAAATTCAAAATGACTATTACCCCACTGCAGATATATAGTGACTTTCTCCAGAAAGCTCTAGTGGCCAAGTAGAAATGTTTCTCTTCAGATCCAGGAAATGGTATTTTATGATTAAATTATTTTGAGCAACATGGCTTTTCGTGCTTTATATTGCAGAGCTGTGATTTTCTAGCAGATGGCTTTGACATTCTTATACCCAGGCAAGTTGCAGTTTTCCAACTTCAGTTAAAATCTTTAAACTGTTTGCTTTGGAAGGAATTGCTGTACAAGAGGGAAAGAACCATATGCAATACCTTATCATGTCGGGAAAATATTCCATAAAAAAACTGGATTTCATTACAGCCTGTTTTGTGTAACCAGGCTACAGGTTCAGTTGCTACACACATCATTAGGGTATTGCAAGTGTCTGCTTTTCGTTACTCGGGGCTCCGCGACCCAGCCCCCTGCATCTGTGTGTATGCATGCTGTGATTCATTACAATAACAGGAATTTGCTGCTGTTATGATTGAGATAAATCAGCTTTGTGGTCTGGGCAGCCGTTTTGATAACCATAGCTCCACCTCAAATTTGCTGCCTGGTCTTAAGTCATCTGCACTACAGACTGACTGAAGAAGCAAACAGATACGATATTTTCTTAGAAATTAAAAAAAAAAAAAAAGGAGTTACTGTGGGCCAGGAATTTAACTAATGCCTTTCTCAACATTAATTCATTTAATCTTCACAACATCCTTAGGGGCTTTAACCTTCTCTTATCTGCCTCAGATGGATCAAGGGATTGCTATCCTCAGTTCAATAACTTGCCCAAGGCACCCCAGCTGGTACCAGCTCAGGCTGGCCCTGGAGTCTGGACTCTGAACAGCTGTTCTGATACACCATTTCTGGCCATGCTTGCCCCAGGGTCCAGGGTGAAGAGTGGGATTCCCCCCATCATTCATTTCTACAATGGGTCCTGGAAGGGGGAAGGACCAGGCTTAGTCATCCACACTCTCCCCCACGTAATCACCTGTCTGTACTTTGGGCTGGGTCCAACACTAGCCATGGGTAGATTGGTCTCTGCAAAGCTGAAGGGAGGCCAAACAACCCAGAAATTTCTATCTAGTTACCTCTTTCTAACTAGGATCATGTCTGTGACCATTCTCTCTCCTTTCTTCCACCTATTTTTGTATTTCCTTCCACTACAGAGAATTTTAGTATTTTCTTTTCTCCAGGACATACTAAAAAATTACTTGTTTATCTGCAATTCAAACTTAACTGGGTGTCTTGAATTTTTGTTTGCTAAGTCTGGTCATCCTAATTAGAAGCTAATCAGTAAAGAATTGCCACTGGACTCCTTAAGTAACGAAAAAAGGTCACAAACAGGGAGGATTTGGAGACTGCCATTCTTTGTCTCCTACCTGGTGAGTCCAGCATCATATCCAGTTCATTATCCCTGCTTATATGATCTCAGACTATACTGGTCATTTCTGTCATTCAGTCTTAGCTCAGTTGTCACCTCTTCATTAGGCTTTCCCCAACCAGCCCTGTCTTGCCTATCCTATAATCCTACTTTATGGTCTCCAAGGCCTAACTAAAATGATTTAATTTGTGTGTTTGGTTCTGCTCGATCTCACTTCATTAGAAAGCAGGGATCTAAAATGCCTTGGGGCACTGGAGCAGCCCCATCTAGAACAGGGCACACTGTTGATTTCCTATTAGCAACTATATGAATAAATGAATGAATCCTCCAACAGGAACTTGCACATTCCTTGACACAATAATGAGTCTCTGACATGCATTGCTTAGTGAAGCTATGTGCCAGTGGTCTTATCAGCTAGCCTTTCTAGTGTGAAATGCTTCTAACCATGTCAAGGACTCTTGGACAGCACACTAACACTGCACATTGCTCTCCCTTTCCACTCCTGGGCCAATTTGCACCACTCCTCTGTCACCAAAACTGTCTTGGGATTCCTCGCATAGCAATATTATCTCCCTAGCCAGACTGACTTCACACAGAGCAGAAACTACTTCCCATTTCCAGTAGAAGTATGGAGCAAGCATCCAAAAAATGCTAACTCCATAGTGGTAGGATGCATTGTACAGGTGTTCATACTCAAATGTTCCCTAGAGTCTCTGTCTAAGATAGGCTAACTGCAATCAGGCCATAGGGTATGGGATCCTTAGGCAGACACTACACAGACACATGTGTAGACATGGCCAATCAGAATGAAGCACTGACACCTTGCAAAGCTTGGATATTGTAAGCTAGGTAGGAGAGCAGAAAGCAGGAGCTAGAACTCTAGTTGACAACCAAGGTGACACAGAAAGTCCCAGAGTTTGACATGGGACATAATAACCAGAGAAAAGCAATTTGGTTGTTCTGTGTACCAGATCTACATTGCTTTTCTCTGATCATCAAATATTTATGAACATTATTAAATACCAGATCAAAAATATTTTTTATATTTCATAGATATACCAAAAATATCACCACCTACTTTATGCCACTTACTCTACCAGTCACCAAAAATATGGATGAATAAATGTGACCCTAACCTTGGGAAGTTGGTGGTTTTTCTCCCTCTCTCCACTCAGTTATGACGTTCTTGAGGACAAGGACATGTGTTTATCACTTTGGATGCCTGTAGCCTCAGAGATAGTAAGGAACACTGCTTGCTTTGTGTTCCTCTAAGAGATCAAACTAGAACAAAATGGAGAAAGACTCAGGGAAAAGAAACTTTTCACAGTAATAGAAGCAAGACACTTGCAACTGCCTAAATTCTCCAGAGACAGAATGGGCTTCCCTTTGAGACAATGCATTTCCTTTATCTGGATGTAGTCAAGCACAGATCAGGCTACCTCATGACAAGAAAACTGTGGTGGAAATTCAGAGATGTTTAACATGGCTGTTAGCTCTCTTTTGTCCTAGAATTTGCAGTGTTCACTGCAAGGTCATGATATTGCTGCTTTCAGAGCTTTTCAGGGACTGGTAAAGAGATTCTATGTGATTCTCCTAACATTTATTGATTAATTTGCAGAAAGAGGGGAGAAGCATGGAACCTTGGTCTTTCTGACTGACTGAAGTCTTTATTCATTGATACTATACCTGGAAAGAAAGCATCATGTAACAACCTCTCCCCTCCACTGGTTCTTGCCCTTTTCTGCTCTTCCTTTGCCTTCTGGAATCCATGTAGTGAGACTTCATCACCCCACAAACCATACTCAGGCAATAAAAAAAGAAAAAACACAGAAGCAGAAGATGAGACTAGAACTTCCCCAAGTAGAAGGAAGCCAATCTGTGGTTGCATTCCACGCCAATGACATGCATGCTTGGAAGGACACGTTCTTTTAAATACAATAAAATTGAATCTCATCTCCACATATGGAGCTAAGAAGGAAAATTACCTTAATTAATCACAGCAGAATCCAGATTTACTGCTTACCACAGGGAATGCTCTTAGTCTCCAAAGACCAAACCTGATATTCCAGAAAAGCTATTGGCACTTACACACTTGTCTACCCATGGCTTTCAGATGCATGGAACCAAGGAGAAGAAATGTGTTCCTCAATTTTCAATATGGTAAAGAGATTTATGTTGTAATAAAATAACATAGGGTCAACACAACTAGTTGAAGAGTGAATACAAAGTCAAATAGCTATTTAGGCCACATGCTCTTCCAAGCAAGCAGGTGGACTATTTGCTCCTCACTCCTCTCACTGGAATCCTAGATGATTTTCCTTAACTTGTGCTTTGGTATCCTGTAAGTTGTTTCTAGTTCCAGGTAATAAAAACGATTTGCTGTGGGAAAGAGGTTAGAGAAATAAAGTAATAGATCAACAGTACATAAAACTGAAGCCCTGAGAAATGGATTGTTTTCCCTAGCAAACAGGTCTAATCCGGAAAGGAGGAAACACAGAGAGCCCGGAACAGAGTGAATGGCCCAATTGTACCACAAGCAATTCAGAAGGGCAGGCAACAAGACTTGCCCATTTAGTAGTTCTCATGTTGGGCCAGAATTCCCTCTGAGTCATTCATTTTAAACACTACTAATAATAAAATGCTGGAATTCTCATTGCACATGAAATAAAAGTATGCCTTTATAGATAAAGAAATACTTCAAGGATGCAGTACATCCTTACTGTACTTGCCTTGACGCTGATTTTCCTTGGCTTGCTTTCTTTGCTTCAATCTGAGTAATCTCACCAATTCCCATCACCACCATAACCAGGTAAGGATCCACTTCCTGACTTCTCTTCAAGGCTCCAGAGCCCCATTTCAGTGCTTAATTGGATGCTCCCACTTGCCTACTGAACATCAGTAACGGGGGCCTCACAGGCACCTTAAATTCCACATGCCCACAACTCAAGTAGGAACGTTTTCCCATAAGTATGCTCCTCTTCCTCTCTTCTCCATCCTCGTCAGCTCCACCTGTGATCCCAGAGAACTCATCCATTACCATCATGCTGGGCCCTGAATCCCCATGGTGCCAGAGCTCTGATGCTCCCTGTAGCACTGACCACCTTCCCAGTGGTGTTCCTGGCTCTTCCATGGAGTGCTCCCCTCGTCCAGCACGCATTCTCATGTGCATGAACAAGCTCCTTTTGGGAGATCCTGACTGGCTCTTCCCAGCTAGAGACCATCTTGCCCTGTAGTCTTCTCTTAGCCTAAGCCCAGCACTGCTCTGCTCTCAGGCTGAGACCCCTGATAATAGGATCCCTCCTGTCAGTGAACTTGAGTAGTGCTGCCCACCAACACTGTCCTTGCCCCGGAAGTGCATTCCCATATTTGTCCCAAATAGTCAGTGTCTGTCCTTCCTAGCACACACTGGCACCTGATACACTTCTCCAGTCACACTGTTTCCCTCCTAAAAGCTTTACAGGATTGATTCCCTGTTAAATGCAATCCAACTGTCTCAGCAAGTAAGGCTCTTAAATACCTGGATCCACCCACTCACCTTGCTCAATGGCATCACCCCAACACCCCTTTCGGTTCCAGTCACATGAGATTTCCTTCCACAAATGAGCCCTGCACTTTTCTGCCTTGTCCCATTTGTCACAAAAGCTGCCACTTTCCTAATTTGCTTCTCCCTCTGTTGTATGTCCACAGAACTGGAGGCATGACTCTTTTCACTCTTATCCTTGTCTGCCTGCCCCGCAGCTCCCCTGGAAGTGATGGTCCCCCACCACTTTCATCAGTCCCTACAATTCTGGGTTAAACATTAGCTGGGAAGAAACATCAACCGTGAAGTGGCAGAATTGACTTGGTTCTGAGTATGGAAAAGAACTTTCTGATGAGTGTATGTGAATAGGAACCCTGAAACACCCCATGTGACAGATTAATTAAAACCAGCAAAATCATAAACCTACATTAAGTCTCATTGATTTTTTAATTCCTACACAAGAATCTGCCTTAGCCCTCCTGTTGTGGACAACAAATTAAAAAAGGAAGCAGTGTAAATCAGTGTGTGTTGCTATATTACCAGCCAATAAATTCTCTATGCAGATTTCTGACCTGGATAAAAAATTAGACCACATACTTATCTGTTTCCTCCCCAAATCCCATTGAAATAACTGAAAAAATATAAAAATTATGCAAAAATATGAAAATAATAACAAATGTTTAAATGCATGAAACAGGGACCAAAAACTCCAGGGAATTTCTGACTCTGGGTCAAGAGGGAAGAACCAAAGAAGGGTCCCAGAAAGGCACTGGGCCAAGTAAAACAGCATGACAGTAACCTGGGAACATCTTCCTGCCCTCATGGATACAGGTTAAAAGGCAAAGAACCATCTATCTGGGGTAGTATTAATATTTCCTAATGCACTCTCACCCCAGGCCAACACCTTCACTATTGCCCCGAAGGCAGGAGCAGTGCTGGTCGGAGGCAGCTCAAGTGCCTACTCCTTGAACATTACCTTCCTGCCAGGGAAGAATGACTCCGGGTGGGGGGCAGGATGGAGAACTTGACAGGAGAAACTGAACTCTGACCATCCTAACTGGTACACTAATGTACAATCCGGGTCCAACCTAGAAATTTTTATAAGTGTGAATGCTAAACGTTCACCCCAAACTTGAGGAAAACCAACTGTGTGAATTAGATACAACAAGCTGGACCAGGAGAATAATTTGCCCTTGAGGAAAGAGAGGCATTGCAGGAAACACAGAACTTAGAGATGTTGGTCAAAGGGTACAAAGTTTGTTACGGAAGATGGACAAGCTCTAGGGAATCTAACGTACAGTGCGGTGGCTATAATTAGTAATACTGTATTGTACGCTAGAAATTTGCTGAGAGTACATGTTAAGTGTTCTTACTAAAAAACAAAAGAAAAAGGTAGCTATACTATGTGAGGTGAAAAGTATGTTAATTAGTTCATTTGTGGTAATCCTTTCACAATGTACACATACATCAAAACATGTTGGGGATGCCTGGGTGGCTCAGGTGTTTAAGCATTTGACTCTTGATCTCAACTAAGATCTTGATCTCAGGGTCACGAGTTCAAGCCCCACATTGCGCTCCACCCTGGGCATGAAGTTTACTTGAAATAAATAAATAATGAAGATAAATTTTAAAAACATGCTGTACACCTTCAAAATACATAAATTTTTATTTATCAGTTATATCTCAATAAAGCTGGAGGAGGAATGATTTCAGTTAGTATCTTCAGAGAAATTCAAAGATAATTATGTGGATTAACACAAAAACTAGGCTTTTCTCTAACAGAGCTATCCAAGGACAAGAATAAATAATGCCCCAATATAAAACTTGCCAGAAAAGCCAAGCAGTGTTGAAAACTAGAGGAGCAAAAAGTATCTAGGAAAATGTCAGGAATGAGACCAAAGCTATCAGATTATTAAAAATAGGAAGAGATTAGGGGCGCCTGGGCGGCTCAGTCGGTTAAGTGGCCAACTTTTGGTTTCAGCTCAGGTCATGACCTCACAGTTTATGAGTTCAAGTCCCGTGTCAGACTCTGTGCTGCCAATGAGGAGCCTGCTTGGGATTCTCTCTCTCCCTTTCTCTCTGCCCCTCCCCCCCACTCATGCTGTCTCTGTCTCTCTCTAAATAAATAAAATTTTTAAAAACTTTAAAAAAATATATAGATGGGGTGTGGGGGGTTGTGGGAGAATCCAAGATTATTTTGTTTATAAGACCAACAAAAATGCTATAAAAATATTGACACCTGGGTCCCCTGGGTTACTCAGTCGGTTAAACATCCAACTCTTGATTTCCGCTCAGGTCATGATCTCCGATTAGTGGGATCAAACCCCACATCAGGCTCCGCACTAACAACAAGGAGCCTGTTTGGGATTCTCTCTCCCTCTCTCCCTCTGACCCTCCCCTGCATGCTTTCTTTCTCTCTCTCAAAAATAAGTAAACTTTAAAAATATATATTGATACTTAATTGTATGGGTTATAAGAAGGTATGGATTAATACATGTATCAGGTAAGTACCAAAAAAAGAAAAAGAAAAAAGAAAAGGAAGCATCAATACTGAACTCAGCTGAAACATATGAAAGAGAAGTGATTTCATATTAATAGAAGATACTGTTCCCTTGCCTGGAGGACCATCTCCCAGCTTTCATGGAGCTGACTGTCCTTGTCCTTTGGCCTCAGACGCAATGTCCCCACCTCAAGGAGGACAACTTCCCAACCATCCCATCAATAATCCCTCTCTCCTCACCATCTTTAACATGTGCTCCTTTGCTTCCTTCATAGAACAAACAGAATTCTTTTAAAGTAATATTTACTTGGTTATTTGTTTCCATAAGTATACATGTATGAATCATGAAATGCAGAAAGCTTAGATTTTTCGTAATTTGCCATTGTATTTCTCCTACTTATCACAGTGCCTAGGACATAACAAGCATTTAACAAATACTCTTGAAATGAATACCAATATAAACATCACAAATCTTTAGGTATCCAAATGCTTCAAGAACTACTTACTAGAATATATTTTAAATAGACAAATTTAACAAAACTACGAGATCAAAACAGAAGAGTGTGGCACAACTTTGACAATGAAGCCACATATAGAAAGAAAATCTATAAGAATTGTTTTTCATTCAACATACTTAAGTCCTGTATGAAGGAGAGCCTATTAGGTACTTGAGGCAGAGCTGAGAATGAAGTGAACAAGTCTGCCTCAACAAACTTGCATTGAAATGACTCCAGGACTTGGCTAATACAGCTAACCATCAGACTAGATATATAAATATATGTGCATGACAATGTGTTTATGTGTGTATACAGGTGTGTTTTACTATATCCCAAGATAGTATATATTACATTATGTATCTTTGGAACACTGACAAAATTTTATCATATTCTAGGTCAAAACCAAAAGCTTAATAAATTTTTTAAAACTAAGATCTTTCAGACTACTTTCTCTAACCACAATGTAATAAAACCAGAAATTAATAACAAAAAAGATCCAACAACTGTAAGCACTTGGACATTCAAATAAAGCTGGAGTTAAACATAGAAACAAAATTGAAACCGAATAACAATTAAGGATACCTCATACCGAAACTATAGAGTTTGGTCAAGGAAAGCAGTGGGGAACCTGGCATCATTAAAAAAAATTTCTTTCAGGGGCTCCTGGGTGGCTCAGTCGGTTGAATGTCTGAATCTTGATTGCAGCTCAGGTCATGATCCCCAGGGTCATGGGATCAAGCCCCACCTCCCACTCTGCACTGAGTGTGAAGTCTGCTTGAGATTCTCTCTCTCTCTCCCGCTACCCCTCTCCCCAGCTCATGCTCACTCTCTCTCTCTCTAAAATTAAAAAATATATTTTTTCATTGGAAAAATGTTTAAAGATACATGAATATAGGTATCTTCTACTTGTTATATTTATATAAAATATTTGCCTAAATATAACTTTCAGAGTAACTTTTCATTGCTATGTGATCAATTTTTTCTTCACATAACATCTTGGTTTTTTCTGAGTGCAAAGGAAATACGGTCTCACTACAAAAAAATCTGAATTATCTAGTAAGATATAAGAAGATATTTTTTTAAAAAAACTATAATTAAAAAAACATTCATGTGTAAAAACAATAATTAAACCACTCAGAGAAAAAATACAGATATGTCATATTTTCTTACATCTGAGTTTCACAAAATGCTTATTTTTTCATTCTTAATTGTTCATATAAAGTGATGTTTGATAAGTATCTTTCAATAAAATGCATCCCTTTATGAATGTAAAAATAAAAAGAATACCAAAAGATATGTAAATATAGACACAGTGGAGACTAAATAATTATAAGAGAGGACCATGTTCAACTCTACACAATAAATATAATTATGTAAGTGAACTGGGCAATTTTTTTAAGAAATAAAATATAAACAAAATTAAGCTAAAATGAGAGAACTCAAGTTGATCAGAGGGACACTACTGGGCTCAGATATGTACCTCATACCACAAGGACCCTGGTTACTAAATCCTCCCTGAAACTTCTGTCCCTGTAGCTTCAGGTCACCACATCCAGTCCCTCTAAGACACCTCCGAAATAGCTACTATATGGCCTAGCTTCTGTTTCAAAGCTCAGGCAGGTGCATCCAATTCTCAAAGTGTGGGCCATGTGACCACACACTAGCTCAAAGGAGCCTTGCCCCTTCTTTGGTGGAAGGTAGGCTCTGCTCATTAAGGCACAAAGGCTCTACCTAAACACAGGAATGGGGTTCAGAGACTTATTGACCAGAAAGGACACATGGCCACCACAGTGATCATAGAAAGTATTGGAAAGTAAAGCAGATTTTAGTTAGCAGGTCAGCAACCTGTCT
Source organism: Cryptoprocta ferox (assembly GCA_028646485.1). Classification (NCBI taxonomy): domain Eukaryota; kingdom Metazoa; phylum Chordata; class Mammalia; order Carnivora; family Eupleridae; genus Cryptoprocta; species Cryptoprocta ferox. Next base: position 45,620,165 of record CM053561.1, read on the forward strand.
CAGTGACCATGATGCTGCAAAACAGGCACTCATCTACCCTCTCAAGGACAATACAACCCATTGAAAGTTGACTTTCAAATCCGTATGTCACCCCTATTTTATTCAACACTGATTTACCCAGTGTCTGATATGAGCAAAGTGTGATTCCAATGGTTTGCTGATAGATAGATAGATAGATAGATAGATATAGATGACATAGATGATATAGATATAGATGATACAGATAGATATATAGATGATATATAGATATAGATATAGATGATATATAGATATCTCCACTTAAATGCTTCCTGTGAGTACCTCAAAGTCAACAAGCCCCAAATCTGACAACTGACCTTCATTTACTCTTTTGTAAAATAAGGATAACAGAACCTATCTAATAAAAAGAGATTATAAGATTTAAATAGGATGAAGCCTGCAGCACTGTGCATGGAACATAATTAGGGATAAATAAACAGTAGTAACCTTTATTATTATCCTTCCTTGCCTCCAACCTGAGCTTCCCATGACCCCCAAATCATTATAAACCCACTTGACCCAAGTGCAGTTTATATCCTCCAAGACTCAACTCACACACCACCTGCTCTGTGAGCAGTGACTCCCAGGGAGAACCCTCTGCACTCCAGCACTGAGGCAGGCCCTCTCTGGGAAGGCTCTTTCTACACTTCCTATTCCCCAGTCACAGAGCTCCAGCCACACTGCCCTTCCTTCTGTTCTTTGAACACTCCAACACCATTCGTGCCTCAGGGCCTTTATTTTTATAGGAAAAATAAATCTTTGCCAGATCTCTGCCTGTCTGAGCCCTTATCATCCTTCAGGCATCAGTTTCTCTCTCCTGTACTCTTAAGGAATTTCTCTGATTACTCTACCTAAAATGCAACTCCCTTCGTGCCGAGCCCCTCACTCCATTTCCCCATCTCCTTTTTTTTTTGGTATCATTGCTTGCAATGATTCTTCTCTCTTAGAATATAAACTCAGTGATCTAAGTGATCTTACCCTGAGGACCTCCATAAAGGATGGGTGGATGGATGAATGGGTGAATGGATGGGTGGATACATTCAAGAATCAGTAGGCACTTCTGCCATTCTGTTATACCACTGAAAATCTGAACGCCTATCTGCTTAATGTCTGTGTTCTATTAGAATATGAGTGCTAAAAGACAGAGACTGGGTTCCTGTATACTTGGTGCCTAAAACTATGACATAAGCCTCCTGCTGATTTAATTCAGCTCATGTCTGTGTTGTCCTATGCTCTCACTGCAGCGGCGAGCAGAATTCTGTTGAATTCTGTTGTTCAGTATAATCACTGCTTATCCCATTCTCTCTACTTTCCCTGTGGCAGATTAAAGATAACCACAATCCCTTGGATTCACCCCCACTGAGAAGTGGGCTCTGATTACCTTCCCCTTAGACCTGGGCTGCTCTTAGTGATTTGCTTGACCAATAAACATGGCAGAAAGGAATGGCTGGGACTTCAAGACTAGGTCATAAAGAACATTGCAGCTTCCATGTAGGTCTCTTGGAAGTCTCATTCGCCATGCTATGAGGCACATAGGCCACACGAAGAGTCTATGTTTAAGAGCTCCAGCCAATAATCCCAGCATCAGCTCTCAGCCAGGCAAGGGAGCCATCCTGGATGTCTAGCCCAGTTGAGACTTCAGATAAATACAGCCCCAGACAGCAGGTGACTAGAACCATCCAATCAACCACAGAACAATGAAAGAGAACCAATTATTGTTTTAAGTCACTAAGTTTTAGATGGTTGCTAGGCAGCAAGGGCTAACAGGAATAGTCTCTAACCAATACCAAAACAGAAAGGGCATTGGGAACTGTGTTCTCCAGTCTTAGTTCTGCCTCCAACTGATTGTGTGGGTTCAGGTGAGTCATGTAACTTCTTTAGGTCTTATCTGGGAAAATATTTTAGTTTAAGAGAGTAGACCAGCTACCTGTAAGTCTAAGTCATTTTCATTCTATGTATATATTTTTAATTTGTTTTTATTAAAAATTTCTTTTACAATTAAATAGTGTCATTTAATTCATATTGCCTTGTAGAAAGAGTAAAAGAGAAATGTCACCAATATCACATTTTTGCCCTGGGTCAGTCCAGCCTAAGGGATAAAGGAAAAATGGGACACCAGATTACTATTCTAGGGGCATTCTTTCATGGTAAAGACTCAGGCCTGCTATAGAGATCGAATCAAATAGCCAAGCTGCCAATAATTAAGATGTGCCTGTTAGAAATAGGATGTTGACTCCCGGTTAAGTAACAGGAAGGGTTTTGTGGTTGTATTGTTTGGCTTTGTTTTGTTTTTGCTTTTAAATAAAGGGTTTGATTATGTTAGCAAGTTGCTTGTTACACAAGGAGAGCACTAGGATTCAGTGAGGACTGATACCCTTCCAGCTCTGATATCATAATTCCAGGATTTTTGCTTTGTTTCTAAAGCAGAAACTTGATCATGTGGGCTCCCTGCTAAAAATCTGTCAGGTTCCTACTGTCTACAGCCAAAAGAACAATTCAAGTTCCTTATGCTTTAAGCTCTCCATGAGGCCCTGCTCCTCCCTCACTACCTCCACCTCTTCCTGTCTAGAACCCTGTCTGATCACACTGACCACAAATCCTTACTGAGATGCCATTCCCCATCTCCCTCGGGAGGCTCGTCTCCTAAATGGCAGGGGCTGAGTAAAACTGTTTGGTGCAGGTTGCATTTGCTGGCTTCTCTATTACTCCTGGCTCACTTCCTGTTGAACTTCCCTGAACTGTGCTGCCCTGGGATTAGGAAATGATTTAAGACAAACTGGCTTTAAGACTGCCCATCCTCAGGGTTAAGAGCCTGGCTTTGCATTGACCACTGGCCATGCGGACTGGTTTTGGTGTACCTGATTCTTGGTGCACCTTCCTCACACTTGGAGACTCCCTCCCCATAAGGCAGTTAACAGCAAATCTTTGCTCCTTTCCCCCTCGCAGACCTGCCAGGTGCTTCCCCACTCATCCCTGCAGACAAGAGAACAGCACTGTGTGATGCCATGCCACCACCTCCCCTGCTGTTAGCATCAGAAACATTTCTGCTCATTCTCAAGTCTCCCTTCAAATGCTTCCTGTTCTTGGAATGAGCACTTAACACAGAGGTCAGTCCTCTACAAGGCGCAGCTATTTTTTACATCGTTTCCTCATCCACTTTTAAAATCATAAAAATAATTTTTGGATAAATAACACACACCTGATACAAAATCAAAAAGTATTTTTGGTCAGAGGCAAAAAATTTGAAGTTTCTCATTGCGTACTTATTTTGTCCAGCTTCCTAGTATTTGGCATGCCTAGCACTCAATGCCAAGTGGTCTTAAAAAATAACCCAAGAAACTATTTCCTCTTTAGTGTGCTCAATAGGTTCAGCATGTCTCTCTTTTGGAATCATAAATGTATTCTTCTGAGCATGCATATGAATATAAAATTGTCACAGTGTCTAAGTGCTGTAGGAACCAGTTATGTTTTTATGCATTAAAAATATTCTGATTTTAAATACCAAAGGAAATAAATGTATGGAAAATTTTATGACAAAGGATTCTATCGCATCTCTGTCCCCTGGCCACCCAACCACCTACCTAAGTTTTTATATTAACATATTAAGTTCTCCTTCTCTAGAGCCAATCATTTCCTCCTTCTACCACTGTAATGTCTATCGCTGAAGCACTAATTAAGATATTGCAATTATTGTTCTCCACACTCGACTGCAAGCATCTTGGAAACAGGGAATGAGTCTCATCTATCTTTATGTCATTAGCATATACTGTGTGGGGAACTGTTTCTGGGACTGAGTAGCTGAGGCAGCCCCTGCACAGATCCTAGTAATTAAGGGAATAAATAAATAAATTGTACATCCTTGTGGAAATTAGGGAAGTCAGGGGCCTCAGAACCCACCGTATCTGTGTCCCTTTCCTTCGTATTTCCAGAGCAGCAACCAAGGCTCATCTCATCGGCTTCAGACACGTTCCCTTCCCTCCCCTCACTCCTGGCCCCCCCAGAGCAGAGGAAGTGACCAAGACAGGCATCAAGCAGTCAGCCTGATCTGGAGCTACGGGCCTTGATTCTGGTTATCGCATCTGTTATGTGAGCAGATGATTTGAGAGAGAGAGAGAAAAGGCCACTATATGGCCTCATGTTTTGCCCCCAGAGGGAGGAAGCAGGAGGTAACCATATGAATGAACAAATGGGCATGCTGTTCATGTCCAAACATACAGCCCACGAGTATGTCTGGCTCCACAGAGCCCTGAAGGTGAAATCTGAGGCTATTCTTCCTCCTCCAGGAAGTATTGTTGGGGAGAAAGACACCAAAGAGGGAATCAGTCCAATGAAGCTTCTGGAAAGTTCCTAACAATTGGCATTTTTGGGTTTGTCCTTTGCTATTTTCTCAAAATGTTAGCGAAAACAGACATAAAATTAATTGGTACTATGTAAAGCATAGAAGGGCCTGTAAGTTACAGCCCTGGTTCATCAGTCAGAATGTGCCCAATTTTTTCACTCCAGAGTGTCAGCCTCCCTCAAAGTAATGATGCCTTCTGAGGGTAACTGTCCAATCTCTCTCATTTCCACCATCCCTCCCTGACTTCTCTCCAGTATAGTCTCTGGATTGATGTGGGGAGGAATCATGTAGTCTTATAGCAGTGGAGGGAAAGCAATAAGTTCTAGAGCCTACACCCAGGCGCCAACCAAAAATTCTAGTGTGCAAAACACTTAGTTGACCCAGTGCAAGGAACCAGCTACATGTGGAAGTTTATCATTCTTTAGCTTAGTTGGGCCCAGTGTTCCCTCTCTGCAGAATCGTCTGACCTCAGAACAGCCCCATGATACTGCCTCACACTCCTCACCTGTGCCAGGAGAGCCCCAGCCTCTGATATGCAGTAACTGTTTTCCCATCAAGATGAACCCTATGGTGGGCCTACTGGCTTTCAACTCAGCATCCCCCACAAACAGGAGCCCAAGGTTGAACAGAGAATCCAATGAGATCCTTCTCTGGCTGACCCCACGTTGCATGGTAACTGCCTCTTAAGCAGGGAGCAGGGTGCAAGCAACTCCTTGTCCCCTTCCTAGGTATCCCTCTCTGCTTTACAGAGTATCTGCTGTCTGGTGCAAAGTCCAGGGAGCAAACATCATTGTGCCCATCTGCTTATCTCCTCCCTCCTGGCCCCCTCTTTCTACAATCTCCTACAACAGAAGATGCAAATCTCCCTTCTTTGTTGTCTTCATCAGTGCCCACTTGAGATTCATGGTTAATCCATAATGGCAGGATTTTTCACAGCTCTGTGAGAGGATCTCTATCTAGGCAGATGGATGCCAGAGGGAAAAAGTTGTATGGTTGAAACATGTCAGAAAACTAGCACATTTTTCTTCAAAAAGAGGACACTCCCTAACACTGTCTGGAGAATTCTGCAGAAGGATCCCTTTGTTGAGGCTGAAGGAGACCCCCCACCTCCTAGGGAGAAGCTGGAGCCAGAATCCCACCCTGTGTGTTCCTCTGCAGGGGACAGTGGGTGTAAGTAGACTAAGGTCCAGCTTCCAGGTGGAAAGGAAGGTTTAGTGCATCTGGGATACACTGGGCACCAAGACACTCTGTGGACAGGCACTCAGCTGTCCCATTCTCTCCGACTGATGATGTCTGGCCCTGAAGAAGGAAACCAAACTGTTGCCCCAGGGACTGTTAGTAGGTTAATTTTAGGTAACTGAATCAAAGGGTAATGGGGACACTGATGAAGTGAGTGTTCTGCTTGCACAGAGCTTAGGGGGTGGGTTCTGACCCCGCTGTGGATTGCCAATGGTCCTGGGCCATTAAGCTTGACCTACCACCCTTGTGGAAAACACAAAGCCCCAGGAGCTTCTCCTTCCAAAATAAAAGAACAAGAATATCTCCTGGATTGTGGACATTCTATCAGGAAGTAACCAGAGAGCCCTGACTGCTAATTCTCCTTTGAAGATGGAAAGGAAAAACAAACACAAACCTAAAACAAAGACTACAAACCACTAAAAAAATAAAATAAAATAAAAATAACTATTTCAAGGAGTGGTTATGAAGAGGATGCCAAGGATGGAAAGAAAAAAAGAATGGGGTGTATTGTAAATCAGCTTTTTTATGCACCTGCCAATGTTTCAGTTTATGACAAGAGAAGTAATGAAGTAATTGTGGGATGCAGTCACCATAAGTAGAATTGCTGAGCTGCAAACTGGAGTTGTGGCAGGAGAAAATGCCCCTAGATTCTCTCGAAACAGCCCATGACCCCAGTCTTGTTAGAATTTAGCTGAAATGTTAAGAGAAGAACTTTGGGGTCCAAAGACAAAAGAAGGTGGGTTGATGGTCAGATGGTCCTCATTTTCTTTTCTTTTTTTTTTAACTATTTTTAAGTTTTTATTCAAATTCCAGTTAGTTACCATATAGTGTAATATTAGTTTCAGGTGTGCAATTTAGTGATTCATTACTTCCCTGCATCACTCAGTGCTCATCACCACAAGCACACTCCTTAATCCCCACCATCTATTTCACCCATCCCCCCACCCACCACCCCTCTGGTAACCGTCAGTTTGTTCTCTGTAATTAAGAGTGTGTTTCTTGGCTTTCCTCTCTTCTTTCCCCTTTGCACATTTGTTTTCTTTCTTAAATTCCCCACATGAATGAAATCATATGCTTTTTTTCTTTGTCTAATTGACTCATTTCACTTAGCATAATACTCTCTAGCTCCATCCATGTTGTTGCAAATGGCAAGGTTTCATTCTTTTTTATGGCTGAGTAATATTCCATTGTGTGTATATAAACCACATCTTCTTTATCCATTTATCAGTTGATGGACATATGGGCTCTCTCCATAGTTTGGCTATTGTAGACAATGCTGCTATAAACATCGGGGTGCAGGTATCCCTTATAATTAGTATTTTTGTATTCCTTGGGTAAATACCCAGTAGTGCACTTTCTGGACCATAAGGTAGTTCCATTTTTAACTTTTTGAAGAACGCCCATACTGCATTCCAGAGTGCAGCCACATTTTCTATCAAAGTAGGGTTGAGGGTGGCTCAAAATGCATCTTCCTTCCTCGGGAAGGAAGGGAAGGTGATGACCCAAGGGAAAAAGTAGGAAGGTCTGAGTCAACAGACTTGAGTTTGAATCTGGACTCAGCCACTGCTGAGAACTTGGGGCTGGGGCCTGGCAGATCTGCAGAGAAGCCCCCTCAAGGCATTCAGCATAGCCTACGGCATAGAAGCCACAAGACTGAATGGAACTAATTGTGGAGAAAGATGAGTTTTCCCCTTGGATTTGGAGGATAGAGAGATAAATGCCAGCAGGAAGTGGCATGAGGATTAGCAGTGGGCATCGTCTCTCCCAACTCGATGCCAACTGCACCCCTCAAAAGCTGAGAGTCAAACGGGACTTGGTTTCAGGCTGTATTCCTGAAGGTATTTCCTTTATTATACACAGGCCCCCTGCTAGCAGTTGGGGAGAAAATGATGAAGACCAAATGTACCCTCTTTGTCACTGTGACCCATGAGATGGTCATCCTGCATAGATACAACCAGTCTTGTCCGTGCACTGTCCTTGTTCCAGCCATTCCCACAGCTCCTCCACCTGCACATGTCCAATTCTCCCCTCATCAGCTTGAGGGAGGCCATGTTTGCCTGTAACTTTCTGAGCTGAGCACTTCATCCTCTAAAATTATTTTCAGCTCTGATATAAAACAATTTTCAGGGAAACATTCTTTCCCTGGTTACTCAGAGTGCTGGCATGTCTCCCTTGGGTGCTGCACCTTTTCTTGTCAATCCCATGTGTTTTCATAGCTGTTAAAATAACTATGATTATTAGGGCACCTGGGTGGCTCAGTCGGTTAAGATTCTGATTCTTGATCTCAACTCAGGTCATGATCTCATGGTTTGTGAGATCAAGTCCCGGGTTGGGCTCTGTGTTGAGGGTAGAGCCTGCTTGGGATTCTCTCTCTCCCTGTCTCTCTGTCTCCCTCTCTCTCAAAATAAATAAATAAACTTTAAAAAAAAGCTGTGATTATTTTTATTGACTCATCCCTAGTCCAAGAACTTATGAATGACAGCCCCATCCCAGCCCTCACTTTTTCTTGTGGGTAAACCTGGCAGACCTATGGGTGAATTCAGAGTAGATCTGAGGAAGGGAGGCTTTGCTCACCAAAAAAAAAAAATCCCTTGGACTGGCAACCACATTCAGTGCTGCTACTAGTAATGATTACTTAGCACCAAGGAGATAGATAGTCCCACTTCCTGGTCCAAGAACACCACCCAGCTCCTTGTCTGGACAATTCTTACTCATAGACTCACAATGCCCATTGTTTTATTTCTCTGCAGGTGACCTTGGGTAAACTCTTATTGAATGTGATTATACACATAGTACAATTATAACTTATGACTATTATTTGCCTTCCCTCCAGCTCCACGACCTTGAGCATAGGTCCTCATAATCTCTCACACTGACTTTGCCTTCTTGAACTATCTTACTCTATATGTGGAATGTGTGTGTGTGTGTGTGTGTGTGCACGTGTGTGTGTGCACACTGTATGTATGGAGGATGTGTGTATGTGTGGTGTATATGGAAGAGATGTGTGTGTGTGTGTGTGTGTGTGTGGTATGTGTATATGTGTTGTGTGAGGGGGGAGTGTGCAGGGTATATATGTATGGTGTGTTTGGGATGTGTATGTGGAGGGGAGTGTGTATGGTGTATGTGAGACAGTGTTGTGTATGTGTGTGTATATGTGTGTGGGTGTAGGTGTGGGAGTGTGGGGGTGTCTGCCCCTTCACCAGATTCTGATTGGTAGAAATCTTAGTTTTTACTCCAAGTTTAGTACAGAACCTAGAGCATGGTAGGCACTCCATAAATGTTTAAATGTTGAATTAAATTGAGACTCGTAGTTTATCATTTCCAATTCTAAAATAGAATATGGGCACCTGAACACTGTCATAAGCTTGTTGAGAGAGAAACTTGCCTTGGTTGAGTCTTGACTAATGCTCTGGTCATCTCCATGAAGGTCTGCAGTGCATGTGTGAAGGTGACTACAAATAGAACAGTAGATATTTCTGTCCTTCCTCTCACCTAGTAACCACCATGTCATTTTCCAGCCACCTCAACAAATGCAAGGATTGCAATGGTGCAGATATATAAGCTGCAGCAATGTCTGCTCAGGTAGGAGGATGAGGACATGTGGACAGCTGGAGGGGCCAAGGTGTGGGGTTACCTACTGCCCTGTGGAGGGAGCTATTCTAAAGCTCAGGGGGCAGTAGGAAGATTCATGTATTTCAGGGTCCATGAATAGCAGGTTGGCATTTCCCTTTTCATAACTATTTGATATTTATAATGCGGTAAAGTTCTAGAATCACTGGATCTCTTCCTTTTATAGCTACAAAAAATAATTAAGAGGCATCTATCTTACCTTTGAAAATACCTATACATAAGACTAATAGCTTCTTTGATAATTTTTATATCTATGTAACTGTTGGAAGTTCTGATAATTTGGAACAAATCATTATTAACTATCAAATAAAAGCACCAGTGAGAATGCTTCTGACATCTCATGGCCATCATGATTGTTACCACCATAGATTTCATGTGTGTATTCTCACTGTATCTTCCCAACAACACCGTAGATAGTTATTACTGTTCATTTCTTTACTCATGGAAACTGAGGATGGATCAACACACCTGAGATCACAGGTCGTGGCAGCCAGGACTTCTGGCTGCTGATTCCATCCTTTGCCCTTGTATGAACAAATTTGCTAAGAGCACACTAAATAGGAACTCCTTCACTAGGAAGGGGTTTTGTTACATAGCAGGCAACAGCTGCCACAGCAGTCTACGGGCCTGGGAAACCAGGGCTGGAAGTGGGGCAAGGCTTATCTTCCTTTGGGTCTCTTAGTAATAATCTCAGAAAGAAGGGAATTTGTTGGCTAAAAAGGACAGTACACATCAAACAACCTTACCTACCAAGCAATGCTTCTGCCTCATCCTGAACACCCTGCATAGATGCACGACTTTACAAAGTAACTTAGTCACAGTATGTCTGTTCTCATCACTATGTGGTTCTTCCGTCTACATGTTGGCCTCCATTTAGACAGATGCAATTAATTTCTTCCACATGCCAACTGCCACAGATATTCCTTTTCAATTCTGGACTGTATTCAAACATATTTCCCAGTTCTATCAAATTTGAATCAACCCCATATTAAGGCAAGAAGCCATAAACTGTCTCACCAAAATACCTCCGAACAATTTCCCTTTCACGTGATATCAATCCTCAGATAGGTTCGCTTACCCAAGTGTACACAGACCTAACTGTGAGTTTCTTATGTAACAAGTGATAGTCATGTAAAATGGTGCTAGGTGAGAGTGCCTGGGTGGCTCAGTTGGTTGAGCGTCCGACTTCGGCTCAGGTCATGATCTTGCAGTTCGTGGGTTCAAACTGTGCTGACAGCTCAGAGCCTGGAACCTGCTTCAGATTCTGTCTCCCTCTCTCTCTGCCCCTCCCCTGCTCATGCTCTGTCTCTCTCTCTCTCAAAAATAAAATAAACATTAATTTTTTTTAAAAAAAATGGTGCTAGGTGTTGGTTATCATGAAGGTGACTGAAATAGTTAACTGAAGTAGTGAACAGAAACATTGAGCGTCCTTGTTGATGTCTTGAACCAAAACCAAACAAATCCAACTCCCCTAGACCAGTGATCCTGTCAAGTGAATAACTGACTCATTTCAAGTAATCCAATCTTACAGTCATATGATACCTACTACAGCAACTGATGCTTATGGCTTAATTTTGTTGTGGCTTACAAACTATCATTTCTAAAAACCCATTATGAAATATTTCCTGAGATCATTATCACTCACTGCTCTCTTGTGTGAAGAAGCCATTTTATTAAGTTTTGTTTTGCTGTACTTGTGTTTGGTTTAGGTGAAGACTCGTTTATCCATCTTGTTTCCACTAACACATATCACTTTTTCAACCCTCTGTGATAAACTCCCCAATGCTAATGAAAGTGACCACATCAGGGAGATTGAGATATATTTTTTAGCAAAATAAATATTAAGCTTATGAGCCAAGGAAAGGAAAGGGGCTTGTGGACTGGGTGTGGTAAAGGTGGGTAGAGATTCATAGAGAAAAGAAGCAGCAAATGCAAAAGGCCCATAGAAGAGATCATGGCATAATGCAAGAGCAACTCCTCCAAATCCAAGAGTGTTTTTAGGAAAACATTTAGGACCACTAAGAGAAGAGTGGTTACATACAAGACTTACAGGCAAAAGAATAAATATTCACTATGGACAACCAAATAGAAAATGTATTTTAAGAAAGAGGATTGCATTTACAATATTAAGAGTATGAAGTCTGCTGAAAAATCCAACAGAAGAGGTGAAAAACCATTATGGAGAAGTTTTTAAAGCTTTTTTAAGGGACATATAAGAAGACCTAATAAGTTGGGGCAACTGGGTGGCTCAGTTGGGTAAGCATCCGACTTCAGCTCAGGTCATGATCTCACGGTTCATGAGTTCAAGGCCTGAGTCAGGCTGTGCTGACAGCTCAGAGCCTGGAGCCTGCTTTGGATTCTGTGTCTCCCTCTCTCTCTCTGCCCCTTCCCTGCTCATGTTCTATCTCTCTCCCTCTCAATAATAAACATAGAAAAAAATTTTAAAGAAGACCTAATAAGCTGGATTAGACACCATAGTCATGGTTGTAGACTTTATTATCATACAGATGTCAATTTTCCCTGAAATAATTCACATATGCAATAAAATTCCCATCAAAATTCCAAACACAATTTTCGTGGAACTTGTTGGAGTGATCTTAAAAGTTGGTTGAAAGAGTAAGGGCACAAAATAACTAAGACAATTTTGTTTGAAGACAAGAATAAAAAGAATGAGACAAAAAACTGACATACCATACCAAATATTGAGATTTATGAAAAAGCTATAGAGATTAAAATGGTATGGCATTCACCAAGGGACTAATTTAATAAAAAACCCAGAAATAGACCTTCATATTTATGGGAACTTGAAATATGACAGAGATGGCATTATAAATCAGTTGAGAAAGAAGGGGCTATTTAATAAATGGTGCCATGACAACCAGCTATGTGTATGGAGAAAGAAAAAGTTATTGTACTATATCAAGTAATTTCAGAGAGATTAAAGATTCTACCACTTGTGATCCTTAGCAAATTCTTTAACCTCCCCATCCCCTTGCTTCCTAATCCATAAAATGGGAATAATAATAACAGTACATAACTCCTATGGTTGTCATGAAGATTAAGAGAAGTAATTATTTGTAAAGCACTTAAAATAGCATCTGGCACATTGAAGTATTTGTTAAATGAGCAAATTAAAGTCAAATGTTAAAGACAAAACTGAAAACTTCTGGAGGAAAATATATGTACATATCTTTATGACATCAGGGAAAGTGAGAATTTTTAAAACTAGATGCAAAAATCATGGACATAATTACAAAGATGAAGGAATTGGACTACATTAAAGTTTACAAATCTCTACAAATCTCTATAAATAAAGATAGCAAAACTAACATTTAAAATCAACCAAGACTGAGAGAAAACACTTGTAACAGATAGAACAAGAAATACAGAGAGTATATAAAGGGTTTTTACAAATAAGAAAAATAAAAATAGAAAATATGGGCAAAGAATATGAATAGATAGTTCAAAAAAGAAGAAATCCAAAGGTCAAGACATGCATGAACTGGCTTTAAACTCCCTGATAATCAGGGAAACACAACTACTATATAAAATCCCTTAGAGGCATCAGTCCAGCAATCCTTGGGGGAAAAAGTAGAGAAATAGAAATGTTCATTCCCTGCTGTTGGAATTATAATTTAGGCATCTGTGTTAGGAAGAAATTTGGAAACATCCAATAAGTTTAGGGTTTAGCATACCTAGGATCCAATAAAACTCCCCTACAATTATAACTAGGCTCACATCACACACAGCCTCCCCATTTCCATAAATAGTAACTCCAGTTTCCCAGTTGCTTAGATCAAATGTCTTGGAGCCATCCTTGACTCTTTTTCTCTCTCATACCACATCTGATTCCTCAGAAAACCTGTTGGCTTTATGTCAAAATATATCCAGAATCATACCATTTCTCATCGCTTCCACCAAAGACCTCAGGTCCAAGCCCTGATCACCTCTTTCCTGGACCATGACAGTAGCCCCTTACTGGTCTGTTTCTACTCTTGTCACCTTTTAATGTATTTCAGCCAGAGTGGTCCTATTAAACTCAAGTCAGATCAAGTTACCTCTCAGCTCAAAGTCAGATCAAGTTACCTCTCAGCTCAAAATCCTCCTTTGTTTCTCCATTTCATTCAGAATAAAGGCCAATAATGTCAAATAGCCACAAGACCCCCAGGATCTAGTCCCCATTTTTCTCTGACCTCATCTCCTACTATCTCTGCCATCCCTTGCTCTCTCTGCTCTAGTGTATTGACCTCTGAGCTGGTCTTTGAATTTAGGGTGTGTTTCCACTGAAGCAGGTCCTTTGCACTTGTGGCTTCCTGTGGCTAGAATAGTTTCTCATAAATCCATTCCTCCTTGATAACCCTACACAATGGCATTTTCTCAACAAAGACTTTCCTGGACTGCTCTGTATAAATTCCAACACTTCCCCACATTCCCCCACCAATACAAATACTTACATAATCTATAGTCTTCTTCCCCATCTTATTATTTTCCTGTTCTTCTTGTATCCTTTCTTTCTTCTTTCTTGGGGGTGGGGAGGGGAGTGAGAGAGAGGGGTGTCTTTCTCAACTCTTTCAAATGTAAGCTTTGGGAAGATGGGAATTTTTGTCCCTTCTGTTCACTATGATATCCTCTAGAACAGTACCCAGTAGGGTACTTGTAGGCACTCAGTAAATCTTGGTTAAATCAATAAATGACTATATAAATTATACAGCTACACTCTTCCAGGCATTGTTTTGGAGCTAGAAAATAGAAATGGAGGGGGAGAAGAAGAGGCCTCATCCTCAGGGAACTAACGATCTTCTGATGGGGAAAAAAATGAGCTAATACATAAACATATGGATATATAATTTAAAATAATTAAGGATGTTAGGAAGGCAATTTCTGTTGTTTCCACCCCACTAGGCTGGGGGGTTTTGGTTTTGTTTTTGGGTGCTATATTAACTGTGAAAGTGTGTCATCCACCTCATGACCATAAATCATTCCTTAGGTTTCTAACTTGCTCCTTTAGAACTATCAGCCTGACTCAGCCAGAAGTCAGAAATGCGTTTCTGTCATGTGTTCTAATGTCAGAGGGGATCTCACTCAAATTTTTCATTGATGACTCTAAGTTTGAGTGACTGGAGAGCTCCTACCTCTTTCTCAATCCCCCTTACAGATTGGCAATGCTTTCAAATCACTGGAATGCCAACATCTATCCCACCTGGTGGAGCAGATTCTGTGGGAGGTGGGGTTTCATGTCTTCTTTTGTTTGTGGAATTTCAGGAGGTCTTTATGACTAAAAAGGATTTCAGAAGCCCACCTTGCAATGGTGAGATGCAGATGGCTTTAGGAACATAAAGCCCTGAATCGCCAACTTTTCATCATTGCTTCCAGCCCAACCCTAACTCCACACTCAGTTGCATTTAAAAAGTACGTGAAAGATCTTGGGAAAAAAGCCACAGAATGCTTGAAGATTACACTAGATGAAATGAATTATCTTTATTGAACCCAGATATAGAGAAGCACTTGCCCATGAGGAATTCCACCAGCAGGCCAGAGAGCATTCTGTCTTGGAGGGGCACACCCTGAACTGTGCTCTTATATAACTAGAAGGTTTTGTCTTTTCACCTCTTTATTTGGCAGCCACGGATCTGGTTTTCATTGTCTTCACCACATGTTTTCTCCTTGCTGTATGTTGTGATTGTTGACTTACAGAGCATCAAAAAGAAACAAAACAAATCTCCAAACAGCAGAATTTGGCCAGAGCCAAAAGCAATGTGCAACGTTTGAGCTGAACTTACTCAAAGCTGGGCAAAAAGACAGAGGCTTACAAAAATGCCTTTTGTTTGAACCAAAGACTGAAGCCAAGGCATCTGTGTCCAGAAGTTCTTGTGCATGGATGAGCCTCCGATCCCAACCTGCAGGAAGCCAGCTGGATGACACTCTTGGCAGCTGTGTGTCAGAGAACCAAAGCAACAACCTGCCTTGCTTCAGCTTTCGAGTGTCTCTAGCCCCATGGAGCTTGGAGAGTTCTAACAGATTCCCTCATCCATGGCAACAGATCTATGCCCGGATTGAAACTGTGCTCACATTCCAGGAACACTGCATCCATTAACTCAGTGACACGTTCTATTACTCTACTAATTGCATCAGCCGTCATCTCAACTGCCCAAAGATGCCACGCCTGCCAGCAAGACTCCAGATTTAAATCATCTAAGCTTCCCCATGTCTCAGGCCTGGTAACCAGCACCCAGCTGAAGAAACAGAATGACTAGTGCCACATAGGCCTCCTGCTTGCCCTCCTAGTCCCTGCATCGCCAAGGGTAACCACTGTCCCATCTTCTCACAGCATAGATGAATCCACAATAGACCATTCAGATCACAATTATCATATTATTCTATGTGTAATCAATAACTCACTTACATTAGGGGCACCTGGGTGGCTCAGTTGGTTAGGCGTCCGACTTTGGCTCAGGTCATGATCTCACGTTTCATGGGTTCAAGCCCCACATCAGGCGCTCTTTACTGACAGCTCAGAGCCTGGAATCTGCTTTGGATTCTGTGTCTCCCTCACTCTTTGCCCCTCTCCCACTCGTGCTCTGTCTCTCTCTCTCTCTCTGAAAAATAAATAAACATTAAAAAAATAAGTTACTTGTGTTATACATCTTATTCCCTACTCCACTTGCTCCATTCATTATCCATTTATAGGCAGCAGAGCTGAGATACATGAATCCCAAATGCCAGGGTTTGATTCCCGGCCCTACCATTACTTACCCTTGTGACACCTGTTTCTTCGTCTTGAAAATGAGGGCTACAAACTAAGATTATTATGATAAGTAAATAAGATATGTATAACACTATCACTTCTGGCACATAGGAAGCAACCCATGAATTCTTTCCTTACTTCCTTATTTCCTTCTTCCACCCATTCCTTCCAATCTTCCTTTTTTTCTTTCAGTCATTCATTCTTTTTTGTTTTCCTCAGCAGTGTCCCTGGAAGTAGCTTCTGGCACCTCCTCCCTTCAGTAACTGCCAACAGAGCCAATTCCCAAAGGCAGATCCCTGGCAGCTCTGGAGCTCCTGCTCTGTCCCTTCTCACACCGTGTCCAGAGAACAGCTCACAGGGGACAGGCCCTCACCCCATGAGACAGGGCATGGCCGCAAGGCCTGCAGCTTCCACTCTA
This sequence comes from Cryptoprocta ferox, assembly GCA_028646485.1. Taxonomy (NCBI): domain Eukaryota; kingdom Metazoa; phylum Chordata; class Mammalia; order Carnivora; family Eupleridae; genus Cryptoprocta; species Cryptoprocta ferox. The sequence goes on from CM053561.1 coordinate 45,636,554, forward strand.
CCCTTTTGTGTGTGATTACCCTCCCCCAGCCTCTACTCCCAATGGGGCAGACCACTGAGTGGAGGCTCTCCCCTCACAATGACCCCTGCCCTGATCCCCACTCACCTTGTATTTCCTCCCAACCTAAAGGGCACTGTCATGACCTCATGTTTCTCGGGCATTTCCTCCCTTGGCCCGCCAGTCAGTTCCTAGGTTCTGTCAGGTCTGTCACTTTTGTATTTCCTAAACCTGTTCCCTCTCTGCCCACCACCACCTTAATTCATTCCAACATCTTTCTTCCTTGATTACATACAATATCTTCATAGCAGATCCTGCCTCTAATTGGGGTCGTCCTCATTTCAAGGTGCAAGAAGAGCGGTCAAGGCCTCCTAAGATCTGCCTTTCCTCTGTCTCGGAATCTCCCAGGTACCCTCCTCCCTTGGTGCCTCAGCCTACACCTGTGCTTCTGAGCCTGAAGCACCTCCCCCGCCCCATCTCTGTCCTCGGACCTGCCCCCAAGTGTCTGCCCCAGGGAGCACGTCCCCCTGCCAGGGCCTGCGTATCCAGCAATGGGAGCTCAGTCGTGCACAACCTGTCTTGCTGCCCTTTGCTCCTGGAAACCCCGTGGTCCGCACATAAGACAGCAGGTGATTAGGCAGTGCCCATTTTCCAGGCCTCTCCTGACTCTCTTCACATGCTGAGCTATTATTACAGTACCATGCCAGGCAGGGTGGGGACTTGGGAACACACAGAAGTGTGAGGAGTGGTTCTCAACATCCAAATTCACACCTGGCATTATGGTCTCACTAGCCGAGGCTGGACAGATGGTTTCAGGGCAGCTGCGTGGGCAGCTGTCACCTTACTCCCAAGGAGTGCTCCTACCCCCACCAGGGCCACCAGCTACCACAGCGCCTGTTAAGAGAGTCCCCTGAGCTCTGGACATGTCAGTGGGAATCAGAGGGAAACACATTCCATGACCCGGATTGGCAGGCAGTTCAAGGCCAGGCAGTGAAGTGATGTGTCCCCAGAAGCCTGCTGCCACCTAGCCTCCCACCAACCTGTGAGGCACCAGCTTTCAGAAACTGAGCTCTGAAGCCCCTTAGGTCCTAAATGTGGCCTCACACAGAGGGAAAGAGAGCACTTTGCCAGTTACTAAAACAAAGAAAAATCAGAGACCAGAAGCCATTTAGCAAAATACAGAAAACACAATATCCATTCAAAGAAACACAAAATAGAGAAAGAGGATGGAAGTAAGAGCAAGTAAATCTGTTTTCATGATACATGTAAATAAGACACAGTCGATTGGGGTAAAAATTTACCATATGCTGCATGAATGAGGAAGGCCCTCAGCAGAGCAACTCAGAAAGGTTGGAAGCGACACAGGGCAGAGGTGTACCAGGAACCAGCCAGCAGAAACAAAAACAAAGCAGAGCCTTCCACAGTAATGTTACAAAACTAGTTGAATTTAAAGTTTAAAGGCATTAAAATTACACTAAGACCACATTATAATAAAGAAGCATATAATCCAGAAAAAAAAAACATTTGACTGTCATAATCCTTTATGTGTCCGATAATGTTTCATTAAGTGTCAAGCAAAAAATGCTATAAATGGAAGAATGGGACACGTCCTTATAGATACTCTCATTATGAAAAATAGCTTCCTCCCTGCAAAGGGAACCATCAACAAAATGAAAAGGTAACCTACAGAATAGAAGAAAATATTTTCAAATCATATATCTGATAACAGGTTAATATCCAAAATACATAAAAGAATCATACAACTCAATAACAACAAAAAAAAAACAATCCAATTAAAATATGGGCAGAAGATCTAAATAGACATTTTCCAGTGAAGACATACAGATGATCAATAGGTTCATGAAAAGATGCTCAACATCACCAGTCCTCAGGGAAGTACAAACCAAACCCACAATGTTGGAGACAATGTGGAGCAAAGGGAAGCTTTGTGCACTGTTGGTGGGAATGTAAACTGGTGCAGCCACTATGGAAAACAGTCAGGAGGTTCCTCAAAAAATTAAAAATAGAACTACTCTATGATCCAGCAATTCTACTTCTGCGTATTTATCCCCCCCAAAAAAAGAAAAAACACTAACTCAGAAGGTATATGCACCCAACGTTCATTGCAGCACTTACTTACAATAACCAAGTTATGGAAACAGCCTAAGTGTCCACTGATGGATGAATGGATAAAGCAAATGTGATAAATACTACACATATATACACATACACACCATGGAATATTATTCTGTGATTTAAAAAAAATAAAATCTTGCCATTTGCAACAACGTGGATAGAACTTGAGGATATTGTGCTAAGTGAAACAAGCCACACAGAAAAAGACAAATATCATATGATTTCACTTACATATGGAATTAAAAAAAAAAAATCCAAGCTCCAGACTGGTGGTTGCCAGAGGCAGATGGGTGGGGAGTGGGCAAAACGGGTGAAAAGGGTCAAAAAGTACAAAAGAACAAACTTTCAGTTACAAGATAAATAAGGCTTTTTTTTTTTTTTAAGTTTTACAAGGTGGGGGTGCCTGGGTGGCTCAGTCGGTTAAGCCTCCCACTTCCATTCAGGTCTTGATCACACAGTTCGTCGGTTCAAGCCCTGCATGGGGTTCTTGATGCTGACAACTCAGAGCCTGGAGCCTGCTTTGGATTCTGTGTCCCTCTCTCTCTATGCCCCACCCCTGCTTGCATTCTGTCTCTCTCTTTCAAAAATGAATAAACATTTAAAAAATATATTTAAAAAGTTTCACATGGGGATGTAGTGTACCACATGATGGTTACAGTTAACACAGTTAACAAAACCATATTGTATATGTGAAAATTCTGAGAGAGTAAATCTTCAAAGCTCTCATCACAAGAAAAAAAATGTTTCTGTAACTTTGTATAGTAACAAGACTTCTTATGGTGATCATTTCACAATATATACAAATATCAATTATTTCACTGTACACCTGAAACTAGTATAACGTCTACATATATCAATTATACCTCAATTTTCCAAAAAAATCACTTTTCAGGGGTGCCTGGATGGCTCAGTTGGTTAAGCATCTGACTCTCGATCTCAGCTCAGGACACTATCTCACAGTTTGTGACTTCGAGCCCCCCATCAGGCTCTGTGCTGATGGCATGGAGCCTGCTTGGGATTCTGTCTTTCCTTCACTCTGCCCCTCCCCTACTTGCTCTCTCTCTCTCTCTCTCAAAATAAATAAATAAATAAACATTAAAAATTTTTAAAAAGATAGCTTCTCTTCCACTTCATTTGCTATACTCTTGCCCCACTTAGGTTTTGTTACTGATACTTATCAGGGTCTGAAATTACATTATTTATGTTTACCTGGTTATTGTCTATCTCCCCCCACTAGACAGTAAATTTCACACAATTCTCAACATCTACAATTATACCCATATGCTAAGCATTCAATACATATTTATTGAATGAATCACTTAATCAATAACAATATGACCCAAAACTTCTCCAAATTGGAAATGAGAAAGGAAAACTCACTCCAAACACAAAGAACATTAAAGCAATTGTTAGAGAATTTTTGTTCAATTATCTGGTAATAAATGAGAAAATCTGGATAAAATAAAAAAGTTTTCTTAAGAAAAGATAAGTTACCAGTATTAACAACAAAATCGGTTTTAAAAAAAATATTAGCATTTGGCTGGACAGATAGATAGACAGACATATGGTCAGCCAAATACACACACACACACACACACACACACACACACGTCTTTGAATACATTATATTACTAATTAGAAAATATGATAGAAAAGTTAACATCCAGCAATTCTATAAGGTTTATGCCCAGGAGACAAATGACCCAATGATTAGGTAGGTAATCATATCTTCAGCTTTAATGGGTTATGCCATATTTTCTTTCCAAAATGATTATGTTATACCCCCACCAGCAATGCATAAGAGTTCCGATTGTACCAACAGCTGGTATGGTCATACTTTCCATTTTTGCCGAGTTGGGGGATTTAAAATTTTATGTTGTGGTTTTAATTTGCATTTCCCTGACAGCTAATGAGGTGGAGCATTTTCCATATGTTCAATGAGTTTTGATATTTCTTCTTGTACAAAATGTATCTTCAGTTGTTTTTCTGTTGGGTTCTTTGTCTTCTTCTTGGTTTGTAGGTTTATGTATATGTATTAAATACTAACCCTTTGTGGTTATATCTGTTGGGAATATCTTTTCTCTTTGGCTTGTCTATTCACTTTCTTCATGGTACCTTTTGATGAACATAAGTTCTTAATTTTAATGTGGTTGAATTTATTAATCTTTCTATTTCTGGTGTTTGCTTTTTATGTCTTGTTTGAGAAATCTTTCCAAACCATGGAAGTCATAAAGATATTCTCCTATATATGTTCTTCTAAAACTTTTTAAATCTTGCCTTTCATGTTAACATTACATACAAATCACTATGATATAAGTACTGTTATAAGCATTAACTGGTTTACTCCTCTAACAGACGTTATCAGGTAGTTATAATTATTATCCCATTATCCTATTTTACAGATAAAGAGACAGGGCACTGAGAGATTAAATAAGTTGACCAAGTTCATATAACTAGAAATGGTGGAGAAGGAATTTGAACCTGAGTTCATTCTATTAACCACTATCTGGTAAATTTCAAATTTATTACTTTAATAATTTTCTAATGCTATTTTCGGTGTACAGAAATATAAACAATTTTGTACACGGATTTTATACCCAGTGTCCTTGCTCTCTTATAATTCTCTTAATTTCACTGTATATTTCGTGGGATTTAGCATATAGACAGTAACTGCAAATTCCCATATTTATAATTTTTCCATTCACGAATTTTTACTCATCTCAGTTTTGTAGTTTCATTGTGAACTTTTCAAAGTTTTTATATAGGATTAGAATTTCCAGTTCCTTGAGCATTCAGTCAAATTGCTTATAAATTTGGGCCTAGTATTTTCTTTAAGGATAATCTTTTTTTTAACTAAGAATTAATGTGTGGTCCCCAAGACAGTATGGTACTGGCACAAAAACAGATACATGGATCAATAGAACAGAATAGAAAACCCAGAAGTGGACCCACAACTATATGGTCGACTAATCTTTAACGAAGCAGGAAAAAAATATCCTGGAGAAAAAGACAGTCTCTTCGGGGCGCCTGGATGGCTCAGTTGGTTAAGCGTCTGACTCTTGATTTCAACTCAAGTCATGATCTCACTGTTCATTAATTCGAGCCCCGCATCAGGCTCTGCTCAGCCTGCTTAGGATTCTCTCTCTCCCTCTCTCTTTGCCTCTCCTTCGTTCGTGCTTTCTCTTTCTCTCTCTCTCTCTCTGTCTCAAAAATAAATAAATAAGTATTTAAAAAAAGACAAATCTTCAACAAATAGTGCTGGGAAAACTGGACAGCGACGTGCAGAAGAATAAAACTGGACCACTTTCTTACACGACACACAAAAATAAATTTAAAATGGATTAAAGACCTAAGAGTGAGACAGGAAACCATCAAAATCCTAGAAGAGAACACAGGCAGCGATCTCTTTGTCCTCAGCAAGAGCAACTTCTTACTAGACACGTCGCCAAAGGCAAGGGAAACAAAAGCAAATGTGAACTATTGGGGCTTATCAAGATAAAAAGCTTTTGCACAGCAAGGGAAACAATCAACAAAACTAAAAGGCAGCCTACGGAATGGGAGAAGATATTTGCAAACAACATATTGGATAAAGGGTTACTATCCAAAATCTATGAAGTTATCAAACTCAATGCCCAAAAAAACCCTGGAGCCTATTTCGGATTCTGTGTCTCCCTCTCTCTCTCTACCCCTCCCCTGCTCATGCTCTGTCTGTCTCTCTCTCTGTCAAAAATAAATAAACATTAAAATAATATCATAGATAAAATTAACCACACAAGAAACACGGGGGTTGGCAAGGATGCGGAGAAAGGAGAACACTCTTGCACTGTTGGTGGGAATGCAAACTGCTGCAGCCACTCAGGAGGTTCCTCAAGAAACTAAAAATAAAACTAGCTTGTGACCCAGCAATTGCAATATTAGGTATTTACCCAAAAGAAACAAAATACAGATTCAAAAGGGTACATGCGCCCCAATGTTTACAGCAGCATTATCAACAATAACCAAACTATGGATAGAGCCCGAATGTCCATTGACTGATGAATGGATAAAAAAAGAGGTTACACACACACACACACACACACACACACACTGAAATATTACTCAGTCATCAAAAAGAATGAAATCTTGCCATTTACAATGTTTATGGAGCTAGAATATATTATGCTAAGCAAAGCAAAAAATGTCAATCAGAAAAAGACAAACACCATATGATTTCAGTCATACGTGGAATTTAAGAAACAAAACAGATGAACATATGGGAAGGGGGGAAAAAGAGAAGAGAGGGAAACAAACCACAAGAGCCTCTTAATGATAGAGAACAAACTGAGGGTTGATGGCGGGAGGTGGGTCGGTGACTAGAAGGATGAGGGGCACCAAGGAAGGCACTTGTTGTGATGAGCATTGGGTGATGTATAGAAGTGGTGAATCACTGAATTCTACTCCTGAAACCAATATTCCACCGTATTTTAACTAACTAAAATTTAAATTTTAAAAAAGGGGGTAAATAAATAAATAAAACAGAATAGTTAAAGGTTAAAAGTTTGATGATTTGTATAACACACACAAAAAAGAATTTATGTCTTTCATGAACATAGACTGATTCATGTTTACTATTTTATCTTGAGTCACTTTGGGTCATTTATATTTTCTGTAAATATTTCCACTTCATCTGATTTCAGATATATTATTGTAAAGTGTTCATTATATTCCATTTTAGTGTCTTTTAAATCTTGGTTCTATTTGTGATTATGTCCTCTGTCATTCCTGGTTGATTTTGTTCATGCTTTCTCTCTTTTCTTCTTCTATCTTACCAGAACTTTGTCATTTTTCAGACTTTTCAAAAAAATAAACTTAATGTTATTCATCTGATCTATTATATCTTTGTTTTTTACTCCATTAATTTCTTCTCCTTAGTATTGATTTGATTCTATTGGATAAGAGGTCTGTGTTTTTACCCTTTTCGTTATAATGTAAACATTTAAAGCTATAAATTTCTCTCTAAATATTAGTTTAGCTAAAACAAGCAAGTTTTGATATGTAGTATCTTATTTTTCAGTCCTAAAGAATTTCAATTATCATTTCTTCTTTGTCCCAGGGGCTATTTATAAGTATGTTTTTAGGCTACCAAACAGATGATGATTTTATTAAATATCTCTTGGGGTTTGAGCTCTGATTTAATTACGCTAAAGTAAATTATTTTAATTGTTAATTATTCAGAATCTGGTCTGTATAATAATGATTTATTAGGTGAACCCGGGTTTAATATATTATATCTTCCTAGAAGTGGAATATTTTATCAATAGTTATCCTCTGTTTCTCCAGGAATGCTTTTTTCCTTAAAACCTTTCTTCTGGTACTACTGTAACATTGCCAGATCTCTTTAGTTAGTAAATATCTGGTATATTTTTCCATCCTTGTTTTTCAAACTTTCAGCGCCCTTATGTCTAAGGTGGATCTCATAAACATTTTATGGCTAGATTTTGTTTTTCTAGTCTAATATGCGCTTTTAACTAAACAAGATATCTCTTACATTTATTTATTTATTGTGATTATGGATATTTTTACTTATTTCCAGCGTATTATGCTTGTGCTTTTTATTTGGCTTTCTTTTTCTATTTTTTTTCTTTACTTTATTTTCCTCCTTTTGGATTAGTAGGGGTTTGGGGTTTTGTTTTTAATTTCTTATTTTAATTCTTCATATACTGACTCGGAAATTCTGTACTTCATTTCTATACTTCTAAAGAGTTATTCTTTACATTTTTACAGATAACTCTAACTGAAAACAGTTTAGATTATAGTGGCACTTTTATCCTTCTCCCAAATCATTAAGGACCTTAGAATGTGTAAAATCTGCTCCCTCCATTCCCAGCTTATTTGCTCTTATTTGACAGTATTTTAGTTTTATTTCGTTCTCTTTTAAATATTACTAATTGGGGGACACCTGGGTGTCTCAGTCAGTTAAGAGTCTGACTCTTAAAAAACAAAAAAGAAAGTCTGATTCTTGGTTTCAGTTCAGTCATGATCTCAGTTTGTGAGTTGAGCCCTGCACGTCTGGCTCTGTGCTGCCAGTGTGGAGCCTGCTTAAGATTCTCTCCCCCAACTCCTCAAATTAAAAAAAAAAAAAAAAAATGTTTTTCAACATTTAATCCAGCATTTTTTGATGTTCTGTACTATATGGTTTTTCTAAATATCTAGTCACTCATATTCCCAAAAATGGGAATCACATCACTGGGTTTTGCCATAGAGCACCTTTTTTCCTTCCTTTCTTCCCCGCCTCCTTCCTCCCTACCTCCTTCCTTCTTTCATTTTCCTTCACTTCCCTTCTTCTCCTTCCTTTTTCCTTTCTTCCTTCTTTCCTTCCTTCCTTTTTTCCTTCTCTGTTCAAAAGTATGGGGAGGAAGTCTGACTCCTTTAACTGGAAAGTCTTTCATTCTTAGGCAAATACTAGGAAAAATATTATCTCAGGCAATAGCACTAGAGATCTGACCTGACTGCAACAATTTGACACCACATTCCAAACACTGGTTTGCATTTGAAATACGAATTGCAAATGGCTATTTCCAGCAATCCTATTTCTCATGTGTTTGTCCTTAGATGATTAAACTGGTCACTTCTAAGGAATAATTGGCCAGGGTTTAACTGAGGGCGATGTGAAAGAACATTCTATTATTCAGTGAGTAAATGCTTAGTCTGTAGGGAGGATTAAAGGAAAGGAAAGTGGAAGCAATTCTGGGAGGGGGAGGTGGGAACAGTACCTTTTCCCAATGGGACCGAGGTTGGGATGTGGCTGAGCTTCCAGCATCTGGACAAAGAGCAAATGTTGGGCAAAGAGAGTGGAACAATGAAATGTCTAGAAGCTAATAGGTGTGAGATGAGTTAGGAGGTGGTCTTCCCTCTGGGGAAAGTCTTATGGACCCACGCAAGAAGAACCTTGTTTTCCTTCTTTGATTTGGAAATTCAAAGGGTGATAGTTGTATGAAGACATATGAGAATACCAACCTTTTACTTAAATTCTAGAATTTTAAGGTATATTATGTTATGGTGTGTATGAATCAAAATTATTTATAACCTATTTCAAGTGAGGAATTACCAACTGCTCAACAGGATACTTACAAGGCAGAGGGAATGAGGGGAAGTGTGCCACATAAATTATGTACTTTTCATAGTAGCTTTATTTTGAGTATCTACTCTCTGCCAGGTACTACACTAAGCACTTCACATATACTAATTCTAATCCTGAGAGAGAGAGAGAGAGAGAGAGAGAGAGAACAAAAAAGAACTTGCAAGGTAGGTATTGCCACATTTTATAGAATCAACTTCGTATCCTTGTGGCAAGAATATTTCTAGTGAGAAAGTAAAGTCATGTATTTGTGGATTTTTAAATCATCCAATTGAACTCTTTTGCAATTAGTTGTTTTACTAGAAAATGCAACTAAACCACAGTAGTCACTTATAATGAACCCTTATCTGCAGTCCCCAGCCCTGCTACTGTTTGGTCCCAAAGTCCTAAAGGCAGAGCTGGCCTCAGGGACACACTGCAGCGCTCAGGCAGCACTTCAAGATGAAAACTGCTGTTTGCTCTGTCCTTCCTCTCCTTGGGAGTAATGGAGAGCTTCCAGATGTTTACTGAAATTAGAAGAGGCACATAAAAGCATAGCGTTGGCAAAAGAGGTCTAAGAAGATGCATTTGATGAGCCACATTCAAGCAGCCTCTTCGTGGAACGCTATGGTGACACTGTGGCACTGGCCAATCACGCTGATTGCCCAGGATTCTGCAGGCTACAGTGGCGTCTTCATGCGGCTCGGCACAAGGCTGGCCCCGGGTTTGTTTTACTCTGATGGGGCCAAGTGGTCAGAGTCCAGGCATGCATGCCAGATTCCTGGATTTGGATTCCACTCCAAATTGTGTCACCTTGGGCAAAGGATATAAATCTCTCTGTGCCTCCATTTGTTCATCTGAGAAACATGGACATTAAGGTTACTTAGCTGTCAGGACTACTTTACATGAAATAGAACCTAGAGGAGAATAGCCATGCTTGGGACAGGTCAGCCAAGCTCTGGGGAAGGAGACAATCACCAAAGGTAACCAAAACCATGGACCTGTGCACGATATGCTTTGTATATCTTACATGTGCTCTGTGGAAAGAGCCAGGAAACAAATGTATAAATTTACAGTTCTGTAGACTGGTTCTGCAGACTGGTTTCCAAAGAACTTTCCTCTGCGTCCAGAATGGCCACCTGGACAGGAAGTCCTGATGCCGAGCCCTGACCCAGACACACTGCACTAGAGAAGCGAATGCTTTGAGAACCAAGGCGGGGTAAAAACCCCCTGACTGAACACAGGTTTATGATACAGGCTGTGTGCCATTTCTCCTCCCTTGCTGCTTTCTAAACCCCAGAATTTTGTTTCTTTTTTTTTTTTTTTTTGGTCAATATCACAGTATATATCCTCTTTTTTTCCTTTCCTTCGTCACAAAATAGGTAAGCCCCCCAGCAGCTGTACTCAGCCTATAGTATACAATTAGAAAGCAACAGGGAAATTCCTTTTACATTGCCTGTAAGGATCATCTATAAATATTACCGAGGGGAAGCATCTCCGTGAGGAAAAACATGAGTGATAGGCGGTGGTGAATGTTCCTGAAGAGTATTACCGGGCTGTGCTGGTTTCCTGTTACTAAGAAAGCATTCCCGTGGAAACAGCCCAGGCCCCCCTCTCATGTTCTGGAAAGGGCTCTCTGCAGTTGTTAATAAGTACGACATTTTTAGAAGGAGAAAAAGTGAAATCCAGAGCTTAAAGGTGTCTAGAGCAGAATGTTCTCTCAAAGGAGCAAATGTCCATCCCTGCCTTCCCTGCACCTGCTCTTCAAGGAGGTATCTGCCTCTTCCCACTCAGCTCTCAGATGCTCTCAGCCCTCTCCTGCAAGAAGTTGCTTCTTTGCCAGGCAGATTCCTCATGACTTTACTAACTCTGAGTCTGTAATGATAAATTAACACTCATGGAAGAAAAAGACATTTTGGAGAGGCTGGAGTGGGGTGAGGTTAAAGAGGGTTATCAAACAGCTGAGGCAACCTGAGAAACAAAAGGGGATCCAAAGCAACATTTCCAGCTCTGTGACTTCTCCTCCTCCCTCCCCTCCTTCCCATCTTCCTCTCTGTCCTCCTGATCCTCCTCCTTCTTCTCTGAGAAATATAAGAACTTGAATTATTTTGAAATAACTGTTGGTAGCTGGACTGTGTTCACTTGACCACAACACAGCTCTGGGACAGAACCACAAGGGTCTCAGCCCTTTTAAAGTATTACATAATAAAAAGGAAACCATGAGATGTTAAATCAGCTTCAAAACAAGTTTTTTCCCATAACCTCCTGGACAACATCCCAAGCAAAGTCTCTAAATTGGCAGGATGAGATGAACGTTTCCCAATCATTTAAGATTATTCTTATTTATGTAGAAAAGCCACCCATGGGTAAAGGTACTAGAAGGCTGTTTTTTGACAGGTAGAAAGGTATCAAAACAAAACAAAACAAATTAAAATGTTTCTTTTGAAGCAAATGAACCAGAACAGATTGGTGAAAAATAGATATACAATGGCATTTGCAACAAAACTTTCAGGATGGTGTTTGTTTGAGAAGAAATGTTACTGGTCCTTTTGCCCTTTAAAGTTGCTTTATGCTGGGGGGGTGGGGGTGGGTAGGGGGTACTTGGGTAGCTCAGTCAGTTAAGCATCAGACTCTTGATCTTGGCTAAGGTCATGATCTCACGCTTCATGGGTTCAAGCCCTCAGTCAGGCTTTGCGCTGACCACCTGACCGTGCAGAGCCTGCTTGGGATTCTCTCTGCCTCTACTGCCCACTCTGTCTCTCTCTCAAAATAAATAAATCAACTTAAAAAAGTTTTTAATAAAGTAAAATTGCTTTGTGGGTAGGATGTGAATCAAAGGATGTGTCCACACAGTTCCAAACACATGAGTAAACCAATTTAATTCAGTTACAAAAGTTTGCTTTTGCACAAACCCCCTCTAAGTTGTGCACCCCTGCTTTTATCCATACCAAATCATGTGGATTTGGCATCAAATAAAATAAACAATAAAAATAAAAGCTAACTTCTATATAATGGTGATTGGATCCAGTTCTCATCATTGAAACAAGCCTAGGAACTAGATACTGTTAGGTCACTTTTTACCATTGAGAGTGCTGAAGCACAGAGAGGTTAAGTAATTGCCCAAGGTTACACAGCTGCTAGGCAACAGAGCTGAGGTTTGAACCCAGGCAGGCTGGCTGGAGAACCCATGTTTTCTCAGTTTCAGAGGAGCAGCTCGATGATTTTAGTCCCAATTCATCAATTGCCTAGATATTGTCAATTGCCTAGATATTGTCAATTGCCTAGATACCTGGAATCCTATATCTATTTAATTTGAACTTTTTTTGGTGAAAGCAGGTAAATGTAGCCAAATTTTATAATGAGGTGAATTTTCAGTCTCACATGTTAACCTTAATTCTTTCTTCCACAATCCATCAAGAGCATCCAGAGTGATCCTAGAGAAAGGCCTTTTAAATAAAATCATAGAAATAATGTTCTATGCTTATGTCACAGTTTCTCTAAGTGGTTCCAAATATACAAGATATTCTCATCGTGTGTTAAAACATCTTTGTCATTGAAGACTGCGAATACAATTACAAAAAGAAAACACAAACTATAATATAATGTCAATATATTTGTAATAGAATCCAAATCTGTGACTCTTTCCTTATAACATTATAAAATATAATACATTCCTCAGAAAACGTCACAACCTGTGTATATAGCAAAAACACACCAGAAACAGCATTTTGAAAACACCAATGACAGCATTATTAAAACACTCGAAGATTATGGTTTTAATATTCTCTATTAGGGCCTCTCAGCTCCCATAATTTCCCCCAAATAGCATTATGAAGTCATGTAAGGGTAGTCAGACAAAAACAAAATTATTGAAAATATCCTCCAAAAAAATGAGAAGATGCCAAAAATCACACAAGGACTTAATAACCATAGTATTTACAATGGAAAATAATGCTTCTGCCAGAAACAGTACTCTGTTTTTATTAGCCAGGCATTTTTTCATGTTTAATTTTATATACAGTCTTTTTGCCTGGATTTATCATTAAATTATTTTCCTCTCAACCCCCTCTAAGTTGCGCTCCCCTGCTTTTATCCATACCAAATCATTTGGATTTGGCATCAAATAAAATAAACAATAAAAATAAAAGCTAACTTCTATATAATGGTGATTGGATCCAGTTCTCATCATTGAAACAAGCCTAGGAACTAGATACTGTTAGGTCACTTTTTACCAATGAAAGTGCTGAAGCACAGAGAGGTTAAGTAATTGCCCAAGGTTACACAGCTGCTAGGCAGCAGAGCTGAGGTTTGAACCCAGGTAGCCTGGCTGGAGAACCCATGTTTTCTCAGTTTCAGAGGAGCAGCTCGATGATTTTAGTCCCAATTCATCAATTTTGGAAGTAACAGGACCTATTTTCCCATTGGACAAATCTTTCCCAAGCACAAGTAGATTCGTGTCTTAGCATCTGTACCCAAAGGCACAAAGACAGATGCAAAAAATAAAAAACAAACAAAAAACCCACAAGAATATTGCTTCTAATCCTGAAAGATGCAAACTCCTTGAGTAAGAGAAGTTGGAGAAATTCCATCTGTCATTTGACAAGGGGAAGAGCTAAATTCCCACTGGGGCATCTTCTCAGGGCCATCCCCGCCATCTGACTCCCACCTGTGTGCACACTGATGTGGAAGGAAACACCATGCGTGGGACTCCTGTGCTGGTGGGGGTGGGGTGGTGGCTCCTCTGAAGGTTAAATGTGGGCTCTGCTGCCACACATGTCCCTTCTCTTCCAAGGGCAGGCAGGACAGGTTAGCCAGTATCCCCTGAAACAAACCAGCCCCTCATGCTCCTCTGGATGGCTCCCCAACATCCCGCTTCTCCCAGCTTTTGTTAGTTTCTCTCTGTGCAATACCTAGGAGGGAAAGATTGTGTCTTCAAAGCCCAGAGTTCAAAGGAGCTTCCCAAGGTGACCCAGACAGGAACCTGGACATGAACAGCTGAGCAGGCCTTTGGTCAGACAGGCTGGGCCAGGTATGGCCTGCTTTGGTTCCCCCTCCCTGTAGCACCTCTCATATCCTTATCTCATCCCTCATTCCATAGCATTTATCCATCCCTCCCGGCTACCTCATGCTACTGTGCACATGACGGATCAAACACAATTCTGGTCCCTTAAAATGCTCCCAGCTTAGGTGAAATGAGACTTAAGCTAACAGTAAAATACAATGTGGTGAGCAGCATTATACTACAGTTTTTTACAAAGCCCCAAGAGAGCAGAAAGCAATCTGTCCCTGCCTGGGAAGCCTGGGAAAACTTCAGGCAGACGGTGGCCCTCTAATTGCAGGACAAGGTCAAGATGTGACCTTCTGCTCATTTCCAAACTGCCAGCCAGAATTGAGTCTGCCTCATTCCATAGCATCAATGCACGCTTACCCTGTTCGGGGCCCATAATATGCAAACAACTCACAAAAGCCGACAAGAGACCAGCCTAACCTGGAGACACCCATGATTGAGCAGGAAGAGGGGAACGTGGCAGACAATTTCAACTGAAGCTGAAGCTCATTATTTGTTTCTTCGACCAACAGTGGCTGAACACGCACTGCCTGCCTGCAGAGGGGCAGCGATGCAGGCTGGGATGCTAGGCAGACCTGCTGCCTTCCCATGCTCGGGGGCATCGAGGGGGACAGCTGTGACTTCAGAAGCACAACCACCTGTGCCAGTGCCCCAGAAATACACTGGCTTTGGGGACAGTGGGGCCTGTCATGGACTGCATGTGATGGGGATGTTTCCCTGGGGACACGGCCACTGCACAGGGAGAGGACAGGAAACCACAGAGGGCAATCCTCTGCAGAACCAGCCCGGGGATGAACACAGAGGAGAGGAGTACCACTGGCCGGAAAGGGGGCCAGGAGGCATTCTAGGCTGCAGAGAGATGTGGTCAGGCTTCTGTGTTCCTCTTCTTTTCAGTCAGAGGAGTAGAAGAGGGGAGAGGGCATGAAGGTGAGAAGAGATGGAGAAAAGAGACATTGAGGAGGTAAAATGAGCAGCCTTGGGAGGGAGGACAACGGGAGACCCCAGGAAGACCCCCATCATTCTTGCACCGCTGTGAATCTTGCACACTAGAGCTTCTCGGATGTTCCTCTTGACTGCTCCACCAGTGAGCCATGCAGGCTTCAGGGACGGTTTGTAGAGGGAACACCTTCTGGGCTGTGCATGTGTGGAAACATTTTCTTGCATTCATAGTTACGCACAGATGTCCCGTGGCAGAGAGAAGGCTAAAATTAGCCTAGGTTTTGTAGAAAATTTTGTTTCCAATTTTAATGCCAGGGGGTCATAGCATTTATTTTTTATGCATTTTATCCTTGGCTTCCTGTGTTTTCCTGATAACTATAGTGCTTTCCCCCCTCCAATTTTCTTTTCTTTTCTAATCTACTTGATCGGCTTCTTCTAATTATCAAGGTAATACCTTTCCATCATGCCCCCGAATCTCTTCCCAGGCCACACAGTGCATTTTCTTTTTCCTTTCTTTTCCCTTCAAGCGAGTAGACCAGTGGTCTGGCTCATCATTTACAAGCAGACAAGGTACACGGTGTAGGTATGAAGTAACCAAAATGTCTGGATTGTGTGCAAGTTATCTACTGCTACGTGATAAATGTTCCCTGTACTCAGGGACGTCACACGATGACTGTTTTGTTATGCTGTCAGATTCTGTGGCTCAGGAGCACAGGCAGGAACCAATGGGAATGGTCTGTCCCTACTGAGGCTTCTCCATTTACACTTCTGGCATCTGGAGTGGGATGACCCAAAGGCTGAGCTCAGCAATGTCCATCAACTGCGGCACCAGAGGCATATGGCCTCTCTGTGTGGCCTCTCACATCAGGACAGCTTTGTTCCAGAGGGAATGTCCTGAGAACAAGCATCTCAAGAGAATCAAGTAGAAGGCTTTTGTGACCCAGTCTCAAAGGTGACACAGCTCCCCTTTTGCCACATTGGTGGGAACAGTCAAAACCTACCCACATCAAGGTGAGGACTCAAAGACCCCTGCCTCTTAATGGGAGAAATGTCACCAAATTGGGGGCCGTATTTTGAAACTGCCACAGGAGGGCACTGGTGGGATGGCGACATTGCTCCTGAGACTGCTGTGGGCTGCCAATCCCACCCCATCCTACCGCTGTGCGACCTGCTCCCCCTGCTGGTCTCAGCCCCTCCCCAGACCCAGCGTCTCAGAAGCTGGGGTCCTTGGCTCCTTCATGTGTGATGCAATGCAGTAAAGGTAGGAGGAGGAAAGAGCTAGCTACACCCCTCCAGGCCCACTCGGAGTTAAAGGTGCAGTAGAGGTTCGTGTGCAGGGCATCCGGTCTCCTTTCTGTGCTGAAGTGACATTTATCTGTTGCGGGGCTGCTGCACCAGCCTATCACCCACCACAAGTCCCACCGTCCTTCGTCGTATTCTTACAAGTCTTTGCAAACCCCATGCTGCTCCCAGGGCTCTCCTCCATTCTCTTCTTACCTATAACCCTTTACTGGATGCATCTACAAACCTCAGAACACCGAGCACCTCAGGTATTCCCCCTCCTGCCAGGTTACAGACCCACAGTCCCCAGTTTGCTTGCTTTTCTTTGTTTGCTTGCTTTTCTTTGTTTCCTTGAGAAAATTGTCCAGGAAAGAAATTATCCTCTAATACTCAGAATGGAAAAAGTTTTCTAGCTCTCTGCTTTTCTCTAGGATATTTCTGGTTTCAAAGAAAGCAAAGTCTCCTAGGAAGTTTGGGTGATTTCAGTATGCAACTGTAAAACTCTAATAAGAGATAGGACAAGGAAACAGTAAAAAAAAAAAAAAAAAAAAAAAGGCTTAGAGAGTCTAGCTCCTAGTCAGAGTAAATGAGGCAAATAGTATCCCCTTGTATGCTAGTGTTAATCTCGACTTGTCAGAAAGTCAGCAACTTCTTTACAACAGAGAACGCTGGGTTTACAGTGAGTCATCCAGCTCTGTGCTGCAGAAAAAGGCAGAGCCAGCCTGAGTGGTATCACTTTCATCTCTTGAACTGACTCAGGAGGCTTTGAGATGGCAGGGCCCTGAGAGATATTGGTCACTAGCAACTCCCAGTGGTGCTGGTATCCCCTGGGGTGGAGGGGCTAAAAAGTGGGGACAAAAGCAGCCCCACAGAGTCTCTGGAACACACAATTTCTCAGAGAAAGTGATTCTTCCTCTTGTTCCAGCTAAAATCAACACGATCTCCAAGGTCTGACTCAAGTCCAAGTAATTGTCCCTGGTGACCCCAGATCACAGGAATGTCACCGGTCTCTCCACTCAAATTGCACTCATAGTTAGAGCACGTGAATAAACACCTAGTTGTGTGTGTTTCCCCAGATGTCCTTTTTCCTCACCCCATTTCTTTGCATAGAGGGTGAGATTCTTGAGATAAAGGATTTAATCCACTATCACCTAGAATCCTCTCCTGCAAAGTGTGGAATTTCATTGAAAACTGATATGCAAAAAAACAGTACTGCTAGGCTGCCACATCTGAAGGACTGACTGGTTTCATTGATTGAAGGCCTTTAAAGGTGAGGCAGCTCCCAGGAAAAACAAATCGTCCTTCCTTGACTTGCCCAGAGTTCCCACATCCAACTCATTCTTCATGCTGAATGAGATACTTTTGCAGTGTACAATTTATGTGATGCATGACCCTCGCTAACGATCCTTCTTTTTGTGAAGCCTCATCAAGACTAAAATGAAATCTTCCTTCTAGCTCATTCTGGGGCATCTTTCAGAATCTGGGAAGAATTCCTCTCATGGTTTTAGAAAGACCAAGAGCATTAAAGCGTCCACTAATCCCTTAGTTATGGAATGTCACAACCAATGGAAAAAAATAAATGACTGCTTCTGGAAGTTCCGTGATGAACCACAGAGCCCCTCCATACATTTTACAGGCTCACACAGTGCACCAAAAAACTCCGGCTTCAGAGGAAAAGCTCAGAGTCAGTGATGTTTACAGAAAAGGCCAGCTGTCATTTTTTTTTAAGAGAAGAATGCCAATTTCCAGAGAGCTAAACCTAAGTTATTTCATAATGGAATCATTAATCTACTCTTTGGTGACTTCTCCAACTCACTTTCCCTGCCTATAAATTACCTATAATCTCTGTGAAATTGTTTTTAACTTCAAGGTGCCTCTCGTAAATGGCCTTACCCCGGCCACCTCCACAGATTTACAGACACCAACAGAGGGAGCTGTGCCCTCAGTGACCCTCTCTGCTGTGCTTCCGGCCACACCCTCTTTCTGGGCCCCTGAAACCGAGGCCACCAGTGGGGTGGCCAGCTCTAGAGGAGAACCCAAGCAGAGTTGACTCACTTCTGTGGTTCCCTCTTAGACTTGGGACCACCCTCTCCCTGGGCCCTGCTGTGGCCACTGACTGTAGACCCTGAGGCTCCCCCACCACATGGCGACCTGGGCAGGAGGGCAGGGCTTTCTGAACCTACCTTTTGAGCCTACACCCATGCCATCCCATGTTGCAACTTTAATCCATTATAAACTCTGTGATAAGTGCTACCTGAAAACTTAGCACAGGCCATTTTATTTCTGAGTTCTGGGGAAACAATCCTCTCCGTGGCATAAGCCTTCCCTGTGAAACCTCTCCTGCTGGGCCCCCAGCAGGCCAGCCTCGGAGGCTCTCAGCTTCTGCACTCCAGCATCTGGACTGTCGATTCTCTGCTCACATCCCAACTGGCAAACACCGTCAGTCTGTGCCCATTTCCACCTTCCCCCAGACAGAAGCTTCTTACTCACCATGTGTCACCATCATTGTCACCAGGCACAGCTCTGGCACCAGAGAGTTAGAGCCCTTTGCCAGAAACCCAGCGGCCATCCAGGTCTTCTGGTTCCAAGAAGGCATGCTCATGGTGGTTCAGGAACTTTCCAATATGGGAAAACTCCGCTGTGGCCCAGACCTCATTTTGGAGGGAGGGAAATGTCCCCCCTGTGTTCCATCACAGGGAGATGGAAATGTCAGGACAGAGGGGCTTTGATATCACCAAAATAGGTGACAAGGAACACCTGGACATCACCTTGGGTGGTCCAGAACCAAATCAGCTTGCCTCCTCTACTGGGCAAATGGTAGATGGGGGGTGAGGGGCTGCTACCAAAGCTGAGCCTCAGCAAGGTAAGCCAAAGCACTCCAAATGGGGTGAGGGGACTCTGGCCCCTTTTATTACTTTTACTAGGACTGAACTGATTGGTCAACAGTGACATCCAAGCACAATTCTCATATCATTTGGGACTGGCTCAATAGAGATGCCCAATCAAAACTCTTTTATCTCATGTAGGAAATGGGGTTTTTTTCTTTCTATTCTTCCAGAAGCATTATAAAGGGAAGCATAAATAATTTCTAGGAAAAAAGAGACTTCTCCCACAGCACCTACAAACATCCACATCCCTTTCCTTTCCTCTATTGCAGTCTGCAAAATCCATCTTCTGTGAAGAGGCCCATAGCCCTTCACTTTCCCTTAGGAACAAACAGCATGGTGACTGCTATTACTCACATTTTCTTCTCATGCCAAGGAAGAATTGTTATACAGGCATTCCAGAGCTCCAAAGGGTCTCCTACAAAAATGCAAAAACACTCAGATTACACATAGGGCCAATACACAACACACACATGCGCACGCACACACACACACACACACCTCGCACTGGTATTGGAAAATATCCCTGGAATAGGAAAGTCTTGAGATGAAAATGAATAGGTTTCCACTTATTCCTATTTTGTCCTTCCAGACAAAAGGGAAGGACATTTTAAAAAGGAGAACCACATGATTTTGATGTTTCATGATCTGCCTAAGTCACTGTTACCAGCTTAGGTAAGCATCAGAGGATGCTGGCTGATGTTTGGCTGTGCCCATCACTCTTTGTGATTTTGCCTGTCACCCACACCTCAGCCTCAATTTCTGCATTTGTCTGTTGGAGACCATATTCATCCTAGCTTAGCAGTATCACAGGATGCTTATGAAAGAAGGATCTAGAAGCCTGTGTAAGGTGTAACTTGCTAGAATAATGTTCACTGTTTCTGGTATTAAAGTCAAGGTCTATGGGGCACCTGGGTGGTTCAGTTGGTTAAGCATCTGACTCTTGATTTCAACTCAAGTTGTTATCTCACTGTTTGTGAATTCGAGCCCAACATCGGACTCTGTGTTGAGCCAACTTGGGATTCTCCTTCTCTCCTCTCTCTCTCTCTCTCTCAAAAAAAGTAAATAAATTAACTTAAGAAAAAGTCAAGGCCTAATGCTCAGAGGTATTAGAATGTTATTTGTTCAATAAGATAAGGGTTCAAAACATGGCAGACTGAATGCTAAACTGATTCACAAGTGATGCTTAGGACAAAAAGACTCCATGAAAAGTAAAGAGAATATGTGTTTACTGAGGAACTGCTATGTGCCATGCATACAATTTGTGGTGCTAGTGCTGAACATTTTCTTTCACTGATGAGGAAATGGGAACTCTGAGAGAGTGGTTCATCCCTGGCGAGTGGAGAAGCTTTACCTGAAAGCCAGGTCTCTATATCTCCAAAGGGAGATATTTAGCAGAGAAAGAGGAGTGGAAAACATCCTCATTTCTCTCTTATCAAGAACTCCTTATAGTACAGAGACCTCGGGAGTTTCTTACACACGTTTTTAACCTAGTTGGGCCTAAGTTAAGGGTGATTTTCCAGTCCCTTATCTCTATTTGCTTCCCCTCGTCCATCCTGTGACCATTTCCCCCCTAGTGAATTTCTCCTCCTCAGTTCAGTCCTTCCCAGTCTCCTTCCCCTCCATTTCCCATAAGCCTCTGCATGGTCCTAGTATGGCATTCCCCCTGCCTTAGTGAAAGGCATTTGCTTTGTGCATTCTTTCAGGAAAAATATTACTCACATTTTCCAAAAATACAGAACCAACAACTAATTATTCCACATCTGCTTTATTTCAAAAGTAAGCATGGACAAGGCCAGGGTATTATCTCTAGACTATTCTAAAAAGCTCTCAGCACTCTCAGACTCACAAAGGATGTATGAGCAATCGTTCAGTTCATAAAATACAACCTATTACTGTATGACTCCCACAGACAGCCTTACTGCCAGGATTTTGAAAGATCTTAGTAAGAAGAAATTGACTCTACCCTTCATCAGACCGAAGGCTGAGTAAATAATTAAAATTCTTTTTTTTAATTTTTATTTATTTATTTTGAGAGAGAGCAAGAGAGGGAAAGGCATAGAGAGAGGGAGAGAGAGAGGATCCCAATGAGGGGCTCAAATCTCACGAACCATGAGATCATAACCCAAGCCAAAATTAAGAGTCAGACAATTAACCAACTGAGCCACCGAGGTGTCCCAATAATTAAAATCCTATGCCAAAGAGGGTCAAAACAAAACAAAAATAATACTCAGGTACAGAAAGGGAACAGAGAATCATTTTTGAACACATATCCCTAAGAGGCTGAAGTAAGAGAAAGAAAAGGCTGAATAAGTGTCTTCTGCAGGATAGCAAAATCCACCCGTCACTGTCTCTTGCTTCCCTGCCCTGTCACCATGTCAGTCTTACTTCTCTGTAAAGGTTAATCTCACCCTGGTTAAGCAACCAAAGTCTTTCTTTTTTTTTTTTTCCAGTTGAAAGTGATCCCTAACATGCAGTTCCCCTAGAATCTGGTTTTCAAAGCACCTGCTCTCAAAATTTTAAAGCATGTTGGAATTGAATTGAAACTTTTGCAAAACTTAAGAACTCATAACTTGGCCAACTTTCCAAATTAAAATTGATTTCTGAGAGAGAGATTTTATACTATTTGTTTGCTAAATAGTGATGACTCACATCTCTGTTTCATTCTTAGGTTTTGATTTAATCCTCTTTTATTTATTAAAAAGTAAAATAAGTATGTGTTAAGAAAAATCCAAATACTGCATAAGGTAGGAGGAAGGAAGGAAGGAAGGAAGGAAGGAAGGAAGGAAGAAAGAAAGAAAGAAAGGAAGGAAGGAAGGAAGGAAGAAAGAAAGAAAGAAAGAAAGAAAGAAAGAGAGGGAGGGAGGGAGGGAGGGAGGAATAAAAGAGAAGAAAAGGGAAGGGAAGGGAGAAGAGGAGAGAAAAGGAGAGGAGAGGGGAGGGAAAGGGAGGGGAGGGGAGAGGAGGGGAGAAGAGAAGAGAAGAGAAGAGAAGAGAAAAAGAAAGAAAAGAAAGAAAAGAAAAAAGAAAATCTCCCTCATAAACCAGACTCCCAAACTCCTTTTAAGATGTAACTGCACTGTCAGTGTTTGTGTGCCTCCAAAACCGTCCTTGCATATTCAAACCCCTGTGTTCATTTGTGTATGTTTTCATATTCTTTTCACATCAAATGAGAGCATCCAGTACCCACTCTTTGCACCTAGTTTTTCTTTACTGTAATGATACATTTCAGCACATACGGACCAATTCTTTTTCAAGACTGTGTTGTATTTTATTAGAAGGAAGAATAATAATGCATTTTACCAAACCCCTACAGATCGGCATTTAAGGGCTTCCATATTTTGCCTTTGCAGATCATACCACACCCTTGTTTATGTGACTTTCTGCACACGCAGAGCGTGCCTGTGGGATAAACTCTTAGAGATGCAATTGTATGGTCCAAGAATCTGTCCTTTGTTCGTTAGAAGCCACAGAAGTACTCTCCAAAAGCAAAGCACAAATGTGCTGTCCTGCCAAAATGTAAGTATAAGAGGCCCTTTCCTTTCATCTTGCCAAATGGGCTGGTATAAGGAAATTTACTCTTTGCCCAGTTGTTAGGTGAACAATATGTGGCTTTGGTGGTGGTGGTAGAGGTGGTTTAGTCTTGTCTTTTTCTATGGATTGCCTGTGTGTATTCTTTGTCAACTTCTCTACTGAGTTTTGGTGATAGATTTGTAATCCCTGCTTTATTTTAGCGACATGTTCTTTTTCTGCTGTGTGTGGCAAATATTTTTTAAGTTTGACGTTGTCTCTTAATTTCTGCCCTTTTTCACTTGGCGAATTTTATTTTTATTTTTATGTAGTCATACCCATTAGTCTTTTCACTTATAGTTTCTAGGTCTTGTTTTGTTTTGCTTAAAAGGCCTCACCCACTCTCTTGAGAGACATAAAAAAGACTGAAGTAAATGGAGAGACAGGCTTTTGTCTGGAAGAGGAACTCTTACGATACGTCGCATAGTAATAATTAATTTGATGCAATCACAAAAACAATCTAACCATTTTCCTTTTTAGAAACTTGGTAAAATTAATTTTTTAATATCAGGACTAAATATATAAGAATAACCAGGAAAAATCAGAAAAATAAATGGTTGGGGGAAGAGGAGGTAATGAGATTTGCCATGCCAGATGTTGAGAGCTAGAAAATAATTTAAATCCAGTGGTGTGGATGCACAAATAAACAAAGAAATAGAACAAGAAAGAATCAAGAAATGCAACCAAGAATTCATGAAAGTATTGAAACTTATGAATGTAACATTTCAGTAAAAGAGGAAAAATGAGTTACTGAATAAGCACTGACACAAAAATCAGCTACATTGGGGGACGGGGGGGGGCATGAAGCATCTTCTACCTAACTTATTTACAATTTGGGCAAATATTTAAATAAAAATAAAATTATAAATGTGTCAGAAGAATATATTTTTATAACATTGGGATATATAAAACCTTTCTAAACATGTAGAGACCTAATTAATAATAAAGAGATGCCCAAATTTGAGTATGTAAAATATAAATAGTTTTGCAAAATCATCATACTCAAAATCAAAAGCCACTGTCAAAACTGGGGGGAAAATATTTATAATCTACATGAGAAAGAATAGGTATTCACAACACACAAAGATTTTTTTTCAAATAATTAAGAAAGCAAGGAGATAAAGGTAATGATAGAAATCGATATATTGGAAAGTAATAAGAAAACAGAAAAATCTAGAGCTCAGAATCAGCAAAGGTGTGAAAAATAAAAAGAAAAGAAGAAAACAAGCACATACCATTGATAGGAGCAATACTTGGAAGTAAGTTGAATTATGTGATATTGCCAAATTAATACAACGACATTTGACTTATAAAATATCAATTTTTCAAAGATGAAAATGTACATATTCTTCAACTCAATATACTACTTTTCGAGATTAAAAATATTTTAACGTAAACAGCAGACATTTATATGAGTTTTATTGCCCATCGGATTGGTTAAAAAAATTAAGCCTGAAAATACCAGTTGGCATATAGGTCGTGGAGCTCTTCTACACTCACTGCTGGAAGTGGCAGCAAGAGGTACAATCAATCAGGAAGTCACGAAGCAGTGTCCAGCAAAGTTGAAGCCACAACAATTACTCTTCTAGGTGTGTGTGTGTGTGTGCATGATTGTGTATGTGTGTATGTGAGTGATATACATATACATATATGACATACATATACATACTACTTAAGACATGCATACCTTCCACTTGTATAAATTATACTATGTACATATGTGAACTTTTCTCTACGGTGCATACATATATGAATGTATGTATATTTATGTGTGTGTACGTACATAGGTGCATCTGCATATGTATGCGTGCTATGTGTATGTGTACATGTGTGTATACACATGTGCTTCTGGAAATATGCATTCGTCCATGTATATCTATATGCTAGAGACATTCTCTCATGAACACACATGTGTGCACTCACATACACATATACAGTCACATGTAAAAAAGAATTAATTATTTAATGTTTATTTTTGAGAGACAGAACATGAACAGGGGAAGGGGGGGAGAGCAGTGTGAAAATAGGACCCAGGAAGAGAAGAAACAGATGCCAGAAAGAAGAAAAGCTCAAAGATGACTGAGTGAGTGACTGTGAACTGAAAATTGGAGGACAGGCGGGCCCTGGAGGTGCAGGGGGAAAGGAGCCCCAGCCCAACACAGGGAGAGCACGCTGTGCCCCGGAGAGACCAGGGGAAGAGAAAGAGAGACGGAAAACACACAGAGTACCATCTCTAAGGGAGAAAAAGCTCGCCCGTCTCCCCATATATAACTGCTGGGCATGGGGAAAGAAATCCATCCCACCTGGCTGGCGAATTATTCCTTGGCCGCAGCGGCAGCGGCATCCATTCCAAGTGGAAGCAGGAGCGGTGGCAGCTGCAGGCTGGGCCAGGAGGCCAGCCGCCAGTGGGAACGCATCTCATCTCAGGTGACAGTGTTGAACTGCATGGACTAGGATTAGGAAGTGAGGTGGAGCTTGGAGAATACAGTTTGGCTCGCCTACGGCACAGGGAGATCGGACTCAGAAGAGCGACTTGCAGCGCTTGATTCAAGCAGAGCTTGAAGCGCCGCCATTCTTCTCCCTGCAACCGCCAAGGCGGGGCCTCAGAAGGAGCAGCCCCCGAGACACAACTACCTATGCCAAACCACGCCCATCCACACAGGGGAGTTGCCTTTCTTTTCTTTTTTTTCACTTTTTTCTTTGCTTCTCCTTCTTTTCTCCTGCCATCCAGATATATATTTCCCTTATCTTATTCTTATCTTTCTTCTCAGCTGGTTATACACTTTTAGACTGTCCACAATCTTTTGCTGTCTCTGTCCCACCCCCCCTTATTTTTGTTTTTGGG
>CM053561.1:45662870-45684166 GCA_028646485.1 Cryptoprocta ferox
ATCATGACCTGAGCCGAAGTCGGACGTTCAACCAACTGAGCCAACCAGGCGCCCCAGGGATTAATTTGTACCATTGTTTATAACAAGAGAAGAGGGTATACAACTTAGCTGTCACTCGGTAAGGAAATGTGTGTGTATAAGCTGTAATTTTCTCACAATGAAACATTATACAATAGTTAAAAGACACAAGTTATGTCTACATATATCCACACGGCTTTATATCAGAAACATAAAACCCCACTTAAAAATCAGGTAGGAAATATATATTTAATATGATTCCATGATGTATGGATATATGCAAATGTAGTAAAATTATACAGTAATACATGTTAATGAAGCATGCCAATCTCAGGAAAGCGATGCTGGGGAGGAGGCAGAAATGAATGGGGTAAGGCCATTTGAGTTTCATTTCTAGCATTATGGGTCTCAAAAATTAGGAAAAAATTGGCAAAATGTTAACATCTTAAAGTTAACAAGGGAATTACTTTATATGTTTTAATAATGAACACATTTAATGTCATATCCATCTCTTTATAAACACACATATATATATATAACTTTACATAAAAATATAAAACATGGGGCACCTGGGTGGCTCAGTTCGTTGTAATCTCATTTTTGGCTCAGGTCATGATCCCAGGGGTCATGGGATTAAGTGCTGGAGTCCAGCTCCAGCAGGTCCAGGGCTCCCTGAAGGATGGATGGTGTCAGCGGAAGGGAGTGAGAGAGCCTCGGTTTCTTTCTGATCACCAGGCAGGCATCTCTGCTCTTCAGGCAGGCATCTCTGCACTGACCAGAGAGTCAGCTTTATTTATTGAAAAAATGTATGGGGTACAAAACAGAAGCGGCAATTGCTTTAGACGATGATTTCTGATGACCAATTCTTTGGTATGTAAAAATTTCCCAGAACATAGATTGG
Organism: Cryptoprocta ferox; assembly: GCA_028646485.1. Classification (NCBI taxonomy): domain Eukaryota; kingdom Metazoa; phylum Chordata; class Mammalia; order Carnivora; family Eupleridae; genus Cryptoprocta; species Cryptoprocta ferox. Next base: position 45,663,790 of record CM053561.1, read on the forward strand.
TAGAAGACTCATGCATAATGTTTATCAATAGTGATTGATGTAAGTGACTTAGATGCTTATCATATGGGGAAGGAAGGTATCTTTAGCATTCAAATACAAGACAATGTTTTTAGCATAGCAAAGGCAAAAGTTAGTTCTTTGTGAGCAGGGGTCAATAGCCTGTTTTCTTGAGGGGAAGAGAAACAGGTTTCTCAGGAAATGTAATATTTGCTCCTGTAATCACAAAAGAAGAAACTCCTATAAGTTCCTTCACAGGGTACAATTAGTATATTTTTAGCATAAGAGGACAAGTCACTCCTGATACAAGTCAACAATGCACCTTGGGGGTCGGTGCTCAAGCAAAAATAATTGAGTGGGGGGTAGACATTGGTCGCCATCTGATGGTGGGAGCCTTGCAAACCCGCCTTACCTCACAAGGATTTTTTCTCTTGACTTAGTGAGTTCAGAAAATGGCTTCCAACAATCAAGCCCCTCCATGGGCTCTGTGCTGGGTGTGGAAGCTGCTTAGTATTCTCTCTCTCTTCCTCTACTGCTTGCACTCTCTCTCTCTCTCTAAAATAAAATTAAAAAAATTTTAAAGCATAAATTTTGTTTTCTTAGCAGTCTTTTTTTTATTTTTTATTTTTCCTCCTTTTCTCTTCTTCCTCCTGGCACTCATCTAGGCTTCCAGCCTCAGCCCTCACATCCAGGGAGTCCATGCAAACAACCAGTATGTCTACTTCCATATTGCCCCCTGCTCTTATAATCGTAACAGAGATATACATTTATCTTTTGATATTTGTATGTATTTGCCTGCATACAATACTTAATATTTATGTATGGGTGGTAGATATGATTTTTTAATGATTGCTAAATAACTTGAATGGGGCCATTTTATAGATGCTTTCTTCATTTTGATTTTCTCATTCAACAATATTTGACATGCCTCTAATTTAATTTCTTGCTCCCCCCTTTTATCAGCTGTATAATACTTTATGATATGAACAGAACTTATTTAACTGTTCCCTAATTGAAAGGTATTCAGCTTATTCCCAATGTGTAGCCCCAATGAACAATGTTGTTAGAAGCATCTTTGTCCAAAGATTCTTATATATGGTACTTGCATTTTATGAGATAGGACTTATTTATATTTTTAAGGCTTTCCATATTATTATTACACAAAATGTCATGGATTACGCTACAAAGAGTCATTTAGTAATATGCATTAAATGGCCCATATTCCTGTCTTTTCATGGCTTGATAGCTCATTTCTTTTGAGTGTTGAATAATATTCCATTTTCTGGATGTATCACAGTTCACTTTTCACATACTGAAGGATATCATGGTTTCTTCCAAGTTTTGGCAATTATGAAAAAAGCCACTATAAACATTCATGTGCAGGGGCACCTGGGTGGCTTAGTTGATTAAGTGCCCGACTTTGGTTCAGATCATGATCTCGCGGTTGGTGAATTCAGCCCCATGTCAGGCTCTGTGCTGACAGCTCAGAGCCTGGAGCCTGCTTCATATTCTGTGTCTCCCTCTCTCTCTGCACCTCCCCTGCTTGCCCTCTGTCTCTCTCTCTCTCTCAAAAATAAAAATAGACAAACAAACAAACAGCCATGTGTAGGTTTTTGTGTTAACATGTTTTCAACTCCTTTGGGTAAATACCAAAAAGCACAGTTGCTGGATTGTGTAGTAAGATTATGTTTAGTTTTGTAAGAAATCGCCAAACTATCTTCCAAGGTGTCTGTACTATTTTGCGTCCCAACAATGAATGAGAATTCCTGTTGCTCCACATCCTTGCTACCATTTGGTGTTGTCAAAGTCTTGGATTTTGACCATTTAAATGGGTGTGCAGTGGTATCTCCTTATTGTTTTACTGTGAATTTCCCTAATGGCACATGATGTCCTAGGCTTATTTACCATGTGTATATCTTAATTAGGTTTCTGCTAAGGTTTTTGGCCCTTTTTAATCAGATTGTTTTCTTATTATTGAGTTTTAAGAGTTTTTTGTATATTTTGTTTTTTTTTAATTTTTTAAATATTTATTTATCTTTAAGAGAGAGAGAGTGTAAGCGGGAGAGGGGCACAGAGAGAAGGAGACACAGAATCTGAAGCAGGCTCTAGGCTCTGAGCTGTCAGCACAGAGCCTGATGCAGGGCTTGCACTCACAAACCTTATGAGATTATGACCTGAGCTGAAGTCAGACGTTTGACTGACTAAACCACCCATGTGCCCCAAGAGTTCTTTGTATATTTTGGATAACAGACCTTTCTCAGATGTGTCTTTTGCAATATTTTCTCCCATCTGTGACTTGTCTTCTAATTCATTTCATGTTGTTATTGTTGCTTTTGTTGTTGTTTTGTTGTTGCTGTTGTTTTGCAGGGCATAAGTTCTTACTTTTAATGAAGTCCAGTTTATCAACTGTTTCATTGATTGTCTCTTTAATGTTGTATCTAAAAAGCATCACCAAACCCAAAGTCATCTAGGTTTTCTCCTGTTATCTTCTAGGAGTTTTATAGTTTTTCATTTTACATTTAGGTCTATGATGCATTTTGAGTTAATTTGTGTAAATGATTTAATTTCTGTGCCTAGATTCATTTTTTTATACATGCACTTACAGTTTTTCCACTATCATCTGTTGAAGAGACACTTTGCTCATGATAATGCCTTTGATTCTTTGCCAAAGATCAGTTGATTATATTTATGTGGGTTTATTTCTGGGCTCTCTATTCTGTTCCATTGTCTGTTCTCTCACCAACACACACTGTCTTGGTTATTGAAGATTTATAGTAAGTCTTAAAGTGAGTGTCAGTCCTCCAACTTTGTTCTTCTTCTCCAACTTTGTTTGGCTTTTCTGAGTCTTTTGCACCTCTCTATATACTTTACAATCCATTTGTCACTATCCATAAAATATCTTGCTGGGATTTGGATTGGCATTGCATTGGATCTATAAGTCAAGTTGGGAAGAACTGACAATCTGACAATAGTGAGTCTTCCTATCAAGAACATGGAACATCTCTCCAGTTATTTGGTTCTTTTATTTCCTTCACCAGTTTTATAGTTTTCCTCATATAGATCTTGTACATAATTTTTTAGATTTATCCTAAAAATATTTCATTTGGGGAGGTGTTCATGTAAATGTTATTGTGTTTTTAATTTCGATTTCCACTTGTTCATTGTTAGTATATAGGAAAACAATTAACTTTTGTATATTAATTTTGTATCCTTTGAATTTGCTATAATCACTTATTAGTTCCAGAAGGTTTTTGTGCATTCTTTCAGATTTTCTACATAAACAATCATGTCATCTGCAAACAAAGACAGCTTTATATCTTCCTTCCTAATCTGCATACATTTTACTTCCTTTTCTTGCCTTACTGCAATAGCAAGGACTTTCAGCACAATGTCGAAAAAGTGGTGAGAGGGGACATCCTAGCCTTATCCTAGATCTTAATGCAAAAGCGTTGAGTTTCTAACCATTAAATGTGATATCAGCTATAGATTTTTTTGTAGATAGTCTTCATCAAGTTAAGAAAGTTCCACTGTATTGCTGGTTTACTGAGAGTTTTTATCACAAATCAGGGTTGGACTTTGTCAAATGATTTTTCTGCATTTATTGATATGATCATGTGATTTTTGTTTGTTTTTTGTCTGTTGATATGATGAATTGTATTAATTGATTTTCAACCATTAAACCAGCTTTGCATTCCTCTAATAAAGGCAACTTAGCCAAGGTGTACAATTCTTCTTATACTTTTTTTGGACTTGATTTGTTAATATTTTGTTGAGAATTTTTGCATCTATGTTCATGGGAGATATTGATCTGTAGTTTTCTTGCAATGTCTTTGTCTGACTTTAGTATCAGGGTAATGCTGGACTCATAGAATGAGTTAGGAAGTATCCCCTCTGCATTAATCCTCTGAAAGAGACTGTAGACAATGCTGTCATTTCTTCCTTAAATGTTTGGTAGAATTCACCAGTGAACCCATTTGGGCTTGGTGCTTTCTGTTTGGGAATATTATTAAGTTTTTACTTATTTTCTTTAACAGACCCAGTCCTCTTCAGATCATCTATTTCTTTTGTGTGAGTTTTAGCAAGTTGTGTTCTTCAAAGAATTAGTCCAATTCATCCAGGTTATCAAATTTGTGGGCACAGAGTTGTCCATATTATCTCTTCACTATCCTTTTAATTTTCATGTCTAGTTCTATTTTTGACAACATCAAGTCTAATAAAGTCATTCATCCTGAAATGCTAGAATTGTTCTTCTTCATTTATTAATTCTCTTTCCATTTCATTCTTTACTCTTTAGGTTACAGAGCTCCTAGTTGTATTTCCTTGAAAGTATAAGTACTAGTTGTTTGGTACTTATTTAGTACTTATTAAGTACTAATTCTTATTTAGATAAGGTATTTTGGTATCTTTCTTATGCAGATGTTCTTTCAGAAGGATTTTTATCAATACTCTGAAGCTGTATTCTTTAACTTTCTAGGAGAGGAGGGACAAACATTTCCGTCTTGCTTATTTGCTTGTTTGTTGCTCTTCTGCTTATGTTTCTTTCAGCATTCATCTCAGGTCTGTTACTTGCCCCCAAAGGATCTAAATAAACTATCCTCAACTGTCCTCACTGTTTATTTGAAGCATTCAGAATTCCATTCTAATTCACCTACTGGCTTTTTTTTCAATACCTCATTGCATTACACTTTTGATAATTACTCTAGAAATGGTCATATACTTCTTTAACTTTTACAGCCTACTTAGAGTTAATATTGTACCACCGTACATAAAATATAGAAACCTTGTGGCCATATAGCATTCGGACAACATTGGAATCCTTCCTTTAGCACAGTAACTTGAGTCCTTGCAGTTTATGGTATTTTGCTTTTCTTTTCTTTTTTTTCTTTTGCCAGCAGTCTGAGGAAGAAAGGAAAAGGAAATTCTTTATCTAAGGCATTTTTCTTAAATTACAAAAGGAAACAAACCATTCCTTTTCATTCCTTGCTCTTCCTCCCCATTTATGGACACATACATGCAAACATGGCACACACACACACTCTACCATATACCTGCATGAATGAATGTTTTCTTGCTGCATATTCATGTTTTCAAAGACTATTGTCACGTGGAAATCAAGAAGATTTTAACCTTCACAGACTTGGTCATTGTGATACAGAGCTTGTCACCAAGAGCTAAGCAAAGTGGAAAACAGACTACAGTATCATGTGTCATGCTTTGGGTCCCATTTTTATGACCAAATGATCCTCAAATCCAAGGATCTTCTGGCTCTAGGGAGTGCTGAACATTAGTATGTGAAACATCCCATCAAAATGTTTAATTTGGTCTTGTGTATCCACAATTACCGGTAGACTGAACTTTGTTTCAGATAATCCACCAGGAGCTTTCTTGGCAGAAAATGACTGAACGTGGGTCATCCTGTTCTGGAGCACAGCATCTGGGAGGGAGGAAGAGACACCAGCACTGCTCCAAGCTGGTCCTCAAGGACACAAGTGGTTTCTGGGACAAGTTCCTTCAGAGCCATGTTCCATCTAGAATTCTCAAGATGTTTGACAGCCAAAGGTTTCTAATTGTAGCAAATAAACCCTCTAGATAGGTAACAGGGATCTTAATATTTGAAAGATTTTCCCATGGACAGAAATATCAGTCATCTTTTTTTAAACAAAAGGTGAATTTCAAACTGACGTCAGCATCAGGCACATGAGATGCTATTGGCCATCAGAACCCTCAACTGATAGAACGACATCATGTTTTATTTTTAGGCAATTACTCATTCATTGGAGAAAGCATAACGGGCAAAACTATTTCTCCTGTGGTGACTGTTGAACTTCCAACGTTTTTAGAGGCTGTCAATATTTTCACAGGTGTCCTATTTCCTCTTAAGGACCAGGTCGTCAACGTCCCATTAGTCAGCTTTTCCCACTTCAATAGATCCCTCATTCTTTTTTTCTTTCCCTCTCCTGCTCCTTTTATCTAATCTTCATAAAAGTTTTATAAAAGCAGTAATGCTCAAAGTAAAAAAATCAAATATAGAAAAGTGTAACACAAAAGGAATAGATCTCCCACCCTCATCCCCTGCACTCCCAGAGGTAGCCACCACAAACAGTGCTTTCTTTCCAGGACTTCCCCTGCATGGACAATCAGAGAAACATAGATCAATAGATTTATTAATAAAAGGATGGTTGAATAATAATATATTTAATGCTTTATTTTGTACAAAAAGATCTGCTTAAACAAGCACTCCATAAAGTAGAGCTTTTCTGAGTGAGCTACAGTGTACTTAAAAGAGTGTTTTACTTTTAAGTATAAGTGATGGAATAGCTTTCTTTGGGTTCTGCTAATGAGCAATTTAAGATAAGTCCATTTTTTAAGCCCTGAATTATGTGCTTTGATTGCTTATTTCTCTACATGATATTAGAAACTAATCCTTTCCACTTCAACCTAATAAAGTGGTCAGATTTAGTGATTTACTTACATTAGCCTTTTTTATAGTCTTGTGTAAAATAGATCTATATCTCAGATTGAACACTGAATGAGATGTTAAGTCAGTATCAATAGTCTGCTTTTCACCTAAGAATGTTTGTCAAATTAAAAATCATGAATATTCAGTTTTATACAAATATTTCTATATATTTGTATAGATGTATAGATTTATGAATGCTATTTGCTAAAGACTGAGAGGTGCAGATCTACCTGCTTCAATATTAGTGAAAAATAAATAAAGGCACACACCAACATGAAAAGTGGCTAACCAAAAAAAAAAATATGAACATGTATTAAGTATGGAAAATTGCTTTTTTTCAAAAATTACAATTTTCCATACTTAATATTTGTGAGGCATGTTTTCCTAGCAGTGGATGAACAGGTTTATCACCCTTTTCAATATTTGAATCTTGTTTGACCATGGAAGTGTACCATCATTTTGTAAGGAATATTCCATAGGTTAGACTACATTAGAGGTTTTAACAGTAAATATTCCAATGACTGTCTTTATGTGTGTCTTTGGAAAATTGGGCTAGTATATCAATAGGAAAAATGTTTATAGGTCTTTATAAAGATAAACTTCTTTACGGACATAAAATTTAATAATTGTCATTTATAAAGGAAGGTCTCTTTTAATTTTGCTCTTTTAAAGTTTCTTCTCATTCTCAAATCACACTTTTTTATTTTCGTCTTCTATAAACCTGCTCTAAACTGTGACAAAATTAATCTTTTTAAGAAGCTATGTTGATCCATAAATTCTTTTTACAGATCATTTAAACAATTATGTTTCACGGACAAAGCTCAAGGCTGGGGCCTAACAGCAACCCCCCTGCCCCTTTGAACTGGGCATTCTGGAGATTTCACCCCTCAGCCTGACTAGCTGACCTTTGTTGATTTTACTTGAAGCTATTATTCTAATTGACTCAGTCCTGGCTGACATCTGGATGTGTTTTATAACAGACTGTTTTCATAATTCCACAAAAAAGTTCTCAGGATTAATACTTGTTTATTTTCATCTTCCATTGGACCTTAAGTAAACTGGCGGCCAATTGTAGCAGAATTCCTTACTGGAAGCCATTTTACATAAATGAAGGAGATGGTAAATCCATTAAACCTTGGGCTTTCTGTTGCTTTAAAACCTCTTGCCAATTGAACATTACTCAGGAATGACTATAAAGTCAACCAATAGCAAAATCCTTAGGAACATTTACAGGTTTGGTGGAGTAGAAGCATCCAGATGAATGATTAGGAAATGCAATTACTTTCCTGTGTGAGCAGAGGGACAGCAGGAAGAGGCAGGGGTACACATGGATGTGTGTGTAGACAACCAAGCACACAGATGGTGAGATACCTTATTGAGATATTATATGTTTTATTTTTTTCCTCTCCTGTATGAATATGTTTCCTTTACTTTTGAGATTACACTTTTAAAGATGTTCCAGACACCTGAATTTCAAATTCAGGGCATTAATCCAGGGTTTTGTTTTCAAAGACCTAGGATCATTGAAGGAAAAAGTTAGATCTTCCTGGACAAAGGTATATTTATACATGTTAACACATGTTATATATGGGAGAAGGAATTGGCTCACATGATTGTGGCTGCTAGGAAGTCCCAAGATATGCAAGAGGCAAGCTGGAGACCCAGGAGAACCACTGGTATAGCTCCAATCTGCCCCAGCTCAAGGCAGCAAGGCAGAGGAGTTCCTTCCTAGTCAGTCCTTTGTTCTTTTCAGGTCTTCAACTGATTGGGTAGGGCCCACTCACACTGGGGAGAGTAATCTGCATTACTCAGGCTCTGGATTCAAATGTTAATGTCATCCAGAAACACTCTCACAGACACACCAGAATAATGTTGGACCAAATATCTGGACACCTCATGGCCCAGTCAAGTTGACACAAAATTAACTATCATAACAGGTATGCCCAAAAATGTTAATTGAAGTATTATAGTTCATAGTCATTTATAGGACCCTAGATACCTAAATAAATCCATAGCCAAACAAAGGAGTACCATGGAGCTATAGCGAAGCTGCCAGGAGGACACAGCAGCAGGAATATGTTCTCCCTTATCCCAGGCAACACTCAGAATCCAGCATCCGTGTCAGGAATATTCCAGAATATGTCAGAACTTTGCGGTAGAGGCCCTGTCCTACACAGAAGGGTGAGCCCCCCCCCCCCTGCCCTGCCATTCCTGGTCCTTTAAATTCACCCACTCCCTGGATGGAATTTACAAGCAAGCTACAAACATAAACTGTTCTGAAACTTTTGCTTCTTTCCACTTCTCTCAACTGCCCTGCTCTTGCCTTATGCCTCAGGCTCCCAAGCCTGGCTCTCTGCACTGAGGCTCTACATTTGCATTTCCCTCCCTGCCTCTCAGTTTGGTGTATTCTCAGACTCACTTTTGGAGTTTAATGGACCTCAGATTCCCTTTGGATACTAGACTATAGGACACTTCCTTTGTTCTCTGTAAAAGCCTCTTTACTTTAATCCAATGGCAAGAGCCCCTAGGCTGTGCAGAGGGTGGGGATTTGGGTCTAAACTAGCAGGAAGGCCTGTCCTGCAGATGGACCAAGCATCTTGCCAAGTAGCTTCAGACAGGAAGTCTGCTTCTATCAGGAAAAGAAGAAAAAAGAATACAGAACAATATGCTATTGGTTCTCTTTCTCTGAAGAATCTCGACTAATATACCTGTCCATATGTTGGCACAATTATCTCTTTAGGATAAATTCATAGGAGAGAGATTGCCAAGCAAAAGCATATATACTTCCTATATTTTGACACATACCACCAATTTTCATTCAAAAATGTTGTGTTCACTGATAAGGGAGCATAAGGCAAGCTGACAGGCCGCAAACACCCCCTCCTTCAGGTAAGATATGTGTGATATTCCTCAGGCACTCCTGGCTGCCCAAAAACAAAGGAAGGGGGAAAAACAAATGGTTAACTGTTAGAGATCGTAGTCCTGCAGGACCTAAGTCTCCATCACCCCTCCCTAGTGACAGTGGGAAACAAAGGCAGGAAGAAATGACAGAGAGAACTAAATTTCCTTATAACCTGCAGCGCACTGATAGATACTTGAGGCTGGCAAAGGAAAATGTTTCTCCAGGAACTCCTTACTGTCTTAATGTCAATGCTTTTCTAGAGGGAAAAAGCACCTTAGCTTGACAATAGCTCGGGCTCCAATATCCTGTGAGTCTTCCTTGGCATATGAAAATCTCACTGGAAACTTCGTCTAGACTTTACCTCCCACAACCCCATAGTATATAACCAGTCTTTCCTCATGGTCCAGGAGCAGCTCTTCCTGCCCCACGGGTCCTGTCCCCATGCTTCTATAAAATCACCTTTTTGTACCAAAAACATCTTCAAGAATTCTTTCTTGGTCGTCAGCTCCAGACCCCGCGAATCCTACTAACACCCCCAAAAACCTCATCATTCATTACATTCCCAAATAGCACGGTTTCTCAGTGTTGTTATTTTTAGGACAGTTCTATCAAATTCTCATTTAAGGTTTCTGACGCTAAGATCTTCATTGAAGAAGCCTCCCCCGTCATAGGATTACAAAATTATTCTCCTGGATTTCCTCCTAATACTTTGATGGTTTTATTATTTTATACTTAATTAATCTGATAAGGATCTAAATTCATAACTGCTGTTGTAATTTGGTTGTTAGTATTTTGCCAAATCCATAACTAGTTGTACTAATATATTTTACTGGGGAATAAACCCTTGATACACTGATTTAAACACCACTTTTACTATTTTAGAAATCTCCCTGCAAATAAGCATCTGTTCCTGGATGTATGCTTCTGCTCCATCTCTCCCCATTGGTCCATCTCCTCTGAGGTTAGTTCAAGGCTATTCTGATCATTGAAACATTGTGCTACACTTTAATAGCTATACGACAATTACCAGATAATTACCCTCTTCTTTTCCAGAATTTTCTTGGCTTTCCATGCATGTGTCATTTCCAGATAAACTTTAGAATCTTTTGGTTAATTTCTGAAAAAAAAAAATCACATTGGGATACTGACTAGGGCTACACTAAGATCGCATATTAATGGAGAGAATTGACACCTATATAGCACTGAATACATTCATCCTGAAAATTGTCATCTGCAGCTTTATTTTTTAAATGTTATTTTTATTACATGATGTTATCAGACTCATACCATATCCATTCAAGGTATTTGGCAATTTTATTTCTTTTTGCAGCAGTTTCTGGAACAGTTCCAGTAAAATAATTATCTGTTCCTTAAGTTTCAACTACATACTCTGTGTAAGTTATTATTCCCTAAATGGACTCTAATCACAGTTCTGGTGTTCTACGTGACATAAAGAATTGTTTTCAAAAGTATTTTTGAGCTTTCAATATGTCTTCTTGCCCTTCTGTCATTTATTTCTAGTTTTGTTCTATTTGCAAACACTTTTGAACTTTCCACGTGACCCATGTCTACAGTTCCGCAGCTCTGTGTGTGTGCCGCACATCATCCGTGGCTCTCCTGCTGGGATCCCCATTACATGTACGTGGACTTCCATGCATCTGACCTCGGCTTCTCATCTTTGTGTTCATTATCTTTATGCTTCTACAATTTTCCTTTTCCTGTGGGAGAACTTTTATGTTCCGCTCTAATAGCCGCATGGCAATTACCAACCAATTATTTGCTCAAGCAAGTTTCTGCAACACCTAATCTGTTCATCACTGCTTCTGTGTCATTTTCATTTGGCGTAACTATGTTTTTTTCATCTTAAATTCATCGATTTCTTGTCGCGGATTGTCCTCCTTCACAAATTCACAGCACTCTTACATTTTTATTGAAAATGCAAACCCAGGCTTTCAAACGATTTTGCATTTTTCTTGGAGTCAGTCTGTTGCTCTGAGTTCAAACAAAACTAGGTGTGTGGCGACTTTTTCCTGCCTGACTATCCTTACAAAGGGAGGTCCATGCAGCATTGAGAGAGTCTGCCTAAGACTGCTGGCTTCCAATTAGAACCTCTCAAGCTAAGATCAAAGAACAGAAAAGTCGAGATTTTTAGGCACACCCTGTTTCCAGGTGAGTTTCCAGTAGTGTGTAGGAGGTAGGGATGGATCTGGAATTGGAGATGGAGGTAATAGGAGTTTTCAGCTCAGTGCTAAGTGGTTTATTTTCTATATTCCTTGGGAGTACTGACAAGGCTACCCTTATTAGAGGCAGGCTCACCCTGGCCTCTGCGTTTTATTTCACATAGACCTCTCTCTATCAAGGCAAAAAGAAGTAGGTGGACAAAACCCTGAACTCTCATTTGGAACCCCTGATGTTTGGTTCCACCGTCGCTGTAACTCATGTTTTCCCTGTGGCTTTTTACTCTTGTTCCATAGACTTTTAAGTCTTATCTCTTTTTTAAGGATGCAAAACAGATGTTTTCTAAAACATTCTTCTCTTTCCTGTGAATGATTTTAGAAATCTACCCTTTCTAGCAAATCCAGTCTTCTAGATAACATGTTATTTTCCTTACGCTGTGGAATCATTCCATGGAATCTTCCTTTTACTGTTTGCTTGTGCAAGGAAAAACTGTATCCAGGCCTGGCACCTGCCAACAGACACTGGATATGAACTGCCCTGGGTCACTGCCCTATCCTTTCCCCTTGAGGAGCTCAAGGTGGCCCCCTCCAAAGACTGTCTGGAGAGCTGGTAAATAGAACCCTTAGCCCTGTTTTCACGTCAGAGCAGTCACTCAGGTGGAGCTGGATCTCAGATCTTAGTGAGGCAATGTTGTTCCCCATGGACTGGCAATTTCTGTGGTTAGAGAGCCAGGTGCAGCCTATCAACCTTTTCAGAGTTCTGCACTGAATAAAATCTATCCATCATCATGCACCACTCACATCCTTTCTCCCTCTAGCTTTCTCTCTTTCTCTTTTGACAAATAATAATAATATATCAGTCATGAAGTACTTGCTATATTCAAAGCACCAATCTAAGGACTTACCCATTGTTCCATTTAATCCTCATGACAACTCTATGGAGATAAGTGCTATTATTATCACCCCCATCTTATAGATGAGAAAACTGAGCTGAAGAGGTTGCATGACTTGGTAAATTCCACACACCTTGTGACTGCTAAACATGGAATTCGATCCTGATGATCACTTATCAACTCTTTTTGAAGGAGCTCCGAAATCAGAGACCCAGTGTGTCCCTCATGTTGCCTGCCAGAGTCCCGCTCCAGCAGGTCCAGGGTTCCCTGAAGGATGGATGGTGTCGGCATGAGAGAGATGAGAGAGCCTCAAGTTTCTTTCTGATCACCAGGCAGGCATCTCTGCACTGACCAGAGAGCCAGCTTTATTTATGGTAAAAAGATGTATGGGGTCAGCACAGAAGTGGCATTTGCCTTAGACAATGATTTCTGATGACAAATTCTTTTGGCATGTAAAAATTTCCCAGAACATAGATTGGTAGAAGACTCATGCATAATCTTTATCAATAGTGATTGATATAGGTGACTTAGACGCTTATCATATGGGAAAGGAAGGTATCTTTAGCATTTAAATACAAGACAATGTTTTTAGCATAGTAAAGGCAAAAGTTAGCTCTTTGTGAGCAGGGGTCAATAGCCTGTTTACTTAAGGGGAAGTATAAGAAAAACAAGATTCTCAGGAAATGAAAATGTTTGCTCCCATAAACACAAAAGAAGAAGTTCCCACAATAAGTTCCTTCACAAGGTGCAATCTGCATATTTTAGAATAAGGGGACAAGTAACTCCTGATACCAGTCAACAAGGTGCCTTGGGGGGTCAGTGCTCAAGCAAAAATAATTGAGTGGGGGTGGATATCGGTCACCATCCGACTGCAAGAGGCCTTGCAAACCTGCCTTACCTCACAAGGAGTTTTCTCAACTTAGTTCAGAAATGGCTTCCAACAGTTGCCCTTGGTCCCACTGAATCACAGGCTGGGTGTTGTTGTCATGGAATGGGTTCACAAAAGCAGGGCTGTGGGTAGCAGAGCATGCAGGGCAGGGGTGATGTCCCTGGCCCTTCCCTGCTCCTATTATATCACTGTGAGATTGGGGTGGCTCCTGGATACTTTGATGAAGGTGGTCCCACTAGGGGTACCAAGCAGCCACTGGGGCAAGCAAAGAACTATCCTGCTTCTTGGTGGCTGTCTTCAATGTCCTGGCTTGGAAGCAGAGTTTACATGTTTCAGGGATGCATTTCTCAGTCCACTTCTCTCCGTAACACAGACTTCATTGGTTTCCAGGGATTTTCTGTACCTTTGGAGCACTTTAATAGAAGTGGACCAGGAAATCTCTGCAGCACTTGATGTGATTTGCATTTATGCTTAGTCTTAATGTTCCACCTGGTCTCATACCCCCTTGTTATCTGTTTCTTTTTTCATGTTCTCTCATTTTCCTTCAGGCTATAATTGACTTGCCTTCAACTCTGCATCAGTGATCAAACTGTCATTTCATACACCATCTTGCAAGTTTTGCTGATGGATCAAACTCAGCCTGCCCCAATCTGCATTTACCCTCCCTTCCTGCAGGACTCCTCCCCACACATCATGTCACACACCCTGTGGTGACTTCATACCCTTCCCAGGTCTGCAAGCCAGAAACTGAGCTTCATTCTCTTCATTCTCCTCAGCCAGTTAAGAGCCAATTCATGTAATTCCACCTCTACATTTCCACACCAACACCTGGCTTCCTTCAACTCTTCTGCCATCAACCTGGATTAGCCTCCTGAGTGGTTTTCCTGAGTCCAGGCTCTTAAATCTCTGATGAACCCTTTGTCTGCCACTACTGAATATCTGACAACATGATACAACCATGTCACACTAACCCACACATATCCCCCAAAGTTTTGCAGAGCATGGAATCCACACTTGATATTCATGCCTCTCCCTGACCTCCATTTTCATCTCCCACCTCACTTATCCAGGATCTCTACAGCCTGGTAGTGCTCAGCTCTCGCTCATCATTTCCTAAATGAAAGCATGCCTTTGTGAAAGGAGTGACCTCACTCAGGATTGTCTTTCCCCGAAATGCATCTACTTAACAATAGTTGGGCCCCAAATGTAATACCACTTACTCAGTGGCACTTCTGGGGATCCCACCCCTACTTCTTACCTGTGACCTATTGCCTGTGAATTCTGACTTAATTGTTCCAGCTTCTAATACAGAGCTCCACTTAGCTGTCTACATGCTCTGGTTCAAAGACTACCCTTTAATCAGCCTTTGTGTGTCTGAGCTGGGACAGGCCACAAAACATGGTGGCCATGCAACACTTGGAGTGGACATGTTTATGAGGACACTGCAGCCACTTCCAGGAATACCCTCACCCTGCTGATTCTCGCAGCAACAATTTTAATGGTAAGAGGCACATATTAAACAGTTTTAATGGAAAGAGACCATGAAAAGAACAACAGGTCCTGCACAGCATAGTGACACAATAATTAGGAAATATAAATAATAATCATAGAAAACAATAATTATTAATAACAGTAACTAATTATTCAAGTGACTGAGGCCAAGTGACTGAATCCCCTGGTTCAGACTTTGGGTGTGAGTACCTCTCCAACATTAGAACTGAATTTTGCAAACTATGGAACTTACCTCTGGGTTTTCTTTCAGAAATTAGAGACCCACAGATAGAAGGGCTGTGGTAAATTTTAATTCCTGCTTCCTGGGACATGCATTTGAAGAGAAAAGTCTGGAATCAGGGAAAATTGAAGTGTGTACATCTTCTTGAAGAACTAAATGTGTAAATTGTCTGGTTAGCCTCTGAAAGGCAGACAATAAAATAGCCAGGGTATCAGTCAACATATTACTAAGTTATGCTACAATAACAAACAACCCCCAAATCTCAGTGGCTTAAAATAACAAAGGTTAATATCTTGCTCCTGCTACATGCCCACCTTGGGTTGGCAAGGAGAATCTTCTCACAAGAATCTGGCCTGATGTAGCAGCCACTATGTCCAAGATTCTAGTCACTGTGTCTGAGGGCAAGAGTATTCAAAAGGATCTCACATCAGCAATTAAAAGCCCTGGCCTAGAGGTGAAGCATCATTTCTCCTCAGAACTCATTCACCAGAAGGAATCACATGGCCCCACTCAACCACAGGGAACCAAGAAGTAGATTCTTTCTATATGCCCAGCAGGAAGGAAAAGAAGAAAATGTGGTAAACAGTATTCACAATGGTTGTGAATAGTTGTTTATGCCTCCTATAGTCAGTAATATCAATTCTCAGACCAGCAAGACCTGCAAGTACGATGGCAACTGTTCCAAAGAAGATTGTCGTGATGTTCAAGGACAGCTGTAGTACTTCTAGCAGACCAGGGAAGAGATAACCGACTTTCACCTTAGAGAAGGGCTCCTTAGAGCCCCTGTATGCTTTTACGTTTTCTTTACATTTTTTTCACATTTGCAAGCTAAGTTTTCCACATTGTGTTATACTCACTATAGAGATTTAGATATTAGTAAGGTTTGGCACTAATTTTACAGATAGAAAAGAAATTAAGTATGAATTATATCTTGATAAAATCACTGACAAATCATGGGCAGGACTGAACTATTTCCTCTTTTGGTGTGGAGGTCAGTGTTATTCCAGGTGTCAAGTGATCTGCACAGAGCTAAGGAGTGATAGATAATCATGTCAGAATTCTCCAACTTTTTTTTCACTTAAATGTGAAGCCAGACTACACATCTCTAGGATCTCTTTTGTTCTAAAATGTTGTGAATATAAATTATTAAGGAAAATTAATTTTCACTGTTATTGCTAAATATAATCCCATCTTCTTGGCCAGCACTTCATTCTCCCTGAGCCCTTGATGTTGGAGTTCCTCAGATTCAGTACTGGAGCCTCTTCTCACTTGGTTCCCTTTGCCTGGACAGGCTTCTCCTGTCATCTGTGTGTCTACAACCCCTAGACTGACAACTTCAAAGGTTCAAATATATGCACCCAGATGCCTTTCTTGTGTCTCCATTTGGGTTTCTCATAATCATCTCAAAATGTCCCAGAGTGATGATCTCTCCCACCCCCAATCTGATTCTCCTTCAATGCCACCAATTTCAGTAAGCCAGTTGCTCATGCTCAAGACTGAGAAGTTATCCTGGACACCTCCTTCTTCATTCTCATCCAGTCCAACCCTTCCATTCAATAATTATGACTATTCTACCTCCAAAGGTCTCAACCCACTCCCTCCTCCCCACCACCATGATCCCCCTACCCAGGCTGAGCCATTGTCATGAATTTCTTGGACACCTGTAATTAACTTTCTCCTCGTTGGGCTAGTGCCTCTACTCTTATTCCTCCCCAATCCCTTCTGGACACAGAAGGTGGAACAATATATTAAAGAAAAAAAAATGGGAAAGGGGCACCTGGGTGGCTCAGTCAATTGAGTGTCTGACTTCAGCTCAGGTCATGATCTTGAGGTTCGTGGGTTTGATCCTCCCAATGGGCTCTGTGCTAACAGCTCAGAGCCTGGAGCCTGCTTCAGATTCTGTGTCTCCCTCTCTCTCCACCCCTCCCACCACTCACTCTGTCTCCCTCTCTCAAAATTTAATTTCAAAAAAAAGTTAAAGAAAAGAAAAAAATGGATCACAACCCTTGTTTAAACTCTTTGGTGGCATCCTCTTTAATTTAGGATAGAACCTAAATTCTTTTTTTTATTTTTTTAACGTTTATTTATCTTTGAGAGAAAGAGAGTGTGAGTAGGAGAGGAGCAGAGAGAGAGGGGCAAGCACATAATTGGAAGCAGGCTCCAGGCTCTGAGCCATCAGCACAGAGCCCAACATGGGGCTCAAACGCACAAGTGGTGACATGACAACTGGAGCCAAAGTTGGACGCCCAACCAACTGAGCCACACAGGTGCCCCTAGGTTAGAGTCCAAATTCTACTCAGTCTAATGTCACCCCCCTGCCACCCTCCTTCTTGCTCACAAGATCCAGCTTCACAGTCTTTTTACTGCTTGAAATGTGATCTTTTCTCCTGCTTCAGCACATTTTCCCACCTGTCTTTCCTCCACATCTTTGCCTGACCTGTGCCTGACTCCTCCTTCATCCACCTAATGGTTATTTCCTAGAGACTTTCCCTGCTATTCATTCCAATATTGGTCCCTTCTAGATTTCTGCTTTTATTTCCTTACATCATTTATCATGCATTTTAATTTTGGGTTTTTTTTTTTTCCACTATTAGGCATTTGCTTACCCTACTAAGTTACAAGCTTAATGAAAGCATGCATGCCTGTTCAGCTCATCACTCTGCCCAGCCCTTTCTTCTTCCACAAAACTAGCAGTCTTTGGCACATAATGAGCATTAAGAAATATTTGTATACCAAATGAATAACTCTAATTATCTAACTCTTAGAATATTTTAACAAAGATGTCTTCTAAAGCTCATTGATCATGTTACAAAAAAAAAAAAAAAGCAAAATGACGCATGTGCAAAGCTATTACAACACTGTACGTAATAGAAAAAGACGGAGCTAATCCATGCCCAGAAGTCAGGGTCATCTGCACAATGAAGGATTATACAGCTCTAAAAAGGAGTAAAGAAGATCTTTAGATATTGTTCCACTAAAAAACAAAGGATGAGGTGCTGAAGAGTATGCTAGCTATCTCTAGAAAGGAGACAACATAAATACATGTGTGCTTATTTTCTGTTATTTAATAAATGAAACGAAGAAAACAAAACTTAATTCTTTTAGAGTGTTTACCTGTGAGAGGGGAAAACAGGATAGAGGGGACAGACTCAGAAGCTAGACTTCTCTGAAGGTAACTTGTTTAATAGTTTTGACTTTGGAACCTTGTTGACATGTTACATAGTTACAAAACAAAATTAAATCAAAAGGGGAAAAAATCAAACAAAATGAAGGAACTGAACCTAATTCTATGTCAAAGTGGTGTTTTACCACCTAGAGAATTATTTTAAGTAAATTCATAATGTAGCAATGAAATTTTTCACCTCTGCTGAATTTATCTTAAGGACAAAAAGAATACAAAGAAATTTTTTAAGGATTCCATAGTTTCATTTTTATTAGTAATAAGTGGTGCTGTTAATATTGTTGTTTTAAAGCTACACACACACACACACACACACACGCATACACACACAGACATCCCACAGTGTTATTGGGAGTCAAGAACCTTTAGTGTAAGCATGAAGAAAATTAACATAAAATCAAATAAGTTAAATAAAATCCTTATAATCTTATGTTTGATTTAGAAATACATGTGTGAACTTATAATATATTTTTCTTTTTCAAGTGAAAAGAAATATATATTTTCTAGCTCTATGCACATATGTATTTCCACTGAAAATATCTAGAAGCAATGAAAACCAAGTAGTAATAATCAGCTAGGATGCAAACGTTAGTATTCAGATCTCAGCAGAAATGTATGAAATGATCCTAGACTGTCTATCTTATACGAGAAAACAAGGAAGCTACCCAAAACTACCGAGGAAATGTCAAAAGGACCCAGAATTTGAAAGAATTCTCATTAGCCAAGGATGGGACAATTTAAACATCAAAAAGAACAATGTTTGCAATGAGTTGAACTATATCAAGGAAGTTAAAATTCATGACTGCATAATGATAGCAAAAAGTCTTTATTGCTCACATTGGAGATTGCTAGAACCAGATCATTATTTTGAAAACTAGTAAATAAACTGAAAGAATCAAACATTTATCTGGACTTTCCTGTAAAATAATCTTTGGGGGACACCAACTATTGGTGACCAAAAATTCTTACTTATAGAATAATTCCAGCTAATAAATGTTGGAATTTATTTATGAGTTGGTGCATCACCAGTTTTCAACCCTAATGAAATAATGAACGTGGCAATGAACACCAATAGGTTCTAAAACCCTTGGATGGAAGGTTGATGAGAAACTTCTTATTGGATGACATCAACTGAGCCCACTGATAAATCTTCACATCCCAAAGGGAAAGGCACTAGCCTTCCACTGTCCCTGACAAGATGCAGTTGGAAAGACAGAGCACCAAATGGGAAATAGTTTTGCAAAAAATCCAAATCCAATCCAGCCTCTAGATCTAATTATCAATTTATACAAAACAAGTTAGGGGAACAGTACCACATAAGGAAGTCAAAAAAACGAGAATGGGGAAAATTCTACAAGACAAATGACTCCATTTCTTCACAAATAAATAATAAGGGGAAAAAGGAGGAGGAACTTTTGGTTGATATATATATAATGGATATTGGTTTATTTCCTTTTTTATTTAAATGTGTATTTATTTTGGGGGCGGGGAGAGACACTATGAGAAGGGGAGGGGCAGAGAGAGAGGGAGACATAGAATCCAACAGGCTCTGCACAGGAGCCCATAGGAGGCTCAAGCTCACAAGTCATGAGATCATGACCTGAACTGAAGTCGGTCGCTTAATCAACTGAGCCACCCAGGTGCCCATTACATGATCAGGGAAATTTAAGCACTAACTGGATATCAGATGATATTAAGAAATTATTTTTCATAATTCTAGTATGACAATGATAAAATGGTTATCTTTCTTAAAATAGCCCATTTCTCTTAGAAGTACATAAGTAAGCTTTTATCAATGAAATGGTATATCTGGATTTTCTTTCAAATAATTCTTGGGAGATTAAAGTAGAGATGGAAGGGAAGGAGTACAAGTAAAACAAAAAAATGTAGCTTAATGCTTAACCTCTGTTTCCCTAATCTAAATATCCACTTTCTACAGATATTAATAAATATGTTCCTAGTTTTAGTAGAGAATAAAAATGGATCAGAAGAATAAATGTTGTTAATATGTCATTATTACCCAAAGCAATCTACACATTCAATGCAATCCCAATCAAAATTGCACCAGCATTCTTCTCAAAGCTAGAACAAACTATCCTACAATTCGTATGGAACCACAAAAAACCTCGAATAGCCAAAGTAATAT
>CM053561.1:45684666-45854879 GCA_028646485.1 Cryptoprocta ferox
TACAGCCACTCTGGAAAACAGTGTGGAGGTTCCTCAAAAAACTATCAGTAGAACTCCCCTATGACCCCACAATGGCACTGCTGGGGATTTACCCAAGGGATACAGAAGTGCTGATGCATAGGGGCACATGTACCCCAATGTTCATAGCAGCACTTTCAACAATAGCCAAATCATGGAAAGAGCCTAACTGTCCATCAACTGATGAATGGATCAAGAAGATGTGGTTTATCTATACAATGGAATACTACATGGCAATGAGAAAGAATGAAATCTGGCCATTGGTAGCAAAGTGGATGGACCTCGACGGTGTCATGCTAAGCGAAGTAAGTCAGGCGGAAAAGGACAGATACCCTACGTTTTCACTCATAGGTCTAATAGGAGAAACCTAACAGAGGACCATGGGGAGGGGAAGGGGGAAAAAGAGTTAGGGAGAGGAGCGAGGCAAATCATGAGAGACTTTTAAATACTAAAAACAAACTGAGGGCTGAAGGGGGAGGGGGAAAGGGGGTAACGGTCATGGAGGAGGGCACTTGTGGGGAAGAGCACTGGGTATTACATGGAAACCAACTTGACAATAAACTATAAATAAAAAATTGTTGTTTTGTGACAAAAATTATAGTTTTAAATTTAAAATTAAGATACTTCCTAACAATTGTTCATGCGCCCCTCACGCTAAGCACAATGGATTGGCAAAACTGATAGCCCCCTCCTACCCTCGGTGGCTTGTTGGGGAAACAACTCAGTGGCAGCCTGGATCACTGTCCTGCCCCCCCACACACCCAGGCCAGGTGCTGCCGTTTGCATAGGCTGTGAGGCTGTGAATTCTCCTCTCCTTCCAGCCTAGTCCCGGGGGGCTCAAACCAATTTGTTCTGCACATTCTCTTGATATCTCATGGCCTGTACTTAACATAGACTGGAGATTCCCTACAGACACCTATCCCTGCTCCTTGCCCATCCACCTCCTTACCTTCTCCTGAGAACTCCCAGCCATGTCCTCTTCCAGAAAGTACCCTGCCTTTATGAACTGGTTGAGACAGTCTCTCTGCCTTCTCAGCACAGGGGAAAACGTGGACTTCCCTCTCTCTCACTTCTAACAATGAGTGTGTCATTACCCATAAATCTTAGTCAATCTGAAATGGTTACAACCAGAGAGAATGGGCATCTAAAGATTAGAGACAAGAGGCCAAAGACGCATCTACTTAGCACAAAGGACCTGTGGGCGTTTAAAAGTAGTGGGCAATCAGTGGTTAAGATACTATTGGTCAGTGGCTGCCCTGTTCATGGTGATCTGTCACCCCCACGGAAGAATACGGGATGCTGTCATAGAGCAGGCCAGAGCTTTGGGATCAGACACATATTGATTTGGAATTCATATCAGTCTCTCACTAGATATTTCACTTTGGACAACAACTATTACTTTTGGGGCCTCTGGTTCCTCCTCTAGAGGCCCCTCCTCTGTGCAAGGATCTCAGTAACCCTGCTTCACTGGATTGCGTGAAACCTTATATGCAAGCCCTGCTAACTGAGCTTGCATGTGGGAGCCCTGCTGAGCTTCTCTGTGAACTCCAGAAGGGTTACTTTGGCAGCCAGAATGGATTTTTCTGGAACATCATGTCCATGCTCAAAGCAAACAGTTTATTCATCTTCTCATCTTGTTCCAGAAGTCATCCTTTATCTTTTTGGGTTTCTGGCCTAGCTCTCCAGCCCTGGAAGCCTTTGCCTCGGCCCCCTTCCGAGTTCAGGGCTCTTGCATTCATTAGATTACATGGCAGCAGCATCCTCTGTCACTTATCTCGATAAGGCACTGTGGGAGGGAATGCGCTGGCGAGGATGACTACGTATCTGAATGAGGGAAAACAGTTAGAAGGTTCTGCAGCTCTCTACTCATCTGAAAATGATGAATGATTTCCTGCCAAGGACAATCAAGCTGCTAATTAATGATCTGGTAATGGCACCCACTGTCCCCTGCCCGGCTCATATGTCTTCCCTGCGTGGACAAATTAAGGATCATAAATACAGCCTTGGGCTCTTGTTCACCCCATGAGTTTCTCTGTTGTCTCAAGGCCTGTTAGGGTAGGTTCCAGTGGGGAAGGGGGAAGGGTGAGTGTGCTTCACAAGAGTTCCCCGGGGACATCAGGGGCAGGAGGGGAAGAGGTAACATTTGCAAGTAGCCACACAGACCAGGAATTTACAAGTTCCTTAACATTGCTTTTTCCGTGAAATCTCAGACAACCTTCAGGGACAGATGAGATGCGAAGGATGACTCCCATTTGGAGATGAAGGAATGACGTTCAGAGAGGATAAGTAATATGTTCTAGGCCACAGAGCTAGCAAGTGATTCCTGTGAGATTTCAACACAATCGGTTTGATTCCAAAACCATCACCTGCCACTACGGGGCTACACACTCCTGAACAAAGCCAGTATCTGCAGAATCTAAACAATACATCTAAACAGTTATGGGTATAATATACACAAAATTCAGGATTCCATGGGAGGAAGGGATGAGACCTGGGAAGAACACAAATGTCACCTTTCAAGTTGTGTGGTAAGTTCATGTGTGGTCATTTTTACATTGGGCTTCATTACTGACATATGTTACATAATGTGTATGTGTGTGTGTGTGTGTGTGTGTGTGTGTGTATAAAAGATATAAAAGATCTAATGCCTAAACAAAGGTCTTCTCATTCTTAGTCAAGCCCTCCTTCCTCACCACCAGAGCACAAAGAAGCCCCATTTCTAAATGTAATGCACTTTCAAACACCAACTGCACACCACTGGAATCAGCCCAGGAAACCCTGTTATACGGATGTTCACAGTGGCCTCTGCAAGTGGAAACAATAGAGCTCATCCTCACCTGTGAGACGAATTCTAACCTCACAGATACCCACACCCTCTGGTACTTTCCATCTATGGCCATTCTCTCTCCTTTTTACTCCCAAAACGAGTATTTCCAGAATAAAGGAGGGAGTCAGTGCACAGTGTTGTTTGTGTTGAGGGGGATAAGGGAGTGAGTGGGGAGTAATGGGATGAGTAAAGAAAATCAGCCCAACAGCAGAGGTGGTGAGTCCTTCCCTGGACAGAGATGGGTGGTGATGGTGGCGCACTGGGGGCCATAGCGCACCCTGAAGCAAAAAGGCAGTGCACCTTCCTGCATTTAAAAACATACCCTTATCCAAAAACTAAACTTCTCTAGCAAACTTCAGCTCATAACTATATGGCTGTGTTTGGCCTTCACTCAAAACTATACAATGGAGCCGCCCTGAAGCTTCCCCAGGGTCAGAGGAACTATCCAGCCAGCTCAGAATTGGGAAGCGCTGCTGTGAACACACATTTCTCTACAAAAGCAAGGACAGCGTTACAGAAGGATGCTAGGGGCTGAGCAATAAATTACAGTATCTTAGGATATTCTTAAGTGGGTATAAACATCCATGAAACTGGTGTTTGGCAGAAGGGCCACGCAAGGCTTTGGCCTCGGCCTTGGCCCTTTCCGGGTCCTGCTGGGCCTCATAGTCCCCCAGGGGTGACCCCTTTCCCCTTCCTCCCAGGCCTGGCTCCCAGGCCTCTGTGAATCCACTAGGCCCAATGGGCCTGAGGCTCCCAGATTCCATGCAGAAAGACACCTGTCCTTTACTGCCAGACTCTGCCAAATGGGATAAACCCTGACACTTCACAGAAACAAGCCCCAACAAGAAGAGGTCTTAGTTAAGCCGTCTTTCCTTGTCCAGCCTTGTAAGGGGCACATCAGCACAGAAAAGAAGGTTGGGCTGTGACATCCCTCTCTGTGTTTCTCTGATCAGCCTCCTACACTCCATGCTGAGGCTAGGGAAAGCGAGATGGGGGTACAGGGACAAGGAGTTGTGGTTATTACTTCAACCTCTTTTGGTCTGCCAAAAATTAACATAATTTCACTTTTTTTTTTTTTAAGGTAAATCCTCCCGTGAGCCTCACTGACCTAGCACATAAAAGTTTTCTCTTTGGAGAGAGAAAGAGAGTCAAAGCAAGAAACAGACTCTTAACTATACAGAACAAACTGATGGTTACCAGAAGGGAGGGGGACGGGAAAAGGGGTGAAATAGGTGATGAGAATTAAGGAGTGTACTCTTGTCTTTTCTTGTGATGTATGGAAGTGTTGAATCACTATATTGTACACCTGAAACTAATATACCACTGTATGTTAACTAACTGGAATTGAAATAAAAACTTAAACAAAATAAAATACATTTTTTAAATATTTCTTTAAAGTTTGCTTTTTTATTCTCTTAGGAGGTCTTCACCCCATTGCACATGGAAATTTATTCTAATTTCCATCATGTAATCAACTAATGACAAAAGAATCCAAAGAGATGGTGGTGAATCATTACATCCAGCAAATGCTTGGCGGTCTGGAGAGTTTCTCAAGTGACACCTGAGGCTCCCTTTGTATACTTTGCATTTCAGTGGTGCCAGAAAGAGATCTTGATCTCTTATTTTTAAATCAGGTCATTCTGGATTGTTGGGTTTTTTTTAATAACTCAAAATAGAAAGAATGAAAGCCTTAGATAATCATTTTACAGCAACATCACTGCCAAGCCAGTGGGCAATGTCAGTTTCCCAGAAGCTCTTATCTTATCTGCCCCAGATTACTCTTATCTGTCCCAAATTAAGGGAAGTTTCAACTTCAGCAACTCAGAGCAATTCAGAGAAGAAACAATGCCCTGACCTCCAGCAAAGATAATTAGGAGTTGGTCCTTCTCCATTTCTTCTGTTAACCAAGATTCTCTCCACTTTGAATTGTACAAGGGCCACAGAGCACTCCAGAGATTCCCAAACCAATCTTCACTTGTTGATAGGACAGAGAAAGCATCAACCACATGATGGAGAAAATCACAAATGTCCCCTACCTCTGTTCAAGCACAGATGAAGCTCCTTCTAGGTCTATACACTGTGTGCCAAACACCAGGGGCATCAGAGATGGTTAAGAGCAAAGTCTTCCTTCTAAGAGCTAACAGTCCAGTGAAAAAGCAGGCACGAGATACAAGGCCCCCTAGGACATGGACAAAAAAATCATGGGCATCTATGGGTGATGACTGGTGAGGCCAGGAAAAGCTCTTGAGGAAGGTGAGATTAGATCCAGGCGACCCAGCACTGAGATGGTGTATTTGCAAGAAACATTTGCGTGGAAATAAAATAGGCAGGAATTGTTCAAAGAATAATCTACCATAGTAGAAATGTGGGGTGTAGAAATATTGAGATGTCTACAGCTCAGGAAGAAATGTCACCCATCCCCAAGTCTAGGACATCTAGAAAGAACACCAAAATTACAAGCAACTATGATCCTTCCAGACTTCTCTTACTTCACTGTTGATCCAAAAGTACCTACTAGCCTCACCTGACCATTTAAAAAGCAATCTTCAGGCCCTTGTCAGTGACTCAATGAAGATATTGCAAGATGAAGTGATTCTTTCTGAAGTCAGAGCACGTTACTAAAGAGGTACAGCAGTAAGTCATAAGTTGCAAAGAGACAGTGCCCTGATCTGGACAGACTGCCTAACCGAAGACACCAGCTAGACCCTCAAGGTCTGCAACAGGTGTTTCAGAAAGGCTGCAGGTGTGGCTGTGGTGCTCTTTCACCTGGAACTGCTTCTCCTGAGTCTTCCACCTATGAGGCAAATGTGATGAAAAGATTACTGTACAGTAAGTCCCTCCTTATCCATGGGGCATATGTCCAAGACCCTGAGTGAATGTTTGAAACCATGGATCACACCAAAACCTATATATATAATGCTCTCTGGCTCCAAATATTGCCATCGATAGGAACACATCTGTTCATGTCTTCTACCCACAGATTTAATGTCTTTTCTATCTTAACTAAGTACTTATCACACATGATGGCCATAACTTTTATAGTTTGAGGTTTGACAGCAAAACCAGCACAAAGGTTCTTTTTCCTTCTTCACAATTTCCTGGACAGAGGATTCGTTCTTACCATAGATCTTAGCAACCTTAGCATATGATTCTTTTTCCTTCCTTCTTAAGCCAAGAACTTTTTTTAAGTTTATTTATTTATTTTGAGAGAGACAGAGACAGTGTGAGCGGGAAAGGGTTAGAGAGAGAGGGAAAGAAAGAGAATACCAAGCAGGCTCTGCACTGTCAGCACAGAGCCTGATGCGGGGCTCAATCTCATGGAACACTGAGATCATGACCTGAGCTGAAACTGAGAGTCATACACTTAACTGATTGAAACACCCAGGCACCCCAAGCCAAGAACTTTTACCTTTTCACGTAAGAAAGCATTTTACAGCTTCTCTTTGACATACATGAATTGCCAGCATTGCTGCTCTTGCACTTTGGGGTCATTATTAAGTAAAATAAGAGTTACTTGAACACAAGCACTGTGATACAGGAATAGTCAGTCTGATAACCAAGATGGCTACAAAAGTGACTAACAGGTATATAGCCTGTACAGCATGGATATGCTGGGCAAAGGGATAATTCATTTTCCAGGCAGGATAAAGCAGGACAGCACACATTTCATCATGCCACCTGGACTGGCGCACAATTTAAAACTTACAAACTATTTCTGGAATTTTCCATTTTTCAAATCACAGTTGACCACAGGTAACTGAAACCATAGAAAGTGAAATCATGAATAAGAAAGGACTACTGTAATTCTTTTTTGAAAGTAAAGTAAACACATTAAAATAAGTTCTTACGTAATTCATGATAAAACAGAATTGATGGACCAGAAATTCATGCAGACATGTAATTTTAGTAGAAAATTTACCAAGTAATGAGTTTAATTTTGTTCCTAACTAAAATAATATTAACTTATTTTCAAACAGTAGGCTATTTCTTTAGTGATTTCCAAAATGCTATCTCAGCTAAGTTTCCTTTAGTATAGTATCATTTTAATGTTGTAATACCTATTTTAAAAAAATGTTTCACGGTGAAGCTGTCAATATATGCATTGCTAAATGAACTGTATGTTGACGAATATTTATATCAATAACTAGGGTGACTTGATTAGTTGGAGTAGGAACATATACTACTGTATCTGTGACTGCCAATGTTTGAATAACTAAATTTAATGTCTTAAGTTATTAGATTAGATTGATTGATTTTATAAGAAGATCAAAGTATACAGCTCATCATTTTCCAAAGTGGATCTTCTATGTGGGCCTTTATAATATTTAATGCTCCCTCAGTGTTACAGTAGGAAAGTTGTTCTATATCCAATATAGAAAGCTATGCACTATTTAACTACCTGGAGGAAGATGAGGATAACATGACATTCTTGTAAATATTTTCTGAATGCGCAGAATGATAAAATACAAATAAGTCATTATTTATGGTATACAGTAATAAAATATTTTATTTGCATCATTTAGGATTGGGTTTGTCGGCAAGTAGCAGAAGCCAACCGTGCTGACTTATATGTCTGCAGTGAAGTGGGAGACGCAGCCTACCGCTGGTAGGGGGGCTCACAGTGTCCCGAGGCTCCAAGCCCCCTCTGTAGTCCTGACAGATCATCCTTAGCTTGAGGTTTCTGTCCCTTAGTTACAGGGTGGCCCCTGCACTCCCAACCACTGTGTCCATACAAGATGGAAGAAGGATGATGGATGGTGAGGTGTAGGGCAGAGGGCTAAAGGCAGTCCTGTCTGATCACTGAAAAACAAATTTCTTTTTTGCTTTAAGCTCTACCTAGCGACTTCTGTTTCTATCCAAAGAGCCAGAATTGGGTCATATGTCCACCCATACCTTTTAGGGAATCTGTAGAGTTGATTCATTTTCAGCAGGCATTGACATACTCTGCAGAGTTCTAGTAGTAAGTAAGTAATGGAAAATGAATATTGAGTAAGCAATTGGCTATTTCGGCTACAATGTCATGATTTTTATCATTTCTGTGCTGGAACCTCAAATGCGAGGGTACAAGTTGCTACTGTTCTGGAGTTCTGCTTCAGGCACACAGAAGAATACTTCTGCGCTCCATTGAAGTTAGGCCCAGCCACATGCCTGCTTGCAGCTGGTGAAGGTAAGCACGAGTGACGTGCAGCCCCCAGGCTAAAGGACTGAGCGGCAATGTTTGACTGGCACCCTACCTTCCCTGCGGCGACCACAAAGGTCCCTGGTGAGAAGGATCCAAGTCCTCGAGTGATCCGGGCAAGCGGAGCCCTCCGTAGCACTTGAGCAGCAAGTACACTTCTGCTCTTTGAAGCCACTAGGATTTGGCGTTGGTTTGTCACAGCAAAAAACTTCATCTGCCCTGATTGGCACAAACTGATGGTAATTTGTCCAGTGCTCCCAGTTACATGTGTTTTGTTTGATTACTAAATAAGTAGGGATACATTAGAATGTAGTATACATTTCACGAGCCAGTAGTATTTTTTTTAATAAAGGGTTGAAAATCAAATAATCTAGCCTTTTTTAACGTTTACTTCCTAGGATGATAGTGGTTTGGATGCAGTGACTATCTGTAGGTATATCAAGAGAAGCATATACACTTTGAAGAGTTAAATTGTCTCTTTGAAGAGAATGTAGAGGGAAATTATCCCCATAAAGGTCCCTATCAATGAGGGGCAGTTATCCAAGATGGAGAGGTGGCCTCTCTTCCGTCCTAATAAGTCTTAACAAAAAAGAATTGTTTTACTGTGCATTTTTTTAAATGTTTATTTATTTATTTTGAAAGAGAGAGAGCGAGCACAAGAGGGGGAGAGAAGAGGAGGGGGAGAGAGACAGAATCCCAAGCAGGCTCCGCGTTGTCAGTGCAGAGCCCAATGTGGGGCTTAATCTTAAACACAAACTGTAAGAACATGACCTGAGCTGAAATCAAGAGTTGGATGCTTAACTGCCTGAGTCACCCAGGTACCTCTTTTACTGTATATTTTGAAATAATTTCAGACTTAGGACAATGTTGCAACAATAGTACAAAGAATCCCCCCTCAACTTCATTCACCCCATACTCTCCCACTTTTCCTCCTGATGATCTGGAAACTTCTCTGCCTTTCTGGCAGGTTGGTCCTCCTCAACTTAATCTTGGATGTAAGAGCTCCTCAAGGCTGCCTACCCCTTTCCCTTCTTCTCCATCTACACCTTTTCCTCAGATGAACTTGTGTGCACCCCAATCCCTGTTACCACATCCCAGGTGACTCCTCTGATCCCTACACTTTTGTCTGTATATTCTCTTTGATATATCTAGTAATATTTAATTGCCTACATGATATGCATTCTTCAATGTCTCCAAAGTGCCCTAAAGTCCCAAGCAGAACTTACTTTCCCCCCCACCCACACCTGGTCCTCCTGTCTTCTGGTGTCCTACAATCTATCATGTAGCGCAAGCCAGAAATCTTACAGCCCTAGTTGACACCTCTTCAATTCATCTTTCCTATCCTGTGCCAAATCCCTTTCCTCAGGAAGCCTTCCTTCTCTTCCCTAACAGACAAATCTCCTAGAACTATCCATTTCACCTTCACTGCATTTATCACAGTAATGATTTTATAATTATTTATTTGGCCACTTAATTAGCTTCTGTCCCCTCAACTAAACCATGAGCTCATTAAGGGAAAGACTTGGTTCTGTGTGGCGGTATCCCCAACTCCTAACTTACTGTCTCAAGTGGTCAGTGCTCAGTAGGTATTTTTTTGAATGAATATGAGAATGGGCACCTATCCAACATGTGATTTTGCTCCTGAAAGTTCTGGATTCCTGTCTTCTCCTTAGTAGATCACTTAAGGGAGGGAAGATCAGCTCATGTTCCCCTTGGGGACTCACCCCTAAAGTATTCTCAAGAGATTTCATAAGGTCAGACAGACCCAACTCCTCTAGTTCAAGACAAAACTTTTTCTTGCATTACCAATATTCCAGAAATTGAAGTTCTTAAATTTGGTAAATGACAGAGAGAACTCATCCTTATTCAGGCTGACAGTGGGAATAGCAGAGTATACACACACTTGGAGGGAGAACATCCCAGGAAGAGGGCACAGAAATGCAAAGGCCCTGAGGCAGGAATATGGTATATTGAAGAAAACACCTGCAATGGAAGGTCAGCACCATGAGGCAAATGCTTGGTTTGTGTTGTCACCACTGGACCCCCACAGCCCGGCCCAGTGCCAGCATGCTGAGAAGCACAATAAAGCATTGTTGTTCATGTTAAATATCAAGCACTCAACATGGTCTCTGTAACGACTGGCATGACAGATTTAGGGACTGACTCAGCTGTCTCTGACAATTATTGATCCCCTTGTGCATGTAGGAAATAGCCTAATGCTTGGTTGGGAAGAGGGGCCATTGAACCCTGACTTGTTGCAAATGTCCTGGGGGAAATGACCTCTGTTCCCCCACCACTCCACCTGGATCCTAACTCCAGAGGATTTGACTAATTAGCATCTGGCAGGTGTCTGGAAAGAGCTACAGGGCAGCAGTGAGGTAATGGCCAGGCACATGCCTCCCCTCCCCACCCCATTCCACTGCTGAGAAATCCTCCATTTAATTAGGATGCCAGAGGATTACTTTTTTATGTTTTTAATTCCTTTGTATGTTCTGGCCCCAATCATGCTTATGGAAAGTTCGGTACTCTCCTTCCCGCTCCCACTGCCTCAACAACAACTGTGCTCCGGTTAAAGTTACTGTTCACTGAAGAGAGAGCTCTGTCTTCTCCAGGCCCACACTGACTGTGGCAGGATCCAGGCCCCTCCCTCACCCACAGCCCCTCCCACACTTTGGGCAACTGACATCTTGCACTTGGGTTGCTTTTATGTACCAGGAGTAGTGATTTTTAGCTTGGCTTGCTGTTTTCTCAACTTGGTAATTTTCAGGTAGTTCCAATGGGCTTTTCTGTCATTTCTCTGGTTCCTGGACTATAGAGGTAGAAGCCAATTTAGATGCTTCAAATGGTCCATTTGGTTCAGACATGTATAGTCCTGGGGGGTAATTGACTGTATCAATGGTGAATAAAAAGCTTATGCTCATAGAACAGTACAATCCAGAGAAGTGACCCTAATATAAACCATGGACTTCAGTTAATAATAATATATCAATATTGTTTCATCAATGATAAGAAACATAACACAGTAATGCAGATACGTAAGACTCTACATATTATTTGCTTAATTTTTTATAAACCTAAAATTGTTCTAAAAATAGTCGATTAAAAAATAATAATAATATGGGTGGGGGTAGTAGATGAGGGAACAGATGAAACAATATTAGCCAATAGCTGGTCATTTTTGAAGCTGGGTAATGGGTCCACAGATGGAGATTCAATATATTATTCTATGTCTACAATAAAAGCTTTGTTAATCTTATGCTATTTCAATAATGTGTCTTTTATACTTATAAAAATAATTCATGTACATTGCACACATTTGAAGGATACTGGAAAGCATCTATAATGGAGTCATTCAAAATACGAATGCAGTCACCATAACATTTTGGCATGGTCATTTATACAAATAACAAAACCAGGATCATCCTGAATAAAAAGGTTTGGATCCTACCTTTTTTTTAAAACTTAGTATTGTACAATGAACAACTTCCCATGTCTTAAAAGAGGTCATAAAGTAGGCTTTTTAAATAGTTGCAAGAAGATTTCATGGTGTAGCTATACTATAAAGTCTAGAAATTAAATACCCACCTGAATGGCCCTCATCCCATCTGGTTGAGATTGTCAGAGGTGTGAGATCTGCAATGCATACCAAGTCCTGCGACAGGGAAGCCTGACAGTGGCAAGAAAGCCATTTGGTCTCAGTCCCCAGCTGGTGGTGAATTTCTCACACTTCAAGTTGTAAATGCACCTCAATGTTATTTAACACAGTGGAAGAGTCACTTTTTTTCTTCAGAATATACACAATCTCAAATGGATTTGCTATTTACAAAATGAAAGGGGGCCAGGATTCAAGTGTTGGAAGCCTTGGTGTGCGTGCAATTGCTCTCCTTGGACCAACAAGCCAGCACTCTCTGGGGGTGCCTAGGACAAAGGCAATTCCTGGCACCCACTGAAACACTGACCCCTCCCTCCTGCATAAGAAAGTATGTCAGAGGGCAAATGAGTGAGAATGGTGTTATAACATTCACTTAGTAACTGTAGCAAATCCTCAAAATCAACCTTGCTCCTGACTGTGACCTTGCACCACCTAGACGGGTGGCCCATTGGCTCCAGCTGGGCCCTGCCAGCCCCCAACTGGATCTAGTGATAGATCTCAGTTAACCACCCACCTCTTGGCTTAGAGAATCAAGGTTAAAGCAGGATTGCAAGGGAACAAACATCCATGTAGATAGCACGCACACTGGCATATTTGACCACAGATTACACAATTAATGAGACTTCTAGATCAGATCTGGATGAAGCAGTTTCTTCCTGAAGGAGCCAGTTCTCCCTGAGGCTGAGCGGATACAAGCGCCAGCCACCCGACTTTGCCAAAGGTATTTTCTTCCACAGAGCTGGAGAAAAAAAGAGGGCTTAAAACATTAAATATGAGGAGATGTGTTTTCTAAAATCCAAGACTCCTGCCAATATATCAGGACCTTTATCTTGGCAAGTTTATGTAATCAGACAACTGTAATCTGCCCTGTGATGTAAACACTGAGAAGTCACATCAGTGCTTGGGAAGGCTTAGCACTGTCAGAAAAACCTACTGGACCTGAGGACCTGAACGACCTGGGAGGCCTCAGCTTTCACGTCAGCTCCCCTGGGTCTGAACCTGGGAAATCTTCCAGGTCATCTCATCCAGGAAAGATCTATCTATCAGATGAATTCCTGAGAATCATTGGCTCTTGAGGAACCTAGCCCAAATTGTGAACTGGCCCCACGTGAAGAGTTCGTGGACACCCCTGAGGGCCACAGAACCGAGCAGTAGATGAGTCTGCCAGATTCAAGTTGCCATCAGTTCAGAGGGCCTGAGGGAAGACTCATTACAAAGGATATGCAGTTGTCCAGGTTTGGAGAGAAGAGAAAATGCTTGAGAAGAGAAAATGCTTTTACCAGGAGAAATAGCAACTCCTGGTCCAGAGAAAACAGAGAGAGAAGCCAATGGAAGAGTCCTCATGCTACGGCCATGGATGTGACATGAAGACAGAGCATTCCTAAGGGCCTTATCTTCTCAGTCAGCGCCCTGCCCCCCTTGACATGCAGAAAAAGAGCATCCCATACACAACCATCTCACCACACTTTTAAGAAATGGGCCTCATCCTTAACACTGCAGTTGGGGCAGGTCTGTTCTATCCCTGAGGATCCCAGATCTTCTTGGCACTGAGGACCACGGGAGTAACCCCAGCTCCAGCCAGCATTTCCTTTGGCCCAATGGGGCAAGGAGGAGACTCAAAATTGTTACCTTCCCCAAAAGGAAATCAGTAGAAAACTTAAATAAACATGATAGAGACAGAGGCTGAGGGAAACACAGTGCCTGTATTCTGGCTATGGATACTCCACAGGGCAGCTTCCCAAGGACTATCTGCCCCTCACATCAGGCCAGGTAACAGGATGACAGTTCCCCATCCCCCATGCCTGGGGCTGTGCCTGCTAGAGATTCTAGAATTCAGAGTGTTCCTCTCTTCAGGAAGAGATGACCAGAATGTGATTCCAGAGGGTACTGTGACTCGGCCAGCCACATGGGAAAACCACCAGTGTTCTAAGGATGTTCTTTAAAGGTAGGGGTTTGAGAAAGCCAGGATGAGATTATGAGAGGTGAGGAGGAGGAGGTGGCCCAAATGACCACAGTAAAAACACTACAAAATATATCATGAAAGGAGGAAATAATTTAGAAAATACAAAGAAAGTAAAAACATAAATAAAACTAAGGAATTAAAGGTAAACAGGCCATGATGCTGAATGACTTAGAGAAATGGTATTTTAAAAATCACCAGGATAAAAGATTAAACTCTGAAGATTAGTTATAAGAAAAACTTATGAGCAGAGGGCCATAGGGAGGGGAAGGGGGGGAAAAGAGTTAGGGAGGGGGAGGGAGGCAAATCATGAGAGACTCTTGAATACTGAAAACAAACTGAGGGCTGAAGGGGGAGGGGGGTGATGGACATGGAGGAGGGCACTTGTGGGGAAGAGCACTGGGTGTTATATGGAAACTAACTTTACAATAAACTATTTAAAAAAAAGAAAAGAAAAATTTAAGAACAAAATAAGGTAAAAGAATTGGAATAGATGAAAAGCAGTTTAAAACCAACAAACCAAATAGATGAAATGAATGAAATTTTCATTGAAGTGAAAATGAAAAAATATTTTTTAATGTCCACAATAACATATTAGTTAAATAAATTTTGATAGATTATAAGGTACAATATTAAGACACCTCTGAACGTTGTTTTAGAAAAACAAGCACTGTGGGGCACCTGGGTGGCTCAGACAGTTGAGCATCCAACTTGATTTCAGCTCAGGTCATGATCCCAGGGCTGTGAGAGCGAGTCCCACATTGGGCTCTGTGCTAAATTTAGAACCTGCTTAAGATTCTCTCGCTCGCTCGCTCGCTCTTAAATGCAGAGAACAAACTGGAGGTTACTACAGGGGAGTTGGTGGGGGCATGGACTAAATGAGTGATGGACATTAAAGAGGGCACTTGTTGAGATGAGCACTGGGGGGTATAGGTATGTGATGAATCACTGGGTTCTGCTCCTGAAACCAATACTACACTGTATGTTAACTAACTTGATTTAAATAAATAACTTTAAAAACTAAAGAAAAAAAAGAAAATATAAATGAGATTTTTTTCATAGCTTTCTCCTTTGATGAATCATATTAAAATCCTAAAATAGCCAAAGAAAATAATTTTGCATTCTCAAGCTAAATAGTTAAGATGCAACATTTTCCTTAAAAAAGCAAAGAATCCAAAAATTAATAAATTCTAAAAATATATAGTGAGAAAAGAAAGAGCTTTGTATATATAACGTAAAGAGACAGAAGCAATACATATGTTTTATCTTAAGAATAGCTATTCATGGGGCACCTGGGTGGCTTAGTTGGTTAAGCATCTGACTTTGGCTTATGTCATGATGTCACAGCTCATGAGTTCAAGCCTTCATCAGGCTCTCTGTTAGCAGTGCAGAGCCTGCTTTGGATCCTCTGTCTTCCGCTCTCTCTGCCCCTCCCCCACTTGCACTCTCTCTCCCTCTCTCAAAAATAAACATTTTTTTAAGAAAAGATTCATTCTCTCTACCTCTGCTTCTCTCCCCTGCTTGCACTCCCTGTCTCTCTTTAAAAAAGAAAAGAAAAGAAAAGAAAAGAAAAGAAAAGGAAAGAAAAGAAAGGAAAGGAAAGGAAAGGAAAGAAAAGGAAAGGAAAGGAAAGAAAAAAAAAACAGCAAAACCAAGGATACATAGTATGCTCCTAGTGTATACTACATGATAAAATTAAAAAGAGTACAACCCTGGGGCGCCTGGGTGGCTCAGTCAGTTAAGCCTCTGATTCTTAATTCTGACTCAGGTCATGACTTCACCATTCATGAGTTTGAGCCCCACATCTGTCTCTGGGCTGACAGGATTCTTTCTCTCCCTCTCTCTCTGCCCCTCCTGTGAGCGCTCTCTCTCTCTCTCTCTCAAAATAAATAAATAAATACTTAAAAAGAGTACAATTCCAACTTAAACACATATATATGTAAATACACACAATTATGTATTCATAGAAAAATGTGTGTGTGCACACACATGTGCATGCTTCGATAAAAGTGTGGAAGGACATGCATCAAAATGCTATCAACGCTTAATTCTGTGGTATTATTAGTAATTTAATTTGGTCATACTCTTTTGAACTTCTTACAATAAATCAGTATTCCTTTTATTGCCAGGAAAAAATGTTTTTCAAAGAATAAAAATCAGAAAACAGCTTGAAAATGTATCTGTAGAAAATGAAATTTTTATGTTGTTTTAAAGTTATTCTGTTAGGAATATATAATTTTTACTTGAAGAGATTCTATGGAAGGAAGAACATCTTCAAGTGAATTCTTAATTGACTAAGAAGATACGATATCCATTCATTCACTAAAAGATATTCATTCCACATTTTAATTCTTGCCAAACACTCTCCCAGTTACTGGGGATATAACAAACCAGATAAAAATCTTCTTCTCTTAAGGGTTGCATTCTGGTTGGAGGAAATACACAATAAACAAAATGGATCATATGCCCAAGTGTGGTAAGGAGCATAAAGAAAAACAGAGCAGAATAAGGTACAGTTGCTGCATTTTTACAAAGAGTGATGATGGACGAATCCTGAAGAATGTGACTTTAGGACAAAAACCTTAAGAGGGGAGGGCACCATCCGTGGACACCTGATAGAAAGCACCCAGGTCAAGAGAACACTCGTGTGAAGGTGTTGAGGTGAACAGCAAGAAGGTCTGTGTGCTGGACAGAGTAAGGGAGAAAGGATCAGGGAAGATGAGGGCAAAGGGCGACTTTGGCTGTGACTGTGAGGAGGGTCAGCAGAGGGCCATAAACTGAGAAGAACATAATAAACAGAGGATAACTACTGGCCTAGTGTTTCGCACTGTCAAATTCACTTGTGTCAACAAGTTCTCATCCTCACAAGGTTCCTCATGAGGTACTACTCAAACGTGTGGTTTAGGCTTCAACTATGACTTTAGCTAAGGGGGATGCAAAGAATAGAGGGCTTATAAACATTTATTTCCATGAAATAAATTAGTCATTCAAAGGAAAACCAATCTGGGGGCACCTGGGTGGCTCGGTCAGTTGAACATCTGACTTCGTCTTGGGTCATGATCTCACAGTTTGTGGGTTTGAGCTCCGTGTCAGGCTCTCTGACTCACTGCCAAGCCTGCTTCGGATTCTCTGTCTCCCTCTCTCTCTGCCCCTCCCCTGCTCACACTCTCTCTCTCAAAAATAAATATAACATTCAAAGTAAAACTGATTTCAAACTACATAATTTGAAACAAAATATGCTAAAATAACTTGGATAAAGATACAGAAACTATAAGTGGGTAGCTTACAAAAGCCATAATAAGGTCAGGGGAGCCTGGGTGGCTCAGTTGGTTAAGCGTCCAACTTCAGCTCAGGTCATGATCTCGTGGTTTGTGGGTTCGAACTCCGCATTGGGTTCTGTGCTGACAGGTCAGAGCCTGGAGCCTGCTTCAGATTCTGTGTCTCCCTCTCTCTCTGCACCTCTCCCACTTGCTCTCTGTCTCTGTCTCTCTCTCTCTCAAAAATAATAAACATTAAAAATATTTTTTTTAAAAATCCATAAGGTCAACTAAGTGGAAATGCTAGAAAGCAAGTGGGGGTTCAAAACCTTAAGATCTGGGATGTTGTAAAGCTGATGC
The DNA here is from genome assembly GCA_028646485.1 of Cryptoprocta ferox. NCBI lineage: Eukaryota > Metazoa > Chordata > Mammalia > Carnivora > Eupleridae > Cryptoprocta > Cryptoprocta ferox. The sequence continues at coordinate 45,701,920 of CM053561.1, forward strand.
TTCTGTCAGGTGAAATCCAAATCACTGAGTCAAAGACAACAGGTCTTCCAAGCTGGCCATCGCCGTGAATGTTTTCTCAAATGGACTATGAACATCTACAGTGGCCTCATGGCAGCCAGAGCAAAACAGGAAGCAATGTGCTGCTGGAGCAATTCTTTGACCAGGAGCTTCAAAAAGAAGCCAGAGCTGTGTTGTCCTAGGGCCTAGGTACGCAGGGTATAGCCAGGTAGGGACGACCAGGTTGGCAGTGCACCACAGAGCTTGGGAACCATGCTGAGGTCACAAAGTTTGCTGTGAAGTTGATGGTGCATCTTTATCCAAAGATGGGTCATTGTTTCTCCTTCTCAGCACACATCATCGCCACATCTTCCCCCTGGGCCCAGAGTGGAAGAGGACTCACCAACAAGCACAGGGACACACTGACCTCTAGATCTTCAGGCCCAGTGGCTTCCTCACTGCAGCCACACCCACTGATAGATTCCACAGAGGAAAACCTCTCCAGCCCCAGGAGAACCCAGGGGCCAATGCTCATTCTCTAGAATGTAACAGAGGTGGGGGAAGAAGGCCTTTTGCCAGCATCATCACCTGTCACCCAGAGGGGATTCCTCTGGCCAGACCATTCAGTGGAATAGAACTGGACACACCCCCTAAATGTAAATTCTCCATGATCTGAATGGAATGGAGCTCTCTCAAGAGGGAGCTAGAGAAATTAGAGGGAATCAGGACTGGAAAAACTTGTGCAATCATTTCAGGTTTTTGTCTCTATCATCATTATTGGTGGAGAACTTGTCATCTAAGAAATGAGAATTCTTGGAATTATAGGTTAAATCATGGATGAAACCATTTATAAGGAAAGAGCTAACCTACCAAATCCTCCCAGGACAAACCATCAGCTCAGCTATACTTTCTCCAGTTTCTAAGAACTATTTGAGGAAAAGTCCCTTCTTGCATTCACAGAGTTAACCAACACTGTCTTTCTGGTGGCTTGGACCATTTTGGTGATTATATTACTAGCGGACGAAGTCTAATTATTGTACAGAAACAGATGCTTTCGGCCTGCGTAGGAAGTGTGGCTGAAAGTGCAAAGAAGCATGGAGGACCACATCCTCAGCCCACTGGCAGGTCTCCTACCAGCTCAGAATTTGTGGTGAAACATGGTACTTGACGCTTTTCCTGAGGAGCTCAAAGCTGAAACTTAGAGATTAATCCAGTTTCATTCTGCAGTCACTAGAGCTAGGCAAGAGCCTCACAATTCATAATCTCCCGGTCTCAGGACTTCTAAAGCCCTTTACAGTTGCCTAGCACTTCGCCGTTTACAAAGAACTTCTGCATTAATTATTCCCTTCGAGACCGGACCAACTATGTGAGGTTGTTAAGTAACAGATGCCTCAGGGGAGTTAAGTGGCTTGCCAAAAGCCATGAGTGTCAGAAGTGGTAGGCCCTGCACTTCTGACCCCCAGTGGTCTGACTCCAGGGAGCAGCCCTATCCACCGGACCACCCTGGCATTCATGACCTCGCTCTGTCAACATCACCCACCAGTGCCCGATGTGTGCAAATGCCCTTCTTAAAGAATCTACATTGACTGGTTGGAGGCTATATATCTTTTAAAACAGCAAATATGCCCTGACTCAGATTTCCTCCTACCTCCCAAAGGTGAGCTAGTCCCCTCTTCTCCGTACTACATCTGTACTTTAAATGTTCCTCTATTATTTCTTATTAATTTGTACTATAATTGATTTATTTATATGTCAAGCTATAGCCTCTGAAATCCTTAAAACAGTGAATACTTCTGAAGTAGGTGGAGGGAGCAGAGTTCTTGAACACATGTATTTTGGAGCCAGGCTGCTTAGGATAGAATTCTAAATGCACCACTTATTAGTATGTATGAGAAAATTACTTAAACCTTATGTCTTCTCTTTCTCATCTGTAAAATGGGGACAACAACAAAATTGCCAACTTCATAAGGTTATTGTGAGGATGAAAGTATTTACTACATATAAATCACTAAAATAATTGGTAAATTAAATGCAGTATATGCATACAAGGGAAAAACAGTCTCCAGCTATTAAGAAAGGAAATATATCTATACACACCACCACTGTATTCTGTATCATCACCATCATCATCATCATCATCACATCCTAGCTCCTATCAAGCCTATCACACAGCAGGTGCTCCATAAGGTTCGATCAAATGAATGAACAAATAAATGTACTGATAAAACAGTGATTTGAGTGAAAAGAGAAGTGTTATCTACTCTACTTTGGGGCAGTCACAGTTGCCTGGAGCACATCTAAAAATGCTAGCATCACTGCTTTCCTCAACAAAAGAATACACAGGAAATTCAAGGAACTGAACTTGAGGTTCCTAAATTAATTTATCCAGATGAAAGTCACAGGCCTCCAGGCCAAAAAAATCATGCTCACTTATTTATTAATAAAATAATTGTATGGAAACTAAGAAACTTTGTTTCAGTTCAGGCTAAGTTGCTTGGCTTGAACTGCTGGGAGCCTATCGGAAACCCCAAAGACATGGCTATTGGGTGGAACAGCCTAAAAAGAAATCCAACATACACTTCTCTCTTTTAAAAATGTTCGATTAAGAACAAACTACAAAGGTAACCACCACAGAAACAAAGAGGATTTCACAACAAAACTCTCTGGAGTGTGTGTGTTTGTGTGTGTGTGTGTGTGTGTGTGTGTGTGTGGTGAGCCATGAAAGCGAAAGATAGCCGATTCAAGGAACTTGTACAAGAAAAAGAAATGTTTACTTTGATAAGCTGTAACTTAAAAAAAAAAAAGTTGTGTCTTCCTATCCAAAAGAATGGATATCAAACATTAAGACAGCTTTTGCAAAGATTGGAAAAGGCCAGATTTTAAGTTAATTAAAGTATCTAACATTTGTTTACCATATTCCATTTATAAAACTTTTACATGTTACTTAAATTCTGTAAGATTAAAGATAGTTTTTTATAAATAAATACCACAACAACTCTCACACATCAGTTCAAGGAGATCGAAGAATTTTTACTGCAGTCTATTTTGTTATAGTGAAAAATGTTAAATAGCTGAAATTCAAATGGATGAGTAAATTGGTAAATGAAATGTGGTATATTGATACAATGGGAAAATATTATACACCAATCACAAGAAATTATATATACATATGTGTATGTATGTATTAACATGGATATATTTCAAAAATCATGGAAGTATAAAAGAAATTCATAATGACATAGTGATGTTTATAGTGTAACACTTGTTTTTAAGAAGAAAAAAAAAGCCATGGACTTCCAATAATACAACTGACCATAGCAGCAGAGTAGTTTTTTGCAATCTTCTAAATTTTTTCTTAAAACTAAACAGACCAAACATAAAAGTAGTAAAAAGAAACCCATAAATAACATCTTCAATAACACTGGGCTGTGGAATCCTCTGTAAACCTGAATAAGGGAGGTGAATGCACAGGACTGCAAAAGACCAGGTTGTGGGACTCAAGTTAGGGAAATAAGAGGAAGGCCTCACTACCCTACAAGTGATGAAAAACAAAAACAAAAACAAGCAAATGAAAACACAGATAAATTCAACCAAGTCTTTTAAAACATATTAAGAAGATTCTAAAAAAACAGCCACATGGCAGCTGTATATCTGCTTAGGATGTTGTGAGTTGTCCTAAACGCCCTTTCTCCTTATAAATAAAGCAACGTAGAATAACAAAATCAAAAGCTCACAGGTAATATCTACCAACACATCGAGATAACAACACATCATCAAGAATCTCAAATGAAGAGGAGACAAGAACCGTCCCCTTACAGCCCCAAGACTTCATGAGACAATGAGACTTCAGATAACACTGATAATCAATGAATTTAAAACTGTCCAATAGATACTAACTTAGAAAGCAAGAGAGGCCAATCTGAGAACAGTAGTTAAAACTAAGAAAGGGGTACTAAACTTAAAAGAATTATTTTGTTATCCAGACAAAGATAACAAGTAACTTAAAAGGGGGGAAAAAATCAAACTGGCATCAGACATTTTTAAATAGCGACACTTCCTGCCAAATGGACATGGAGTGACATATTTAAGATACCCTAGGAAAGGAATGAAGCCAAGGATTTTACATCCAGCAAAACTAATCTTTAAGTATATAAAGGCTGAAGACAATCTGTTATAAAAAAGCAAGAGCTCAAGAATATTGTTCCCACAAGTCATTCATGAGAAATCTACTGGAAATAAATTAACATATGGACTTAGAGGTCAAAGGCTGATAACACAAAAGAAAAAATCAGACTTTATGTGAATTTGGATGGAAGTATACACCACCACCTATAAAGTATTCTTGCCAAAAACATAAACAAAAACCTGAATCTGATCAAGGCTTCAGATCTAACTATCAATTTACACAAAATACAGGGAATAGAAAGGAAATTGGCAAATTCAAACTGTGGAACTCTCTACAAGGAAACAAGCCACTTCCTTCAACAAGCAATACAAACAATTCAAAACAAAACAGAAAATAAAATAAAAGACACTGAACACATCATAAGTTAGCTGTGGGACAATTTCAAGCCACTTCGTGTACATATAAATGGAGTCCCTAAAGGAGAGGAAAGAGAGAAGTGAAGGCAAAAAATATTTGATGAAATCATGGCTGCAAATTTCCTGAATTTAATGAAAACTATAAACTCACAGATCTAAAAAGCTGAAGGAACCCCAAGCACCAAAAAACATGAAGAAAACTACATCAACCCACATCATACACAAATTGCTTAAAGTGAGTGACAAAATTTTTAGCCAAAGAAAAAGGACATGTTGCCTACTGATAAACAAAGGTAAGGATAACAACACATCATTTTTCTTTTTTTCTTTTTCCTTTTTTATTTTTAGAGAGAGAGAGAGCATGAAAGGAGGAGAGAGGCAAAGGGAGAGAATCTTAAGCAGGCTCCACGCTCAGCACAGAACCCAACACAGGGCTCTGAGTCAAAATCAAGAATCTGCTGCTCAACTGACTAGCCACCCAGATGCCCCATCAACACACTTCTTATTGAAGAAATTATTGAAATTATTCAAGCAAGAATTCAGTGGAACATATATTTAAAATATAGAAGAAAAAAATGTCCAATCTAGAATTCTATATCCCACATAAATAGGTTTCAAAATTGAGAGCAAAAAAAGATTTTTTTCAGACATACAAAAGTTGAAATCATTTATCACCAGTAGATTCACAATACCAAAAGTGTCAAAGGGAGTACTTCATCAGAAGGAAAATGACACTAGATAGAATACCTATCTGTAGAAATACAGATCTGTACAAATGTATGAAGAGCACTGAAACTGGTAACAACATGGGTAAAATATGTAAGCCTTTTTGTTATTATTTAAATATCTTTAAAGAGTAGAAATCTTTAAATATCTTTATGAAAGATAAAGATAAATATGTTTATGCTTTATAAATAAATATTATAATAATGTAGTGAGGGTATTATATAACAAATGCAAATATATAATGCATGACAACAATAGCCCAAGACCAGAAGAGAAATAGAAGTGTACTTATAAGGTTCTTATAGTATTCATGAAGTGATATAATGGCGCTTGAAGGTACTCTGTGATAAGTTATACACTATAAACTCTAAAGTAGCCACTAAAATGACAAAAAAGGCCAACACTAAAAAAAGCAAAACCAAAGGATATGAAATAGAAAAAAGTATGTAATCCAAAAGAGTCAGAAAAAGAAAAAAGAGAGACAAAAATGGATGAGACAAATACAAAACAAATAAGATGACAGATAAAAACAGAGAGGGAGGCAAAGCAAAAAAGACTTAAATACAGAGAGCACAACGAGGGTTGCTGGAGGGGTGCTGGGTAGGGGGATGGCTAAATGGGTGATGGGCATTATGGAGGGCACTTGCTGGGATGAGCACTGGGTGTTATATATAAGTGATGAATCACTAAATTCTACTCCTGAAATCATAAAACAATAATAATAAAATAAAATAAAGTAGACAAAATAAAAAATCTTTAAAAATTTTAAAAATCCATATAATTCACCACATTAACAAATTAAAAAATAAAAACTCTGAACATTGAGTAGACAGAAAAAACATTTGACAAAATTGAACATCTATCTTGACCAAAAAAAAAAAGGACTCTTGGCAAACTAGGAATAGAAGGGAACTTTCTCATTGATCAAGGGTACCTACTGAAAAAAAATCTGCAGTTCAGTAACATCATACTTACTGAACAAAGACTAAATGTTCCCCCCTACCAAGGAACTAAATGTTCCCCCCTACCATGACTGAGAATAAGCCAAGGATATCTGTCCTCACCGTTCTAACTCAACATTGTATAGGAGATTCTAGCCAGTGCAATAAGCCAAGTAAAGAAAAAAAAGGCATCCAGATTGTAAAAGAAGAATAAAAACTGTCTTTATTCACAGAAAACATGATCATACAACCAAAAATTCCTATGGAAATACAAAGATATTCTTAGAACTAATAAAAGAGTTTATTCAGTTTGCACAATACAAGATCAATAAAATAACTCATCATATTTCTTTTTTTTAATGTTTTATTTATTTTTGAGAGATAGAGTGACACAGCACAAGTAGGTAGGGGCATAGAGAGCGAGGGACAGAGGATCCGAAGCAGGCTCTGTGCTGACAGCAGAGGGCACAACATGGGGCTTGAACTCACAAATCGTGAATTCGTGACCTTAGCTGAAGTCTGATGCTTAACCAACTGAGCTACCCACATGCCCCAAAATTAATCATATTTCTATATAGCAGCAATGAAAAATCAGAACTTGATATTAAAAATGAAACTATTACCAATAGCATAAAATTATGAAATACTTAGGTATATATGAGAAAAAATATAAGACCCTATACACTGAAAACTACAAACATTGCTGAAGGAAATTACAGAAGAGAAGTAGATGGAGGGATTAAATTGGTACATGAATCAGAAGACTCAATATTGTTAAGATACCAATTCTTCCCAAATTGATCTATAGATACAGCACACCATCCAAATCAAAATTCTATTCGTATGAAAATGCAAAGGACAGAGAGTAGCCAAAACAACTTTTTGAAAACAAAGGACCTGATTCACAACTCACTATACAGTTGTAATAATCAAGACAGTATAAAGATACAAAGAGAGATCAATGTAACAGAATAGAGACCAGAAACTGACCTATATAGACAACTGATTTTCAACAAGGTGCACAGACAATACAATGGATAGAAAATAGTTATTTCAGCAAACAGGGTTGAAACAGTTAGACATTCATATGCAATAATAATAATAATAGCCTGACCCATTCCTTAAACCATATGCAAATGTTCACTTGAAATGGATCTTAAATAGACTTAAATAGACTTAAATTTAAACTATAAAAAAAAACTATAAAACTATAAAACTTCGAAGAAACATAGGAGAAAATCTTCATGACCTTGATTTAGACAAGGATTAGCTAAGGATTTCTTAGCGTGATATAGAAAGAAAAAATTGATGAATTTGACCTCATCAAAATTAAGAATTTCTGCTCTCCAACGAAAGTAGAGAATAGGGACACCGGGGTGGCTCAGTCAGTTAAGCATCCGACTTCAGCTCAGGTCATGATCTCACCATTCGTGAATTCAAACCCCACATGGGGCTCTGTGCTGACCGCTCAGAGCCTGGAGTCTGCTTCAGATTCTGTGTCTCCCTCTCTCTCTCTGCCTCTTCCCCTCTTATGCTCTGTCTGTCTCTCTCTCTCAAAAATAAACATTAAAAAAATTTAAAGAATGTAGAGAATAAAAAGATTAAAGTAGGAGAAAATATTTGCAAGTAAGTGTTTAAAATAAACTTGTATCACAAATTGTCCAAATTTAATAAGAAAGCAAAAATTCAATTTAAAAAAAGCAAAATATTTGAACAAACATTTCATCAAAGAGTAGATGAGGAGATTAAGACAGAGTAATTAAAAAGTAGATGACTTGCCTCTTAGTGTTAGCGAAGTCACTCGAGGCTAACAAGTTGAAGAAGCTTAAATGGAAGAGTACAAAGATTAATAATAAGATAAAACTGGTGTCTAAAACTCAAAGCTGAGGAAAAGGGAGGGAAAAGAAGTGGTTTCTATAATTTCCATACTGCTCAAAGTAAGAAACCAACAGATAGGATCTAAAGAAAAAGATAACTAAGGTTTTTATTATATAAATCATTGGCATAGAGGTAATTACTAGAATACACACGAATCTTCCTCAATACAAAAGTCAATATCCAATAAAAGAGCAAGTACATCATGGTATGATCCAACTGAGATTGAACATGTCATTTGTATCAATAAATAGAAAGGGCTTAACTCAGCTATTAAAAGAAAAGGTTTATCAAGTTGACTAACAAAGCAAAACCCAACTCTGTGTTCTAGAAAAGAAAGACAAGTAGCAAAGGCATTCAGAAAGGATAAAAGTTAAAAGGATGTGAGAATTCATACGAGGCATATCTTGCTATCAGACAAAGTAGAATTCTAGCCAACAAGCAATAAACAGGACAAAGAAAAATACCTTTTAATGCTAAAGGCTATAATTCATAATGAAAATATCATAGTTACTAATATCTATGCACCTGATAACACATCGAGTGTGCCAAGCAGATGTTATAGGAGATGAAAGGAGAAATATGCAGACACATGTTGGAGACTATAAAACACATATAAGATATAAGCTATAGACAGAGGGAAAAAATCATATTAAATATCTATAGAAATAAATAAGAAAGAAATAAAACTAATGTAATACAACAGAAGTAAATTAATAAGGATAAAGATCAGACATGAGTTAGGAAGCTACAAAGTAATAAATCCATCACAATGTCATAAATACATCAACAAGCTGTTGCTTTGGAGGAAAAAAATCCACAAAGTTAAGAAACATTAGCAAGAAAAAAAGAAGCATAAATATACAAATAAAATGAGACAAAGGGGAAATTGCTATTGAAATAGAGAATTTTTTTAACATCTCAAACCAATAACTTGCTAGCTTTATACAAACAAATTTGACAACCTAGATAAAATAACTAATTTTTAGGAAAATCTAATTTACCAGATCTGAACTTTAAGAGATGAAAATTTTGAAGAGCTCAATTATTATAGAAGTTATGGAGCAAATTATGTGTTCTCACCAAATAATACACCAGGCCCTGGTGGTTTCACTGGGGAATTTAGCAATCCTGTATAGTCAGATAATCCTCAGGCTGCTTAAACTATTACAGAACATGGAGAAAGAATTACAATTTCCAAATTCTTTTTATGAAGCAAATTCAACATAGATGTCAATCTCTGATAAATATTGCCCTAAAAAGAAAACTATAAATCAATTTGACTTATAAATGCTGATATAAAAATCTTAAATAAAATATGAGCAAACCGTATATTAAGAAAATGTCATCGTAGCCAAATGGGATTCCCTGGAGGAAAGAAATCGGTATTAGAAAGCTTAATTACATTAATATCTAATTCGTGATATCCATATCTTCAAGAAAGCAATTCATGTTTCCGCAGCCCTGCGGTGGGACCCTGCAAACCCGCTCCTCGCTGGCCCGCTGTTCCCCTTTAGGCTCTGCCAGTAGGGGGCGCCGAAGGAAGAGTGAGAGGCTGGGGATGGGAGGCAGAAGTTTGCTCCCTTCTGCCTACTCTCTCCTCCCGCCCATGTCAGCCCAATCGTGTTTCTTCACCTCACAGCTAGTGGGGTTTTTCTAGTAGCAGCTTGCAAATTCAGTTTGCTATTTTTCCAGAGCTTGCTCCTCCAGCTGGCCAGCGCCACCTTCCCAGAGGTGTGGGTCCAGCTCCTCGGAGCCCCTCCTCAGAGCTCAGGGGCTGGCACCCGACAAGCAGTGACTCCTCAGAGGTTGAACTCCGTGGGGTCCCACCTTTTCCCTGTGTTCCCCCAGCCCTGGGTGTGGTAACTACATCCTGCAGTTTCTGTTACCTTCCAGATGCCTTAGGAGTCCTTTTGTCTTTTCTATTAGTTAACAGTTATTTACGTTAAATTCTCTTTATTAAAACAACAGGCATGGTTTCTGTGTCCATTTGACAAAATCTGACACCCATTTCTGATTTGAGAAAATATTCCAAAAAAAAAAAAAAAAAGAAAACATTCCACTAAGGAAGATATATTTGATGGATATATGATTTCATACACATGCGACTCCACCAGAGAGCGGTGTCCTTCTAGATGGGTAACAGAGGCTCCTCCGCTGCCCTCTGTGTTGGGAGCGGTAGGCAGAGCAACCAGACAAGAGAATGAGAACCAACGGCCTCAAGATGCCATCTCCTGATGTGAACCAACCTCAAGAACAGGGAAAAGACCAAGGAGCACAGCAGTGCGCATGATATCTACATTTTATGTAAGCAACAGAGGGAAATACAGGTATAACCGTATCTTCTCATAGCTACAAGATGAAATACTAGGAAAAAAAAAAAACACCAAAACCTAATTTTAAAATGTGTTACATAAAGAGGGAAGGAGAAATGAGCTATAGAGGATAGGAATGGAAACTAGATTTCTCAGAATATGCCCAGTTACAGTGTGACTTTGGGAACATGTTTTATGTACTCAAAAAAATGAAATTATAAAGCAATTCCTAGGGGTGCCTGGGTGGCTCAGTCGGTTAAGTATCTGACTCTTGGCTTTGGTTCAGGTCATGGGCTCATGGTTTGTGAGTTCAAGCCCCATATTGGGCTCTGGGCTGTTGGCACGGAGATTCTGTTTGCCCCTCTCTCTGCTCCTCCCCTGCTTGCTATCTCTCTCTCTCTCAAAATAAATAAAAATAGTGAACTTAAAAAAAAGCAACTCCTAAAACAATCTGAAAAAATAAGTCTAATTATCTAGCTGGTTGGTAACATCATGATACAAAAATTTGCTTGTCGTGACTTTAGAACATCATTTGACTGATTGAACTCACATGGAGCCCTGTGATGACAGCACAGAGCCTGCGTGGAATTCTCTCCCTCCCTCTCTCTCTGGCTTGCTCTCTCTCTTCCTCTCTCTTTCAGTAAATAAATAAACATTAAAAGAGCTGCTGGTTCCAAAACATGCTTCTCCTGCTGCAATCCACAGCAGGAAAAAGATCCCCTGAGCCATACCTCTCTTACCTCCCATCTCAATTCCAAATTCAAGTCTCTCAGGGGTGCATCCGATTGGTGAGCCACACAGCCCATCTGGAATCCCAAATGCAATGGTGACTGAGAAATATGGTCTGCAGCTTTCTGTATTCTGCACACAGGTCTGCACACTAGCTGGAAAAGGAGTTAAACAAACAGTCCGTATGATCTATGACCTTGTAAACTCAGCCTCTTCAAACGTCTTTGATTAGCCTCTTGAAGACTTGGTGTGGTAGCAACATAGAAATTTTTCAAGAAAATGCATTCTAGAAACCCATTACAAAATTATATCGAGTAGCTAAAAGTTATGTGTTTCATCAGAGTGTATGTTTAGAGTCTATGAGGGGAAAGACTAGGTCTGAAATACCCACTGTGCCCTAGGTAGCAGCAGGGCCATAGAGTCACTCAAGCAATCCTGCCTTGATGGCAGCTCAGTCCCATACTGTGGGCTCTGGTTTGGAAAGGGGGAGGGGGAGATATAATTTGTTGCTTTCTACATACTCCTAATGGGATGGTAATTTTATCATTATTAATAATATCCACCAAATTCCATTCATTATAAACTCTCCTAGGAATAACCTTTAAAACATGTCTGGAAGGGGCGCCTGGGTGGCTCAGTTGGTTAAGCGGCCAACTTTGGCTCAGGTCATGATCTCACGGTTCATGAGTTCAAGCCCCGCATCAGGCTCTGTGCTGACAGCTCAGAGCCTGGAGGCTGCTTCAGATTCTGTGTCTCCCTGTCTCTCTGCCCCTTCCCTGCTCCTGCTCTGTCTGTCTGTCTGTCTCTCTCTCTCTCTCACACACACACACACAAAAGTAAATAAACATTTAAAAATTTTAAAAAATAAAATAAAGTGTGTCTGGATGAAAAAAGGAAATAAAAGCTAAGCTTCTAAAAATAAAAACATCCAAGATCCCTAGACCCAGCTATGGGTTGGCCCCAAATCACCCATAGTACTTCCAGGTATCAGAGAACCGTTCTCAACTGGGAGGCCCATTCAAAAACCATTGTTGGCTGATGAACTTCTTACTGACTCAATCTCCTGACCCAACTTCTGTCACTATATCATGTATTTGAGTAAATCCCTAAGTATATGCACATCACACACACACACACACACACACACACACACACACACACGGTGCTCTTCACAGTAGCAAGTGTTAGATAATCTCTGATTCCACTTACTGGCTGTGTACCCTCAGACAAGCTTTATAGACTCTCTGTGGCACAGTCTCCTCATCTGTAAAATAGAAGTAACAATTGTTTCTAACATTTGTTATGAGAATCAAATGAGTTGATAAAAAATAAACTGCTTTGAAGGCTATCTGATACATACTAAGTGATATATCATGCTAATCATTGTCTTTATCATTATGCTTATTACCATGGTCACCCTGTCTTAGCAGATAGCAAGATAACAGACTCTAAATGTGTACAGTGTCCATCAACCACATATACAGGCAGAATGTCTGAGTTCTGAGATACCTCCCCTTTGCGAGGAAAAAAGGAAAATGTTGGCTATCTAGCAAATAATACAACACTTTGAATTCTTTATTTATGTTCAAAGGAGAAAAAGAAAGAAAATAATTTTCCACAGCACAGAGCCCCAAACTGAGAAGACAGGCCCGTTCACTTTGGCAATGGTGATGACCTGTTGTTCCCAGAGAGTGGAACAAGGCTCCTATCTCAGCCAACATTGTTCTTGGGTCCTAGGAACATGGCAATTAAAAATGTATTCGACTGACCAAATAGGTGCAATGTTTTCTTTAGCAGTGATCAACTCAGCCCAGGCTCCTCTCTAATCCATCACCCAGGTCTGGACGCCATTCATTGCTCAGAAATAACAGACCCTGGGGCTCTGACAAGTTGTGGAGGCTGGACCACCCAACCACCCAACTCAGAAGCAAAGGTGTCTCTACCATAAGCACATTAATAAAATCAATTAGGGGGGCACCTGGGTGGCTTAGTTGGTTAAGCATCCAATGCTTGATTTCGGCTCAGGTCATGATCTCACAGTTATGAGATCAAGCCCCACATTGGGCTCCATGCTGGGTGTGGAGCCTACTTAAGATTCTCTCTCTCTCTCTCTCTCTCGCTCTCGCTCTTGCTCTCTCTCAAAAATAAATAAATAAACAAATAAATAAAATCAATTAAAATTAGAACATGAGAGGAAGGCCTCCTATCTGACACTCTCTTAGATCCTGACACCTCAAAATGTAGGAATTACAGTAAGTGAAAAGAGATACAGAGAATCCTCAAATCTCACTGGTAATGGGGGCAGGGAGAGGGCTGGAGAGGGCCCAGAGTAGAAAAATTCATGTGGTGTCTACAGGATAGCCTCTACATCTACTCCGCAAGGCTTTGTTTCTTTCCCTGTATTTCTAAAGTTAAAAATAGAATTAAAGGACAATACCTAGAAATAAGTGTAAAGGATTTACAAAATCATAGGCAAAACTCAGATAACTCCATCATATTCAGACTTGAAAGTAAGGAGACATTTTCCAGTATTTATCTCAGTCTCTTTAGAATTTTTGCATCTTTGAGTAAGGAGACAGAAAGCTCTCAATAAAGTAACACTTTTTGCAAACGCTCAGTTTTTTCAGAACTAAAATAAGTAAACAGAATCAGTAATAATAAACTCAAGCTGTTTGCCCTCCAACAACTATCACAGACGAGAATTTTACAGAGGACAAGAATTTCCAGCAAAAGTAACTAGATTATTTTTATCACCTGGACATGCAACTTTTTCCAGCCTGTGGTATGTTGTTAGAAGTTTCTCAACAAGATAAAATTGCCTTCTGAAGAATGCTGTTTAAAGATCTTCGGGTAAGAGCACCTGGGTGGCTCAATCAGTTGAACGTCCAACTTTGGCTCAGATCATGATCTCGCGGCTCATGAGTTCAAGCCCCATGACGGGCTCTGTGCTGACAGCTCAGAGCCTGGAGCCTGCTTTGGATTCTATGTTTCTCTCTCTCTCTGTCCCTCCCCCACTCATGCTCTGTCTCTTTCTCTGTCTCTCAAAAACTGAATAAACACTTTAAATTTTTTTCTTGGTTTAAAAATCTTTGGGTATAAAATATATCAAGCAATCCTTAGCAAAGGAAATAATGCCTAGAAAGTGTGTAATGGAATAAAAGAACTAAAAAGTTGGAGGGCCTATACTGGACTGTATCTTATACTATTTTCATGAAATATGCTTACAGACTATCCAAATTTGAATAGTCAATAAGTCCATTTTTTTAATATGTGTCTTTGGGATCCTCCAAGTATAGGATTGGTTTATATGTTTGCTTTGTACAGTTCTCTTTGCTGTTGATGTATTCTACACACTTATAGCAGACATATATCACCTTATTTGTATCATTTATTGTTTTCTGTTTTGTGTGTAGTGGGACTATCACCCTGTATATGTAGTTTTTATCTATGGTAGAAAGGGGAAAATAAAGAAAAAAACCTCTTTATAGAGAAAAAATGACTTACGGTTCTTATTAACTATAAGACAAGAAACACTATTCATCTCTAGAGTAGTTGATAATTTTTGTTGAACAAGCATTAATCTGGTTATAGAGATAGATAACGCGAAATTACATAAAAGCAAGAATGTAAACAGAAGAAAAGTCAGCATTTCTCCTTAGGCCTTTAAGAAATCACACAAAAGCAAGAAGTTGAAGCAATAAACACAATTGTAAACTCCATCCTTGAAACAGTAGGGAAAACGCTGAAGTTATGAAACACAAAGTAGGAAGGTCTTCTTGGAAGCACTTAAGGTCAAACTCAGGACAATGCAAGAAGAAATGCAGTCTGCAGCTGTAAATCGTTCAAAATAAAAATCTGCAGAAGCAGGGTTCTCTTGGGTGAGGGATCAAGATTGAGGTGCAAGATCCATCATTGATTGCTTCCAAGGGGTTGGGTGAATGGCTGGTGATGGGAGCCCCCTGAGCCTGGTTGGGTCCCTGGAAGGCTGCACCAGAGACCAGGCTGCATCCAGAGACAAGGCTGAATGAGGAATCACATGGTTAAGCCATATTTGCAGGAAGCAGACAATCTATAAGGCAGAGGATAAACAAGAAGAAAAAGAAACACGAACAGCATTGTAGCTTCCGTTCTCTTTTGGCTGAGAAGAAGTAAAGGAGCAGTGGCCAAAAAATTAAAATCGTGTTCTCAGAAAGAGAGAAGAAAAAGAGAGCTTCCAACAGTCCAACAGAAAAGTGAGCAAATAACATGGTTCACAGAAACAAAAATGCAAATGCTTTCAAATATCCAAGAATCGTTTCAGTCTCTTAAAAGGAATGCAAAGTAAAGCTACGGTGATATTTTCCACTTATGAGATTGGCAAAATTCAAAAATTGTGATAGCAACCTGTGTGATCAGCAGTGTGGGGACAGACACCCTCATATGTTGCAGGGGGGACGGAGAGCAAGCTGGCAATCGCTCCCAACATGGGAAATCCTTCAACCCAACAATGCCACTTCTAGGGAGCGAGAAATGGCAGGTTTTTTTTTAAACGTCAAAAGTGTGGAAACAATCTAAATATTCATAATAGGGACTGAATAAACTGTGGTACAATCACAAAGTAGACTATTATGCAACTTTTTAAATACATTTTTAATTATTATTTATTTTTGAGAAAGACTGCACAAATGGGGGAGAGGCAGAGAGAGAGGGAAACACAGAATCTGAAGCAGGCTCCAGGTTCCCAGCTGTCAGCACAGAGCCTGACGCAGGGATTGAACTCACAAACCATGAGATCATGACCTGAGCTGAAGTCAGACGCTTAACTGACTGAGCCACCCAGGCACCCTTATCATGCAACTTTTTAAAAGAATAAAGCAGATCTGTACATACTGAATGGAAGGCTCTCCGAGATACCATGTCAAGTTTTAAAAAAAGAGAGAGAAACAAAGATCCAGAAAGCTTTTTTGCTATGCTTCCACCTGCATATGAAAAAGTAAATAAATAAATACATACATACATACATATATACATGCATACATACATACATAATTGCTCGTGTGTGTAGAGAAATATCTATGGAAGCTGGCAGCAGTGACTACATGTAGCAAGAGGAAAATAGGTGGTGAAAACACTAAAACAGGAGGCCCCCAAACTATTAATAAGTACATGTGCATGTATATGTGTGCACATGCATATGAATAAAAGAAACGTTGAAAATTTCCTCAAAGCATTCACTATAGTTCTCTCTGTATTTTAAGATTAAAGGTGATTTTTTTTTCTTTTTAAAATTTCTTTCAAGTAGGCTCCACACCCAACGTGGGGCTTGAACTCACAACCCTGCGATGGAGAGTTGCATGCTCTACCGACTGAGCCAGCCAGGTGCTCCAAAGTGATTTTTTTTCTTTGTCATGTTTTAGGTTCATAAGTATTCCACAGTGGCATTAAGTGCTCTGAAAAATAACAGAGTTTGTTTTCCTCCTAAAAGTCTCAGTTATCTCCACCAAACAAAAATACCTGGTCAGTTCATTCAGTGGAAACACATCTTTTGCTTGTGTGGCTCTCAGGGTGGCCCAGGCCTGTCACTGGAATTCTCCCCTCTCCGTGCTCAGGTGCACCAGGCATCCCGGCAAGCCCCAAGCCCCCTGTGCTCTGTGAGGCCCTGCAGGCCAAAGTATTTGGAGGCAGAGTTCCACTTACTGTTTCCCTCAGGTAAAGTACTCCCCCAAATGGTGCTGCTATCAGAATGAATGTCTTGGAGCTATTTTGGTTGCATTCCTGGCCTTAAGAGACAGGTTTCCTGTTAATACTGTTTTGACTGACATTGTTTGGGTCTCTCCAGCAGGAGACCAGATTTAGATCAAACGCACAGGATTCTCCTGCTGGAACAAGAGGGGCCTGCAACACCCAGAGAAATCAAAGTCCCCGTTTTGAGAGGGTGGGAAACAGGACTGGGGTACTTTCTCTGCTGCCCTAGGAGGCCTCGATGAAGAAAGTCCTGCCTGCCCGGAGCCACACAAATCCAAGGCCACTGTGTCAGCAGCTTAGAGGTCAAAGCATCCTGGGCCCTTCAACCGAAGTCAAGTCCCCCCTTCAAGGCCCTGAGCCAGAGTAAGGAGGCTCGCATACCTACAGTCCAAGCACCAGCCCTAGTAGGGTCCCTGTGCGGAGACTCTCCAAGGGCTGTTTAGGGCCTGTGACTGGTGAGCAGCTATTTAACCTAATGGGTTCCTAGGCAGAAAGCCTGGGAATATGGAACAAAAGAAAACATGAACCAGGGTCTGTCCTGGCCCGTCTCAGATTTGATCAACCTGGCAGATGCCCCTAGGGACCGATAAGGGACCTGGGCATCCCAAGGTCTGGGCACTTCATTCTCAAAAGGAAAAACGAGAGTGCCCTCCAGAGCAGGACAAACTGAGCAGGTCTGCCTGCTGCGGCCAAGTGGGGAGAGAGGGACCCCACGTGTGTACACACCTTTGTGAGGTAGCCTTCGGGCCATTATGCCCTGAGCTGGCCCTGGCTTCTGTGGCAGGCAGGAAGGTACCAAGCTACAAACCAGAGTCCCTGGAGCAGCTGAGTGCTTTAAGTGGGCCCCACTCTTCACTGCATATTTGGGCCCCATGCTCCCTTTGCTAGGGCTGGGGGAGTGGTGGCAGAGACTGAATTTTCCAAGAACATTCACTTCCACAGAGCAGTTCCTGATTAACAGTGAAACCTTCAAAATGGGCTGGCAGTTGGCTGTAACCAGCTGACATTTTGTTTTTGAAAGAGCTGGGCAAATTTGTTTCCAAGGAACTTTCGCTTCGAATCTTTGTTTGTGTGTGGACCTGGGAACAGGCATCTACAGCCTCTTTCCTAATGAAATCCTAAATCATCCAGGTGACTATGGGAAGATAGCCCAGGCCCCCCAGCCTGGGCCTCTCAAAAGCATGCAACTCTTCAGCCTAGAGTCTGGAAGAAGTTGCCATCCACCAGCAATAAACAAACAGCATTCCAAGGACTGAAGTGTAGTTCTTTTTTTTTTTTTTTTTTTTTTTGAGACTAGGGGAACCTGGCCAACATGCCTTCTCCTCCCATTGTAGATGACAAACTGTGAAGAAAAGTCTTGGCATTTGGCAAAAGTTCCCCTTCCATTGTAAAGTTAATAAAAGAAAACCATGTGTTCAAACAAGTCGGCCTTTTGCTAACAATCCTGCATCACTGGGCTCCAAATGTCAGACAAATATCCATGCTTCGGTTCAGCAAGGAAACAAAAATAATGTGGCGGGGTAAAAAGAATTCAAATTCCAGGAGACTGAAGTGCCTTTTTACCTAATCTAACTAAGGCCTGAACTTTTTATATAAGCGGCCCCCACTTGAAGCTCCACACAGCATGTGTGCTTATGGGGATGTCTACTACATCTTCAGTCCGAAGGTGGACCAGGTAGTCTGAAGCCCACCAGTTCACTTTGTTCCCTTTACCAGTCATTGGCTTTCAGGGTTAGTTCAGCCAATGGGACCTGAACTGCCCAAGCAGTGAACATCTCATAACTGCTTAGAATGTTGGACGAAGAGTTTCCACCCTTCCTCTGACATCATAACACGAAGAGGGAAAGCCTGGAACATTTACCACCAGGAGGAATACAGTTTTAGAATTCAACCCACAGGAATGCAAACAGGTATATCCACTCTGGAAAACATTATGGAGATTCCTCAAAAAGTGAAAAATAGAATGATGCTATGATCCAACAATCACATTACTGGGTTTGTCCAAAGAAGATAGACATATTGAGTCAAAGGGATATACGCACTCCCATGTTTATAGCAGCATTATTTACAATAGCCAACATAAGGAAGCAGCCCAAGTGTCCATCAATTGATGGACTGATAAGTGGTGTGTGTATATATATACATATATATATATATAATGGAATATTATTAAGTCATAAAAAAGAATGAAATCTCGTCATTTGCAATGACACAGATGGAGCTAGAGACTATTATGCTAAATGAAATAAGTCAGAAAAAGACAAATACCATATGATTTCACTCATATATGGAATTTAAGAAAAAAATAAATCAGCAAAGGGGAAAAAGAGAGAGAGAAACCAAGAAACACTTAATTATAGAGAACAAACTGGTGGTTACCAAAGGGGAATGGGGGGGTGGGGTGTGATGAGTGATTTGTTGTGCACTTGTCATGATGAGCACTGGGCGATGTACAGAATTGTTGAACCACTATAGTGTTCACCTGAAACTAATATAACATTGTATGTTAACTAACTAAAATAAAAGCTGAAAACAAAAAGAATTAAGCCCACAATTGGTGAGCATCTAAAATAGTGTAGCAGTTGGGGCGCCTGGGTGGCTCAGTCGGTTGGGCGTCCGACTTTGGGTCAGGTCATGATCTCACGGTTTATGAGTTCAAGCCCCGCGTCAGGCTTAGAGCCTGGAGCCTGCTTCAGATTCTGTGACTCCACCTCTCTCTGCCCCTCCCATGCTCACGCTCTGTCTCTCTCTGTCTCTCAATAATAAATAAAAATTTAAAAAAATAAAAAATAAAATAGTGTAGCAGCTATGGAAAAGTCTAGCCATTCCTCAAAAAATTAATCATACAATTACCATCTGACCCAGCATATCCACTTCTGAGTATATGTCCAAAAGAAATGAAAGCAGGGACTCAAAGAGATATTTGGACACCTACATTCATAGCAGCACTATTCACAATAGCTAAAAAGTGGAAGCAACATAAGCATCTATCAGTGGATGAATATATAAACAAAACGTGATATATATATCCAATGGAATATTATTCAGTCTTAAGAAGGAATGAAATTCTGACACCTGCTACAAAATGGATGAACCTCGAGAACATTATGGTAATTGAAATAAGCCAGTCACAAAAAGACTAATAACATATGGTGCAACTTGCCAAGTTCCTAGAGTAGTCCAATTCATAGAGATGGAAAGTAGAATGATGGTTGCCAAGGCGTGGGGAGGGAGAAAAGGGAAGCTGTTCTTTAATGGGGACAGAGTTTCCCCATTAGAATAGAATAGAATATCTCTATTCTAGAGATACATAGTGGTGATGGCTGCACAACAGTGTGAATGTACTTAATGCCACTGAATGGTACACTTAAAAATAATTAAGATGGTGAATTTTATGTTATGTGTATTTTACCAAAAATTTTTAATTAATAAGTAAATAATAATAATAATAATTAATTCCATAACCCCACATACAGACTCCAGCCAAACTGAGAGACCAGCACAGAAACAGACCAGAGACTCTCGATTAAGTTGGCCCTGAAGCTGATCATCTCACGAATTTGCACTTCTGAGTATATGTCTAAAAGAAATGGAAGCAGGGAGGGAGGAGTGGCTTTCTGATACTTATAAACTAAGTCATCCTCACTGCAATACTGTACATGAAAGAAGACATTACCACTCGCTTCCAGCAAACCAACCCACTGGAGCTTCCAGTCAATCACCTCCCTTTCCATCACTAAATTGCCTGGATTTGGCCAAATGAGAGATCATCCTGTGGATGACACATTCCAGCCCCATCCTTCAACATTTCCCAACCCCTGGACTCACCAAACATCATCTGCCGGTCCTGGGCCATACCCCAGACTCCTGTTCGAGGTCATCACATAGAACCTCCAAAATCGTATGCTCTGCTGATCTTGTGACTTTGCTAAATTAACATTTAAGTGGGCCACAGGCTGTGTCACGTGGTGAACCACTGTTCAACAACAGACCACAGGGAAATTTAAATGGAGAAGTTTATTACTCACACGTCCTAGAAAAAGTACATGGCACAACTTGAGAGCGCCCATAGGGAGATCAAGGCAGAATACAGACAGAGAGAGCAGCAGGACCCAGGGTACATGCCTTGAATAGGATCCATGGGTGTAGTTCTTTGGAGTTCCTGGACTAAGACTGGAATGGTCTGTTCAAAAGAGCAGGGTTTTGGTAAGCCGTGGGGTTTTGGTATCTAAGAAGTGCACAAGGCATGCAGGCCCTGGGAGGAAAGGGAGATTATGAATCACAGGGGCTGTGGGGGAAATCATATCAGGAGTTTACATTTGCTGCTGACTCTTCGAGCTGCTATTCAGAGTACATGCTTGCATGAGGGGGCTAGTGTCGGTGTAAGGTCTCTGCAGACCACTGGCTAAACAAAAGGAATGCCAAGGCAGCAATACCATGATGTAGCTTAGCTCAACTCCCAACAGCCTCTTTATCATAATCAGCTATTCTTATATCCTT
Organism: Cryptoprocta ferox; assembly: GCA_028646485.1. Classification (NCBI taxonomy): domain Eukaryota; kingdom Metazoa; phylum Chordata; class Mammalia; order Carnivora; family Eupleridae; genus Cryptoprocta; species Cryptoprocta ferox. Next base: position 45,723,269 of record CM053561.1, read on the forward strand.
CTCACTTTCTCATCCCTGCACACCCACTCTCCAGCATTCAAAGGCTGGTCTCCACTTTCCAGACTGAACTTGATGATGTAATAGATCAGTTAATGACTTCTGTAAGCTCCTCTGCTCTGTTTGGCAGCCAGTCCCTTCTCCTTTTCCCTAAAGTGGCCCTGACTTCAATATTCTAGGCACTGCCTCCCTTCATGCCTTCCCGCCGTGTTTTCAAGTCGTCTCTCTCCCTCCCTTTCTCTCACACTCACTCTTGTTTCCAGCTTCTTTCCCACAATCTATAAACATGCTCATCTTCCCGTGTTTCCCATGGTTAAACAAATACACTTCTTGACCTGCCGTTCCCTTCTAGCTGCCACCTTATCGCTCGCCTCCCCTCACAGTCAAGCAGCATCAAAATATTTGTCTGCGTTCCCTGTCTCCACCCCCCAGCATTTCCAGGCTTCAAGACAGGCTTCCCACCCCAACAGCTTTGATGGAAACATTCCATAAACAGTGCCACTTGCCCCTTGATCGCTAAGCCAATGGATGTGCTTCAGCAGTCATCCTCTCACCTGAATCTCCTGTCCCATTTGTGATGGTCTCCTCACTATTTCCAGCTCCCTCAGCTTCTGAGACAATATTGTTTATAGGCTGTCCTTCTACCTTTGTGACATTCCCCCCAAGCTCCTTTGTGAGATCCACTTTCTCTGACTCTCCCTGAGAGGTCTACAGTCCTGCCCACGGCCCTCTTCTCTTTTTACCCTACGTACCCCTTCCAATGACTTCATCCAATCCCATGCGTGCAGGAAAGGGTTGACTCAGGAGGTCTGGGATCCTCAAACCCTGCATCTCCCAAAGAAAGGTTTGACCTTTGCCAGCCTCCTGGAAGAGAACCTCTAAACCCTTAGAATATCCTGCCTAACAAGTGTCTGTTTTTCTGGGGCGTTAGGCCATGCCAGATAGTTTATGAGTCTTGGGGCATTTGACCTCTGGAGGAGCTAGAAGTAGAGTAACCAAGGTCAGTCATGTGGGCACCCTATGCCTATACGACCGACTCCCCCCAAAAACACTGGACACCACGGCTCTGGTGAGATTCCCTAGTTGGCAAGCCTCCATATGTATTGTCACACATCAATGTGGGGATCTACTGGAGGGACCAGCAGGAAGCTCATACCTGGACTCTGCCCTCACAGCTTTTGCCTTTGCTGATTTTCATCTCCTCCTTCCACTGTAATAAACCATAACCATGAGTGTAAGAGTTTTTCTGAGTTCTGCAAGTCCTCTGATGAGTCACTGGACCTGAGGGTGGTCTGGGAGATGCCCGACACAACACACTATGTCACTAAGAGTCATATGCTAATGACTCGGGAATCCATATTTTACCTGTTCACCCCTCCCGAGCACCAGTTCTGCACAGACATCACCACCAGATGTTTCAATAGTACTACAAATTCACACTGTCCAAAATGTATCTCCTTATATTCTGCTCCAAATTCATTTCTCCTCCTGTTTTGCTTCAAACCCAGTCAGCCATGTCTGAAATCTGGTAGTCACCTTACACTCCTCCCTCTCCCTTGACTCTCATGCCAAATCTGTTAAGAGCAGCTTACTGACATCGCAGGGTCCTTCCCTTCTTTCCCCACTCACTGTTCCCCTTGACACAGAGCCCCACCATTTCACCTGGAGCACACAATCAATACTCTCTGGAAATCTTACAATTCTTCCCATTATAGACAAAATGAACCTTTTAAAATAGGAAAAACAGACTTTAAGTTCAAGAAGGTGAAACTTAAATAAATACTCAAGTATAATGGATATAAAAACAGTATGAATCTATACTAATGAAGAAAAAGGCCATTAGTGAAAAAGACGTTTCAGCAATTTTTAGGGAGTGAAGAAGTGAATGAGAGCAGGTTAACAGATAAGTCAGGATGAAGAAAGACTCACCCCATTATACAACCCCTCAGAGAAGCCTTAGACTTTGGATCTTTCAATAAGAGTTGACAAAAATGTTTATTAAAGAAGTTGAATTTGGGACCATGGTAGTGGGGTTGAGGCAGCAGATTCGGTCTCTCCTCATTCAGGAATTTAGGGAGTCTGCACCCAGGTTCTGGCATTCTGTCCTCACACCCTGCAGTGACACCTGTTCATTGGCAATCCCCTATCGCACAGTGAGAGCATACACCCAAAATGTCCTCATCAGGAAAGAATCTCACCTGCACAGACAACACTAAGAAAAACTACCACTACCTGCACTACGCAACTGAATCCTTTATTCCGAAATACGTACTTTTTGATTTGTTACCATAGGCATATGTGACATTATCTTGGCTTAAAATAGTGCTGCAAAACTGGCTTACGTACTTTCCAGTTTAAAATCCTTCAACGGTTTCCCATAGCCTACAAGATAAAATTCCAACTCCTTTCTTGGCATCAAGAACCGCCCAGTCCAGACGATTTTCTCATGCCCTACTGGTATTTGACATTCCATAGATACTGATGATCTGGCAATTTTATACTTCTTGGCCTTTATCCATGCTCGTCCTCTGATCAGAATGTACTTCTCCGAATCCTTTCCAGTGGGCATACACTAATATGTCTCAAGATTTAGCCCAAGTGAACCATGAGTGACACGCCCCCCAAAACAGGTAAAATCAGTCCCTTCCACACACATTTCTATCAATGTTCCTATGATATTTTATTGCATTTACAAGATTACTATCTGTACTTCATGCTCTGTGGGAGCAGAAACCTCCATCCCCGAGGCCTAGAATGTGAGAGGATTTCATAAATCCCTGATGAACAAGTAAGCTCATCATGTGGGGATGGGTTTGCTGTCCACGGTCGGTCTGATATTGGCTCCCTCAGTTGTCTTATGCAAACAGCATTTTATCTATCAGTAAAATATAAATAATAATATTAGCTACAGTGTAGAATTTTTATGAAGATAGTAATAATAGATAAAATTTATTAATACGGATGGTGCCAAATGTTATCCAAGACACTTCATACGTTTTTAAAATTCATTTTCATAGGAACTCTGCAAGATTGGTACTTTATCCCCATTTTTATAGTTGATGAAGTTAAGGTTCAAAAATTAAATGATGGGGCGCCTGGGTGGCTCAGTCGGTTAAGCGTCTGACTTTGGCTCAGGTCATGATCTCACGGTTCATGGGTTCGAGCCCTGTGTCGGGCTCTGTGCTGACAGCTCAGAGCCTGGAGCCTGTCTTCTGATTCTGTGTCTCCCTCTCTCTCTGACCCTCCCCTGATCACATTGTCTCTCTCCCTCTCCCTCTCTCTCTCTCTCTCTCTCTCTCTCAAAAATAAATAAAACATTAAAAAAATTTTTTTAATTAAATGAAATAGCCATTTTAACTTCTAGCATCTGGTATACTGTGGGCTCTCAGGAGATTCTAGCTCCCTTTTCTCTACCACTCCTCTCTGTCCTAAGACATTAGGATAAGATAATGGAGGAAAGAAGATGTCTGGGCCAGGAGACAGTGTGTGGGGTTAGGGTGACAGTAGCATACTAAAAACAAGGAGATTAAGTGAAAGCTTATATACTGAATGCTAAGATCTTCCCTCTGTCCAGCCTTCTTCCCCATCTCAGACCCCAAATTTCTAGCAGCCAGGCTTTCTGCCACCATGCAGGACATCATAGTGCCTTCTCTGGACGATCTGACCAGCGCCAAAAAAAAAGTCATCAAAATGGACCAGCCAGGTCACACCTTGCAATGAAGCCAGTATATAATAAGCTTGTTTGTGCCCTATTCCATGTTATGTACACAGACCAGAGGTTGAGAATAACGGTCAGTGCTCATATAGCACATATTATGTGCCATAAACTATACTAACTATGAGGTAGTTAGTATTATAAATTCCCATTTAACAGATAAAGAGACATGGAGATGTCAAGGAACATATCCAAGTCCATACCATTGGAAAGAGAGGGGCACAGAGTCCACACTTCTCTTCTTTTTTTGGCATATATTATTATTTTACATGCATGTTTTTCCCTACCTTGCACTGTCCCTCTTCAACATTTTCCAATGTTTCTCCCACACAACCTTCTTCAGAAAGCTCCAAGAGGATGGGCTTTCCCAAATAAGCAGTAAGCCAAAAGAGAGGAAGAGGAGGGATCCAGGAGACCCAAAGCAAGAAAAAGGTGATAGAATCCCCACGATGTGGTGTCAGCAAGCTGAAAAGGCATCTTCTCTAGATTGGAGATCAGAAGTTTCCAGAAACAATATCCTTGAGAAAACCTACTCTATAAAATAGTAATTTGTATGAGCATATTGTGATACATACTTCTAAAGTAAAATGTGGTGTTGCATTAGTAACCACAACAGAGAAAAACTAAACAAAAGATAAGGTAGTTATTAACTACAGGATCGAAAACAGTACACGCAGTAAAATTAATTCACTTAATTCATGAAACGGCTCAGTTGCAAAGTGTTTACATGATCAAAATAATATATACACTGAATACTGATCCAAAAATAATAGACTGGAACTGTATTTGGAGATGTGAAGCGATGTGTGGGTTCATCCAAGTTGGGGAAGTAGAGAGAGGGCTAGAATCAGCCTCCACATCAAAAAGTCAATGAAGAATACCTAAAGCTGAAAAGACAAGAACTAGCAATACAGTGTGCTTTATAGAAATACAGTAACTATAAAACAATCAGCTCAAACAGGTGCCAAATGTTGACTACAGGAAGCAAGCATGAGGTACTGACCTGCTGGGCTTCATAACAAAGATAGATGTATCTTTACATACATAGATAGATAGATAGATGTATCTTTAATAAATATTTAGGGGCATCTGGACGGCTCGGTTGATTAAGTGTCCAACTCTTGCTTTCAGCTCAGGTCATGATCTCACAGTTCATGAGATCGAGCCCCGTTTCAGGCTTTGCACTGACAGCAAGGAGCCTGCTTGGGATTCTCTTTCTCTCTCTCTCTCTCTCTCTCTCTGCATCTCCCCTGTTTGCACTTGCTCACTCTCAAAATAAATAAATAAACATTTTTTTTAATGTTTTAACATTTATTTATTTTGAGAGATAAAGAGACAGAGCGTGAGCAGGGGAGGGCAGAGAGAGAGGGAGACACAGAATCGGAAGCAGGCTCCAGGCTCTGAGCAAAAATTAATAAAACTCCAGGTTGTGAGCTTTCAGCACAGAGCTGGACATGGGGCTTGAACCCACAAACTACAAGATCTGAGCTGAAGTCGTACGCTTAACCAACCAAGCCATCCAGGCACCCCAATTTATTATTATTTTTTTTTTAATGTTTAGAGGCACCTGGGTGGCTCGGTTGGTTAAGTGGCTGACTTCGGCTCAGGTCATGATCTCGCGGTTTGTGACGTCTAGCCCCGTGTCAGGCTCTGGGGTGCTCAGAGCCTGGAGCCTGCTCCGGATTCTGTGTTTCCCCTCTCTCTCTGCCCTCCCCTGCTCACGCTCTGTCTCTTTATCTCTCAAAATAAATAAATGTTAAAAAAATTTTTTTAATGTTATTTATTTATTTTGAGAGTGAGCAAGCGCAAACAGGGGAGATGGAGAGAGAGAGAGAGAGAGAGAGAGAGAGAATCCCAAGTAGGCTCCTTGCTGTCAGTGCAATGCCCCAAAAAAAGAAATCCTAGAAATAAGTTAGAACAAATATGCATGCCTTCAATATACAAAGCTTTAAAATTCTAATGAATAACATGAAAGAAAGCTTAATTAAGTGGAAAACTGTGTCTTTATGTATAGGAAACAAAATATTTGCAATACCTAAATTCTCCCTAAATTGATCTAGACATTCGTATGACCCCAATTAAAATAAGAAAACCGTTGGGGGAAGGGTGTCCTAGTCTGCTCAGGCTGCCATAACAAAGTACCCCAGACAGCGTGGCTTAGGCAACAGAAATTTACTTCTCACAGGTCTGGAGGCTGGAAGTCCAACATCAAGGTGCTGGCAGGGGTGGTTTCTGGTGAAGCCACGCTCTCTGGCTTGCAGATGGCCACCTTCTTGCCAGGTGTTCACTTGCCATGTGCACCCCCAGTATCTCTTTCGCTTCTTTAAAGGATACCATCCTATTGGATCAGGGCCCCTCTCTGCTGACCCCATTTAATTGAATCACATCCTTAAAGGCCTTCTTTCCAAATGTAGCCACATGAAGGGTTGGGGCTTCAACGTATGAATTCTGGGGGAATCTGACAAAGAGAGACTAAATTTATCAGGGAGAAGAAATGTGAGATTAACCAGAAAGATTATATTTTAAAAAGAAGTATGGAAATAGAAAAAGGGGAGTGTGCACAACTGACCCTGTCAGATATTAAGCTAAGCTTTAAAAAATTGCCATTTTTATTTCAAAAAGTACATGAATATTGGTGACTTTATACATTTCAATGAATAAAACTTATTCTATCCTGTTTTGTTTTGTTTTTTCTTAAGTAAGCTCTATGCCCAATGTGGGGGCTTGAACTCATAACCCTGAGATCAAGAGTCACATGCTCTGGGGTGCCTGGGTGGCTCAGTCGGTTAAGCGTCTGACTTCAGCTCAGGTCATGATCTCACGGTTCGTGGGTTCGTGGGTTCGAGCCCAGCGTCAGGCTCTGTGCTGACAGCTCAGAACCTGGAGCCTCTTTCCGATTCTGTGTGTCTCTCTCTGCCCCTCCCCTGCTCATACTCTGTTTCTCTCTGTCTCTCAAAAAATAATTATAAGTTAAAAAAAAATTTTAAGAGTCACATGCTCTGCCAACTAAGCCAGCATGGTGCCCCTATAAAATTTATTCTAAAGCTATAGTAGTTAAAAGTTGGAAATACAGAAATAGATCCAATCTAAATAGGAATTTGATATATGACAAAAAGTGCCACCTAAAATTATGGATGAAAATACAGACTATTCAACAAATGGTATTAGGACAAGTGACTAGCAATGGTAAATTTAAAAAGTGGATTCTGACCTCATTCCTTAAAACAAAAATATATTTTAAAGTTCTGGAAATGGATAGTGGTAATAGTTATACACCATTGTGAATGTACTTAATGACACTGAATTGTATACTTAAAAATGATTTAAACTGATAAATTTTATGTTATGGGTATATTTTACCACAATAATAAAAAACGGGAAACATGGGGAAGAGAGTATGTGCATATGAAACTCTGGTAGTAGGGAGGTAAGTCATCCGCAAAGAGGTGACAGCCAACATCTTTCAGTCCCACAGCAAGCCCTTAAAGCTAGGCTGATCCTCCTGGATGTCAAAGTTGTTGGAGCATCTAACTCCTCAAAGGAGGAGAGTCAGAATAGATGGATGGATCAGAATACAGATGCTGATTCAGGAGGTCTACATGTGACCACAGATTCTGCATTTTTTTTTATGTTTACTTTATTTTTGAGAAAGAGAGAGAGAGAGCACGAGGGGGGGGGGTGGAGAGAGGGAGACACAGGATCTGAAGCAGGTTCTGAGCTATCAGCTCAGAGCCCAACATGGGGCTCGAACTCACTAACCCATGAGATCATGACCTCATGTGTCAGCACTCAACCGACTGAGCCACCCAGGCACCCCATGATTCTGCATTTCTTACAAGCTACCAGGTGATGCCTGGAGTTGCCAGGTTGTAGAGCTGTGGTTTTCAGCTTTGGCTGCACATTACACTATGGGGAGCTTTTCTTAAATGTCACTGGCTAGGGCCCCTCTCTAGGCCATGAATTAGAATCTCTAGGATTGGGGGCAGATATGGTATTTTTGGAGTTCCACAGCTGGTTCTAATGTGCAGCCACTGTGCAGAACTACTGATGTTGACACACAGATAAGTTTAGCCAAGTTGAAGAACCTTTCTTCCCTGCTCCCGAGTTTCCTTCTTTTATGAAATGACTGGATCTTTCCATCCTTACTCACACCATCCAGGTAACAGAAACTTGGGAAGAAAACTAAAACTGTTCAGTTCAGCTCTGCCCTTTTATGTCTTCAGAGCAAAGCTCCCCACAGATAACACCCATTTCACCTGTGTTCCTCTAGCACCTTGGCCAGTGGCTCTCAAACTGTGGTCTCCAAACCAGCAGCATCTGTATCACTTAGGAACTTGTTGGAAATGCATTTTCTGCGACCTCACCTCACGCCTACTCAATAAAACTTCTGGGACTGAGGCCCAACACTCCTTGTCTTAAAAAGTCCTCCTGGTGATTCTGATGCTGACTCAAGTTTAAGGAGGCCCAGTCCAGGGCATTTCTGCCCAGGATGATGGCGAAATCTGCTTAATTCTGAGCTTCAGAATTAGAAGCTCTCTTGGCTAACAGCCCAAAAAGCCATGTCTTCCAACTAGGCTTTAATCAGTAATGAAGGTAACATTGTGACCTTCAAAATAATAGTGATAATCACAGTTCGGAGAAGCAAAGAGTTCAAAGAAAAAAATATGAAAACATAAACACAGTTTTGACACTTTTTGAGTGTGAAAGCAAAACCAGAAGCTAAACAAGAAAAAATGTCTCTACATACAAGTTAAAATCATTCACTAGTCAATCTAGACACATTGCCCAACAGTGAATAAGGTCAAAAATAAAAGTTAAATTGAGAAGAAAAATAATTGCTCTATACATAATGAGCAAAGGGCTAAAATACATAGTAAGTTCTCAGAAATCAATAAGAAAACCAGCCCAATTAAAAAGTGAAAAAGTTGCAAAAAAATTAAAGGCTGTTTGGAAATTTACTGTCCCCTGTGCTACCATTAACCACATATAACTGATCCAAACTGAAGTCTGCTCTAAGTGGATTTCAAAGATATAACGCTGAAAATGTAAAATATCTCTTTAATAATTTTATACTGATTATATGTTGATATGGTACTCTATGGGATATATTGGGTTAAATAATATGTATTATTAAAATGGATTTCACCCATTTCCTCTTGGTTTTAATGTGGCTAAAATATTTAAAATTATATATGTGGCTCACATATACAGTGACAGTGCTGGTTTAGAGAATGAGAAACAGAAATGGTCATAGATTTATTAACAAAAAATAGGATGAATCAGTACTGATGGTAATGAAATATTTTGTGAAGCATTTTGAAGCATAATATCTATTAATATTTTTTAAACACACACCATTCAACCCAGAAAATTCTCTTCATGCACAAAGATACATAGAAAAGAATGATCATAGCAATGCTATTTGAGCTAGGAAAAAAGAAAAGACCCTAAATGTCTGTCAAGAGGAAAATGATTAAATACATACTAAGAAGTCCACCCAGTGGAATACTACACAACCAGTGAGTAGAATGAGGTAGATCTCTGAGCACTAACATAGATGTGTGTCCATGATATATATATATATGTGAAGATTATTTCACACAATCTGCATAATATACCCTCATTTTTTGTTTCTAAGAAGCCTTATATATGCTCTGTGTTGGAAGGCCTTATAGTTTTTATTTGATGTGCTTCTGTATTTTATTGTCCCAATGAGCACATATTACATTTGTGATTTAAAAAAGCAGCTGTGGGTGGGGGCACCTGGGTGGCTCAGTCGTTTAAGCATCTGACTTCAGCTCAGATCATGATCTCACAGCTTGTGAGTTCCATCCCCACGTCGGGCTCCGTGCTGACAGCTCAGAGCCTGGAGCCTGCTTCAGATTCTGTGTCTCCCTCTCTCTTCCCCTCCCCCACTCATGCTCTGTCTCTCTCTCTTCTTCAAAAATAAATAAACATTAAAAAATTTTTAATTAAAAAAAATAAAATATAAAAGCAGCTGTGAAGAAACATGAAGGCTCATAGGAACCCACTGCACCAATTCCTCCATTTTGTGAGTTAGAAGAATACTGAGAGGAGTAAGAATACTCAGTTGCCAGCTCAACGCCCTCTCAGTGGAGGCTACTATCGAGGTCTCCCTCTACTCGCTTAGAAATGGCAGGAGACATTAACACCAACTCTGCCACTCTCCTGGAAGAGTGTTCTATCACCTTTTTTCCCTTCACTCAGGACCTCCCACCCGGTCCTTCTTCATTCAGGGCAATCTGACCTCCATCTCTGTGATTTCCCTAAACTGCCACCAGTAAATCAGCAGGTCATTCCATGACTGGGACCACAGTTCCACTCAATGCAGCCAATGGAGGTAGGAGGAATGAGATGCTGGAAGAGAGCAATAAACCCACGGCCTAGGGCTCAGGCTTCCCCTTTCGGGGAAACTCCACCTTTGGAATGACAGGTCTCTAATTACACCTGTGGTTGCTTCTGACCTTCTAGTATTCTCATGGCTAGAAATACCAGTTTTGTTTTGCTCACAGAGCAATGATCAGAAGAGAATTCTCTGATTCTCTCCTGTGCCTTCAAAGGCAAGAAGGAAATTCATACCTTTTTAGGTACCGGGAACTTAGTCAGAGAATCTTATGGAGTGAACACCCAGAACACCTGACACCTCAAGGTACAGAGGTCAAAATCTTACATTCTAGTACCATTTCTGGTACTAAATATCAAATATCACCAAAAAATGGGCTCTAAAGCTCTGAAATTTTAATGCAAATGTTTATTAGAATTACTTTTGGGAATTACATCTGTAAGAGATGAGGGAAGCAAGACTGGTCAGAGGAAGAACTTGAACTGCAAGCTGACTGCAGCAAAGAGCTCAGCTGATCCCATGGGGAATCTTTGGAGCTGGAATAATAGCCCTTTCGTATTCTTCTCTTTTGAGGTCAGAGGTCAGAGCCTTGATGTACTTCTCCTACTCAACCAGTTGTTGGATGCAGGCTGCCCACAGGAAGTGGGTAACCTTGGGCAAGGCAGAGGGCAATGCCCAAAAAGGGATTTAGCTGAGAACAGTCAGCGGCCAACATGTAACGCCTCAGTCCTGGAGGGGACCTGGGTGGCACACAACAGCATCTGCTACCCTCACAATCACACTGTGAGTTAAGGAAAACAAGTCATTTTCCCACCTTTTTACAAGTAGGAGTGTATCAAGCCTTACCACTATCTCCTTTCCCCAGCCCAGGGCTCTTTCCACTGAGGAAAAGGGAGAGGCTGAACAGTTTATAGTGCTCTAGACTTAATAAAAACGAATGAAGACCAGATGGTGGGAGGCTCCAATCCTAATCCAGTAGAAGTATCTTTCGTTCTGTCTCCCTGACTCCATTCTGGCCTGAAGAGCCCACAGTCTTGCTGAAAGGCAATTAAATAGTGGTGCTCTATTTAATAGAATTCAACATATAAGCAGCCAATATTTGTAGAGCACTTGTATGTGTCAGACCTCGTTCTAAGTGCTATGTAAGCATATATGTGTGTATACATATATATATTATGTGTACTACATATATACACATACATAAATATATACATATATAAACGATACATTATGCATATATACACATATTTAAATGTATGCACATATATTCATTTAACTCTAGAAGAACCCTCTGAGGAAGTTACTATGATTGTCCCATTACACATGAGGAAGTAGAATACAAAGATGCTTATTTGCCCAACATTCTGGTAAGTCAAATGAACCTTTAGCTTCTAGTTCATTTATCCTTCCTGTACATCATTTGAGCACTAGCACCTTGCCAGTGCTAGAGCTAGAGACTAGTCTTTGAGCGCACCAGATATGTGATCATCTTCCTATGTATATAAATAATGTAAAAGTTCTACTTATGGGCTCTGTTAACTACATGGAAGATCAGGGCAGTGTTTCAGCATGACTTCCTCTCATGGATCACAGATACCACAGGACCAGCATAATGACCACCCTGAGGTAAACCCTCTGGAGTTAGAGAGCATGGGTGGACACAGGGATATGCTCTTCCATAGCAGGCCTGGGTGGAACTCTGTGTGTAAGACAAAGAGTTAATTAGGTAGAATGTGTTCAGGAGAGAGAAAGATCAGCACAAACAGGAAGGCAGCAGCCTCTTTGCTTGATTTCCCTATGCTTTGTTTTTTCCCTCTGATTTCCCTATGCCTTGTTTTTTCCCTCAGGTGACTACATTCACAGCCAGTCTCATCTATGACCTACACACTGATGACCCCCAAACATCCAGCTCAGACCGCTGGTCCAGCCCAGACCACTATTCTGAATGTCAGACCCAAACACTGAACTGCCTGGTAAACTTCTCCACTTGAATGAACCAAAGAAATATGAATATCTCCAAAGATGATCTCACTATGTTTCTTTTCCCCTCAACCCACTTCTTTATGTTTTCAGTTCTGGTTATTGGTGCCATCATCCACCCACCCACCCCAATAAAAACAGAGGATCATCTAGATGTCATTCTCCAACATTTCCCCTTCTGTTGGCTAACAGTCCCATTAACCTTCCAGCAGGAGCAGACCACATACTAAACAGTTGCCAGTAAGTCCTGTTGTCTGCCCTCAAGGCAATCTGACTGCATCTCTGCCTGTTATGAATTTCCTTTATAAGTTATAAAGCCTGGAAAACAATGCTTTCTCCAGTTTCATGTGCCAATGAGAGATAATATCAAAGACAAGGTCTCCAGATTCATAAATTAAATTAATAATGTAAAAACTTACCAATAACTGAAGCAAAAATGGAATCTAGTAAGTTACTCACGTGATGAGAAGAACCAACTGAAGCACCTATTTACACAGTACGGTCTCCTGGGATCTACCCCAGGTAAGGCTGCCAGATAAAATGCAGGATGCCCAGTTAATTTTGAATTTTAGATAGGCAATGAATAATTTTTATTATATGTGTCCCATATAATATTTGAGATCTGTATGTTTAAAATATTGTTTACTTGAAATTTAATCTAGCTGAACATCTTGTACTTTCATTTGTCAAATCTGGCAAACCTAACAGGCCCACAGAATTAAGTCTCTCTAGAGCCCCTGGGATTGGCTTAATAATCTAAAATTTCAAACAAATCCTCATCTAATTCTAGTGATCAGTTCTGATCACTGTGGGACCCTGGTGAGGAGTCCTTTTCCAAACCCTGTGCCAGAGAGGCACAGCCTCCCTCAGACTCAGGAGAACTCAGTCCAACATATCGAGTAGCATTGCTGAAGCTTCTTGTGGGGTCTAGATGAAGGCAAAGCTGCTTCAGTGATTGTTTTGTGGCTTTGGGAAGGGCCATGGTAGGTCCAGATAAATTTTTTTTAAAGATTTTATTGAAGGATGATTGATACACAATGCTACATTAGTTTTGAGTGTAAACATAGTGATTCAACAGGTCTATTCATTATGCTACGCTCACCACAAGTGCAGCTACCTTGTGTCACCATACAACACTATTACAATACTTTTGACAATATTCCCTATGCTGTACCTTTTATTCCCATGACTTGTTCATTCCATAATTGGAAGCCTGTATCTCCCACCCTCTTCACTTGTTTTGCCCACTCCCCCACAACTCTCCCCTATAGCAAAAAAAAGTTTTTATTTTTCACCGCCCAAATTTTTTTTAATTGAAATCAAAAAACTATGTTTATTTCTACTTTATCTGTTTTTCCAGCCTTACCCACTTGGAAAACCACTTAAGCTCTTTGATCCTCATTCTTTTTTTTCTTTTTTTTTCATTCAAGAAATATTTATTGAGTGCCCTTTATGGGCAGGTTCCTGTGCCAGGTCCTGGGGTTCAACAATGAGTGAGACAGGTGTGGTCCTACATTCATGGAGAACACAAATGTATAACAGACAAGCAACCAAAAATACGAATGTTGTGAATGAAATACACAGGGCACTGCACTGGAGCATGATGTGGGCAGGAGCATCTGGACTTTAGGGTCCCAGAAGCTGTCTCTGAGAAGATGACACTTAAGCTGACATCTGCAGGATGAAGAAAAGCCAGCCAAACAAAGAGTGAGGGAAGCCCATACCAGACATCAGAACCAATGTAAGCCATTGGGCCTGGGCGCATTAACCATGACTTTTCAGTATACTGTCACTTTGACATCTGAGTCCTTTGTGACCCTGAAGGCACTGCCTCTCCCAACAGTAGCCAATTCCTAGAGATAGTAAACAAATCACCTGTCAGTGAGTCTTTCATATGCAAACCAATCAATACAGAGCCCACATCCCCAATCACCTCCATTATGGAGTTCTGCAACATTGCTGAATTCCCTTACTGGTTTCTAAGAACTTTTTTGCACATTCTTTAGGATTTTCTATGTAGATAATCATGTCATCTACAAATAGAGACAGTTTTTATTTTTCCTTTCAGATCCATGAGCCTTTTATATACTTTTCTTGCCTTACTACCCTGGCTAGAACTTCTAGCATTTTGTTGAAAAGTAAAGAGAACAGACATCCTTGTCTTTTTTCCTGTCATACAATGAAAGCACCATGAAGTATAATGTTAACTATAGATTTTTTTTTTATAAATGCTCTTTATCAAGTTGAGAAAGTCTCTCTCTATTCTTAGTTTTTGGTTGTTACCATTAACGGTATTAGATTTTGGCAAAAACCTTTTCTGCCTCAACTGATCTCATCATATGATTTTTCTTCTTCAGCCTACCACTATGGTGAATTATACTGATTACATTGATTTTTTTTTTTTTAATATTGAACCAGTGGTATATCCCTGGGATAAATCCTGCTTGGTCACAATGTATGATTCTTTTTATAAATTGCTGATTTTATTTACTAATATTTTGTTAAATTTGTGTCTATATTCATAGGAGATATTAGTCTAAAGAGTTTCCTTCTTTCTTTCTTTCTTTCTTTCTTTCTTTTTTTCTTTTTACTGTCTGTCTGGTTTTTGGGTATCAGAGTATTACTAGCCTCAAAGAAATAAATTGTAAAGTATGTCCTTCGCTTATATTTTCTGGAAGAGACTATGTAGAATTGCTATTAATTCATCTTTAATTTGGTAGAAACATCAAGTAAAACCATCTGGGCTTGGACATTTCTTGTTTAGGAGATTTTTTATTATACATTCAATCTTCTTAAAGTTATAGAGATAATCACATGAACTATTTTGTTTTGGGTGAGTTGTGGAAGTTTATGTTTTTTGAGGAATTGGTCCATTTAATCTAAATTGTCAAATTCACGTGTATGGAATTGTTTGTACTATTCCCATACCAGTGTCTGCCAGCCTGTGGTGCCATGCCAGATTTCACACCTAATATTAGTAATTTGTGTATCCATTCTTTTTCTCTTTTTAGTCTTTTTAGAGTGTTATCAATTTTACTGATCTCTTCAAAGAAACAGCTTTTTATTTCATTGATTTTCTTTATTGTTTTTGTTTTGAATGTCATTAACTCTCTTCCTATCTTTATTTTTCCCTTCCCTCGCTTGCTTTCTGAAGTTTTCAAAGCTTACGGTGGGAGCTTAGATTATTGATTTGCAACGTTTTCTTTTTCTAATGCATCCATTTAATGATATAAACTTCTCTCTCAGCAGTGCTGTACCCCCATAAATTTTGATATGTTGTATTTTCATCCTCACTCAATAAATGTATGTTTTAAATTCTCTTGAGATTTTCTCTTGGACCCAAAAGATTTTTGCAAGTATGTTGTTGAGTTTCCAAGTGTTTAGATATTTTCCTGTCATTTTTCTGTACTGATGTCTAGTTTGATTCCATTATGTCTGAGAATGTTTTCTGTGTGACTTCAATTCTTTCAAATTTGTCGAGGTTTGTTTTCTGGTTAGAATATAGTCTATCTTGATATATATTTTGTAGGGCTTGAAAAGAATATGTATTCTGCTATTGTTGGGAGGAATATTCTATACATGTCAATTATAGGTGATTGATGGAGTTGCTGAGTTCGTTATATCCTTAACCTATTTTCTGTCTAGTTGTCCTAGTAATTAATGGGAGACGGATGTTGAAGTCTCCAACTATAGTTATGGATTTGTCTATTTACTATCAGCTTTTGTTTTACATATTTTGCAGCTCTTTTAAGATTACCTTATCTTTTTGGTTTATTGACCCATCATCATTATACAATGTCCCTCTCTGTCACTGGTAATTTTCTTTGCTCTGAAATCTACTTTATCTGATAGTAATATAGCCATCCTTGCTTTCTTTTGATGAATATTTGTATGCTATATCCTTTTCTATTTTACTGCTTTCGACTGCTTATATCATTATATTTGAAATGAAGTTAATTAATCATGAGAAAACTTCAGACAAATGCAAATTAAGAGACATTCCACCAAATAACTGGCCAGTATCCTTCAAAAGTGTCAAGGTCACGAAAGAGAAAGGAAAAACAAGAGAAAGTTACAGATGGAAGGAGACTAAGGAAACATGATGGCTACATGTGGTGTCCTGGATAGGATCCTGGGACAGAAATAGGACATCAGTGGAAAAACTGGTGAAATACTAATAAAGTCTGTAATTTAATTAATAATATTGTATCATTGTTAATCTCTTAGTTTTGATCATTGTGCTATGACTCTTTAAGATGTCAATATTGGTGAAATCTGGGTATGTAGGAGCTCTCTGATCTATTTTGGCAATTTTTCTGTAAGTCTAAAATTATTTCCAAATAAAAATATTTTTTAAATCCCCACCCCAAGCTCAGCCTCTCAGTCACCAGACCAAATGCCTGAAATGAAGGTCCACACTGCCCTTGTGTAGGATGCTGAATTGCCTCAGCATAACCCCAGTCACTTGTGAATGTGTGTGCAGCTATGCATCAGCTGATGCCCCTTTGGATCTTTCCACTCCTCTGCCCTCCTACCCCCACTTCAGTGGAGACCCACCACCACCTCTGCTCGCCTCTGCACCATCCACATGGGCGTAGGTAAGAATGATCTATTTTGTGACCTAGGTTCTCGGAGACACTAGGGAACTACGACTCCACATAGTTTTTTAAAAGGATAGGAGGAGGGGCACCTGAGTGGCTCAGTCAGTTAAGTGTCCAACTTCAGCTCAGGTCATGATCTTGCAGTTTGTGGGTTTGAGCCCCGCATCGGGCTCTGTGCTGACAACTCATAGCCTGGAGTCTGCTTCAGATTTTGTGTCTCCCCCTCTCTCTCTCTGCCCCTCTCCCACTCACTCTGTGTCTCTCTTTATCTCAAAAATAAATAAACATTAAAAATTTTTAAAAATAAAAAAGATAGGAGCAGATAGGAATCTGTATTGCTGGAGTGGTTGGAATGGTTAATTTTGCGTGTCAACTTGATTGTACAAAAGGATGCCCAGAGAGCTGGTAAAATGCTGTTTCTTGGTATGTCTGTGAGGGTGTTTCAGAAAGAGATAATCATGTGAATTGGTGAACTGTGGGTGGGAATCATCCAAACCATTCCATTGGGAGCCTGAATGGAACAAAAAGGCAGAGGAAGGAAGAATTTGCTTTCTCTGCTTGAGCTGAGACATCCATCTTCTCCTGCCGTTGTACATCAGTGCTCCTGGTTGCCAGAATTTCAGATTCAGATGGGGACTTACTTCATCAGCCTCCTCCCCTGAATTCACAGACTGAGTCACACCACCAGCCTTCCTGGCTCTTGCAGATGGCAGCTAGACTGTGGGACCTCTTGGCCTCCTTAGCCACATGAACCAATTCCTATAATAAATCTCATATGTGTGTGTCCTATTGGTTCTGTTTCTCTGGAGAACCCTGATCATACAGTCATCACACAGTGATCATTCTTAAAGGCAACCTTGATGCAGACTTCTATTGGCTACAATGCCTCTAATGTTTCCTGCCTCTTAGAGTAATGCTCAAGAGCTGGGTCTGACATTGACATCCCTGTACAAGCTGCCCCAGTGTAGTGCCTTAAAGCTGGTAACTTTCCATGCCAGTTGTCACTCTTCAACCCCATGGCCAAGATTCATCACCTGAGACCTCAGGCCTTCTCCCTCACTTTTTTGCCTCCTAGGTCAGATTGCCCACTCCGCCTTGTGCCCACGGAGCTCTGCCTCTGAAGACCCAGTTATGCTACCCAAATCCCAGCCCATAGGAAGCACACACTTATTTTCCTATTCCCTGGTTCTTTTCTTCTTTGTCTTAGCTGCATCTTGGAGCAACCAAAGAAAAGACCTTCCTAATCACTTCCAGGCTCCCCTCTCCAGGAGGTGGGGGATAGATGGCAACGTACTTTGAATTCTAGCCTCCTTATAAACCCATGCAGCAGCAAACAGTATCAACAGAGATGTTGCACATCCTGTCAGCAATAGCTAAATATAACTTAATTTTTACATATAAAATTTTAATTCAAAACTGATGAATCAGGAACCATTTCAGACATTCTCAGCTTCTCTAAAGATTCTGTTTACTTTCCAAAACTCATCCCATCAGCTCCTCAATTCAGCTCTGCACTTTCTTCCCAGAACTCACTAAATCATTACATTTCCAATTCTTTCCTCATTTACCCCCATTAGCCTCCCTCTCTGATTTTAAGACTTTTGTTTTCTTTTCACTGCCCTGAAATAACTTCTCTGTCATGCTCAGCATTGTTCTTTCCAGAATTACTAAATCATGCTTCCACTTTCACTTGTTTCCTCCATTTCCCCCTCCTCGTGCTCCCACCCTGATGCCACCAGTTTATTGACTTTGGATCTGCTGGAGCTTTAGATCTCTCGTAGGCTGAAGAGGAGACTTGCACGTTTCCCTCCACATGTTTAGCTGGCCGGCTGCATTTGGCGGCAGCTCAGACGCTGCCGTGTGGCCTTTCACAATGCTGTTTATTTGCCTGTTTGCTTGCTCTTGGGTTGCTTCATAGGGGTCCCTTGCCAACATACTTTAGAAGAGGATGCATGGCTAAATGGCCTTTGTGTCACCCTGCCCACTCACCACTTGCTGGAAGGCCTCTTTCGGTTTTCATCCCAAATCCTCCCACATGCTCCATTCCTTCCATGCCTTCTCCATCCTATCAATGGATGATCAGTCCCATCAGGCATGTTTAAGATTCTTGACCCTATGTGACAATAACCATCTCCCCAAATGGACCAGTCAGAACCTTCTGTGTAAATCTGGCACTCTCAAGCCTCCATGGCAACTTGAATGTGTACCTTTTTATCTATGAAAGTGGTCTTAAGAACATTCTGCCATATTTGCCATGTCTCTCCAGATACAGAGTTTAGAGCCGATGATGTGCCCATCATGGTGTCATGTACAGAATTGGTCCCTGCTGTTCATGCACTAGTGATCTCTCCCAGTGCAGAGTGATAACCCCCATGCCCTATGACATGGGCATGGGTGCAGCCTGACCGCTGGACCTGGTACTAGTCCCATATCCTTCTACTTCCCAGGCAAGTAAAATCACCACTCTGAACATCACCTTCTTAATTTTTTTTTCAAATAGGATGACAATAACTCCCATGGTCAATTTACAGGACTCTAATGAGAATCCAATGAGATCACAAATGTTGGGGAAATATTGCTGCAAATACTCTATAATGATAAGATATAATTATTTCCATTATCATATTGTTGCTTCAGATAAGTGTGCTATCGTTTGTCAAATTCTAGTCCTTGATCTCAGGCTCCATAAGTGACATAACCCTAAGTGATATAACTCTGAGTGATATAACCCTTTTCCACAAGGGATGCTTGCAGGCACTGAGGACACTTCAGCCAAGAGAGAGAATGAAAGAACCTCTTATCACTGTCAAATATTTCAAAACATTTCACACAACAGGAGTTAGACATGTTCTAATTTCATGTTCTATGTGTACAGGAGAATCAATTTCAGCTCAGCTACCAGAAGACTGTGTTCAGCCTAGATTAAGCACACATTGATAACAGTGGGAATGAGTTACCTTGGATGGTGGTTTCCACAATGAGTAATGCCCAGGCCAATTCTGCCTTTCCAGATGGCCTGCTATAAAAACAACCAATATCTATCAGGACTGTATGCTTCTCAGGAGTACTTCATAAATATTACTTCATTCAACCCCCACCACAAGCATGGTAGGTATTAAAATGCCATCTCTCAGCTGAGGATCAGAGAAGTCAAATAACTTCCCCAAAAGCCACACAGCAGAGCAGGACTGGAACTCATATCTGTCGAACTAGAAAGCCCAGGCCTTCACCCATCTTCCCCACATTCCCTGTGGACGTGCAAGGGGCATCTGCACTGGGAGAGGGCTGTCAGCTGTTCAGGCCACTTTAAAGATGCCCCCAGCACTAAGCTTTGGGGCTCCTCACATCTCTTTTCCATCCTGTGCTGTTTCTTTTTAGCTGTCACTTTTTCTTTGATTCTAGAACTTGCGCTTCAGATTCTGAGAGTCACAATAGTTCACAGGTGCCCAGCACTGGGTACCCTCCTTGTCCTCTCTTAGGTCCGTGAAGTAAATCTATATGCAGCCTGTTCTCCTTCCTTTCATGCTCTTGTAAACTGTTGGAAATACAAATTGTACAGCTCCTAAGGGACATTCTCATTCCCTGAGTAACATGGTTGTAGTGTTCTTTTTCTTTGAAAAGTCACATTACTTCAACCTCTCTTACCTTCCCAGTAAATGGACACCTTGAAGACCATGTCCCATGTCCTCATCAGCCTGCCTGTCACTAGCACAGGAGAGGAAGCAATAATAGTCGTTTCAGGAACAGGAAGTAGGGACATGAGAGCCACCAAGCAGTGTGTGCCAGATGCCATCTGTGTCTTATCTGGTTTAATGCTTCCCATGTTGTTGCTGATTAAGAAAAATGACACCTGAAAATCTGCGCGGGGACATTTATAGCAGCTTTGTTCAGAATCACCAAAATCTGGAAGCATCAAGATGCCCTTCAGTGGGTGAATGGACAGATAAACGGTGGTACACCCAGATGATGGAATATTATTCAGCACCGAAAAGAAACGAGCTAGTAAGCCAGGAAAAGACATGAAGGAAGCTTAAATACATATTACTAAGTGAAAGAAGCCCATCTGAAAAGGCTGCACACCCTGTAGGATTCCAGCTATATAACATTCTGGAAAAGGCAAAACTACAGAGATAGCGAGAGAGGTCAGTGGTTGAGGGGCTCAGGGAGAGGAAGGCGTGAATAGGCACAGAGGATTTTTAGAGCAGTAAAGCTCTTCTGTGTGATACTATCACGCAGATACTGTCGTTACACATTTGTCCAAACCCATAGAACGTGCAGCATCAGAATGTACACTGTGACTCTGGGTGGTTGTGATGTGTGAGTAGGTTCATCACTTGTAACAAATGTGGCACTCTGCTGGGGGTGTCCACAGACAGCGGGGGACGGGGGGCTATGCATGCCGGGGAGGCGTGGGGAGGCGGAGGGCAGTGGATGTATGGGAAAGCTCTGTACTTCCCTCTCCATTTTGCTGTCAACCTAAAACTGCTCTAAAAAATTGAATCTATTTTTTTTAATAAAGTGACACTTGGAGAGGTTAGGTAACCTTAGGTGGCCTGCCTAAAGTCTCATGCCAGTGACCAGCAAGGTTACTACCTGGAGTCCCGTCTTGGCTGGCTCCCTCACCCATTTTCTCATGAGTCCATGAAAACAAAGTGGTCCCTGACTTAGCTTTGCCTTTGAGCACTGGCCTTGCATGGCCTTCTACACCACAAGCAGTTTCTCTTTTCCAGTCTCTGGACTGATTCTGTGTGGAGATCAAGGGATGATGGCCCTCAGAGTGCCCATCTGACAGATAAGAAGGGACTAGCCCAGCCCCAAATGCAAAACAAAGATAGCACTGGAGACTGCCGCCTTTCTGTCCACTGGCAACGTAAAAATTAAAACAGGCCCCTTCCATACGTTCAGGAATAGAGTTAGGAAGATTAAGCTCCAGGCCAGAGACAGACTGGCCTGACTTGGTGGGAAGGAACCCTCTTACTGACCATATCAGGGGGCGTCCCAGAGCAAGTGTGAGCAAGTTGGGAGCTGAATGAGGTCAGACTCAGAGAAACGAAGGTATCTACACAATAGAATCAGCAGACTTTATTCACAGGACAGTTTCTTCAGAATCAGGATAATTTTATCCGCCACCTCTTAAGGGTAAGACACGAATGGTTTCCTTGTACCCCCGGAGGAAATTCTCCTCAGAAACCCGGTGCTTGCTGGGGAAACTATTAAGTATTCCGGGTGAATATAATACTGATTTCAAACAACTGTAGCTGAACTCATCAACAAGCACAATGGTCATTGTACATACAAGAATCAGGGCCATATTTTACCTCTAGGTAAAAACTATTTTTAAGGTATTTCATAAATCACTGGCAAGGTCAACCATACTAAACATTCCAGAACACACAGGGGAAATCTTTGTGGGCATGCCCAGACCTCTAGGCTACAGCGATTCATTGTTCCGACACTTCCTGCACCCTGTACAGAGCTGTCCCGTCGTCAGCAAGTCTGCAAGGTCTGCCTGTGACAGCATCTGTGGGAGGAGGCAGGCCCACCGCACTGGCCCCACAGGTACTGACGGCACCAAAGTGCACACCACCAGGCTTACCCCCAATGGGACTGCTGTGTTCGTGCAGCAAATGAAAGCCAAAGCAGCCCACAGGGTCATGGTGAGCATTAAGCGAAGTACTAACCACAGAGCGCTTTGCACCTAACCTGTCATATGGTCCATGCTCAGGAGTGGTCAGGAATAGGGTCACTACTCCCATCACCAGACCCCAGTGTTTTAAGCAGTATCTTCCTGATGCTTGATATAGGTCACAAATAAATAAGTGCATGCATGAAAATGAAACACAAATGAGTGAAGAACTCCCCATTTTTGTAATGAGGATATTAAGAGTCAGAAAAAACTATGTTATGTACCCTCCCTGAAACAGGGGTGGCCAAGGAGATATAAGTGGATATGGGAAGTGGAACTTCCAAGAAAGCAGGTGAATGGGGAGACTGACAAGTAGCACGAGTCTTTCTTGCTCTCCTGTCTCTCCTCTCTCCAGGTGTAAGGACGCAGATGTGATGGCTGGAGTTTTAGCAGCCACGACAGGCTCTGAGTTGACCTTGAAGAAGAAGTTGCAGGCTAAGGGTAGCAAGACTTAGATAGAAAATACCTGTGTCCCTGTTATCTGTGGGGCCACCATATTGTCCCTGGACACACATCTCACCTTTCACATGGCAGAGGGGAAATACCCTTCTATCTGATTCCAGATATTATTATCTTTGATCCCTGTTACTAGAAGCCAAATACATTTCTAACTGAAAATATTCTGTGACATGGCCATCTCTTGATTTTGCTCCCAAATGCCTGTCTCTTCTCAGCTTCCTTTGCTGGGCTCTATTCTTCCTTCTCTAAACATTGGATTAACGTAGGGCTCAGGCCCAGGCTCTCCTCAAATCCCACAGCTTAAAATACCAAGCTAGTGATATCCAAAGTGACATTAGTAGCTCAGACCTCTCCCCCAGACTCATATCCAACTGCCTAGTTAGCATCTCCAAATTAGCATGTCCAAAAGAGAACCTTAATATTCCTCACCCCTCACAAACAGATTTCTCTCCCCACTCCCCCATCTCAAAACATGACTCCACAGCTGCTCAGGCTGAAAGGCTAAAAACTCTTATGAATTCCTGTTTCTCCTTCAAGCCAGAAGCAAGGTGTGTCACTTCAGAGAATAACCCACATTGGCCTCCATTTCCCCGTCCCCGGATCAACTAATCCCCTGCCCTGGGCTCCCCGAATCTGTGCAGGCCCTTGCAGCCTGCCCTGCACATAGTGTCAGAGCACCACTGTTCTGTGCAGACATCCCTTCAACAAGGTCCTGGGGCTGTAAGAATACAATCCACGCACCTCACCTTGGCACCCAGGGCTCTATGATCTGCCCTCACCTCGCCCCTCTGCCCACATCCACCACCTTCCAGCTGTACTGACTTCCTCATCTCTCCTTCAACAAAGTGCCGGCCTCATTTCCTACTCAGGGCCTTTGCACTCACTGTCCTGGCTACCTAAATCTCCCTTCTCAGGATCATGCTGGGAATGGTAACTTTGACTCTCACCCTGCAGCTCAAATACCACCTCCTTGAGGTCTTGACCACTGCCATCCAGGGAGCCAGGAGTGGCTCCACTCGTCTCCATCAATTTACCTTGTGCTATTTTCTTTGTGACTTGATTACTATCCGGAAATGATCCTATCAATGCCTTCGTTTTCTAGCGCATTATTTAGAATGTGTACCTCATAAAAGCAGGAATTCTATTTGTCTTCATCCTGTCTTCTAAATGGCCAGCACAGAGAGACTTCTCAGTCTGCAGGTTCCCATCAGAATTCAAGAGCCATGCCATTGTAATCAAGTGATAGTGTTTATTTATTCTGTATCTTTAGCCTTTCTTCTGATCTCTGGCTCTTCCATTCAAATTGATAACATGCAGACATTTACCAATTGACTTCTTCATCCTGGAGTTCTTAACGTTTGATTCTGCTCTCAGTTCAAATAGTAGAAGGTTTTGCATACTTTCAGAGCCCATGTATATAAAAATAGTTTTGCCTTAATATATAAAAGTCAAATTGGGGGTAATGAACAAAATTTCTTTGAAAACTTAGAAGTTGCCCCACTGTCTTCCAAAACTTACTGCTGTGAATGAGTAATCAGACATTATCCTGATTGGTGTTTTGTTCCTTTCTGAGATTGGATACTTTATACCTACTTTTAAATTATAAGGGGCGCCTGGGTGGCTCAGTCGGTTGAGCATCCAATTTCAGCTCAGGTCATGATTCCACAACTCAGTGACTTCAAGTCCCACCCCCACCCCCATCAGGCTCTGTGCTGACAGCTCAGAACCTGGAGCCTGCTTCAGATTCTGTGTCTTGGTCTCTTGCTGCCCCTCCCCTATTCACATTCTGTCTCTCTCTCCTTCAAAAATAA
Organism: Cryptoprocta ferox; assembly: GCA_028646485.1. NCBI lineage: Eukaryota > Metazoa > Chordata > Mammalia > Carnivora > Eupleridae > Cryptoprocta > Cryptoprocta ferox. The sequence goes on from CM053561.1 coordinate 45,747,882, forward strand.
ATAAACATCAAAAAAATTTTTTTTCAATCACTGATTAGATAACAAGGATGTACCTACGTTTGGTTGGGTTTTGGTTTTTCATAGCAGATTGGCTTTAAATATCATTATTTAAGTTAGTCTACAAACCAAGTATATTTTCCCAGGTCAGAGACGTTTTCAAACATTGTATCTTTGGGTATAGCTTCTTTACATATGTTTTTATTTCCTCCTCACAATAGCCATATTATTCAAAGATTGATTCTTTTATTAGGTTCTGTAACTATTACATTTCTTCTTATTAGTTTCATCCCTTTTTCGGTGAATTCTAGGAAAGCAATTTAAGTTTGCCCTCAACATTACATCATTTTTCTGCTGGTTCAATTCCTCCCTTTACTGACACTGATAGATTTTAGCTCTGCTGTCATAGATATGTTTCTTTGAATTCTTTTCCTAATCTGAATTTATATCTCGGCCTGTTGCTTCCTCATTCTCCTGATCTCTTTTTAATAACCTCACATATTCTTGAAGTTCACTAAGATCATGAAATACTGATCTTTAAATTATTTTTTATTTCCTCCTAACAATAAGTTGTTCTAAAGTTGTGTTTTCAAATGTAGTCTGTGTATTCAGCTGAGAGCTTTTTCATTGATTCTCCAGTGATTCCATTTCCTTGTATATTCATCCTCCATAAAGATCTCCTTGACAATAGGTATGCATCACAATTTTACCATTTTTGTCCTTCTCCTGATCCCCTGGTGCCCCGAAGAATGCCCCCTGTAGAGCTAAGTTGGTTCATGCCCCTGTCCCAATATCAGTGGTTTGGTGGCTGGTACTCATTTGGTGGGCTGAGGATGGTCAGGTTCTCTGACACACTTAGGGGCAATTTACGCCCTCATAAATATGGGGAGGGGCTTGGTTTTCTTCCACCAGATACAATGCACAGAAGACATAATGATATTCTTCCTCCTTCAGCCTCCTCTGCAGCACTGATCTTTTGGGATCACACCTTTCAGGATTTGTTGTGACATGCTCATGGCTCTCTCCTTATCTCCCCCAGACTGCAATGGGCAGGGAGGCAGGGATGGGGTGCTATTCAATACTCTGCTGGGTTCACAGCTTCTTTAGTTCTTGGGGGATGGGGGCACCAAGGCCTCTTCTTACCTACCTCTAGCCAACTGGGCCACTAACAATGAAAACGTCATCAATTGTGCTTCTGAATATGTCTCATTGTTGCTGAAGATAATAGAAATCCCTCCCAAGGCTAACAATTGTTGACAGTGTTCCTGTGGCTTTTTTGTGTTGTTTTCTGGTCATTTTCTGTACTTGCAAGCGTATTTTAAGGACAAGTTGGAAGAGAGATTAGTGGAGCTGAAATAGCCTCAGGCCACAGCTAGGACTCTCTGAGCTGGCACACAATAGGTTCTCAGTAAGGAAAGTAGAAACAATTCAGTTTGGGCTGAGACATTTGGAACCAGAAGCTGACCTGGAACCAGGCTAGGATTTAGGTCAGGGGTCGGGATGGGATGGGTCACAAGAGAGGAAGAAGGCAGGAGAGAAGTCCAGTGTGGACAGGAGGTTGCTCAGGAAGAGTCAGCTGAGGGAGTCAGGGCACAGGGACTCCATGTGGAGCTGATATTGGGCCATCAAGGATTCTGAGGTCTTGCATCTCCCTTCAGGGGAGTATTGGTAATGGCTGGGCTTGGGAGCCCCACTGACCTGCTGTGTGGGCCTCAGGGCAGCAGGTTATAAGACCCACACTCTGGAGCCAAGCCCTCCTGGCCCCTCTGCAACATCTCCACACCTCAGGCTCCATCCCTGAGGGAGCTCCTCAGCATCCACGGACAGAGGCCCCCATTCCCAGCAGGACCGCAAGCCTTGTTCCAGCCACCTGGGCCTAGTCCTTACCAAGGCTCCTCCTCCTTCCACCTCAAGACTTCCAGACTGGGGTCATGTGAACCCTAAGACTCCTCTTCTCTGGGCCCCATGTCTTCACAAAACATGGCTTCCAGATGTCCATGCCCCAGGTCAGCACACACACATGCCTCACATGTGTTTACTGAGCACAGGCAAGCCAGTGAGAGCACAGGGCAGTGTCTGGGGCAGCCATGACAGAGAGAGGCAGGATTCAGAAGACCTTACCTTCCTCTGCTCAGTAGGGCTGAGGGCAGCAGGGCCAGAGGAAGGTGAGAATAAGCCTCTCCATTTCCCTTGCCCAGGGCACCAGGGAAAACAAGCAAGGAGAACTGCGGAAGGGTGGAAAAGCGAGGATGCCTTCAAAGTACCCTGGAACAGCCTCCTACTCTGAGAACTGAGCCAGCCCAGGGGTCCCACCACACATGCGCAGTCACTCCAACCTCCTCTGCACTGGAGAATGAGTCCTAGGAAGAAAATCGGCCCCCACCCCACATTCTACTCCTGGAGGGGTGCAAGTGAACATGTCAGCCACCAGGGGCAGCCAGCTCTCCAGGACCCCGGCCCGCATGTGATAGTGCCGGTCAGAGTTCAGATGGTTCCCAAACCTGCTCCCGTCCCACCTCCCGTAGCAGTCAGGACAGAGGGATTCTGCAAATGCTTTCAGGAAAGAATCATTCTTTCTTGGGGCATTTGCAACTGCAACTAGTTATTTTATAGCACATTCCACATATACATTAAAGGGGGGGTTAAAATCGTGCCTGAAGCAGCAAGAGAGACTTCTGGGAGCTCTGAGAATCCCCAGCTCAGTTAAGTGGGTGAAAGATGAGCATGTGGGGGGAGGTAGAGGAGGGTTTGCCTGCTAACACACACCTTCCATACTAATTTACGTCCCACTCCTCTGAGCTGTCCGTCCACATGCCACAGACACACACCAGAAAAACACTTACACTGCAACTTCCTACATTTTAAGACACCACAGAAGCTCCAAGACAGAAGTTCAAATCCATAATAAAAGGAAGCAAAAAAGCCTCTCATCTCACGGTTTTAAAAACATGGAATTGTCCCATCTATCAAAAGTATTTTTATTGGGGAGAAAAATGAAGGGAAAGAAACTTAAAGTACAAATAGAAACAGAGAGGATTAGATAATGTCCCCGATAGTAATATTACTAGAAATATTTAATTTAACATTAAGTAAGTCAAGGACCTGCATACACACATGGGCACAACCCTAGGCTTTGCAACCACGCAGCACCTTTCCAGTGGCCACTCAGGATTCTCTCCTTGCCACCCTGCAGTTTCTATAAAAGTAGTGTATTACTTTCTCATGAGCACAGAGTTCAGGCTGCACCACTGCCTGCTGGACCACTATCAGCCACCCTTCTCTTTCCCCAGACTTCTATCAAAATCCCACCCAAGCTTCAAGGACATTTTAAATTGAGTCTTCTCCAGAGAGCCAGGCCTGAGCCTCAGCTAGGAGGAATCTCCTCGAAGCTCTGGTTTCCTGGCACATTTCATACCTTCCCTTATGGTCATCTGTGCACACGTCTTCCCTCCCTTAGAGACCCAGCCCCCCCTCAAGGGCAGCCACAGTCCCTCAACATGTCACACTGATCCTGGTATCTGGACACTCGAGAATTTTGAGGGTGGCTGAAGTATGAGTGGTTTGCAAGCTCTCCCACTAACTGCACGGTCTGGTTTCGTGAATTTGTCATGGCACAGGTAACTTGCCTTAACGTTTTCATAATAAGGAGAGAAAAGAAAAGGAGGGGGAAAGGATGGAAAGAGAGGCTTTGGAGAAACAGGTGTATTGAACTCTTCACTGGCAGCTCCTGGAATGCTGGAATTATTGAGGAAACAGTTTCCTGAATGGATTGACCATAAGCTCTTTCTCTTCAGAATCATTATCCTACAAAAACAGCTTGAGAACCAACTCCACCCTGGCTGAGAGCTTTATATATGTAGTTAGGCAGAACAATGTGTTGCTCAAATTCCTCCCTATTTATTGAGAAAAACTTGTTAAGCCCATGAAGGGTAAAAGCTGAGTGTCTGAGGTTTGGAAGGCGGGCTGGGCAGGGATGGGAGTGAGAAAGAGGGGCAGAAGAGGGAGCGGCAAGACTGAGGGGCCAGCATCTGGCCTGTGACCTCACGCCCGAGGTACAAGAGTGCAGAAATCACGAGATGCCTGCTGCATGTGGGCTTGCAGAAAACAGTGGCAAATGGGCTTCACTGCCCATGAACTTGGCAGAGGAGAAAAGCTGCCATAGACGCAAGGCTGTGGCTCCAGAGGGCAGCCAGGCCCACAGATGTGGCCAGATCTTTATTGTAGTCTAAGGAGTTGAGGTTTGGGCCAATTATAGCAACATATCAACATTTTCAGGGGCAGTAGGGGGTCTCAGCTTGGATTCTTTTACACATACACACGTAGGCTTAGCACCATGCCGGCAACTAAGCAGGTGTCCCTTAGTGTGCACTCCAAGTGGCAGTTTGGACAAAGAGGCTGTCACCAGAGCATAGCAGAAGCTGTTCTAGATAAGAGGGTGCCCTCCTCCACCCACATTCTAATTCTTCCCACGCTTTACACACACCCAACTCAGGCCAGAGGCGGGGACTCTCCAGGGCCAGCTATTCGAAGTGGAGACCACACTTCCGAATGGCAGATTCGGAATCTAGAGGTGCTGAGCTGGATGCACCCTCTCCCACCAGGGTCCCAGGTACATGTGCTCACAGAGAGGGCTCTACACCCGTCTGTTTGGGCCTCATGAGTCCATCTGGAAGATGATTAAAAGGGGGAGGGAAAGATGACACATTAAGTAATGTAGAAAGCAGGGTTGTGTTTACTTTAAAGATGGGGAAGACAGCTCGCCAATAAAACACAGTTCTCTGTTTCCCTCTAGAATTCTGTTATTAAAAATAATCTGCGATGAACCTCAGCACCTCTCTCACAAGACCTTCCAAAAGCTCTAATAATAAAAATAATAAAGCATGTTCAAGAAGAGCAGAGCGCATTCCAGCAAGACAGCTGGACCAGATTGCCTTCTGCTCGGCAGGGGGGAGCAGGAAGGACAGCAGCTGGCAGATTCATAAATTAAGCACATTAAGGACAAAAATTAGTAAATGTAAGTAAAGGAATGTCATTTCTCTGGCCATTCACATACACTCACACACACCATCTAAACATAAACACTAGTTCAGCTGTTACATCCTCTCTTACATGTACTCACAAGCACCACAGACACACAGACACACAAATGCAGACCCCAAAAAAAGCACAAATGCTGAGACTTTTATATAATCAGTCCTGATTTTTGCACACATGAACACACTACAAAGACAACATAGGCGCACATGCCGGGCAGTAAATGCGCTGGTGGCTGTCCATTGTCATCAGGGTTAACCTCTGGAGCACAGGCCTCGCAGAACTCTGTGAGTGGCCTGGGGTGGGAGCCGGAGGCCCAGAGTCCCCACAAAATCTCACAGAGATCTTTCTGGGCAGAGCCTTTTACATAATCCTCTGGCCCGAAGTAGCAAAATAACAATGCCCAGAGTTTGTTGAGTGCCACAGAAAATGAGGCCCTGGGGGTTTGCTCCTCTCCCAGCGCCCCCAGCTCGGAGGAATGCTCAGTGCCAGCCACTACCTCAGGGTCTCCGTGGAGGGGCATACCCTGACCTTTTCCCCAAAAAGCACACCTCATTAAGATGTGCAAAGTGAGCCTGGGGCAGCTCAACCCTGTACAGGTGGAGAAGCATTGTTTGGTAACCTCCAATGTCCCCCATTTAAAGTCAATAATTTTACAAAATGCTCGCTGAAAAAAACTAATATTGGGATTTTGAGAACTACATTTTGTAACATGTGGCAGACACAGGGTGCATTCGTTTTCTCTCTCTGCCCCACAGCCCTACTCTCTCCCTGTTCCATAAAGACTCCTGCATTCCTTGAGGAAGAGCCACAGAGGGTATGGGACCAAACTCCCCTCTTCGAGGCACAGGGGCCAGTGCCCCAGTGAGGAGGGGCTCCCGGCCTGGCCAAGCCAAGTCTTGCTCTGCAGCTTTCTGTTGGTATATGTGAGAGAGACACTCTTTCCTCTAGATTTGCTAACGTGGATGACGTGAGCATGGTCACCTGTGGCCACAGCCTCCCCTCCCCGCTTCAGAGAGAGGGTAAGTCAGCACAAATGGAGAGTGGAGCTGAGAAGTGGGCGGGGACTGGGGAGGAGAGACCTGACTTTGCCCAAGGGCATCGAGCTGGAGTTGAGTCCTGATTAACATAGATAAAGTCACGTGGAAGACCAATTCTATTAAATTCAAATCTTATTATCACATTTCATGTGGACATTAAAAGCTCTCAGATGGCAGCAGCTATGTGTGCTGGAGGTGAAATTGGGGATTTTCAGGCATTGGAGAAATTCTTTTGACAGGAGACACCAATGCAATGAAGGCCAAAGGGCAGGTGCCAAAAGGAGGGCTGGCTCCTGGGAGCCCCGAAATAGAAAACAAAGTGCTTCTCCTGAACAGTGACAGTTGGTCCCTTCAGAGCTGGGCTGGTCATAACAGCGATGGCCTCCAGCAGCCAGGTCACACTGTGGCCACGGGCCTGTGGAGAAGGGTGGGGGTGCCCATCTGAGAGAACACAGGCACCCACACAGGCAGACAAAGAGAGAGCCCACCACCTTAGACGGCCTAAGGGAGACGTCTCTGTGTGAGAACATTTTACTCTTTCTATTTTAGAACATGACATATGATAAGATTCACATTCTAAAAAATGTGTTTTTTTAACTAAATAACAATAGACCAATGAAGTCGTGGAAGATATCCACCCCATAATGCAGAATTAGCATGAAATTTTTTTATACATCTTTATTTCTAGATGTTTAGATTCAAAATAAATCAAAACAAAATTTTCTCAGCTTAATGTAATTTTATCAGCATAATAGATTCCTTTCCTCAAGTCAATTATCATTAAACTTTACCAGAAACCTCCCCCTATTGTAAATGGAAAGAGTAAATGTGAATGATATTAATTTTCTTTTGGAAATATCCACTGGGTTATAGAAAAGCATGCTGAGGGGCACCTGGGTGGCTCAGTTGGCTGGGTGTTCAACTTCAGCTCAGGACATGATCTCATGGTTTGTGGGTTCGGGCCTGGCATCAGGCTCTGTGCCTGGAGCCTGCTTTGAATTCTGTGTCTCCTTCTCTCTCTGCCTCTCCCCTGCCCCTGCTCACACATTTTGTCTCTCTCTCTGTCTCTCTCTCTCTCTCTCTTTCTCTCTCAAAAATAAACAAACAATAAACTTTTTTTAATTTAAAAAGAAAAGCATGTTGAGATCCTTTCAATTTATATGGAATAACCCGATGAGTCAGAACTAATTTTCCTCAAAGTTTTAAAGACCGAGCCTAGAGAATCAACATCTGCATATGCACACTCACTCACACACTCACATCCACACACTCATTCACACTCACACACACGTGGCCCCGTGCTAGCTGCCATGGGAAAATTAAAAATTAATAAGATGCAGCAGAACCTGCTATCGAGGCCTCCCACTGCTGGAAGAGCTAAAGCACACCCATAAATAATTCTAGAACAGGCTGGTCTAAGGACGTCAGCGTGTTTTATGGAGGAAGTGGAACTTGAAAATGGAAGCACTTCAGACGGTGAGACAGGAAAACAAGAACATTCTCAGAAGCAGGGACTGAGGTGAAGGTAATCTGCGACAGATGGGAGAGGTCCTTGAACTCTGTGCTCAGAAGTTGGAATGCTATTACACGGGCAAAAGAAAGTCAGTGAAGGACAAGAACAGGAGAGTGACACCCCACAGGTATGTGTCTCGCTGAGGGCATTCCAGGGGCAATGTGGAAAGTGGTCTGAACTGAGTTAACCTGGAGGCAGCTGCAGGCTGTGGTTGAGGCCACTGAGCTGCAAATGTGAGGCCTACCAACAAGGATCAGAGTTTCTCTCAGACTAGCTGGGTGACTGCAAGGAGTCAAAAAGTCTTCCAAGACAATGCCATTCACAGAAATAGAATAGAGAAAAGGCCTAGATATCCCCCCCCCAAGAAATTAGTTGTAGATAGAAAAAGAGCAGTCCACTTATCCTAATGGGAAAGTTCTATCAGGAAAAAAAAAAAATAGGGGACGGTAATTCTCCTTTATCACCCTTCTACTATTCTCAGTTAAAGAACCATTCAACCCAAAAGAAAACAGTAAACCCAAAGTGAGGAAGAAAGGATGCTGTGGACCCCCAGGAGGCATATGTGAGCTCTCCTAGCATATGCACGTGGGTTTGGAGAAGCCCAAACCTGCTCTGGTTTTAACTCTTTTTTTCAAATAGCAGACTGGCTGGTTCTGCTTTGACAGGACCATGCCTTTACTTGTGGCAAACCCTTTGCTGATCATGCTTCCTTCTTGGGTTGTAATCACTGGGAGTTCTTCATACACACACATACTGCCATGCTGATTTCCCTGGAACTCCATTGTCATTTCATGGAAACTGTGTCCTCATATTGTGATCAAATTATTTCCTCTGAGGAATAAAGTAGTTCAGTGGGATCATAGTCAAGGTATTTATCATACCTTCTTTATAATAATCCCCCTGTGCATGCTTTTTTACTGTTTAAAATCGCTAAGGTGGAGCCATGGGCACCAAGGGTAAAGCCCAGAGTGGCTGGGGGAGCTAATGAGGGGAGAAGAGGTGAAGGACAAGTCTTGGGGACCCACAAGTATCAGTCCCTGGTCAGTCAGTCATGCATGCTTCCCCATCTCCTCCCAGGCCCTCTGCTTTTTGCCTGAGGGCTGACTGTTCCAAAACCATCGCTCGCATGAATGATTCAGCTGGCATGAAGAACCCCACAGGTTGAAAGCATGCTTAAGAAAAGAAGAGGCCATCTCAGAAGCATGGAGGCCAGAGCAGGCTGGGTTTGGGGAAAGGGATCCAATGGAGGAGGGAGGTCAACCTGAGAATGTACACAGTAGGAGGAAATCCAGGAATGGCCCAAGATTAAAACCTGCCTTTAATAAGACTTGATGAAGTCTGGGCCCTGGAGTTCATATCACATGCTCTAAGTGGTCAGGGACCCACTTCCCTACCACAGTACAGTGTCCACATCACAACTTCACCATTCACTGTGCATAACCCCGCCAGAAAGCGCCTTTGGCTGCATGGGATTCTCCCCAGCAAAAAGAATTGGACTTCAGTACATGAGCATCATTTATTCAAACTATTGGGGCAAATTTATCACTGGAGGTCCCAGAAGCTCATGAAAATAGAGCTTTCATTTCTGCCTTGACAGACAATGTTATCATGTATGCTAATATCACAGGTCAAAGTTCATAGAGATTGTCTTTATCTTAGTGAATGAAATTTTTATTTTACTGAATATTGTTGGAGATAGATGCACTACTCAGAGGCTTACTTTCCTAAACATTCATTCATTCTATGAACCCCCGTGGATGCCACATGTGTGCTGGGTACAGAGGCCATTGAGGACCGGAATGGCTTGGCTCCTGCTGCTTAAGGACTGACTGTCAAAACTGACATGTGATGTAGAGACAAGGAGACACTGAGTGCAGAGGGTGACCAGGAGCCCAGGAAGGGCACTGAGCAGGGACAGGGAGGACAGGTGGGAATTTGCTGGGCAGAGAAAAAGAGAAAGGCAGTTCAGAAAGAGGAAATGCCTCTTGCAAAAGCCAAGATCTTAAAGAATTAAACTAAGGAAGTAGCAATATAAATAGAGAAAGGAGAATAATACAAGACCTATTAAAGGGGAGTGAATTCCAAAGACCTTCCATAATGGGGGTGAAGGAGCTGAGGCATTGAGCCTGACAATGTCAGGGCTGCGCCAAGGTGGTGTCTGATTGAAACTGGGAATGGGAAGAAGTAGATTTCAGGGAAGGAAATGAATTCAGTTTTGACCATGCCTGTGGGACAGCCCAATGCAGGTCTCTACTGGGCCTTGCTCCTGTGGAGGTCAGGGAATTAGTGTCCATAGTAGGAAAAATCCAGGACATCTGAGTTACTCAGAAAGAGCATTTGATAAATAAGCAGAGAGCAGAGCTATGTGGAGCACATTTTCCTACAGTTTGTAGAATTAAGATATGTATAAATTGGGTGCAGAGAAGAAGACATAGTTTGGAGAAACTACTGAAGAACAAACATCCCTAGATCTAGAAAGAGAGAGAGCAGATTAGTAGGCATTACAGCCACGAGTAGTGGACTGCTTTCTGTGTGGCAAGAGCTTTCTTTCTAACCTTCATCCAGTCGTCCCAAAGACTGTCCACTGTTGCTATCTTCCCCATTTTGTAGGTGAGCAAAGTAAATCTCAGAGATGTTAAGTGACTAGTCCATAATCACACATCTATCACATGGCAGAGCTGGGATTCAAATTACTGCAAAGCATGAGTTCTTTCCACTATGCCGAGTAGCACCAGGATTGTCAGAGAATGGCAATGTCACACCTTAAGATTCTGGAAAGAGAACAGGTGAGAGATAGATTGAAAATCTTCTGACCACTTTGATAACTGGGGCATGAATGCCAGCCTGGTTCCCACGGGGTTTGGGAAGTAGAAGCTGGACTGAGTGACTGAAGGGGAGGCTGGAAATGGAGCAACATATGCCAGGGTCTATTGCCAGAGCTTCACTGAGAAGATGAAACTGCTTTCCCACAGGCTTCAGAGCAAGAGCATTTTTGTTTTCCCCCTTTTTTGCTGCTGTTAGTATTTGAAACTTGTACATGCTCATCATCTGTGGAGAAGGAGTCAAAGAAGGAAAAATTGAGGACTCAGGAAAGCAAGGGGCTAACTATAGGAAGAAATGAAGTATCTAAGAGAAAGGAGGTGAGCCGTCAAGATCCGAGATGAAGGAACTATTCCTGGATGAGGGGGGCACCTTTGTTGAGAGACCTAAGAATGGGGAGAACAGCCAAGAAGCAGATCTGGGGATTTGGAGACAGGAAGCTGAAGGAACCTTCATCAAACATAAAGCAGGAGGTGTGAGCAGCCGCAGAGATGGGGGAGATGAGGAGCGAGCTGACGGGACGAATGGAAGCGGCTGCCAGCCAGAGTCCCGTGTGCAGTGGAGCGTGAAGACCACACACTGGTCGTCGCATGGAGAATGTAACCCTCCCGTCTCCTTGACCAGCCCTCAGCCGCAGGTGAGCAAGAAGGGGCAAGCAGACGGCTCTACAGGTTCACAGTTGGGCACTGGCAGAATGTCAAGGGGGAAAGGAATTCTACAGGACTGGCAGGACCTGGAAAAGACATTTACGAGAAGAGAGGCTTGTTGCAATGTATGTTGTAACTGGAATTGGCAAGACTTTTATATTATCAGGAGTCTAATTCAGCTCAGTTTTGAACAACATTGAGATCGCTCTCCTTAAAGCTTTGTTTCAAGGTTTCCTAATCTTGTACTCCCACCTCTCTTTCAACACACAGAAGATAAATGCTAAAGAGACAAACTGCCCAGTTTGCCTCAGGAGACAGAGGAAAGCAAGCTAGAGGGCCATCTAAGATGCATAGAGGAAAACGTGAACTATCCACACACAAGCAGCTCTCAGTGCCCATGCCGTGCGCACAAGTGACGCCGGGTCTCAGTAACTCAGGACTGCCAGTGCTGTTCTCCTCCAGAACTGGTAAGCGTGTCCTTTGGGGCTCAGCTTCCTTGGAACCATCTTCTTCCACATTCTTCTCCTAGCAGCAGTATCTATTCCTTTATCTTTAAAATAGGGCCCAGGACCTGGAGGGGCTTAATGTCTCCAAAATTCTAGTAGTTCATGGCCCTTCCTTCATGTTGAGTGGCCAGTCTACAGCCATTTCTTGTGCATCTTCCTGGGACCCCTCACCCCCAATGCAAAGCAAGAAACATTCAAGCATGAGAGCTATTCACAGAGTGAGAGACATGGCCATAGAAATTATATTCCTTTTAGGGAAAAAAAAAAAGTGAGTGGACCCAGGGTGCTGGGTCTGGGCCTCTTTCCAGCTTCCAGATGGAAGCTAAGCTGACATCAGAGGCCCAGGCCTGGGACAGACAGGAAGCCAGGATGGAAAAAACGCCACTGTTTAACGACCTTCCCAGAGTCTTGTGCCTCTTCACCAGAGTCTTAAAAACCATTTGGTCCCAAATACTTAAAAAATGGTAGAGGGGTGCCTGGGTAGCTCAGTTGGTTAAGCATCCAACTCTTGATTTCGGCTAGGTCATGATCTCATGCTTTGTGGGTTTGAGCCCCACATTGGGCTCTGTGCTGACAGTGCCGAACCTGCTTGGGATTCTCTCTCTCCCTCTCCCCCTGCTCTCTCTCTCTCAAAAATAAATAAGTAAACATTTTTTAAAATAAATAAATAAATAAAGTAAATCCAAAATGTAGCACCTTCTCGTCATCTCCGCCACTATCAGGCCAGTCCAAACCACCAACAACTACCACAATCTCTCCCAGAATCGTTATGTGAGACTCTTCTGTCTTCCCCCTGCTTCTGCCCTTGCACCCACATACCCCTCCAATCTAGTCACAACACAACAGCCAGAATAATCTTTTTAAAACTTCATTGAAATCATGTCACTCCTTTGTTGAAAATCCCTCAATGCCTTTCCCTCTCAAAGTCCTTAAAATGGCCCAAATAATTACCATGGCCTGAAGTCCCTCACCATCAACATCCCCAAGGACTCCTCTGTTGGGCTCATCTTGGCTCCACCCACACTGGTCTTGGGTCCAATCTCAGGGTCTTCATAGGCTCTCCCCAGGTCTCCTCCCGGCTTGTTCCCTTACCCTTTCAGATACAGGCTTCACCTGACCACGTTATTTAAAACTGTCAGCTGCTCCCTCCACCCCACCTCACTCTCTCTTCTCTTCCCTGCTCTCTTGTGTTTCCAGAGCACTGATTACTCTTCCTCGTTTGATATAGTTTAACTTATTTATATGCTTATTTTCTTTCTGCCACCCCATTCCATCCCTCACTGAACATAAGCTCCAAGCAAGCTGGGATATTTTTTCCTCTGTTTTATTCACTTCTTGATGCCCACTGTGAAGACCGAGAGGAGGGCCTCAATAGACATTTGTCAATAAATGCATAAAAAATCAGGTCTCTCTTCACTGTCTCTCCTTCCTATAATTTCCATCATCTTTTGTTTTTAATCTGATCTGTGAGGATCCCTCGAGTTCTTCTCTTTTTTATGCCTCAGATTGTATAGTCCATTTGTCATTCATTACCATTAGTGAGTTTTCATTTAATCTGTGCCATTGTGGACTTTTTTAATTTCCAAGAACACTTTTTTGTTCTACTGCTCCTTTTTCATAACTGCCTGCACTTGTGTGTAATCAAAGCAGTATCTCCTAAGTGCTTTCTGAGACCAGAAAAGACGCTTCTGTTTTCTGCATTAACTATTTGAGTCAGGGGCTTTGATTGCAGGGCTAGACCCCTCCTTATGCCTAAGTGCTGGTTCACAGAGCCACCCAGTGGCCCTTTCCCATGCATCCACATTTGTGAGCAGAGGCCTTGACTGATTTACTTGGAGTCAGAAACCAGACATCAGGCTCTAAGTCCTTCCTCCTGTTGCCACTTCCCCACGTGGGCCTCACTGCCTGACACAGGGGTAAACCAGATGATCCTTTAACCCCCTTTCCAGATTCTGCAGTTGGTGAGTCCACGAGTAACATACATAATATCATTTGATAGTTATTGGATAATTTTCTTATCACCAAGGTAATTATCAAGGTAATTCCACTTCCTGGTCATTACCGTACCCAATATTTACAAGGTGCCTTGCTAAGCATGGTATGGAAATCATAGTTTAAAAAAAAATTAGAAATGATGCTTATTGAGCACCACTGCATCCAAAGTTTTAGGTTTGTCAAGGGACATAATCCTTGTTCCTGTGAAGCTTAAATACTCATTGGAGATTGTTCCAACCGATCCACAGCTGTGAACCAAACAAACCCAAACTTAGTGGGTAAAAACAACAACCACTTTATTATATCTCCCCATTTCTTGGCTCAGGAAATTTGGCAAATTGGCTGGGTGATTTTGCTGTTCCACGTGGCATTGCAGAGGTCACTTGTGGTATTCAGCTGGCAGGTGGCCTCTTTTGGAGGGACCAAGCTTGTTTCACTCACACATCTGGTAACTTGGAAAAGATGGGGGCATGGCTCAGCTGCAACCATCAGCCAGAGCTCCCTCTCCAGCATGGCGATCGCATAGGAAGCCAACTTCTCAATGGTGCCTCGGGATTGTGAGCATGTCTTGGTAAACGAGCCAGAAACTGCATGGCCTTTTATGACCTGGTCTCAGAGCCAATGGTAGCATCACTTCTGCTATATATTATTGTTCATAGCAGCCCACTCAGATTCAAGGGAAAGGGGCATAGACACCACCTCTCATGGGAAGAGCATCAAAGAATCTGTAGCCATGTTTTAAAATCCCCACAGGAAGCAATAATACTCAAAAAGGAGCCTCTTTAAAAGAAATCTCTTTAAAAAGAACTTCTTAAAAACAACTTGACCTATACATGACTGTTTACAGCAGCTCTATTCATAGTTACCAACAATGAAAATAACCCAAGGATCCTTCGATGGTTGAATGGATAAACAAACTATGGTACACCCATATGATGGAATGTTACTCAGCAACAAAAAACACATATTGATACATGCAATAACTTGGATGAAACTCAATGGTATTATGCTGAAAGAAGTCAATCTCTAAGGTTACATCATCTGTCATTGCATTTATGTAACATTCTCAAAATGCCCAAATGATTATTATGGGGAACACTTTAGTAGGTGCCAGGGGATGATAGGGTGAATATAAAGGAACAGCACCAGGGAGTTTCTGGAGTGTGGCACAGTTCTGTATCCTGATAGTGGCGAGTGTGTATTTGTGTTAAAACTCGTAGAATTACACTACCCAAAAGTGTCGCTCTTACTGGTATGTTAATTTTAAAAATAAAATAAAACAACTTTGAATCCAGTGACAACTAACTTATTCTAGGCTAGATGCATGGGTACTGAAGCAATTCTGAATAAGAGACTTATCAGTTATGTAGGGGATGCAGATACTGGAGAACTGAGGGGGGAATCCTGTCTCATACTCTTCACGCCCTCACCAACGACTGTCAGTTCATTCTGACCCAACTCAGGAGTGGAGCCCCAGTGAGCCCTGCCATGCATGATGGAACAGAGGCACAGAAAGATTCAGGAGCCTGCAGGAGTCACGCACCAAGTCGGCAGCTCTGATTGCCAGGAACCTCCTGCTTAGCAGAACTCCTCATGGCCATGTGAGCATCTGACAGCAGGCACAGGGACACTCGCCAAAACTCCTCCAGACCCCTCCCCAAGTTTCATTTTTCTGCAATTAAAATATTTGTCAAAGAGAATTTAATCCTACTGTTGTAAAGTGCTATGTCAAACAGATTTGGCTCAACATTTTTAAATGTTCTACAAAATGGCTACTCCCAACAGTAATTCAACTATGTTACCATGGCTTTAAACAAAAACAGCAACTAAAAAGATCATATTTTGACATACCAGGAAAAATCATTTCGAGGCACAGAGTCATGAATACTTTGGCAGAAAAAAAAAAAATTAAGTCCAACTGTAACAGAGATCCCTAAAATGAAATCTCAGAAAACCTGTAAGTCAAAGGAGAGACAAATGCAAATCTAAGCAAAGCAGAGGTCATGATATTAATACCAAACCGTGCAAGAGAGTGGTTTTTTGGGAAATTCTTGATTCGTTTTACCTCCATTTCTATTCACCACACTTTGTTTAGATTGCCTCTTTGGATCAGGAGTAGTCTGAAATATAGCCAATGGTAAATCCAAATTGTAAAGTAGACATCTATTTCCATAAGTGAAAATACAAGTATATGTGTAAGTAGGGTAAGTCCATTTATGTGAAAGAGTATTTAAGTGCTAAGAACAGATTGTGGCCTGAGGAGCCTCAGGGAGGGGGTAGGGAAGAGATGTGTAACGCTAAGAAGGACAATCTTTGAGGTTCAGAGGCTGCAGAAGGAGAACACAGGGGCACAGGGCACGGTGGGGCCAGAGGAGCACATGGCCACAGAAACAACTTGGTGGGTAAAGAACATGGCACCCCACAGACACTTAGGAAGGCACACTCCTGTCCCTGCCTGAGTCAGACTGGCGGCCCAGACTCCTGGACATCACTCCGTGCCCCGACTATAGCCAGATGAGAAGAGGAAAATCTCATGCCAGACACCAAGAATGGACCACTGCACGTCAGGTTTCCCAAGGGCACCCCTGCTTTCTCTTCCTTTCCTTCTGAGGGCCCCCAAAGCACCCACAGTACCATTGCATCTGTGAGATATCTAAGGTCCTGCCTTCCCTTTGGCCTTCTATGTCTTCACTTTTTTGTTTATTTGCTAATTTCTCACTGGCAGGTGAAGAATAAATGAGGAAGAAACAATCTCTTAAAGAAACCAAATTGTGCTTTTTGCTCCCAGTCTGTTACTAAAGATGTAATTAAAAATCTTCTGTAGTTTTGTTCTGTTTTTTTTTTTTAATTTCTACCCAACATACAATGTAGAATTCTAGGGGGGAAATATGCAATGGCACAAAGAGGGTCACATTATGATGTTGGGAAGCACAGTCTAAAAGAACATCAATCCTCATTGTGGTTTCAGGTCCAACTTCCATCACAGGTCAACATATATAGTAACTCCTACAGGATTTATAAGGACAAAATAGAATAAACCAGTGTCCTAGGGAGGTTTTAACATATCTATTTTAATACACATGTTTAACAGTTCAAGTACATAAAAATGAAGACAAAGAATCCAAATAGTATATAATCTGTCCCCAGTTCAGAAGTGTACACATTACTTTTTGCTATTTCAGAATAGTGCTGTAGGGGGACTTGTAACAATTAATCATGTTTTCAATTACAAAGAGAAAATGAAATATTAATTCTGATCTTTACCGTAAAATTCACTTCTCTGCTCAGCCTGCCTGTGACATCTCCTGGAGGAAGACCAATAGCCCAGTCATGTCCTATAAAATCTACACAGAGAAGCAGTGAAGGGCAGAGTCCCTGGGACCAAACAGACTGTACCTGGCTCCAACCCTGTCATTCACAATGTGACCTCAGGAACCTCTCTATACCTTAGTCTTCTTCTTCTTTAAAATGGGGAAATGACAGAGTACTATGGGGCCAACTGAATAGAAGTTTAGAGTAAGTGTTATTAAATATTTACATAGAATTTAAATCTATCCACACTGGCAATCATTGAAATATTTATTCCCTTTGGGAAAAATGTTATAGGTAAAAGGCAAATTTATTCCTTCTAAATTCATACTATTTGACAGTAGGAAATGCTGTACACATAAAATGCCACTGAAAGTGCCCAACAAATATAAAATGCACAGTATTAGCTATTATTATTATTATTATTATTATTATATCATCCAGGGCTTAAAAACACTATTAAAAAGAAGGAATTCAAAGGAAGAAATGGTTCGTGTGAGAGATTTATAACTTTAAGGCTATAAGCGTGGAGACATCCAAGAAAGGAAATAGAAATCTTACACTCAGAAAATTACAAAGAATAATTCTCACCCTGTATTACTCAAGAGCCTTAAACATGTATGGAAGAGAAAACCCAAGTCAGTCTGGCTTAAAAATAATCAAAGCACGCAACTTGTGATCCAAGTTAATACAGTTTTAGAATTGGTTGACCCAGGGACTCTCTGATGTCATGAAGCTCTAAGTCTCTGTCTTTCTCCCACAGCACTGCTCCATCTTCTCATGACTATGGTTTGGCTGCCTGTAAAAATCAGACTATAGGCTTCTTCATTCTTGGCTAGAGGAGATCCCACTATTTCAACATAAGTTTCTGCACCCCTGTCCCTAGAGAGTGTGGCCAGGGACAGGGCTGGCACCTACCTGCAGCGAGAACTGTGATGGGTGCTCACCTTTCCCCCAGATGGCAGAAGGCAGAAAAGGGGGGAAATTCAAGAAATAATGTAGGCAGTAGTAAATTCTGTAATAACCCTGAATAGTTAATGGTTAATAGTAATAAATGCCGAATAGTTAACCACTGGGTCTGCTGTGTCCCTGAGTGAGTTTCTCAGGATGCAAACACTGGATAGTTAATTAACTGGACCCACTACATACATCCTTTGATCCTTTGAGACAGATTTGCCACATGCGAACAGGCCAGTTCTGCCTGAAGCGTGGTCAGTGAGCTATTCTGTCAGAAATCATTTGCTGATCTAATTAAATATCCAAAGAGATTAACAGGCTTCTCATGTGGTCCCTCTCAGCCAAGTGTTTTCTGCGCTGGGTAGCATGAAAATCCAGGACGATGGCTCCACGGGGCTCAAAATGGAGATGCGGCCCAGAAGGCCACAGACTCACTGTGCCTGAAGTTGAAACCAGGTCAGGAGGGCCAATGCTGACCCAGGCCCAGACCCAGGCCGTGCCCCATCGACTGTACTTCCTCAAATTAGCAGTCTTGATTACACAGCCAAATTACACAGCTTTCTAAATTCATCCAAAATTCTGACAAAAGATTTTTTTCCCAAGTCTGGTTTATTTCCAAAGGTGAAAAAGTCTAAATTATAAAATACTGCAATGTCTCAACAAAAGTAAACAAGGGAGAATTGGGTGAAAAATCATGGAAGTTTATAAAAACCCCTACACAGAATGAAGAATGCCCAAGGGCATTTGTCTTGTTTAAATTAATAACTTAGGCTATGATTAAAACACCATTTGTATGAATCCTCCACTTACCCCACATAATGAGAAAGCTCAAAGTATGACCATGTGCGCCGTAGGGTTTGGGGCCTTGCTCACATTCTTCCATTTGGAATGAGAGCTCACCTAACTTCACCTGGAGGCTCTGTGCCATTAGCACAAAAGCATGTACCTCCTGGAATCGCAGGAACCCGTAACCCTATGTCTAGCTTGGGGTGATACTAGCTGTGGGCCCTGTACCTTTTTGTTTAAAATTCACTAAATATATAAATATCCATAAGATATAAATAAAGAGCTGAAGAAAGAGTGAAATATTTCTTTACCAACTTAGGCAGAATCATTCAGAGACTCAGGGCTTAGGGATAATGTTAATTTACCCCTATAAGCATGTACTCTCTTGGGAACAATGAAGGTCCATTGTCACATCCATTTAGCGGCATCTGTTTACCTTCTCAAGCACTTCACTCACTGGTGGCCCTTGAGCAGTTTTACAGCATCTCAAACAGTGGATGTTTTTGGGCATCCACTCAAGGGATAACAAAGTTACTTTGTTTCCACCTTTGTAACATGGTGAATAACGTTAACACATTTCCTTTTGTTGAACTATCCTTACATGGCTTAGACAAACCATTCTTGGTCTGGATTCACTAATTTTTTTTTAATGTTTATTTACTTTTGAGAGAGAGAGAGCAGGGGAGAGGGGGAAGGGGGAACAGAGGATCCAAAGCAGGCTCTGAGCTGACAGCAGCAAGCCCGATGTGGGGCTTGAACTCACGAACCATGAGATCACGACTCAAGCCAAAGCTAGACACTCAATCGACTAAGCCACCCAGGTACCCCAGGACTTACTACTATCCAAGAGCATTGATTTGTTAACATTTTAATTGACATTTTGCATCTCTGTTTATGAGTGAGATTAACCTATACATTTTCCTTTTCATGCTGTTCTTTTTTCCAACTTTTTCCAATGTGGGATCAAGGTTATGTTCACAGTTTAGGAAAAGATGAGGACTATTTCATCTTTCCTGTGTTCTGGAGCAGTTTAAATGACAGAAAGTATCAGTTCCTTTTAGGATAGTGACTTTTTTCATAGTAATTTTTGGACTACTTCTTCTATTTCTTCCACAGTTATTGGGATCTTTTGGAGCTTTCTTGAATCAAATGTAGAAATTTAATTTCCCAGAATTTGTTCTTTCCAGTTATATAACTTAAATATATTTTAAAAGGCTTTCATTTTAAAATAAATGTTTTACCTTTCATGAACTACACTGAGCTGCTCTGAGCTGCTTGTTCTTCAGTCCCAATATTGTCTCTCTTTTTCTTTTGACTACTGTCAAGAGGTTGATCTATTATGATACTTTTAATTTTTTTCACTTTTCAATCTTCATTAATCAGTAATATTTGTTGTTTAATGACTCCTTCCTAAAATACACTTAAAGCAGGAACACTCCTCTGAGTTACCTTTAGATAGAATATGTCATGCTATTGGTGGTATTTAATTCTAAATCATCTGTACTTTGTAATTGATATTCTCTACAGTCAAGAGTTGTTTAAAACACTGACTTAGGTTTTTTTGGTTTTGTTTTTTTTTTTTCCAGGGTGGATCAGTTTAAAGGGACTCTCTTTTTGTAGTTATTACCTTCAGAAGGCATAGCATTTATGTTTTCTTATATTTGTAATAATAGTCATAAAATTTCTATGGGTGTTGGGAAAGAACATGTATCTTGCTTATAAATATTATAGTACATCAATTATCATTGTATTATTCAAATCATCTAAATTCTTACATATTTCTTGTCACTATTCTGGCCACTTTCTGAAATATGTTCAAAAACATACCTGATTAACACATCTTAATGGGTTTTTTAATTTTTGCAAGATGAACGTTAGCTGCAATAATTACAAAATTCAAAAAAATTAAGCAAGGAGCACCTGGGTGGCTCAGTCAGTTGAGCGTCTGACTCTTGATTTCAGCTCAGGTAATGAATCCAGGGTCATGGGATCAAGCCTGCATTAGGCTCTGCACTGAGCACGGGCCTACTTAAGATTCTCTCTCCCTCTCCCTCTCTCTCTCTCTCTCTCTCTCTCCCTCTGTACCTCTCCCTCACTCACACACACACTCTCTCTCTCTAAAATAAAAATAAAATTAAATAAGATGGATTTATGAATCGATAGAAGGATAGAAAAACAGATAGGTATTTAATAAGGGAAACAGCAAAATATTCACTGTAGTCTTGAAATAGTGTGTATATATATGTTCACTGTATAATTCTTTCAACTTTTCTGTTTGAATATTTTCATAATAAAATGTTCACGGGCTCCTGGGTGGCTAAGTTGGTTAAGCATCCAACTGTTGATTTTGGCTCAGGTCATGATCTCAGAGTTCATGGGATTGAGCCTCACATCAGGCTCATCACTGATAGCACAGAGCCTGCTTGGGATTCTCTCTTTCCTTCTCTCTATATCCCTCCTCCACTCGCTCACTCTCTCTCACTCTCTCAAAATAAATAAACATTTTTTAAATGTTCAAAAGAAACATTTTTAAAACCAACTTCATGGATGTGTGCTTTAAGAATGTCAACCAACTAAAGTCCTCAGAACAAGTTAACTTGTCTTCATCACCCACAGACATTTATGACTTATATTGATGCAAGAAAATATAGGATCACTAGTCTTGCAAATAAATGTTCCAACTTGAAATCTAACTAGAATAATAACATCAATTAAGACTAAAGCTTTACTGTGTACCAGAACATGTATTATCTCATTTTATCTCTATAACAGCTCTTTGTGGTAATAATATCACCATTTTGTTGCTGGGAAAACTGAGGCTCATATAAGTAAACAGATTTTCCTAAATCTAGACAGCCTATCAGTGGCAGAGCCAGGATTCAAACTTAGCCCCATGTGGCTCTAGACCTAGGACCCTTTAGCCTGCAGACTCTGCAGATCTGCTGTGTCAGTACTGTAGCCACTGGCTACACGTGGCTGCCAAGCACTTGAAATGAAATAAGTCTTAATTGAGATGTGTTCTGAGCATAAAAGACACAGCAGATTTATAAGACTTGGAACAGAGAAAAAAGAAAGATATTTCTGATCATTTTTTAGTATCATGTGCCAAAACAATATTTTGGATAGATTGGGCTAAATAAAATATTTTTAGAATTAATTTCACCTGCCATTAGAAACTGTTAAATTATATATGTAACTCACATTAAATTTCCGCTGGGTAGTGCTGATCTAGTCCTATGTGACTTTGAAATGAATTGTTTTGTGTTTCTATCCTCTGATGTGAATCAACAGCCTCCGTGTGACAAAAATAAGAACACTAAGAAAAGTGGCAAAAAGAATCACATTAGAAGCACATTGTGCCAGCCTGAACTTCAAGGAAGGGAGAAGGGTTGTCCTATGAGGGGCAGTGGAGGTAGGCATGCTTAGATAGGTGACATAGAAGAAATTGTGGGCCGTTTTAGCTACAGGAGGGGTTCTTCTGTGAAGATCAAATAGACCTGTGCATACGAGGATGGGCCAGTCATGGGATTCGCTGGTTACTGAATTGCTGCTACATGAAAGCCTCTCGAATCTTGGCTGGATTCACAGAGGCTCACGGTTATTTAGTAACTATGACTTTCGCTCCCTCCTCATCACAACCTCCCCTGCACGGAAGTGTGGAAGAGGTAAGAGTAGAACCCCAGAGCAGCAAAGATAAGGCAGTGCCTCCACAGACACATGTGGCCCCTGGGCTCTGGAGCCCCAGAACACTGTGGCACCCCCACCCCCACCCCCACCCGTCTCAGAAACCTGAGCTCACACCGAGGCAAGACTGAACGGAGGACACGTGAAGGGAAGTAACAGCCTGAGGTATATTGGTGCCAGATTGTGAATGTCTTTGGAGTCTATCCTAAAGGAAATGGGAAAACACTGAAGGTGCAGCAAAGGGAGGCAAATTAACATCAGGTCGGCAAGAGGGACAGCATCATGGAATTTAATTGAAAAAGACTGAAAAGTCTGCTGGTTCCTCAGGAGCATGTGCCAAATGTGACACTTTAGCAAGATGGGAGACTGCTGCAGACCGCCAGAAGGGGCTCCGGGGAGACTTCTAAATCCTTCCTCTAGATGTTCAATTTCACTATAAACCCTTTTCTAACGTCCTTTCCATTTCTGAAAGTCCTTGACCCTGTCATGCTGTGATGTTGGAGCTGTTCTTTGTTCATCTTGCCACACGTTTCTGAAGAGCAATAGCTGATAGAATATTTACTGATTCACAGAATATGCACACAGTGTAAGTATGTTATAATAAAAAGAATCATCTGAATGCATGATAAATGTTTCCTTTCTAATCATCCTACCTATACCCTCTGTCATATAGAAGATAATATCACTTCCATTTCATGTCCCAAATTAAATGGAATTGTCCAAAATATTGCAGATAATCAAGATAGTCATGCTAAACTACATTGGTTTTAATAAGACAGCTAAGAATGGAATGGTGGTACATGTCCTCTAACCTAGTCCTTGAAACCATCCCCATCAAGTTGCCAAAGTGGCTTACCAGTCTTGTAGATCGTAGTCTCCATCATGACTTTCTCACAACCATATTCATGACAGATGGCATTCACGGGGCGTGAGGAGCTGGGCTCCTTTCACACGTGTTTTTCTGACACAGCTCTGCAAAGTGGGTCCTAGTGGGCATTCATTGCACTGATAGGAAAACTCAAATTCACAGACCTTATCCCCCTCCTAGAAGGGCATCTTTCCGATCCCATGCTTTTTCCAGGACGTCATGCCACCTCTTAACACTTCCACATAGATATTCAAACATCGGGAGTTTCCAGATGCCCCTAACCTTACCCTGAATTCCCTCAGGTCTATAACACTCTGCTTCTTCCACCACTCTCCATGATTCTGAATCCTTTCTCTATCCCAGTCACCTTTTGGTGACCATTCCCCATCTACCCAACACCCTTCACCCCAGGTACTACTATTGTTGATCTAATTGCCATTCACTCCATATCTTTATCAAATTTATTGACAAGAATGAGGAGCAAAACAAAAGACAGCACAGTATGGGTATTCAGCTGTGGAGTCTGGAATTCCTAGGTTCCAGGGTCAGTTCTGCTACCTATGAATGCTGTGATAGGGTCAAGTTAATAAAAATGGCTGAGCCTCAGTTTCCCCACTTGTAAAAGGACAATTATCTGTGCTCCCTCCCAGAAAAGTAGAGGTACAGGTACAGGGCAACTAAGGAAAAAGCCAAATCAGGCAGAAGCAGGAAGTGACCTTGTCTGGAGAGAAGACAAGTTCAAGTTCTGGTGTACTACAGAAAAGGTGGCATAATGTAGCATTAGAAGCATGGATTCTAGAGCCAACAACCCTTGATTCAGTCCTAAAACTGCTTTGGTTTCCTCCTCTGCTTAACAATAAGTTTAGGAGTGTCTACCTCACTTAAAGAAGCTACCTTGTGGATTCCGGCCAGAAACCCTGTTAAAACAACACCGAACTTTTCTAAAATAATTTGTTAGTGGAGGAGGTACCTCTAATTCTAACACAGTCTTCAGTCCTTGGGAAGGCTCGCCTCTCAAAGATTTGTTTATTTATTCATTCAAAAAATACATGCTGAGGGTCATCTGAGCGACTCACTTGGTTGAGTGTCTGACTTCAGCTCAGGTCATGATCTCATAGTTTGTGAGTTTTAGCCCCACAGCAGGCTCGCTGCTGTCAGCACAGAGCCCACTTTGGGTCCTCTATCCCTCTCTCTCTTTGCCCCCGCCCCCGCTCATGCTCTTGGGTTACATCAATGAACAAAATATGCCTGACCTCATGGAGTTTACATCCTATAAGAATAAGCAGTAGATAATAAGTAAGCAAATCATATAGCATATCAGAGAGGATAAGTAAGTCCAGCAGCACAAAAAGAGGAGAAGACAGGTTGCAATATTAAGGAGAGCAAAGCTAGACCTCATGAAGAAAATGACATCTGAGCAAAGACTAGAAGGAGAATATCAGAGGGAGGAATATTGCAGACAGAGATGCTTAGCAGTGCAAATGTTCTCAATGGATGCATGTCTAGGGCCCCCAAGGGAATAGCAAGAAGGCCATGGGGAGGCAATGAGGGGAAGAAGATAGGTCAGAGAGATATGGGGACCAGACTGTGGAGGGACTTGTGGACAACTGGAAAGATTTTGGCCTCTGCTCTCGGTGAGTTGAGAGGCACTGCAAGATTTTAAACAGAAGAAGGCCGTGAGCTCTCTGATAGTCTAAAGGATCATTCCAACGGTTCTGTTGATGGTAGCCTATAACAGAGTAAACTGAAGCAGCTTTTGTTAAGAAGTTCCCATAACAGGGGTGCCTGGGTGGGGTCAGTCAGTTAAGTGACACGTGATTTCAGCTCAGGTCATAATCTCACAATTCATGAGATCAAGTCCCAGGTCAGGCTCTGTGCTGACAGAGCTGGAGCCTGCTTGGGATTCTCTCTCCTCTCCCTCTCTTATTCTCTCTCTCTCTGTCTCTCTCTCTCTCTCTCTGTTTGTCTCTCTCTCTCGGCCCTTTCCCCACTCACACATGTGCTCTCTTTCAAAATAAATAATAGAATCTCCCACAATAATCCTTAGTTACAAGCATGCTGTGTCTTCAACCAAACAACAGAGGAGAGGTAAGTAATTAGATTCTAGACATGTTTTTCAATTTTCTCTTCTATGGTAAAATGGCATAACATAAAATTTATCATCTTCACAATTTTTTTATTTTTGTAATTTTTATTTGAGAGAGAGACAGAGTGTGAGTAGGGGAGAGATGCAGAGGGAGGGAGGGAGAGAGAGAAACAATCTCAAGCAGACTTCACGCTCAGCACGGAGCTTGACGCGAGGTTTGATCCCATGACCCTGGGATCATGATCTGAGTGGAAACCAAGAGTCAGACACCCAACCAACTGAGCCACGCAGGTGCCCCTCATCTTCATCATCTGTAAGTGTATGGTTCAGCAGTATTAAATACATCCACGTTGTTGTACAACCATCACCACCATCCATCCCATAACTCTTCATTTTGTAAAATGGAAACTTGAACATCCTTTAAAGGTAGAGACAGCTAGATTTCCTGACAGATGGTAGATATTTGATCAGATATCATAAGCATATCCTTTTTTGAACAAAATGTGATCCAGCCATCAACCACTGGGCTGTGGACATTACTTCTGTTGAATTGGTCTGTTGGAGATGTTTCTATAAAGAACCCAGGACTACCAGGCAAGCGGCTGCATGTTCAGATTGTTGAGTATAGCAACCTCTTGTCTAAGTACATTATCTTATTACCCTGAAGATTATAAAGGATTTCCCTTACACATTGTTGGAAATTGTCACCAAAGGAGTTTTAAAAGCTGGAAGCATTCTGTTGGGTCCAGGAGTCATAGTTGGTGCATGGAGAGATAGGGGACACTAAAGCAAAAATGCATCCTAGCAATTAGGGCTACAGTGGCTGAAGCCAGGCCCAGGGCTGAGAGGAAATGGCTCCCCCTAAGGCACTGCACCCTCTGGATATGACCCAGAATAGAAGAGCCACAATCACACCTCCTGGGGTTCTCAAGGACCCACGGCACATCAGCAGCCTCTTGGGCTACTCCATCTTCTAGCTTACCTTCTGCTTATGTATACGTTCCCAAAAATATCATGATAGTCTAGAGCCGATGGAAGTTCCGAAAGACTATTCCAGAGGGGGTGACAGCACTTTTCTGTAAAAGGCCTGAGAGTGAATATTTTAAGCTTTGTAGCCACATGTCACAAGTCACAAGTCTTTTGATTTTTTCCAACCATTTAAAAATGTAAAAACCATTCTTACCTCATTGGCCTAACAAAAACAAGCAGTGGCGGGATTTGGCCTGCTGGCCATAGTTTGAGGACCCCCGACTAAACTATGTATCTCGGAAGGGCCTTATGGACCACCATGGCAGTCTCAAGGGTGAGGTCCCACTATCCAGCTCTCCAACTGCCTGCGCTGCCCACTCCAGTGCAGCCAGGCTGGGCACAGAGCTTCGAGGTTATGCTCCCCATGGTCATCTTTCTGCTGTGGACTTAGCTTAGTCATGACTGCTTAACAGTCAGATGTGCCAAGTGTGGGCCCACTGCTAAGTCACAGAGATGCCGCACAAATAAAACAAGGGACCTGCTCTTCACAACACTCTCCTGCCATCTACTGGAAAAACTGTTATAATAATAAACAGATTGACACCAACTGTGAATTTGAGTAGCACTCCCTTAGTGTTTTGCAATGATCTTTTGCTCAATTTAAGCAGTGGCCCTGAGTTCAGGAAATATAGAAGGGGAAGAAACTAACTCACAGGAGTTCCAGAAGATATCATGTAAATGACAAAAAGATCTCTCTTCCACAACTTTCTGGAATGTGTGGAATAGGAGGCAGATGGGAGAAGGGAAGCAGGAGATCTCACTGTTGTTGTCATCCAATCGCTGCAGGATGAGACTGGAACTCTGCCCTACACTGAAGGCATCCTACAAACAGAAAGTCTTTCTCGGGTAAATGGGAGTCCTACACACTTGCTTGGACTCTGGTGAGACCATTAGCACCTGCTGATTTGAATACACTTCTAAGGGGCACACAGCACTGAGGTTCTATTAGTTTTGTAAGGACTCTGAGCTGAGGGCCAGGAGAACCTGGGTAAGGCTGAGTTTTTCCACTGACTCTATGACCTTGAGCAAGTACCTGGCTTCTTCCTGCTTCAGTTTCTTGGTCCTTTTGATAAAAATAACACTACTAATGATGCTGTCTCACGGAGGTCATGTGACAGTGGTATGCACTCACTTTGCACAGCATTATAATTAGAATGTGCAATCCAGTGACCAAAAGGCTGGAGTGAAAACAGGAAGTAAATGGAAAAGGTCTGGTTCTACTTAAATAAAGTGTAATCGAAAAACCAGGAAACACTGCAAGATAGGAGATAACATGAGTCCAGGCTTTCAGGACCTAGCAACAAATCCCCAGGTGTCCAAATGAAAAAGGAAAAGGGTCAGAGACTGAGACCAACTCATATTTGCAAAGACTATAAGGTCCACCATCTCTAATTTAAAACCGAAACCTCTGCTATTTACTCTAGGGAAGAAGGAAAGAAAGAAACGGGGTGACCTGTTTAACCCTGCCCCCGAGTCCCCTGAAATTTCCAGCACTCTCAGGCAGGGAGAGAATCCATGTCAAGAGTTCCCACAGCAAAGCAGGTGTGGACACAGAGAAGGCTCAGGAAACCCAAGGAGCATGTCAAATGGAACCCGGGGGGGCCTGGGATGCAGAGAGCCCCATGTCAGGCCTGGGGTGGGGAGCAAGCATAAAGTGCAAACATCAGACCCAGATCTGGTAACAAAATGGTCCGAGGAAGAGCCAGCAGATCCCAGTGTTGTGACAGCTGCACAGGGGCAGCTTAGCACCGGGGATGCCTGTGTGGGGACAATGGGTCCTTTGTGGGTGCAGGGCAGGGGGGTAGTGCAAGGAGGCCTCTCCAGGACCCCAGGGAAGGGAATGTTGCATGGGAAGGGCTGAGCATTACATACAATTCACCAAACACCCTGTCTATGATGAATTGACAAGGACTTTGACCAGCTTTAAAAACCAGTTTCCTGGGGCACCTGGGTGGCTCAGTCGGTTGAGCATCCAACTTCGGCTTAGGTCATGATCTCGTGGTTCGTGAGTTTGAGCCCCACATCAGGCTCTGTGCTGACAGCTCAGAGCCTGGAGCCTGCTTTGGATTCTGTGTCTCCCTCTGTCTCTGCCTCTCCCCTACTCAGCTCTGTCTCTCTGTCTCTCAAAAATACATAAATGTTAAAAATTTTTAAATAAATTAATTAATTAAATAAAAATAATAAAAGAGTTTCTATCTCCTCATCCACATACCATAACTAATGTTCCATGTTGAAGCTTCTGTATGGTAACGTGGGGTTTCTCTGGGTCCAGCATGTTGTAAAGACTGCCAAAAGGGCACTCAGCACACACATGGCACACAAAACATAGACAATGTTGAATTCCACTTTTACCTGAATTAGGAAGGCAGGAGCCCCCAGGGGCTCACCAGCCATGCTTTCTATGATTCTCTCAAGAGACTCAAGAGCAGGACCCAAGCCCTCCTCCTTTCATCTCTCACTGCTCCCATCCCTCACCACCCTTCACCACCAGCAGCCACCATGAGACAGGTCTACAGGGCACAGCTACCCTTGGGCTCCATGATTCTGTCCTCGGGGAGTGGGCACTGTGCCCTGTGCTGCTCCTCGCCAAGCCACAGACACAAAATCCTCCCTACCCCCCAACACCCCACCACAATCTGAGCCCGGATTGTAAATTTCAGGGAAATTGAAGAACTTGGAATGAGCCAAGGGAGCTAAAACAGAATAATTTAGAAGAATGCCCACATCTGGCCCCCAACTGACACTGTCTACCTCACCCAGGATCCTCTTCATAGCCAGAGGTGACCAGCCACCAAGAGCTAGTAAGGCCATGCTTGGCCTCCATCTGCCACTCATGTGGAATGTTTCTCAGTTTGTTCAGAATTCAGACATTTGGGATACCGGGATCTGCTCAGAGACCTCAGAGAACATCTCTCAAGTCCCATGTCCTGCTCCAGAATCTGCCACTTGCCAGGATGATTGACAATAGAGGCCCATTCTCTTTAAGAGAAACCCACTGCACTCAAGGTTGAGCCTTGGGGTCTTGACCTGACAATCCGCCATGAGGCACAGAGGATGGAGTGCAGATATAGATTACGATGATGCTTGGGCAGAAGTGCTCCTTATGGCCCAAGGGCCTTTCCCTTCCCCAGACAAGTAGATATAGATTTGCCCAATGCTTTGGGAAAGGAGAATCAACTGTGGAATTAAAAAACAAAGACAATACAGACTTAGCTTCTTACTTTAAAAGGTACCACCCAGGTATGAAACCAAAAATTTGAAAGGCAACGAAGTAGAAAGATACAGAGTTTTGTTATCCACCACCACTACCATCCTCATCTTCAACGCATCCATATACATAAAATGAGAAGGTAAGGATGTATCTTCTTTATGTATATAACCTACTGCATGTGTCTGTGTGTATCAGAGTGCACATATGTGTGTGTCAGTATGTATCTGTGTGTGTGTATCAGTGTCTTTGTGTCTCTGTGTGTGTACATGGGTGTGTGTGCACCCTGCGAGCTGGGGAATGGAAGGAATTGATGGGAGAGGAAGCATAAGGCTCAGTCCTAGCACTAAGGCCACACTCTCTCCCCTTTCCTCTGTGGGCTGAGTGGATGCACAGCAGACTGCGTGGGTGATAGACACAGAGCAGACTGTACTTGAAGTCTGAAGGTCTGATCTAGAACTAAAACCAGAGGACAGCAGCAGTGAGTCTCTTAGAGAGACCTGTGTCATCCAGCCTCAGGGGAGAAGTGGATCTGAGTATGTCTAGGCACTAGAGGACCCACCTGACAGGCAAGAGAGGCCATCCTTAAGATCGAAAGGGACCAAGTGGGACTTGGAAGTTAGGTAACCCAGGTGGATCTACCCAGAGTCTTGAAACTGGAATCTGGGAAATTGCATCAAAGAACCCACTTGGACAGCCTCACTGTCCACTGAGGCCCAGTGGAGATTCTGCTACTACCTGAGTAGATCTCTCTGCCCAGGGAGCCAAGGGACCATAGGCATCATTCCCAGAGCCCTGCCCTGCCCTTTTGTGGGTAGACCAAGAAAAATATGAAACATAAATTGGAAATAGGCAGGGATCAGCAGAGGCCCTGGAGAGACCAAGACCTTAGAATAGAGGCTGGGTCCATAGCCTGTGGTCCCAGATGGGTGGCTGTGTCCAGCCCTGTGCTCCCTAGTTAGAATCAGTCCAAGGATACAGTGAGAGGGAACCAGTGAGTTTTAAACCTAAAAATGGTTGAGCGATCACTAACTCAGCAGAGTTAACCAGGAAGTGGTGATTTATCTGTTTTAGGCAAAAAAGAGAAAGAAACTAGACTGGAATTACAGGAAATAATGGCAGTGACATTTCTTTTATAACCCAATCTAACGGAGAGCTATGGCCCACTACAAAGGCATTTCCAGCAGTCTGCCAATCTGTTTAATCAGCACCCTGAGTAAGTCCCCACTGAGAGGCTGCACCAGGTAGAATCCATCTACCCTGCCCTTCCCTGAAGGCCTGTCCCTGCCCATTGTCACATCAGTGTGACAGATGTTGAAAGCAAAGGAGAGAAAGCAAGTTCCATCGAATCCGCATGAATGTAATCTATGCTGCTGCTGTTTTTAAAGGATTCCTTCAGGCTCAAATGATTCGCGTGGAGTGAAAGCAATAAACTTCAGACCATAAAGCAGATCAAACTGCTCCAAGCTTTTGGACGATTCTGCAGTGTAAAGCGCAATGCAGTTGGGAAAGGTTCTTAAACGTGCCTGCACTGCCCTCTGCTGGAAACTTCCAGCACCAACGCCCCGCTGCCGAGGGCTGTCCGGGCGCACCGCGAGACAGCTCAAATAACGCTCAGGTGTCTGCGCTTCCCCCATAACCCGTCTATCTTCACAAAACACTTAACGAGGCGGCCTTCTAAGTAGCGCCGTTCTTAATTCTTGGAAATCGCTGCATCTGGACGCTGACTTGGGCCCGGCGAGCTGTTCTGAGATCCCCAGCCGGACGTGCGGACCACAGAGCCCAGACCGGCCGGCTGACTGTGGGTGCCAGGCCTGGACCAAGGGGAGGCTCATGGAGGTGATAGGTCTCCAAACAAGGATATGCGGTTTGCTGCCATTGGAGTTCCCCGTGGCTGTCCCCTCTGCCATCTGCCAGCACATCAGAAAAACCGCCTTCCATGGCAGGGAAGGGGACCCCTACAAGACATGACTTCTGAGCCCAGAAAGACACTGGGCCCAGCTTAGGAAGAAGACCCAAAATCTCTGATTGGGCAGCGGTGCCTCCTGAGGGCAGCAGCAGAAGCCACACAATCAGAGATGGTGTAAAATTGTGATAATCAAAAATACAAACAAACCTTTAGAAAGCTACCCAACATTAAATATCCCGTTTGAAACCTAAATGTCCAACAATGTGGGAATGGTTATGTTATCTTTAATAATAGCCATTTAACCCAGGGTATGGTTTTTATTTACTAATATGACCACACTGTGCCTTTAAAATGCCCAAAAAACCGAAATGTTCATGGTGACTTTGTTTGATAGGATTAGTAACAAATCTTCCAACTTTGTATTTTTCTAGATTCTTATATTACAAGCTGTATTGTTCTTGTAATCCTAAAAACATCTTTACTTTTTAAAAAGAACACTTGGAAATAAGAGAGGTTATATGAAAGAATAAGTTCCCCCAAGAAGACACACAGGTTAGTTAGAGTACTTGACCTTGGGCAAAAAGAGAACTCTATCTGCTTCCAAAGAGGCGGCAGGTGGCCCACATGATGCCTGCTCTGGCAGCAATGTACAGAAGAGGCAGGGGCTCACGCCTGACAGACCTCACTTCCTCAGGAACAGGACAGGATGCCGTCTGCTGAGGAAAGGGCTGCTGGCTGAGAAAAGACAGTGAAGACCTGAAAGTGGAGCCTGAGGAGTGGCCAATAGAGCTAAAAGGAGACACATAGGGGCAGGAGTCTAGTGGTCAGAGGTATAAATCTGGCACCGGATGGCAGGCAGGGGCTGGCAGCCCCACTCCCCTGGCTTTGGGGCTATGGGCAAGCTCTTTATCATGGCTCCCCTGACTATTGAGGTTTGCCTTAATTTTTCTTAGCAATATTTTTGTAACTTTTAGTATACAGATTTTGGATATATTTTGTTAAGCTTTTTCCTAGATATTTGATGGGTTTTTTAAAGTTTGTTTGTTTGTTTGTTTTGTGAGAGAGCGAGTCAGGGAGGAGGAGAGATAGAGGGAAAGAGAGAGAATCCCAAGCAGGCTCCACACTGTCAGCACAGAGCTCAATGCAGGGGCTCAAACCAACAAACCATGAGATCATGACCTGAGCCGAAATTTAATGGACTGGGCCACCCATGGGCCCCCTAGATATTTGATATTTTGATGCCATTGTAAAAAATACTTTATTTCATTTTCTAGTTATTTGTTACCATTATGTATTAATACAATTAACTGTTTATTGACTTTGTGTCCTGTAACCTTGCCAAATTTGAGTATTATTTTAGTAGTTTTATTTTTATATTCCATAGGATTTTCTACATACACAAAAGGACACTTGGTCAAGATCTTGCTCTCATAGTCAAGTTGAGATGTATCTAAATATTATTAAAGCTGCACAGAAAGGTGCAAAGATCATAAAATACATAAGGACAAAATGCTGTGGGATGTCTAAGAGTTCTAGAACCACTGGGTAACATGAAACCCTTAGGTTCACAACCAGCTTTATGTTTTTCACTAAGTGAAACATAACTACCAGAATTAAGCTTCACAGCTCCGTGACACAGGCAAGGTTGTTGTCATTATTCGAGGCCCAATGGTCTCAATGGTCTGCCCAGTGTTGCAGAATGATGGATCTGTGCTGGATGCGTGATTTTTATATTTGTACACTTCCCATCATTGAGCTAAAGACGGTCCTTGGAAGTTATTAATGATAAAAACCATTAAGCTGGAAAGGACCTTTGATGAACCTCCTTTCTAAATTAGCACTGCTACTCTAGAAGGATTGTTTGCCCTCTTGAGGAATAAACATTATCAGAGCCAGTTAATTATGCCCCTCTGGATTTCTGAAGCACTTTCAATACACAAAAGAGAAGCAAAGTCCCTCCCTCTCCTGCTCTCTTCAACTGGACTTGAACTACAGTCTGACCTAACATCTATTTCCTGTTCAGAAATCCACTACTTTTTTCATGGAAACTATACCAATTTACCAATTCATGCTATAAATTCCATGTTTTTTTTCTTTCCCCACCAGGACCCTAGGATTTTCATTTTTATGTTCCCTCAATTGAAGGTGAGCAAACCAGAATCTCCTTGACCCCTTCCAAACAGTACCATTTAAGCCTTGAGCAGTCTGGCTCTCTGGGATCTGTCAACAAAATAAACAACCCAGAACTCATTCAGGACTTCTCAGGAAAGAAGAGGGAAAAGAAACTTAAAACTACTATGCCCTCTGGTGGTCATGAGAGAGACCAAACACACCAAAACATCAAATTTCCCAAAAGTTCTTAAACTACATTTGAAAATATTTGCTTATAGTTTTATAAAATATATTATATCTTTACCATAAATTATATATTTATAAATGTTACAAAATAAATTATATCTATAATTTAATAATGAATTATATCTACTCTTTTTGTTTTTACTCTTTCTTAACTATAGTACTATTTGTGCATATTTGATGTTTTTCTTGATCAGACTTTTTAGTGAGTTTTTTTAAGGTTTATAATTTTCAATTTTTCTTTTGTAATTTTTTTCTTTTTATTAGTATTATCTTTGTCTTAGACTTTTTTGAATCCCCCTTTTCAAGAAATGCATATTGAATATTTTTGGGTTTTTTCCCTTTAGTGATGATAAAAACACTATATGTGAATTTTCTCTTGAATATTGTTTTGATAAAAATTACAGATTTTGGGGGCACCTGGGTGGCTCAGTCTGTTAAGCATCCGACTCTTGATATCTGCTTAGTTCATGATGTCACAATTATGAGATCAAGCCCCACGTTGGGCTCCACACTGGGTATAGAGCCTGCTTTGGATTGTCTCTCTTCTCTCTCTCCCCTCACCCCTCTCAAAATAAATATACAAACTTTAAAAAATTACAGATTTTCACATGTAGTGTCATTTAATAAACAGTATGTTGCTATATTCCTTAATTTCCCACTTTAGCCAATTATTGACAGAGAATTGAGCACAATTTTTTAAATTTTTATTTAAATTTTAGTTAGTTAACATATAGGGTAATATTGGTTTCAAGAGTAGAATTCAGTGATTCATCACTTAAATATAAGACCCAGTGCTCATCCCAACAAGTGCCCTCCTTAGTACCCATCACCCATCTAGCCCATCTCCCTACCTACCTCCCCTCTATCAACCCTTAGTTTGCTATCTTTAAGAGTCTCTTGTGGTTTGCTTCCCTCTTTCCTCTTTTACCCCCTTCCCATATGTTCATCTGTTTTGTTTCTTAAATTCCACATGAGTGAAAGAATTGAGCACATTTTAAATGATACAATGTTGCAATTTCTATTGAAACATTTATTGTTATTAGTTTTTCTATATTATGGGAAGAGTTTATAGCCTTGAGATTTTTATCTTTTGTAATGTATTGGTTGTCTTCATACCATAATGGATTATACTTTGTAAAAATTTCAGACACTAGAAAGTCTTTAAGACTCAGATTCTCTCAGGTAATTCTATTTTATTGTTTTGCAATATATACCTAATTTTTGCCAGCTTGACTTAATAATATTAACTGAGAATGGTAAATTCAAGTTTCTAAATAGCATATTTTGTCAAATACTCCTTAACTCTAAATGTTATACCTTTATGTCAAAAAGTAACAAAGTTCATAAACTTTGAAACATAAATAAAAACAAATTTATGTCTTTAATAAAATCGTAACTTTTGTTAAATGCTACATATATATAGCCAATTTCTGTTGAATAAACAATGTTTATTTAATTTTAACATTAATGTCAGTGCTGTGTTCATATTTGATAAAGCCTTTCGGGTTATTCTGTTTCAGGTGGCCCTACTGCAGTCTAGTGCATATGCTGTCAAGACGACCCAGTGAGTTGGAAGAAGCAAGGCGCTTGGAATCAGAACTGGGCAGAATCCCAAATTGAGTACTTCGTGAGACCCTGCATGTGTAATGGACACCTCTCTAAGGTAGAGAGAGTGCCACTGCCAGCTACATGGGATTGTTATGAGGATTAAATTATATGTAACATACATAAATGTCTACCGAAACACATTTATTTCCAAAAGCATCAGACTTGGGACTGTTCCCAAGTCCATTTTGGGGAGCTTTTTTTTTTTTCTAGATTGAGAGAGTGAACTCAAGAGGGGGAGAGGGGAAGAGAAAGAGGGAGAGAATCTCAAGCAGGCTCCACACTCAGCACGGAGCCCAAGGCAGGGCTCAGTCTCACACCCCTGGAATCATGACCTGAGCTGAAATCAAGAGTTGGATGTTCAACCGACTGAACCAACCAGGCACACCCATTCTTCGAAACGTTTGTGTAGTCATTATGGGTTAGTATTTATTGGGGACCTAATATGCACAATGAATTGTAATTTTTAGGCAAATCAACATTTTGGGACCTATCCTGGAAACCCAGGGGAAGAAAGGCCACACATTGTGGAGTGGCAGAGAGGCAAGAGTGAAGGTGGCAGATCCAATAATTAGTTAGGAATAAAACTGGGAGGACAGGGTTTGTTGGAATGTGGGAGGTGAGAGGGGTGCTTCTCTGCCATCGGAGGATGCCTACTGTGCATTCCCAATCCACGCCCAATTGTTTATATACGGTATTTCCTTGTGTATTTCTTGTCTTTAGATGAGTGAATGTATCCCCGTTTGCTTTCATCTTTTACTAAGGTTAAACAGAAAAATAGCTCAGTTCTGATCCTATGGTTGTTATCCTAAAACAGTATTGGCCTCATTTAAAATATCTTAAAATAGCTGTAAACACACAAAACTCTATTCACCCTTTAAATATGTGGAAGACTAATGATTTTTGGTTTCTCTCAATCCACTTTTCCATTCCTTCTTATTCTCTCATTACCTAGTCTGTAATCTTAAATGCTGGTTTAAATTGATACTATCTGGAGAGCCTGGGTGGCTCAGTTAGTTAAGCATCTTCACTCTTGATTTTGGCTCAGGTCATGATCTCACCATTCGTGGGATCAAGCCCCATGTCAGACTCTGTGCTGACAGCCCTGAGCCTGCTTGGGATTCTCTCTCTCCCTCTCCCTCTGCCACGTCCCTGCTTGGATTCTCTCTTCTCAAATAAATAAATACATAAATTAAAAAAAAACCATTTAAAAAAAGAGAATTCTCTTCTCAAATTTAAAAATACATGAATAAATAAATACACAAAATGATACTATCTTGGAGGTGGGTGAGGGTTAGATGAAATAATGTGATGGGGATTAATGAGTGCACTTGTCATAATGAGCACTGGCAGATGTACAGAATAGTTGAATCACTATATTTTTCACTGGAAACTAATACAAGACTGTATGTTACGTGTAGGGAAATACTTTCCAGCAGCTTGTTTTGTGAGTTAAAATACCTCATTTCAACTCCTAGTACAATAAATTTTATTTTAAAAGCATTCTAGTGGGGCACCTGCGTGGCTCAGTCGGTTAAGTGTCGACTTCAGCTCAGGTCATGATCTCACAGTTCGTGGGTTGGAGCCCCACGTCAGGCTCTGTGCTGACAGCTGAGAGCCTGGAGCCTGCTTCCGATTCTGTGTCTCTCTCTCTCTGCCCCTCCCCTGCTCATGCTCTGTTTCTCTCTGTCTCTCAAAAAAATAAATAAAAGTTAAAAATTTTTTTTAAATAAAAATAAAAGCATTCTAGTTAGAAAACAGGCAAGTTCAGAATCAAATACTGGAAAAGTCATAAACGCCTACCAACATTTGTATACTATACAATGGAATATAACTCAGCCATAAAAAGGATTAGCTCTATCACTTGTAATAACTTGGATGGACCTAGAGGGTACTATGCTAAGTAAGTAAGGTAAGTCAGAAAGAGAATATGGTTTCACTTAAATGTGAATCTAAAAAACAAAAGAATAAATAAACAAACAAACAAACAAACAAAAACAGAATCAGACTTAGAAATGCTAACTGATGGGGGTCCCTGGGTGGCTTAGTCAGTTAAGTGTCCGGACTTCAGCTCAGGTCATGATCTCACAGTCTGTGGGTTCGAGCCCCACATCGGGCTCTGTGCTGACAGCTCAGAGCCTGGAACCTGCTTCAGTTTCTGTGTCTCCCTCTCTCTCTGCCCCTCTCCCCTCACTCTCTGTCTCTGTCTCTCAAAATAAAATAAAGACAGAAAAAAAATTTTTTTAATGCTAACTGATGTTGCCCGAGGGGAGGAGAAGTGGGTATGGGAAAAATAGGCAAAGGGGAGCAGGAGATATAGGCTTACAGTTAAGGAATGGATAACTCATGGGAATAAAAGGTACAGCACAGGGAATATCATCAATGGTATTGTAGTTGCGTTGTGTGGTGACAAATGGTAGCTATACTTATGGTGAGCATAGCATAACACATAGAGTTGTTGAATCGCTATGTTCTATACCTGAAACTAATGTAACATTGTATGTCAACTGTACTCAAGTTTAAAAAAAAATTACCAACATTTGAAATGCCAACTACAATACTTTTTAATAGTTGAAATTTTTAAATAGTTGGAAGGATTTCAGAAATAAAAAAGGGCAAAAGCACAAATGATGTTTTCATATGTGCCCACTGGCATATTCTGCTAGATATTTAAAAATTTTTAATGGAAAATATTTTCCAAAATGCTATAGTATAAACCATTTTCTCAATGAGAGTCCATTTCCATAGTGCTCTGAAAACAGCAGTCTTTGATAATGTGAAGCATAAATTTAGCATTCACCCTACAATTTATCTTTTCTCTTGTTAAGTAAACACTAGGACTTCTGTTTTCAGAGATGGAATAACCATCAAAGTAAGCTTGAGTGTCTGAAAAATACTACGCACTTGAGTGTGCCTGGTTTCCACAATGAAAAGATGCACTCAACTCATAGCAATTTTATCAGATTTGAACATTGGAAAGATACTCCCATTACCAAGCTCTGCACCACCACCACCTCCACTGGAATTACGTAAATGCATTTATCACTAAGATGAAAATTTCTATAAGAAAACAAGTCTATGTAGCTGTTCTTTAGGCCTGAAGAACTTAGATCTTGACGAAGCATTCAGGAAATTTTTAAAAGCTCTGGAATCTAGACAGAATACATGTGTGACGTCCCAATAAAGGCTGCCACAGGTCATGATCAGGGTCTTTCAAGACAGTGGTTCTATGTTGAGTTTAATCTGTATTTAGAAGAACTCTAATGTTTGTTATAAACCTCAATGCAAGTAAGATAACTTCAGGTGTGAAAGTGACCGGTGACTTTCCTATTGTATTCTTACAAATGAAATGTGTTGAAATGAGGAAGGAAACTTTAGCTGAAGTGGATCTGCGAAATATGAAATGACACTTTACCAGTAACAATCTCTCGTTTGTCTTGGAAGAATTATTTTTATCTTCAAGTGCAAAGACTCATGGGTTTCAGATTCAACTCTCAAAGTCATTGCAAAAGTTTAGGTCAATTGCAAAGCTGGGGGAAAAGTCTACAAGACCACTTCACTTCTGACATCAGTTTCAAGTTTGTGGAGTTTCCAAAAACACCCTCAGTTTTGATAATCTGTAAAAAGACTCAAAGAACTCACTGAATGTTGTTGCACTCTCAAGTGTGGTGTATTACAGGAAAAGAATAGAGATTGAAGTCAGCCAAAGGCAGAAGAGCATGGAGCCGAGTCCAGGAGAAGCACCAAGCACAGAGCTTTCAGTTGTCCTCTCCCCATGGAGTCAGAACAGCATTGCTTTCCCAGCATTAATGTGATAATATGCACAGAGTATTGCCAACCAGGGACCTTCACTTGAGCCTTGATGTCCAGAGTGTTTATTTGGAGTCCGTCACACAGACATGATGTATTGTCCATGTGACTGATCTCAATCTCCATGTAATCCAAAACTCCCACCCAATGTCATACTATTTCTACCTCGAGTGTCCAGGTCCCATCCTAAGACTATCTAATGTGGCCGCCCACACTGGAAATCACATTTTTATACTACCCAGTATGATTGAAAGCTTCCAGGCAATTGAAGACAGTATCAAGCATGACATTCCAAGGGCTTAGAGGTCACCTCCCAGTCACCTCCCAAGGACAAAAGTCTGACCTTTTTAGGGTCAAGGTTAAATTATTTACTACACAGTAAAATCAGGCGTATGATTACAATTGCATAGTTTATATTTCAAGAAATGTGTTTGACTGTTCTGAAAAATGGTTGAAGCTTATAAAGCCTTTAAAACCAACAGTTGCATTTTTTTACTTATTTTAAAATAAAAATCACTTTTTACTTCCATTACAGCAAATAAAAATAAAGCTAATTTTTAAGTTTTACTTGGAAAGAAAAATGAGTAAGAAGGAAAAAAAGAAAAGAGGGAGGCAGATCA
Organism: Cryptoprocta ferox; assembly: GCA_028646485.1. Lineage (NCBI taxonomy): Eukaryota > Metazoa > Chordata > Mammalia > Carnivora > Eupleridae > Cryptoprocta > Cryptoprocta ferox. Next base: position 45,787,663 of record CM053561.1, read on the forward strand.
TTTGTATGTCCTTACATTTATCTTGCATTTTAATGTCATCACTCCCAACAGATTTTATTTTCTTCTTTAAAGTGGGGAAATGCCACAAATAAGAGAAAATGAATGAGACACAATGACCAAATGCAATGTGGGATTCTTGGCTGGACCCAGGAACAGAAAACGAACACTAGGGGTAAAAGTGGTGAAATTTCAGTAAGACCAGTGGTTTACATTAAGTGTTACTGTTGGGTATTGTGCCAGTGTTAATTTCCTGGTTTCCATTGTTGTTATAATTCTCTCAGTTGTTATTATGAGGGAAATCTGGGTGAAGGATAAATATGAAAACTCCTGTATTGTTCTTGGAACTTTTCTGTAAGTCTAAAATTGTTTCGAAATAAAAAAGTTAAAAGAAAAAAAAGTTTAAAATGATTCATCTCTGTTTATTCAAGGATTCTCTAAAATAATCATTTTAATCTTTTCAGAGGTCAACCAAGTCTTTGATGAAAAGTAAGTACTACCTGCCCCAAAATTTCACTTATGCCATTTTGCAAGTTCACAGACTCACATGCAGCCCATCCACGGGCCCCTAGTGAAGAACCCCAGCCCCAAGGGCTACAGCTAGAATTTGGGTGTGGCAGTGACATCCAACAGATTATCTGAGAAGAACAACTTCTATCTCTCCCTGCAGTCCCATGCATGCCTACAGAAACACAGTACTTTATGCTCCCCCTTGACAGCTCCTCAAAAGGGTCATCATAAGAGGACTACACTCACCCACACAACAAAGGCACCTCTTCTTTCTGGGCCATGCAGCACCATAAATATATCCTAAAGGGATCCTAAAGGCAGCCCCACTAAGTGATACCAAACAGGATAATCATCTCTGGGCATTAGAGCCTCAGCAAGAAAGAATGGCCTGGTCCCTGGCACTGGAAATAGACACAAATATATACTAAGTGTGAGACATCAATCCCCGCCCCAAAATGTCCCTCCCATCGTCTGCTTTATAGCAACTCCATCAAGAAACTCAATGAAGAAAGGCATAACTAGTTATGTGGCAGAAATAAATGGCAAGACTAAAAATCTGTCTGAAGCCTGCACAAATAGCTTCCACAAGGAAGAATGATTTAGACTTGAATAGCTGGGGGACTTACAAAGTTACAAAAGCGAAGATGCACACACTAGGCATCATTAATGCCAAATTATTAGTAAAAATCAAACACAAGACATATTTGCTCAAAGGGACAGAAGCAGCCGCAGAGAACAGGAATGGCTTGTCCAAGGAGAGGTCAGGATGACTTCCAGCCCTGGGAAATAGCTAGCAAGTCAAGAGACACTTGGATGGCTCTAGCTGAGAATTCAACAACCTGACCAGAGAATTGCACAAAAGCACAGATCCCTTTCTTTCTGATATGGTCAGTTCCTTAAGCCTGGCCACTGGTCAAAAGGGGCCTGGAAGACAGCCAGCTTTCTGTCAAGCCCTGGCCTCCATGACGGACACAGTGGGAAGGTTTTGGAGGGATGGGAAGGCTGCTTACTTCAGTGAGTATACAGAATTGTGGGATGGAAGACATAAAACACAGCTGTTGACAAATGACTAAAGGGGCTTGCATTTTTGACAGGGAATAGAATAAACACAGACTTGAGACACAATGAAAATTGTTCTGATAAACTCTTGCAGGAGGGCAGATTCTACCACTCTAGATCCAAAGACTGCTGGGAACTATGGCAGCAAGGGAAGGACTTGAGCATCATGCCATCTTATGGAAACTTCTGGGGCAGCCCCTCCCTTCAAAGAAACCACAAGTCCCTTGCAAGTCAATAATTCACTTTATAAACTTGGATGCTGCAGCTTTCATTCCACATTTAGGATACAATTATCTGATTTTTGACCCCCTGGGGAAAATATCCTAAACATATGTACATTTTTAGGACTTTTTGATACATATCACTAAATGTCTAATCAGAAAGACTGTCTCAATCTACCCATGGATGAAAATGTCCATTGCCCTAGTCCCTTCCGCAATTTTTGCCAGTCAGTAGTTAGGGAAGAAAATTTCCTGTTTCACCTGGCATTTCAAAAAGATTAATAGCAAATCTGAGTATTTTTATTTAACTCTATTTTTTCTTTTGTGAGGTGCTGTCCTTTGCCAGAGTTCTTTTTTTTATTAATGTTTATTTATTTTTTAGAGAGAGAGAGAGAGACAGAGACAGAGCATGAGCAGGGGAATGGCAGAGAGAGAGAGGGAGACACAGAATCCGAAGCAGGCTCCAGGCTCTCAGTCGTCAGCACAGAGCCTCATGCAGGGCTCGAACTCACGAATGGTGAGATCAGGACCTGATCCGAAGTCGGATGCTTAACCAACAGAGCCCCCCCATGCACCCCTTTCCTATGCCAGATTTCTAATGAAATGTTTTCTTTTTGTATGTTATCTTTAAATATGACAGTTACTAATATTTTCCAGCTTGTCATATGTTAACTTCATAAATGGTGTTGACACACAGAAGTGTTGGATTTAATACAGTCAAATCCAGCAATCTAATTCTTTATTGTTTCTACTTTTGTTACCATGGGTAGGAAAGCCTTTCCTATGCTAAATTTCTAAATTTAGAAATATTAATCCACACATTCTTCTCGGACTTTTGTGGATCTGAGTTTTACATTTTGTATTTAATCCATCTGGAAGCTATCTTGGCTATAGTAAGATAAACATTTCACTTTATTTCTTTCCCAAATGTTTAGCCTTTTGTCATAACACCGTTTACTGAATTGTCTGTCCTTGCCTAATGTTTTGAAACACATGCAAAATCGGGGAAGAGTTCTTGAATAATTGTTCAAATCCACATTGTTCAATCCATCACCCTGCTCCCTACCTCCTGTTAAGTGTGGGTCTTAAGTTGGTGGTGGTGGTGGTTGAAAACTGGGCCCCATTTAGGACGTGGGTGAAGATGCTAAGTGTCTGTCTAGGGAGCATTAGGTTTCATCACCTCCAGGCCTAAATGCTCTCTCCCCCATTTCCATTCAATATGCCCACTTTTCTGAGACTCTTTAAGAGAATTTATACAGATTTGTGTGGAAAAAAAGTAACTACAAGTCCTCCTTTACAGCCACCTTTTCCCACCAAAGCTCTATCATCTACCTTCCTGGTGGGATCTGAAACTTGTCCTGATGTCCACAGCTGATCCTAACCTCAACAGAACCAATATGCCCAGAGTGACTTCTAGGCAGCTGGTGCTGTTTATGAGCAGAAGAAATGACTCCTGGTCCTGGGGTTTGGGAGGTGATGCACACAGCCTTGCTGGCACAGCCTTGGGAGAGAAGAAAGCAGAGGCACTCATAGAGCACTGCCCAAACAAACATGAGGCCTGGCTTTTGGTGTGTGCTTGTGCTTCCCAGGCTTCCAAAAAATAAAAGTATCTGGCTGCTCTGCGAGGAAAGAGAGACAGAGCAGGGATTTTGTCCCGTCCCCTGGTGCAATACCCCTTTCTCTCCCTGACTCTGGAAGGAATGAGGAAGCACCACAGAGAGCTCTGCAGTGATGCTGAGGGGTTTTTCAGGAGTAGGGGACATCAGAGAAGTTTCCACTACACACTCAGGGACCTCTCAGTGAGGGAAATGCTGGCCCAGGTTTCAAGGAAGGTGGTGTGTTTGTTTCTCAACTATACTGTCAGCTCCCTTCCTAGGAGAAGGGAATGCGTCTTTGCATTTGCGTCCCCAACGCCCAGCGCAGTACCTGACATTTAAAATGGGCTCAGCATGTGCTCACATCGGCAGCACATACACTAAAATGGGCCCAGCACACACAGATTCAATGAACTTAAGTAATGATGTATTATTGGTGATGGTAATGACTAATATTACTTACATTTTGTAAACTCTGTGAAATTAATTTTTTGTTCTGTTTTGCTTAACAGGTAGGTGGCTGTAGGGTTGAAGACAGGCACATAGCAAGAGGAGACCCGTCTTCAAGTAGAAACTGTAGCAGGGAGCCTGAAGGCGGTACAATGAGCAAGAGACCTCTTGCAAAAGAGGAAAGCAAAGGTGATTCCCAGGAAGAAAGAGCCCCAGGCAACAGCAGCCTCAGTCCTCAGGAACTTTGCAGCCATTCTTCCCTGTCCAAATTCCCTCTTGGGGAGGCCAGGATCCTATAAAAGTGCATTTGAAGGAGGCTTAGAGCATTTTTAGAGATCCTTTACCTCACAGATGCTCAAAAGCAATCTTGTCCCCTCACAGTATCACACAACTGGGACTAAGGACTTCACTGCCTGTGTGTGAGTGGGCTCTTCATAGACGCCCCATTTAAAAAAGGAGCTCTTGCTCCATGTGCTGATTTTCAGGGCTTAACCATTTCTCCATGTTTCAGTCACATCTCCAGTTAAGAAGAAAAATCTAATTTGTTACCCTACAAAATACTGTTTTCTCTCCATAATTCATAGGGTATATGAAGAATAACTTTTTCTGGGTTCACTCACATACCTGTCTTTGCTCTTAAGGAACAGAATGGGGGTCGCCTGGCCTGGACCCTGGCTCTCCCAAGAAACCCACCTGGCACCTGTCGGGCCACCTAACCATACCCCTGGGCTTCCCACCAGGATAGGAAGCCTATCCAGAGTCCCGTAGCTAATCAGTGGTGGAGCTGATATGCAAACTCAAGACAAGAATCTTACTAAAGGGATCTGAAGGGAATAGCTCTACACCAGACAAGTATCGACCTGCCGGCCCCTCGAAATTCTTCGGTTGTGTCAAATTCTTCCCCATAATCTCTGCTTGAAAGATCTGCTTCTAGCTTCAGAGCTGTAACTACAGAACCCTTAATCTTTACTCGTGCAGACGCTCAACACATAACGCCTAAGCACCCAACGCTCTTCTCTCCCCAAGACTTTGTTTCCTTCCACGAAGCCCTGCAAGAACCCCGGATTCCAGATTTCCTGGCCCAACAGACGGCTTCCCGAGGTTGCTATTCCAGGCCTCGTTAATCTGAGCGGCGGCGTCTCGGTCAGTGGACAGGGAGCCTCCGCCTTGAGGCCAAAGAGTATCCGCCTGAAGACCCCGCGCGGGTCGGGACCTTCCAGAGCCCGAGCCGCAGGGCGCGCCTCCGAACTACGTTTCCCACAGTGCTCCGAGAAACCCGGACGACCAAGGCCCGGGACCCGGCGGGCAGGCTTGCGCGGAGCCTCCTGGGAGTTGTAGTTCGGTCGCTCGCGCCGGCGCTGCTGGGGGCTCGGCGCCGGCCTTTGTCTGTCTACGGGCGCGCGCCGCTGCGGTGAGTGAGGCCGCCGGTCGGGTCAGTGAGCCCTTGCAAGGCGGGGCCGCGTGGGCGGGCCGCCGCCCCTGGGCCCTCCGGCCCCCATGGCCCTGAGCAGGTCCGGCCGGCCTGAGCCCGGAGGGAGGCCACCCGCGAGGGGAGAGGCGTGCGGCCCGCAAAGAAGGGTCCAGCTGGACCGGAGAGCGGGGTGCTAAGGCCCAGCACGCAGGGCGGGCCCGGGAGGGTAGCTGAGGCGGGAGGGGAGAGGGCGCCCCGGGGAGCAGGGGCCCCTCCGACCGCCGCTCCGCAGGGCAGAGCATGGTTGAAGGCCCCGCACCCTAGAGACGCGGGAGGTGGGTAGGCCACAGGCAGGTGTGCCCAGGGCCTGCAGTGAAGGTTTCACAACACCGTCTGGGGGGAGAAACGCAATCTCTAGAGAGGGGGAATGGGAGAGAGATCAGACTTGTCAGGGTGGAGAATGTGAGAAAGGACAAAATGGATTCAGATGTGTGGAGAAAAATAATCATTCTACTTTCATCTTCTAACCCTGAAACTATCACCCAAGAGGTTACCAAGACCGCAAAGTTTACCCCTTTCTGCTAGGCCTCTCCTGAGGACCAGTAGGCCTTCAGCCTGTAGGTTATAGCAGAGATTTTCACACTGGTTCTTTTATTCTCCCAAGAGCTACCTGATATGACAGTGTTATTAACCGATTTAGTCAGTGAGAAAATATAGGTCAGGGCTGTTTGGTTATTTGCCTGCCCAAGGTTGTATGGGGGTAATGGAGAAGCCAAGGCAAGAATCCAAGTTTCTCATGGCCTAATTCTGAGTTTTTCAAAAGGATAAATAGCCTTTCTGATAGGAAAAGCAATGTTCTATTAATAAAGCTACTTCTTTAAAATCTTCTGGAAATTATTTCCTCAGATTTGTGACCTGGGGAGAAAAATAAGACATTATCTCCCTTTTTTAATCAAGGAGGTTCCTGAGACACAGCTGAGTTGTTACTTGTTGGAAGATCTCAACATGGGCAGAAGTAGAGCTATAAATTCTACCCTCTTGTTCTGACCAGACTATTTGCTGGATTCCCCAGGGACAGAGTCCAACCTTAGGTAGCAGTTTTCATGCCTATTCCACTGACTCTTGATGGATGTGCAGTTGTTGAGCAGGAACACCTTGAACTAACAAATGAACATCCTGTAGTATCCTGGCACTCTCATAGAGGATTCCTTTGTAGCTTCTACTCCAAATTGGAAATGAGGCTTCCAAATACAAGTTTTAAATGCCTCTCCAGTGCTCGCTTCGGCAGCACATATACTAAAATTGGAACAATACAGAGAAGATTAGCATGGCCCCTGCGCAAGGATGACACACAAATTCGTGAAGCATTCCATATTTAAAAAAAAAAAAAATGCCTCTCCAGTCAAAACAACATGGAGCAGAATGCACAGTTGTCAAGACCAGGTGCTTAGGTTAACAAAACAAAGCACTGTAGCATCACACTGCTATTTCATTAAATCAGGAGGCCAGCATTTTAATGAGACATATTAGACGGAAATAAAGGTTATACATTGAATCACTGCATAAAGTGTAAGAATTCAGTAATTAGAACCCTAAAGTAAGAAGAAAATACTCAAAAAAAAAAAAAAGGTAGAGAAAGATAATATGGAGCAAGAGGATTCCTAGGATCTTGAAGATTAGTAAAATCTAGTCAAGCGCTATTACGTTCTGTTCCATTTTATAAAAATTCTCACCAGCTCTTCAGTGATTAGAGAATTGTCTAGTGTAAGAGCATAGACTTTGGATCTCAAAAGTCTTTAATTTGATCGTTTGCCCACCCTTGACTCCTTATTGGCACTGAGAATTTGAGCAGTTACCTATCCTAGTTGGAGTGCCTTGGCTTGGTTTTGGGAGTCTGAAGTAGGTCTTTTCCAAGAATTGACAAGTATTTACATGTAAAATTGGTATTCTCATATCTTGAAGAATAGGAGGGGGCAGTCTGCATCTGGAACCTCCTAAATATTGCTAAAGGGTAAACATATGAGACCCTTTGTTCTGTCCTTATAACCTAGGGGGAACTTGAGGGGAGAGCTAGAGCCATTTGCATCCTAGAACCAATTATGAAGGCTGAAATGTTGGGTTTTTTAGATTCTAAATTCCTTTGGAGGCTTGAAGGGTAAAAGAGCAGGTGGTTAGGTGGGGGAAGGAAGTGGGAGATCCCAATCACATGCCAAGGCTAAAGTACAAACAGGAGTGACCATTATCTTGGGATTGGCAGAAAGATATGTGTTTATGTGTTCTCTGCTTTCCCACCTCATGTTTCCAGTTTGACTCATTTATGTGTGGTCATGGTACCTTTTGGTCAACTTTGCAGTTATGTTATAGGTGACTAAGATTATATCAGGCAATCCAGATTTCCTCCATTTATTCACCCCAAACTGGAGCTCCTGTTGACTTTATCCTTCTTATTTATCAATTCTCCTGCCCTTTCCTGTTTGTTTTTGTTGTTCTGTTTTTTGTTTTTCCTTCTCAGGTGTTCAAGAACAGCCCATGGAAGAATCATATGAAGAGGTGGTGATTAAGGTCATACAGCAGGCGTGGACATGTTTGGATTTCCAACAGCTACCCTGCTGGACTGTCATGGAAGATATGCTCAGAATGTAGCATTTTTCAGTGAGTGAGTCGGTTGATCGCTGAGATGCCCTCAGCTCACAATATTCAGTGTCCCTGTGCTCAAGCACTGGTCGGCAGGCTGAGGAAGCAGAGGAGACATTTCTTTGGAGGAGATCACTGTTCCTGGGGATTACAGGGAAAGCCTGCAAGCTAGAATTAGAAATAGCAGCAAAAATAGAGCAAGAAAATGGTCTTGACATGGAGGCAGTTTTGAAGTAGTCTCTGAGAAAATGAATGAGCAGCTTTACATCTCAGCACAATCATTGAATAAGGGTAAGGCAAGAGAACAAGGAGAAAATCTTCCTAGGATGACTCCAAGAAAACTGTTAATAGTGATGAATGGACCCATACTTAAAGTGCAGTAGGAGTCTCAGAGGCAGGACAATATGGAAAACACTGTCAGTAGGCATCTGCATAGAAAGTGTTTGAGAATAACTTCCAAACCAAAATCGATCTCAGTTCCACCATAGTTTAATAGACTGAAATAGCATGGATTTTAAAGGGGAAGGTGCTTGGATCAGAATCTATAATTGCCCTAGCTTGAACTATGGTATCAGATACGTTATTTAATTTCCTCGAGCTCCAGGCCCTTCATCTGTAAAATGGGACAATAAACTCTACCTTGCAGGGTTGCAGGGATGAGAGATAATAGATGTAATGTACCAAAGGATCTGATACATATTTTCTGTCCTCATGGAGTTTACTCCACTGTCAGGAAAGCAGATTGGTACAGAGATGGATTTCTCATTTATTGGTCTCTTTAGGGCCCTATACCTACTTTTATACTTTTTCTTACTGGAGTGCCTCCGAAATTTTAAAGCTTTAGGCCCTATACACCCTGGATCCATACCTTTTTTGGAGTCAGATAAAACTTCAGTATGGGGCTCTATTTGCTCCCATGTAGTTTTCTTAATTTTTCTGAGCTAAGTCTAAATTAAATTAAATTTAGAGGCAATATACTACTGCGTTTGAATCCCAACTTTACACTTAGCTGCAAGATCTTTGACAATCTCCCTATGCTTTCATTTCCTTATCTGTAGCAATCTCATAGGATTGTTTCCAGGATTAAATTATCTATGCAAAGTTCATAGTATAATGGCTGGCACTTAATAAGCACTCAAAGCATTGTTTCTTTTTTCCCTATTCTTCCCACTCAGCATATTGGTGCATCTTACATGACTTCCCTCTCATTTTACCAGATGTGATGACAGAAGCCCACCACAAATATGACCACTCTGAGGCTACAGGATCCTCAAGCTGGGATTTCCAGAATTCTTTCAGAAGGGAGAAGCTGGAACAAAAATCCCCAGATTCTAAGACACTACAGGAAGATTCACCTGGAGTGAGACAGAGGGTCTATGAGTGTCAGGAATGTGGAAAATCCTTCAGGCAAAAAGGTAGTCTAACCTTGCATGAGAGAATCCACACCGGTCAAAAGCCCTTTGAGTGTACCCATTGTGGAAAAAGCTTCAGGGCCAAAGGCAATCTTGTTACACATCAGCGAATACACACAGGAGAGAAGCCCTATCAGTGCAAGGAGTGTGGGAAAAGCTTTAGTCAACGAGGTAGTCTGGCCGTACATGAAAGACTCCATACTGGACAGAAACCCTATGAGTGTGCTATTTGTCAGAGAAGCTTCAGGAATCAAAGTAACCTTGCTGTTCATAGAAGAGTTCACAGTGGTGAAAAGCCCTACAGATGTGATCAGTGTGGAAAAGCCTTCAGTCAGAAAGGAAGCTTAATTGTTCACATCAGAGTCCACACAGGCCTGAAACCCTATGCCTGCACACAGTGCAGGAAGAGTTTCCATACCAGGGGGAATTGTATCCTGCATGGCAAAATCCACACAGGAGAGACACCCTATCTGTGTGGCCAGTGTGGGAAAAGCTTTACTCAGAGGGGGAGTCTGGCCGTGCACCAGCGAAGCTGCTCACAAAGACTCACCCTTTGACCACGCTCTTCAAACGAAGTTCTCTTTATGAATTAAAAGTATAAAATCCTCAGATGAAGCAACCTGTCCAATTCAATGGAATGAATGGAGACTCTTTCAGAAAGACCATCATTGGGTAGGGCATACTGACTTTTCTCCTTTCCCCCAAATGAGTATGAAAAATAAACAATGTCTTGTTTATTATCGTTATCACATATGTTTCATAATTTCTGTCAGTTTATTTGGACCTGATTTCCCAAAGTACCTCCACTAATCTCACGCATAACTTGGAGATTGTTCTGTGTATAACAGATACAGATTTTAAGTTTGTAGTTGATATCATTTGTCTTTTTTAAAAAATCAGCCCCTTATGAATGCCAAGATCTTTTCTTTACATATTCAAATCAATCTTGTATTGGATTCAAAACCACTGGGAAGAATTCATCCCAAAAAGCTTGATAGCAAATCTTTATGATCTAAAGAGGTAAATTATATCAAAGGTCTCTGGACACAGAAATGTTTTAGAAATACTATGGGTTTGAATAGTGATGCAGTATTGCTCCCAAGATACCCTGATACCATTTGAAAAAGTAAAGAAGAATGTTCATATATCCCAATTCATAATAGTCATAAACTGGATAAAATCCAACAATAGGTAAAGTTATAATATATTGGGGTATGTTCATATAACGAAATATGACTCAGCAATAAAAACTAACACAGCTGATACACACAATAATGTGGAAGAATCTCAAAGCTTTATATTGAGTGAAAGAACCCAAATACACACACACACACACCAAGAAAATCTAATCTATGGTAATAGAAGTCAGATAGTGGCTAACTACAGGGGAAGGGGAACTGGGTAAGGACTGACTTGAAAAGGGCACAAGGCAACCTTATAGAGTGAAAACATGGTGGATGCCTGGGTCTATACAATTGTCAAAGTGCACTGAACTCAAGACTTAGAGTCTATGCATTTTCTTACCTGTAAAGTATACTTCAATAACAATGAGATATTTTAAAAACACTGCACACAAGTCCTTTAACACTAATCTCATGAAGAGATGGGGGTCTGTCCCCTCCACTTGAGTCTGGGTAGGCTTGTGACTGCTTCAAACAAAAAACAACTGATGCTACATGATTTCCAAGAATAGGTCTGAAGAGCTCTCTAAAGGTGAGAAAAGTTTCTACATGATTCTCTTGAGACGCTTACACTGGAGAAAACCAGCTGCCATGTGAAAAATCTGTCTCGAGACCACTATGATGGACAGAGCGGCATATAAGTGCTCCAGTTGACTGCTTCAGCTGAGGTCCCAACAGATAGCCAGCATCAACTACCAGCCATGTGAGTGAGTTACTGTAGATGTCCAGCCAACTGTAACCGGCAGGTGACTGGAGCCCCAAGTAACATCTGACCAAAACTATATGAGAGACCCCAGTAACAACAGCCTTCCCAAATTCCTAACATACAAAAGCATGAGAGAAATTAAAAGTGATGGTATAACCACTAAATATTTAGATTATTTATTACACAGCAATAATAGAACATAACATATTTTCTAAAAGGATAAGATACTATGAAAAGAAAAGGAAAAGTCTGGGAGAACATCTTGAGATTTACTTACTGATTAAACCGAAACAGGAAATCATGATTTAAGATTCACCGGAAAGCTTAAGATTTAAAAGTAAACATTTACTTTGACAAAATATAAGGCAAGATATAGATTAGTTAACCCATATACAAGTTAATATGAAGAAGTAAATGCTAGTCTCCAGCACTCCTGCACTATAAGAAATTTATTAGATACTTCAGTAACAAGGAGGCAGTTTAAAAGCACTGCCCACAAATTCTTTCATCTCACGAAGAGAGGGAGGTCTATTTCACCTCCACTTGAATCTGAATTGGCTTGTGACTGCTTCAAACACAAAAAACAGCAGAACTGATGCTACATGACTTCCAAGAATAAGTCTGAAGAGCTCTTTAAATGTGTAGAAAGTTTCTGCATGATAGATAGATAGAGATAAATACATACAGACACAGCTATATACAGATATAGCTATAGTTACAGATAACTTAGAATCCTAGTTCTGCAGAAAAGAAATGACTAAATAGGGGCACCTGGGTGGCTCAGTCGATTGAGCGTCTGACTTCAGCTCAGGACATGATCTTGCGGTTCGTGGGTTTGAGCCCCGTGTCGGGTTCTGTGCTGAGTGCTGATAGCTCAGAGCCTGGGGCCTGCTTCAGATTCTGTGTCTCCCTCTCTCTCTCTGTCCCTCCTCCACTCATGCTCTGTCTGTCTCTCAAAAATAAACATTAAATTTTTTTTAAAACAAGAAATGAGTAAACAAAGAGTAAATAGGTCAGAAAATATAAAGGGCCTTTAAAGATATTCTATTTTTTAAAATATTCTTTCTATTTTTTATACATGTATTATTAAATTTCATCAAAGATTGTTGTCTGCTTATATTGCAGTAATAACAAAATAGAGTTCCAGTTTAAGAGGAAAATGTAAGAAGATCCTGGACTCCCCTCCTCCCACAGGTACACTTAATCTACAGCCACATATGGAACCGTTTTCTCTGAACAAAACCTAAAAACTAGCTGAGTGACTCCTACATATAACACAAATTTAAAAAACTCACATTGAAGCAGATAGGAGAGGCTGAGACACTTTTGCCATAAATCCTGCCCCTAGTACAGCAAACCCCCATCGGGAGGGAATACACAACCTGAGGAGCAAAGAATTTAGCCCCACACTGGATACTCCAACTTTTAAAACTGGAGGCAGGAATCCCCAAAATATGTAGTTTTGAAAATCAGCAGGACTCACATTCATGAGACCCACAAGACTAGTGTGAACTGAAAAACAGTGCTTAAAGCATTCTCACATTTGGGGCGCCTGGGTGGCTCAGAAAGTTAATATCTCAGCTGGGGTCATGATCTCATGGTTCCTGAGACTTAGCCCCGCATCAGGCTCCACGCTGACAATGCGGAGCCTGCTTGGGATTCTCTCTCTCTGCCCTCCCCATTGTGCTCTCTCGCTCTCTCTCTCTCGCTCTCTCTCTCTCTCGCTCTCTCAAAATAAATCAATAAACTTTAAAAAGGGGGAGGCTCTCACACTTGGACTCACCCCAGACAGCCAATTGAGAGGTGCCCAGACTTCATGTGAAAGAGGCATATTGTGGGGGCATCTGGGTGGCTCAGTTCATTGAGCGTCCCAACTCTTGATTTTGGCTCAGGTCATGATCCCAAGGTTGTGGAATCGAGCCCTGCATCAGACTCGGTGCTGAGCTTGAAGCCTGCTTAGGATTTTCTCTCTCCTTCTGCCCCTCTCCCCTGCTCATGCTCACTTGCACTCTCTCTTCCTCTCTCTCTAAAAACAAATTGAAAAAAAAAATTTTTAAGAGGCGTATTTTCTTATCTTAAAGTGATAGCCTGAGGCACAAGCCTCTAATTTCACACACACCTAGAGGCCGTGTATCTCCAGAGATGGAAGATGGCTGGCACCATCTTGTACTCTCCCTCTGCCTCACTTCACCTCACCTGGTTATCTCCCAGAAAGGAGCTTATACCCTCCTCTAGCACACCCATTCTTGCAGTTCTGGCCCAGGGGGACAACTCTAGGGGCTTATGCTCATGGGTCCACGGGACTGTAACCAATGTAGAAATAAGCTCTTTACTGGCTACCACCCTCAGAGCACAACAAGAGACAACAGACCAAGCCACTTACTCTTTCTATGAAAGAAGCCTATTAGCTTATCTTCATAGCTGTGGCCTGAAGGGCAGGATTCTAATTAAACATACAGGTAAGGGCACACTGTAATTCTCTCCAGAGACCTCAGAGAAGGGACGTTATCTTCACATTCTCCCTCTGTCATGCTCCACAGCACCAGTATTTCCCAGAAAGGTGCTCATGCGTGTGTCTGGTGCACTGATATTTTTGGTTCAACATCCACAAATCAGTCAATGTGACACACCACATTAACATATGTTTGTCATATTAGCATATGACAAAATTCAACATCTGTTCCTGATAATAAAAACTCTCAATAAAGTTGGTAAAAGAAAACACACCTCAGCAAAATAAAGACTATATATGACAGCCAACATCATACTCAGAGTAAAAAGCTAAAAGCTTTTCCTCTAAGATCAGAAACAAGACAAGGATACCCATTATCCTCACTTTTATTCAACATAGTAATGAAACCGCTAGCCAGAGCAATTGGGCAAGACAAAGAAATAAAAGGCATTTCAAATTAGAAAGAAGCAAAACTGTCACTATTTGCAGATAACATGATCTTATGTATAGAGAACCCTAAAAAACATCACCAAAAAACTGTTAAAACTAATAAATGAATTCAGTAAAGTTGAGGATAGAAAATAAATATACAGGGGGTGCCTGGATGGCTCAGTTGGTTAAGCATCTGACTCTTGATTTCAGCTCAGGTCATGATCTCATGGTTTGTGGGTACAGGCCCCGCATCAGGCTCTGCGCTGACAGTGTGGTACCTGCTTGGAATTCTCCCTCTCCCTCTCTTTCTGCCCCTCCCCCACCTTCCTCTCTATTTCTCTCTCAAAATAAAAATAAACTTTAAAAAAGAAAAAGAAAAGAATATACAAAATCTGTTGCTTTTCTGTACATTAATAACAAAATATCAGAAAGAGAAATTAAGAAAACAATCCCACTTACACTAGCATCAAAAAGAATTAAGTATCTAGAAATAAATTTAACAAAGGATGTGGAAGACCTATACACTGAAAACTCTAAGACATTGCTGAAAGAAATCAAATAAGACAAATAAATGGAAAGATATTCCATGCTCATGGATGGAAGAATTAATCTTGTTAAAGTGTCCACACTACTCAAAGCAATCTACAGATTCAATGAAATCCCTGTCAAAATTCCAATGGCATTTTTCACAGAAACAGAACAATCCTAAAATCTATATAGAACCATAAAAGACCTAGAAGAGCCAAAGCAATCTTGATAAGAACAAAGCTGGAGGCAACATGCTCCCTGATTTTAAACCATTCTTATAAAGTTATAGCAATCAAAACAGTATGGTATTGGTGTAAAACAGACACACAGATCAATGGAATGGAGAAGAGAGCCCAGAAATAAATTAACGCATGGTAAATTAATCTATGTTGATGAGTGGGATTGGGTAAGTGAAGAGAGTTCAAAAGGTATGAATTTCCACTTACAAATAAATCACCCTGCCAAGGCACTCCCTTCATGGAGCACCCAGGGAACCACCAACTGGTGACCCACCTCAGCTCCAGTCACCCTGCTAGGGCACCCCCTGTAAGTAGCACCCCAGGAACCCCAGGCCCAGGCCCTGCCTCTGCTCCAGCCACCCTCTCCTCCCCAGGGTGGCCCCTGTGCTGAGCACCCCAGGACACCTGGCTTATACTCACTTCAGCTTCAGCTGTCCTGCCAGAGCGCCCCCTGCATGGAGAGCCCCAGGACTACCCCAAGCTGCACCTGCTTCAGCTTCAGCTGTCCTGCCAGGGTGCCCTCTGTACAGAAAGCCCTACCCAAGGTCCTAGCCAGTAGCGTCAACCACCAAATTTGTGAGAAGGCTTTCAGATCAGTATAGACCAACAGAAATACAATGCGAACCCCAAATATATATATAACTAAATTTTCTAGCAGACACATTAAAATCATTTTAAATAAATTTAATATTTAACCTATATATCCAAAATACCATTTTGATATATAACATAAAAATGATTGAGATACTTTATTTCTGTTTGTCATAGTATGTCTTCAAAATCTAATGTATGTTTTACACTTATAACACATCTCAACTCAGACTAGCCTCTTTTTTACTGCTCAATAGCCACTTGTGGCTACTGTACTGTGACACCCTTAAATGATTCAAGCATGCAACTGTTAAGTCAATGCCAGCCTTGAGCTTTCCCAGCTGAGACCCAAACTTCATACAGTTAGAAAGTTGTTCCTGATATGCTCTGAGTTCTTGATACTCACAGTCTGTGAGCATTACAAAATGGTAACTAAGTTTGGGTGGCTTGTTATTAGCAATAGTAACTGGGATACCAGTCTGAAAGTTCTATAATTTATTTAAACATTTTCCTAATTTAAGTGTTTTTCCCACCTCTTTTCAAGATTTCATTATAAACAATGCTATGATGAAAAATATAACTTTTGTAAGCTAGTCTAATTTCCTTGAGAGTGGCTTTTCTGGGTCAATGGGAGCATACATTTAGATTTACATTCATGCTGTCAAACTGCTACCCAAAGCTTAACCAGTTTTCACTAATAACACACATATGCCCAACTGTGCTTCTAATTAATACTAACCGTTTTTAGCTTCTCGAGTTGAATATTTAGTTCCTTTCCCTTCTGTTCTATAAAATTCATCAATAATCTTGCTTTAGTTTATATTTTAAACTACCACTGATATATTTCTATTACAAAACACTGAAGTAATGCACAAACTATATTAAAGGGGTCCTACACCACTATATAATTTTGCTTTTTTCCCACTTAATGTCTTGGATATCTTTCCATCTCAGTTAAAAAATTAACCCATTAAATGTGTATTGATTGAATGACTGCCTTATAATTGTTATATATTAAATTACTGCATAGTAGTCCAAAGAATGCATGTATCTTAATTTAACCATTGCCCTGGTGATAGATTTAAGGTGACTCCAACTTTTCACTACTATACTGCTCTAAAGACCACCTTTACTCTTTATGGATTTTAAGAAGTAGAAATGTTAAGTCAAAGAATAGAAGCTTTCTAAAAGCTGGTAGATACAGTCAAATTATGCTTCTCATCACCAAACACTTAATTCACAATTCCTTCAACAATATGTAAGTGTGCCTATTTTCTTGCACCCTCAGAAGTACAAAATATTTTCTATCTTATTAATTTTTGCCAAGAATGACCAAAAAAATCTGATTGTTTTAATTCAAATTTCTCTAAAGCTGGTTATTTCTTTTTGACTATTTATATTTCTTTTTTCTGACAATGGTACATTCATATTCCATGCCATTTCTCCACTGGGATTTTATATTATTCTTATGTATCTTTATTAACTCTTTAGATATTCTAAGTATTATTTGTTATATATGATGGTGATAATATTCTCTCCAAGTCTGGTTGTATTTTAACACTGTGAAGCCTATGGTCATACAAAAGCTTTTAGTTTTTATATGGTTAATTTTATTTTTATGGTTTCTGAATGCTCTTATTTAGAAAGACAACTATGTTAAATTATAGAAGATACATTAATGTATATGCGATTAAATATTTTTTAAAAAAGCCAAAATCAAAATTTCCCTTCATCACACCAATAAAAACATTCTTCTCAAAGACAAAAACTTTTGGACTTTATTTTACTAGATCTTTTTGAATACATAGAATATATACATATAAACAAAAATAGCTTCATTTTTTAAAATGTAAATTAGACCATAATATGCAGATTTTCTGCAACTTGTTTTTCACCTTAAACAAGGTATTATGGGGATATTTCTATGGCTCTATATAGAGCTCTACTTCATTCTTTTTACTTACTGCATAGTGTTCTATAGTAACTATTTCCATACTGATAAACATTTAGGTTCTTCAAATATTTTACTAATACAAACCATACTACAGTGAACATCCTCACAAGTAAGTTCTCCTGGACAGAGGTACACAGACTATTTTTGTTAAATGTGTGATTTGTTGAATGTCTCCTCTTTGATGGTCAAAAGGAATAATTACTTTTGCATGATTTACCACACTAATTACACTTGATGGCTCTTTCTCTGTCATGCATTTTCTTATGTTGTTTAAGGGCTGAACTCTGAGGAAAAGCCTTCCCACATACATTACATTCGTAAGGTTTTTCTCCAGTATGGATTCTCTGATGTTCAACAAGGCCAGAGCTATGTCTGAAGGATTTCCCACATTTCTTACAGTGATAGGGCTTTTCTCCAGTATGAATTCTCTGATGTCCAATAAGGGTTGAGCTCTTCGTAAAGACTTTCCCACAGTCATTACATTGATAGGGTTTATTTCCACTATGAGTTTTCTGATGTCCAGCAAAGGATGAGCTATACCTGAAAGATTTTCCACACTTACTACAGTGATAGGGTTTCTCTCCAGTATGCATTCTTTGATGACTAACAAGAGTTGAGCTCTTCCTAAAAGTTTTTCCACATTCATTACACTGATATGGTTTCTCACCAGTATGGATTTTCAGATGTTCCAACACAGTTGAGTTATCCCTAAAGGCTTTCCCACATTCCTTACATTTAAAAGGCTTCTCTCCACTATGTATTCTCTCATGACGAGTAAGGGCTACATTCTGAGCAAAGGCTTTCCCACAGTCATTACATTTGTAGGGTTTCTGACCGGTATGAATTCTCTGATGACGTAAAAGGATAGAGTTCTTTCCAAAAGCTTTTCCACATTCATTACATTTATGAGGTTTCTCTTTAGAATGAATTTTCTGATGATTAACAAATGTTGAGTGCTTCTTAAGGAATTTCCCACATTCAATACATCTATAAGGTTGCTTGCCTGTGTGGATTTTATGATGATTTAAAAGGGATGTGCTGCTCATAAAGGCTATCCCACATTCATGACATTTATGGGGTTTCTCACCAGTATGATTTCTATGGTGGCTAATAAAGGAGGAACTATATTTGAAGACTTTCCCACATTCCTCACATTTATAATGTGTCTTCTCTGTGGAACTTCTGCCCTCCCAGTCCAGGCCTCTCTCCATCATGTCACTTTTTGTTTGCTCTCCCAGATCAGATCCTTCAGAAATATTTTGCTTTAGGGTGGACATCTTTGTTTCAAACCAGTACTCCTGGACTGAAAAAAATTATTTTAATTCAAACACTCTCTATGTTGAAATATTGAAAGTGAGAGCTGCACAGTATAAGAATAATGTTCTATTCTACACAAGTAAGGGTTATGTAAAATTAATTCATCCCACTTGTGATTCTTGCTAAGAAAAGATGGCAAAACTAAAGATAAAAGTTAAGTTGGTGTCTAAAGAAATGGCAAGAAGCTATATTATAAACTTTGTATATAAAGAATGCAAGGAGCATCTAAGAAGTTGGCAAGTTAGGAAGGTAACACAGAACCCCCCCCCAAAAAAAATAGATGAGAATAAACACAAATTTGGAAAGAAAACCAAGTATCACAAAACAAACCACAATTGGTAGCACAGATTCCTGTAGGGTAGTAAATCTGAGAACATTTTAATGTCTCCAAGAACTTAAGGATATTAAGACAATATTTACTGTCTCAGAGAAAAAACAGACAAAATATTTAAAGAACCAAAATAGTTCTCAGGCCAAAAGATTTTAGACTTTAATCTAAGTTTTTAACATACCTAAAAAAGAACATACCAATCAAATTGTGATTTTTTTTTACAAAGTACACACAAAAGACCCAAGAGAAAATATGCAAGATGATTCTGACAAGTAGATTCCGAAAAACTAATGGAGCCAAATTTGTGATAAATCAACAATCAATGATCAATTATTTTACTAAATGAATTTTTCTTATACACGGATATAGATATATATACACATACACATATATTTAAATTTTTATTATTTATATTTATTATCCTCGGGAGAGATTCATCAGATTAGATACATCAGATACTAGAGCTAAGACTTATTTTTTTAGGAAAATGCAATAAATGAAGCCTGGTGAGTAACATCCCAGATCCTTCAAATGGCCTCTGATTGGATATTCCTTTAATGTGTAATGGTTAAACTAGAGAAAATTTCAAGACACTGATTGTAAAGGTAGGTAGACGCCAATTAGTCCTATGAAGAGAAACGCAAGTATATGGACATTTGTTCTATGACAAAGGTAGCTTGCAGAGCCGTAAGGAACACTGGTACTTTTTTGGGAGCGAGTTAAACATGAACCCTACCTCTTTACATGCACAAAAATCAATTTTAAGAGTATGAGAAATCCAAAAGACAAACAATAAAGCTTCTAGAAGTTAACACAGAAGAATGTTTTCATGATATTGGGGAAAAGAAAGATTTATTAAAAAGGACACAAAAAGCAAGGGAAGATTGATAAACTGGAGATCATTAAAATTAAGAACTTCTATTCATCAAAAGACCATTAATAATGAAAAGCAAACCACAGAGAGAAGGGTGATACTGCATATGAAATCAACAAAGGGCTCTCTGAATAGATACTTCATGAAAGATGATATAGAATGGCCAATAAACATTTGCAAATGTCCTCAACCTCATTACATATCAGGGATAAGGATATTAAAACCACGTGAGATACACAACACACCCAAAGAATGCCTAACTTCAAAAGACTGACATTATCAAGTTTTGGTAAGGATACGGATAAATGAGTATTCTCACACACTGATGGTAGAAATATAAATGGCACAAACCTTTAAAAAAACTATTTGGCGTTATGTACTAAAGTTGAAAAATGCATATCCTATAAAATAGAAATTCCACTCCTAAGTATATTCCCAAAAGAAATGTATCACATGTGAACCAAAAGATAACCTATAAAATTGTTCATAGCATCTCTAATAGTCAAAAGCTAGAAATACCCCAAATATCCATCCAAATATATGCAATAAGCTATGGTATAGCCATACAATGAATGAAATACTCTATAGCAGCGTTTTTCAAAGCAATTACCCAGCCCAGTAGCATTAGCATCAGCATCACCTGGGAACTTGGTAGAAATTTTCAGTTCACTCTAAACCAATTGAATAAAAAGCTCCAAAGCCTGGGCCTAGTGATTGTACTTAAGCATGCATTCTGATGCATGCTAAAGTTTTAAGTCTACACCAAGGACAATGAATGAAAGTGACCAAATAAATTTTAGGGTTAGTCTGTGTGGGGAGGGGAACATGGCTAATGGATTGGGAGGAATCGACATATGATTTAGTAGTATTTCCAGCGTTCTTTTCCTTGACCTGAGTGCTGATTACATAGTATTCAATTTTAAAATACTGTACTAATTTAGGGATGCTTGGGTGGCTCAGTCAGCTGAGCATCCGACTCTTGATTTTAGCTCAGGTCATGATCTCATGGTCATGAGATCTAGCCCCGCATCATAACCAAGAGGCATTTGATAAAATTCAACATCCATGCTTATTTTTAAATAAATAATTTCTTAATGAAAGAGGTGAATTCAATTTTAATGTTTTTTTTTTATTTTTTGAGACAGAGACAGAGCATGAGTCGGGGAGGGGCAGAGAGAGAGGGAGATACAGAATCTGAAGCGGGATCCAGGTTCCGAGCTGTCAGCACAGAGCCGGACACGGTGCTCAACTTCATGACTGTGACATCATGACCTGAGCCAAAGTCAGATGTTTAACTGACTGAGCCACCCAGGCACCCCGAAAGAGGTGAATTAAATACTTATTTTATATAACAACATTTAGGTATCCCAACCCAATAACCAGCTAAATGTTAAAGACACAAAAAGACTACCATATCCATCATTACCATTATTGTTGACAATACAAAAACAAGTCAATATAAAACAAACTTTAAAAAAACACATGCTCAACTACACTCCTGATAAGAGAAATGCACATTAAAATTACAATAAAATTTTAAAGTTTTTAACTATCAGTTTGGCAATGATCAAAAAGTATAAGGCACTGTTGACAAGGTATGATCAGATTGGCACTCATACATTATCATTAGAGGTATAAATATATATAAGCTCTATGAATACTGGTAATATCCACTGAATTTACAAACACACTTACCCTTTCACCTACAAATTCTTCTTCTAGAATTTATCCTATAGATTTACTTGTACGTGAGAGAATTGATGTGTATAAAGATAATCACTGCATTATTCATAGCTATTACATCCATCAACAGGGAACTGATAAATTACAGTATGTCCATAAAATGGAACACTGTACAGCCATTAAGAATAAAACAGCACTCTAGATGATGTAGGTATGTGAAATGATTTCCAAGATATTACAAAAGCAAGAGACAGAATACTATACTACCATGTGCTTTAAAAAAGGGAATCCAGGGGCGCCTGGGTGGCTCAGTAGGTTAAGCGTCCGACTTCAGCCTGGGTCATGATGGCACAGTTCGTGGGTTCAAGCCCCGCATCAGGCTCTATGCTGACAGCTCAGAGCCTAGAGCCTGCTTCAGATTCTGTGTCTCCCTCTCTCTTTCTTCCTTCCCTGCTCATGCTCTGTCTCTCTCTGTCTCTCTCTGTCTCTCTCTCTCTCTCTCTTTTAAATAAATAAATAAATAAATAAATAAGCAAATAAATAAATAAATAAATTTTATGAGGAAAAAATTAAACATATTAAGAACAAAAGAATTACTGAAAAGTATTAAAAAACAAAACAGGGGCACATGGGTAGCTCAGTCAGTTAAGCGCTCAACTCTTGATTTCGGTTCAGGTCATAATTTCATGTTTCATGAGATCAAACCCGAGTTGGGCTCTGTTCTGGCAGCACAGAGCCTACCTGGGGTTTTCTCTCTCCTCTCTCTGCCCTTCTCCTGCTCACATGCACATGCTCCCTATTTCTCTCTCTCTCTAAAAATAAGCACTTTAAAAAAAAAAACCTAGGTTAAATAAATTATATATCACTGGTATTTTCCATGAAACATAATTATAAAAGTTTCTCTGAAGATGGTATATGCAAAATGACAATTATTAGTTTTTAAAAAAGGAATACTGTCAAGATAAATGTTTTAGGTGAAATATCCATGTTTAAAGACTTTGAAACAAATTATGACACAAAGAAAGTGACTTACAGAAATTTATGCAAAGTATACATAGAAAAAAATGAGAGCCAAGAGCAAAGGATAACAGAGAAATTTTCAGAGGGAAGAAAATACTTCCCTATCAATTTGTTTGCTAAAAATAGTCATTATCTGATAGTTAGGAAACTATGCTTACACTTGGAATCTGCCACTGCCACTGTATGATTAGAGATAATGGATATTAAACCCAGAAAAGGATATACAGTCATTTATTAAGCTAACTATGAGAGAAATTGAAAGGAATTGAGAATGGACAGAAGATAGAAACAAAGTACAGCCTGACAAGTGCCTGAAAACAGGAAGGGGAAAAAAACACATAAAAAGACTGAGGATTTCAGGCGAGAAGTCATGGGCCTGAGGCCATCGAGAAGGGACCAGCTCTCCACAGGCGTCGACAGAACGAGGAGAAAAATGGCAAGTCATTTGACGCGACGATGACATTAATTAGAGGAAAGCAGTGACAAGTTCCCCCGTGCTGCTGCACAGACATGACCCCTCTAAGGTGAGCCTTCTGACCAACAACCCTTCCTCACCTGTCTGTGCGCTGAGCTGCTGCTTGAAATGGTCCCTGCCTCACTCACCTGAACAAGTACCTGATGGAACTTGTACTTCCATCCATGGCTCAGACCCTTGCTCCAACTGGGTTATTAGTTTGGGTTTGGAAGAGAGAAGCCCTGTTCATAGAAAAAATGAAAGGAGTGTAACTATGGTTATGAGCACAAGCAGTTATCCCAGATCTCAATCTCAGGTCTCAGTGTCAAAGAGGCCTAGAGGGTAGTATAAGGATGTCCAAATCGTGTCCAAATCATGCTACTTATAGAAATGTAGGACGGAAGGTCAGTTAGTAAACCAGGCCTCCTTGAGGATAAGAACTCCTATTGTTGGTGGCAGAGAAATCCTGAGATGGAAAATTTAGAGAACTGGGCTAGACGGCACATATAGCTGCCCTTAAACTCTGTATGGCTCTTGCTCACTTCAGCAGCATATATATTAAACTCTGTACAGCTCTGACTTTCTGAGAGATGGAATGTGCATAAACTCCAGCCTCTAAGCCCATGCTAAAAGTAAGCAAACAAAACTTCCCATTTAAGATTTAAATACCCCAAATCATTCACCCTGTGAAAACACACATTTGCCCTGGAAATAAATTTTGAGTTAAAAAGACATCCTTACCCACTGACACCAGATTCCCATAGTTTTCCAGCATCACCTCCCTGTACAGGGCCCGCTGAGCAGCATCCAGGTGTTTCCATTCAATCTGGGTAAAGGCCACAGCCACATCCCCAAATGTCAGTGATCCCTGCAAAATCAAACCCAATTCTTCTCACCAAGGAATGTTTATACCCTGAAGTAGGGAACCAGGAAGGCCAGCTTCTAATAGTACAGATTGTTTACACACAGGGAAGTGGAACACAGTTAACAAAAGGACCAAGGGGGAAAGTATATGACAAGCTCAGGAAGCAGACTTGCTACTCAGAAACAAAAAATTAAAAGAAGCTGGAAAATCCAGCCAGGAATAAGAGGAGGTCATGGCCCCTTGTTTCAACCACACTGCCCTCCTCATGTTCTTCCAACACGCCTATCATGCTCCCTCCTCTGGGCCTGGCATTTGCTCATTCCTCACTTCATAGGTCTTTGCTTAAATGTCACCTCTTCAGAATGTTCTTCTCTTTTCTCCCATCCTCTATCACTCTCTATCCCATGACCCACTTCACTTTCTTCACAGGATTTCTCACTACCTGGTAGGACTAGATTTATCATCTATAATGTGAGCTCCAGGAGTTGGGGACCACTTGGGTCACTGTTGTCCCCCCAGCCTAAAATACTGCCTGGAACATGGAAGTGTTCAAGGATTTGTCAATCAACAAATGAAGAGAAACTCCAGAAGACATGCAAAATGATAGTGGCTTTATCCTAGAACTCACTAGGAAATAATATATATTTGTCAATTGCCCTTCACAGCAATAGCAATTTAATATGTACCAGACACAGTGCTAAGCCCCAAGATAAACACTGTCTCTCTGAATTTCCACCATGACGGTCTATAAACTAAATCTATTTTATAGCTAAGGATACTAAGGCTCAGAGGGGTGCCTGAGTGGCTCAGTCGGTTAAGCGTCCAACTTCGGCTCAGGTCATGATCTCGTGGTACATGGGTTTGAGCCCCACATCAGGTTCTGTGCTGACAGTTCAGAGCCTGGAGCCTGTTTCAGATTCTGTGTCTCCCTCTCTCTCTGCCCCTCCCACACTCGTGCTCTGTCTCTGTCTCAAAAATAAACTATATAAAAAAAAAATTTTTTTAAAGGATACTAAGGCTCACTCAGAGAGTTGAAAAAACTTGTTCAAGTCACAGGGCTCATTGAGTACAGAATAAAAAGGAGCTATAAAAAGTGCTATGGAGCAAATAGGAAGATATTTCATAACATATTAATATGTCATAACATTAAAACATATTAAAAGGAAAAACAGGTAAGCCTAAAAAATACTTATGCAAAAGTGTTTCAAATGAAATAATTTGATTTGTTAGTGTAATAGGGATATGGGTCATTTTAATTTTTAAAATTTTCCTTTACTCCTAATTTGTGTAATAGTCAAGTGTGTCTTACTTCCTTTCAAAATGCTAATTTACTTCCTGTCAACTTCTCAAAATCCTTCAAAACCCAGTTTTCTCCAGAATAATGGCAAACTCCAGCCTGGCATTCTAGACCCCAAACGTTTCCAAATTTCTCTGGAACTGGTGTTCATAGTTCTGATATAATGTTTTCACTCACGCTGTAGCCTTCCCCTAGTCACCCCACCTTCTGCAATTATGCAAACTCCATTTAATCTTCAGGAAGAACTAAAACGATTACTACCCCCAACACACCTTGAAGACTCCTCTAACACCTGAACATCAAGAGAGCACTACCATCGTTGTGTCCTATGTATCAGCCTCTGTCCTTGTATGATGTGTCTTTCATCTTGTATGAGTTGGCAACACCTTTGAGACAAGGGGTATTCCTTACCTACAAAGTACTCTTCAGTTTCTAGCACTCTAGAAAGCATGGGTAGCAATAATCTAAGTAGTGAACGACTGTGCAATGTATAGAGAGGACATGAAGGGATGACAATGGGGAGAAGGGTCCGTTCTCTGCAGCACTGCATCTACCCAGGATTGGCTCAGCCAACTTAATTTGGTCCATACACAGGGCAGAGCACCTTCTTCTAGGCAAGCATAAACCCAACTTCATTTTGAAAGGGTGGCAATTTCTCAGGAAAAGTTAAAAGCAAACTTGCCTGGATCTGCGCTCTTGGTAGTCTTGGGGCCATCTGTCTCCTGAACTGTTCTCTGAGGCAAAGGGCAAAGAATCCTGAATAAGACAATCTGGGAAAGAAGAAAGGAAATATGAGGAAGTCCCTCCATGTCCTAAACTAGCTAGAACTTGCTCTCTGCAAGCTGAACTGACCAGTCCTCCACCCTCCCTACTCCACACAAAGGTGGGTAGACAGGTGAAGGTGGTTAAGGTCAGGACTGGCTGCCTGGAGTCCGGCTAGGCAGCAAGCTCCAAGCCAAGCTCTGGCTGTCAGTCGGGCACCTTCACCAACACGGGTGGGAAGTCTCCTCGGTGACTCAATCTCTGGGCCTCAGGGAAGGCGTTTAAACTCTCTATCAGGCGCCGGATTGGGGCGGCCACTCAACACAGTACGGCTCATTGGGGTGGGGCCCTGGCCACATCTGTCTGTTCCCTCCTAACCCGGCTCCTTTCTCAGCTGGCCCCTTGGGGAAAAGAGGGGTCCACCAGGTCTCAGTGGTGCCCGACAGCCGCCGTTCCAGGACCGAGCCTGGAGGGCTGTGCTACAAGGCTGCGCACGCTGAAGAACTGCGACCGCCCATAGTGGCAATGGTCGCCGAGACCAGCGAGCTGGCAAGAGCCTTGCTCTACTCTCACGGAGGCATGCAGGGCCGGAAACGGAAGCAGCCTCGGTGCCCCTGGGAAATGTAGTCTCAGATGCAGTCAGAGGTCTTAGGGGCTCTATCCTATGCCTATGTTGGCATCTCTTGGGAGAGCTTTGAAAAGTCTCGGTCCCAGCTCCAGAGATTCCGGATTAATGCTCCGGGTATAGTCCTGGCATCGGGATTTTTTAAAGCTCCCAAGTGATTCTGATGTGCAGCCAAGATTGACACTCAATGCTAGAAACTGATGCAAATCTGTAAGGCATGTTTTGTGTTACTTTGGGGCAGCTGTTTATGATTGATTTGTTCACCTATTTGTTTCCAAGTAATCCCATTTTGATTTCAAGGGGAAAAAAAGCATGTTAGAAAAGTAGAGCACCCGAAACACTAAGAATTTTCTATTTGCTGACATAGAAGATAGAACAAGATTGAATCCGTTTTTTAAAACTGTTATTTTCAGGGCAACTGGGTGGCTCAGTTGGTTGAGCATGTGACTTTGGCTCAGGTCACGATCTCATGGTTCATGAGTTCAAATCCCACAATGGGCTCGCTACTATCATTGCAGAGCCTGCTTCCCATCCTCTGTCCCCTCTGTCTGCCTCTCCCCCACTTGTGTGCTTTCTCTCAAAAATAAATAAAACATTTAAAAAATAAATAAATAAAAATGTGTTATTTTCTAGAAAAAAAATTCCTACTTATAAATTCCAGGAATTGGACAGATTAGAAAGGAAAAATATACCTCTTTTGTTCACTTAGGACTTTTTGTCTGAAAGACTATTTCTCAGAATGGGGCAATTATTCACTGGATTAACAGTGATTAACCAATACCCTGCAAAATGCCACTCACTATTCTAGATGCTAAGGATAGAGCACTGGACAAGTCCTCCCTTCCTTAACCAAATTTTGGTCAGGGTCTTCTCAATCCTCTTCTCAATAAGGCCTTGCCTTTGGCCTAATAAGCCCAATTTTAGCAAAGGATCCCGCTAAGCCAGTTCATCAAGAATTCCCCCACCCTTGGAATCCAATCAAGCTCTTCTTCCCCCATCTTTGATATCTAACCCAATTCTGCTCTGCCTTCCCCCAACCTTGATACCTAACTAATTTCCTCCTAGTAATTTTCCATTTACTCCCTCACTCTATCCCAACCCCATTTGTCCCTGTTGTGTTGGGAGTTAAGTTCAAGCTCTCTCCCATATTGCAATGCAGTGAGGTCTTAAATAAACTCTTCTTTTCAATTCAACAAGTGTCAGTATAATTTCTCTTTAATGCAGTAAACAAAATAAATAATGTCTCTCCCCTCAAAGATTTTACATTCAAATGGATATAAAGAGAGAGATTCAACAAAATCAGGGTAAAGAGGTGCAAAGAGGATTCTTATTTAATATAGAGCTGTAAGGACTGGCCCCTTTGGTAAGAGATCATATGTGCAGAAGTCTGAAGGAAGTGAGGTAACAAGAAAGAGTGTATCTGTGGGAAGTCAGATAAAACAGCAGATGCAAAGCCCTTACATGTGCTTGGTTTATTTGAGGAACAGCAAAAGGTCAATGTGCTTAGAATACTAAAGACATATGTAAAAGATAGAACATGGGTGTAATGATTAATTTTATGTGTCAACCTGATTGGCCTAAGGGGCACCCAGACAGCCGGTAAGACATTAATTATTGGTGTGTCTGTGATAGTGTTTCCAGAAAAGATCAGCATTTGAATCAGTAAACTGAGTAAAGAAGATCCACCTTTACCTATATGGGCAGGCATCATCCCATCCATTGAGAGCCCAATTGAACAAAAAGGAGGAGGAAGGATGAATTCTCTCTTTCTTCTTGAGCTGAGGCATCCATCTTCTCTTGTCCTCAGACATCGGAGCTTCTGGTTCTAAGACCTTCAGACTCTGGGACTTCCTCCAGCACACCACCCCTCCCTTCTCAGGCCTTCAGCCATTGGTTCCACTGGTTCTTGGGCCTTCAGACACAGACTGAATTACAACGCCAGCTTTCCCAGTTCTCCAGCTTGCAGATGGCAGATCTGGGGACTTCTCAGCCTCTAGAATCACATAAGCAAACTAGTTAATTAAATACACATATTATCATTGTATTTCTCTGGAAGACCCTCATACAATGTTGGTCCTTTAGTCCACTACAAGGATATTGGCTCTAATTTTGAATGATATAAGTCATCAGAATGTGGGGAAATTGGAATCCACATTGTTGGTAGGATCATAAAATGGTGTGGCCACTTTGGAAAACAGTTTGGCAGTTCCTCAAAACCTTAAACATGGAGTTACTGTATCATTCAGTAATGCCATTCCTAGATTCTTACCAAAGAGAAATGAAAATATATATCCACACAAAAACTTGTACATACGTGTTCATAGTAGTGTGAGTCATAAGAGCCAAAAGTGGAAACAGCATAAATGTCCATCAGCTGGCAAATGAATAAAAAAGTGTGGTATATCCACACAATGGAATGATATGTGGCAATAAAAAGGAATGAAGTAGTGATATATGCTATATAATTGATGAACTTTGAAAATAATACTAAGTAAAAAAGAGATAGTCACAAAATATAATATTATTCCATTTATACAAAATGTCCAAAAATGGCAACTTCATAGAGATAGAAAATATATTAATAGTTGCTAGTGGATGGAGGGAAGAGGGTATGGGGAGTGACCGTTAATGGGTATGAAGTGATGGGGGATGATGAAATGTTTAAAATTAAATAGTAATCATATATATATGGATATATATCCTATATATATATATATATATATACACACCCTATATTACTATATATATATATACCCTATATTACTATATATATATATATATATATATATATATATATATATATATATCCTAGGGCTATAACAAAGTGCCACAAACTTAAGCAGTAGAAATTAATTTTCTCAGTCTGAAGGCTAGAAGTTCATTATCAAGAGAGGTTGGTTCCTTCTGAGACTTTGGGTAGAATCCTTCCTTGACTCTCCCTAGCTTCCTATGGTTGCTGTCAGTCTTTGGCATTTCTTGGCTTGAATACTCCTGTGTGTCTCTGTCTTCATATGGTATTTCCTCTTATAAGGACAGCTAGCTATATTGGATTAGAGCCCACCCTAATGACCTCATCTTAACTTGATTATACCTACAACAACCCTATTTCAAAATAAGGTTACATTCTGGAGTACTGGGCATCAGGACTTCAAGTATGAAGGGTGTGGGGGAGGAGGACACAATTCAACCCATAATGCTTAGTTTTGTGTTCTATGTTTTGTTCCTTAATGTTTTGCCTTTAATATCTCTAATTTATTTTTAATAAAGTTCACATATTATAAGAGAAAGTATCTAAATTTGCCTCAAATGATTGGATAATCTTTCCAGCACCTTTCATTGAAAAGTCTATCCTTTCCTCCAGCAAATGAAATGTCATCATTATCTTACACCACACTATAGTGTCTCCCAAACAAAAGTTTGGGGGACCTGTGCTGTTTTTCAGAAGCACAGCGCTCAGATAAGCTTCAACACTCTCACTATCAATAGGGAGCAGTTAAATAAGTCATAGTAAATCCAAATGAAAGAATACTAGGCAACCATTAAAAATTCCAATGTGGATATAAACATGTGTTACATAAATGTGCTGACAAAATTGGGGGGGGGCTGGGGTTTTTTTAATTGAAGTAGAGTTGACACACAATGTTTCATTCATTTCAGGCATAGAACACAGTGATTCAACAAGTCTATACTTTATACTATGCTCACCACAAGTGTAGCTACCATCTGTCACCATACAATTATTATAATGCCATTGACTATATTCCCTGTGCAGTACCTTTTACCCTCATGATTTATGGACAAAATATTGTTGAGTGAAAAAAATCAGTTTCTAAAACAGCCTATGTAGCATAATCCCATGTAAGTATCACATAACAATGACATAATGCCAGATACATGCTCAGCAAGGGCCTACTGCAAGGTATGACTTACGTTATGCCAAGTACCATGCTAACCCTTCTACTTGAATTATCTCATTTAAAACTCAAAGCAACCCTATGAGGGAGGTGGTATTACTATTCTCAGCAGCAAAAAGCTTTTTGTTATAGAAATTTCAAAATACACACAACGACACAGGAATAACGTAACTAGCCTCCAAGTATCCGTAACACAGATTCACAAATATTGAGATCATGCCTGTTTTAGTGTATCTGTCAAACTACACTCACCTTTTACAGAACTATTTAATCTATAAATAATCAAATATATATCTTACCTAAGGGCATTTTATTTTTTACATTGTATCATTATCACACTTAAAAAATAAATAATTTGAGAGACTGAATATGCAAATAGAAAATGGCAAGACCGTATACAAAAACAATCTCCAGGAACCAACCCAGGAAACCAACCCACAATCTATGATAACTAGCCCAGGAAGCCAGCCTGCTTGTAGGCTGACTTGTGGAAGTCAGAACATCATCTCCAGCAATCAGCCCAGGCAGCCAAACTATCAATCATCCCCAACCAGTCAGGTCTTGATTAATTACTGACAATATCCCTAAGTTTTGTCCCCACTTCCAATTTAGGATCAATCAGAGAAAGCCAAATATACTCCCCTAACCAATCACATAGGATGCCCTCTTCTATTTAGCCACCTCCAGTTTCCCTGCATACCCAAAGCCTTCCTTTTTTCCACTCTAAAGCTTTACCACTCCACTGTCTTTGAGTCTCTGCCAAAATGCAAGGGATGGTAGCTGACTACCTTGCCATCGCATGCTTATTCTCATTTGGTTGGTCTTCACTTTTTCCACGAATTCTTTTATATCTAATATCCAGTCCAAATTCAAATCTCTGTAAGTGTCCCATAAATTTCTTTTGTATCTAGTTTGTTTGACTCAAAGGGGAACACTTCAGGTCAGGCCTGGCTCCTTACGACGTGACGGTAGTAGTCTTTGGAACTTCCTTGCTCTCTGGCAGACAAGTTGTTCCAGGCTTACACTATGCTTTGCCATGAACCAGCCATTTCTCCAAAGAGCCCTGGCTTTTTCAGTTTCCTGCAGTCTTTTGGATTCACCGACAAACTGGAGCTTGTGAAAGAGTCTGTGGAACCTCAGGCCAGTTTCAATAGTATTCTCAGCTTCTTGCTGATGATCCCGCTCAGAGTGGAGCTCTCTTCTTTGGGGACTGTGTTATTTGGTGGCAGTTTCTCTGTTCTGGGTTCCAGAACTCTCATGATCTTGGAACAGTTGCTGAAGCCTGGTGGTGATCTGACCTCACCTCTTCTGGGATCTGTGGGGATACCCTGATCATGGTTTTGTTGAAGATACTGTTCAATGGGATATTTCTCCTGCTATCCTAGTGAATCCGTTCATTTTTATGAGTGATTTGGGGAATTCAAAAACTGCTGCCATGAGGATCTTGCCCTGCTCCTCGTTTTTTGTAACAGATGAGAAGGGTTTAGAGAAGCTAAATAATATGGCCTCAGTGTGTTCATATGCAAAAAAAAGTTAATAATCTCTTCTTGCCTACCTCCCACGACGGTTATGAGAATTAAAAGATATAAAAGAAATGAAAAGTCAGAGATTCAAGGAGAGGGACACCACAGAGCACAAGGGCAGACATTCCTAGAGCAGCGCCTCCACCTCAAGGGCATGCTTCTAGTGACCGTGGCCACCTGAAGGTCAACTAAGAATAGCAGTTACATTAACTTTCACTGCCTGCATTGTGATGCACACCTTCCATGCCTTATTATTTCATGCAGTTCTCACAACAGCCCAAAAGGAGCAGGTTTCCTGAGCCTCGTCTTACAGAGGAGGAAATCCGTCCTTAGTGACATTGATTAACTTGCTCCTGGTGTCAGTTTTCTGAAGGCAGAGCCTGTATTTACACCCAGGCTATCTTACTCCACAGCCCCTTGCCTTTAGCTGCTCTGCTCTGGTGCCTGAAGGGGAGAAGGTGTGGGTTTTCACCGAAGATGAAGAAAAGATAGAAGATAGAGGAGAAGGTGAGCCAGGAGCTGGTTACTGAGCTGTTGAGAAGCTTTGTGCAGCTATTCTCAGTATCTTCTTTCACTGAGGTAGGTGACTAAACTGAAAGCCAGGCTAGCACATCTTTTAGGGTAGCCTACCAGATTGCAATTGCCCCCTTAGAGTCTTCCAAGGCATTCTTAGAAGTATGCCACTCTTCTAGGGTTTCCAGATAAAATACAGGATGCCTAGCTGCATTTCAATTTCAGACAAGCATTACAAAGAACACACATCTAAAAAAAAAAAAAAAAAGCCATTCACTGTGTATCTGAAATTCAAACTGAGCTACGCATCCTGTATTTTCATTTGCTAAATCTGTCAACCCAACTCTGCCCACTCCACACAGATTTTTTTCTTTTACATTTCTACATTTCTATCATCCTAATACAGCATCTAAAAAGCCATAATCTTTTGGTTTAATGATTTTTAGACTTTTTGGGATACCCTGTGATATATTTAACCTTAATTTGGGGGGATGCTCCTTAAGTTATCTACTCATTAGTATCCTTAGTTGGCAGTGGCCCATATGTTAGAGAAATTCAACAGGTAGAGTCTGAAGAAAGGTGGAGGTGCAGCAACAACAATCAGGACAAAGAGGCTAATCAGGGAGGAGAGAGGATTCATAATGCTGAAAACTGCTAAAACCCTTACCCCCAGTGCTGGTGGAGCCCTATGGAGAAACAGCATTGTATGTGACAAGGTACACAGAATATACTCACGGAATACTTTTGAATGAGTAAGTGCAAGAATGATGCTGATGTGTGTCTAGTAGCAGGTACAGTATAATGATGAGTGTCTATAGCCCTGAGGCCGTCTACCGCTGGAACCCCTAGCAAGGGCAGCACCAAGAGCCCTTCAGTACCCGGCAGGACTAACCTCCTTCCTCTCCCCTCCCTGCTTGCCTCGGGGCACTTGACCAATTCTCTTCTTTTCTCTTGGCCTCAATTCCCAGCCTGAAAATTGAAGAAGCCTGGATGAGACCCTCCTTATCACCCTCTTCATTTGTATGGTTTCACAACATTTGAGCACATTCCGGGGACAGTCTGGGAAACAGAACAGAATCTGGAAGGAGGCAGCTCTGTGTTCCCCTGCTCCAGCCAGGAGCCAACCTGGCTGGGCTCAAATCCACATAGAAGCCCTGACCTCCCTTTTCCAGCTCCTACAGTGATTTCTCCAGCTTTCCTAGGAGTCCACTATGACTGGACCGACCTGCATCTACCACCATTTCTATGCTGGGTTGATCCTCTAGCAGGCTGAACTGGGAGGCAGGGCCCAAGGAGTCCAACAGAAGTTCCTCTCCTCATCTCTATTCTGGCCTATTCCATCTGCAATTCCCTGAAAAGATGAGGTGACAGACAAATGTGCTACAGTGAAAGCACTCCCAATTCAATATCCAAGGTGTTGAGTTTCAATCCTGGCTCTGCCATTTGCCAACAGCAGGATCTTGGGCAAGTCACTGTCCCTTTCTCTCTCATCCTCTGTGCCTTCAACTTAAAATAAGTGAGGAGGGGCACCTGGGTGACTCAGTCAGTTGAGCATCGGACTTCAGCTCAGGTCATGACCTCACGGCTCATGAGTTTGAGCCCTGCATCAGGCTCTGTGCTGACAGCTCAGAGCCTGGAACCTGTTTCCGATTCTGTGTCTCCCTCTCTCTCTCTCTCCCTCTGCCTCTCCCCTGCTCACACTGTGTCTCTGTCAAAACTGAATAAATATTTTAAAATTTTTTTTCTTAAATAATAAATAAAACAAGTGAAGAATAACCCCTACTCCACGGGGTTGTTAACAGGCAAGGAGGAGCACTGGGCCCTGAGCCCGGTGCAGAGCATCCAGGAGGAAATCAGTAAATGGAAGTCCCTCCACCTTTCTTTCTGTGTGTCTCCCAAGGGCTCTCCAGCTGAGGCCTAAAGACTGATGTGCTACCTGGCCAGTGCTCCTCCAGATCCCAAGACCACAATAAGCAGAAGATGCAGACCCCAAATGAAGACCTCTCAAGCTTCTTCCCAGAACACCTGGCCCTGACAACATGGAGCGCATCCTGGAAAGGAGGACTTAGCTGGGCCTCAATGGCCTAAGGGAGGCCACACTGTAACTGCCCTTCTCTGGGGTCAGGAATGGAATCGGCTAAGGAGAGATGGCAAAAGGGTACTGGATGGGGTGGGGCAAGACTAAAGTAAGAATGAAAAAAAAGTACCATTAGATACATCTACTCAGCAGATCATTTGCCTTGGAAAACAGATACAAACATTCCTATGAGCCTCAGCCACACTATTTCGGTAAAAAGCTCCTTACCATATTGTGAGTCCCCTAAATGGGGCTCAAGAAGGAATACTACTAACAACTCCACATCCATAAATGTTACAACTTGGAAGCATTGAAGTAGTTCCCTGAAAACCTCAAACTACAAAAACAAAAAAATAAAATAGATAAACTGAATAGTCATGTGACTATTAAAGAAACTTAACTTGTAATTTAAAATAAAAAGAAATCTCCAGGGTTACATTGCTTCACTGGAGAATTCTATCAAACATTTAAAGAAGAATGAACAAAAATTTTATGCAATCTCTTCCAAAAAATAAAACAAGAGGAAATATTTCCCAGCTCATTTTATGAGGCCATTATTACTCTGATAACCAAAACCAGACAGCATCAAAAAAAAAAAAAAAACCCAACAACAAGGGGCACCTAGGCTCAATCAATTAAGCATCCGACTTTGGCTCGGGCTCAGTCATGATCTCATGGTTTGTGAGATGATCTCATGGTCAGCACAGAGTCTGCTTTGGATCCTCTGTGTCCCCTCCCCTGTTTGCCTCTCCCCCATTTGCACTCTCTCTCTCTCAAAAATAAATAAATATTTTTTCAAAAACTATAGACCAATATCTCATTTAAAAAAAAAAACTACTGACCAATAGCTCATTAATTTAGATGTAGAAATACTCAACAAAATATCATCAAATCAAATCCAGCAAAATAAAAAAAGGATTACACACCTCAGCCAAGTGGAATGTATTCTACATAAGCAAGATTGGTTCAATATTTGAAAACCCATTAGTATAATCTACCATATCAATACTAAGGAAGAAAAATATTAAGATCCTATCAATTGATATAAGAAAAAGCACTTCATAAAATCCAACAACTACTCATGATAACAATGCTGAGCAAACTATGAATAGAAAGGAATTTCTCAAATTGATAAAGACCTAAAGTAACACCAAAGTTAATGTTAAAAGTTCAGATGCCTTCTCCCTAAGAGGAGTAACAAACAAGGATGTCTGTTCTCATCATCTTGTTCATCATAGTGCTGGAAATTCTAACTAGTGCAATAGGTGAGAAAAAACATAAAGAGAATACAGTTTGGAAATAAAGAGGGTAAACGATCTCTAATTGTAGATGACATAATTCTCTATGTGAAAAATGTCAAAAAAGCATTTAAAAAAGAAAACCCTCTGATAACCACTAAGTTAAGCAGAGTCTCACACAAGATCAGTACACAAAAATTAATCAATTTTCTATATACTAAAGAATAAATATGTGAAGTCTAAAATTAAAAACAATGTCATTTACAATCTTTCCAAGAAAAGTAAATGTTAAGGTATAAACTTAACACATACAGGATCTATATCCTGAAAATTATAAAATTTAGTTACGTAAAATGCTACCATTAGGAGCAACTAGGTGAAGGATACAGGGACCTCCCTGTACATTTTTTCCAATTTCCTGTGAATCTGTACTTATTTCAAAATAAAAAGTTTTTAAAAAATATGAACTGAAACAAATTGGGAAATAATAATGTGTTCTCTCACAGACAATAATGGGTGAGAGTGTGAGCAAATGCTATGAATGTGGTTGTGTGGGATCACGCTGTGAAGGGGTACAGATTGTGTTTATGTATATAGTTTGTGTGAATGAGTACGGGGTATATGTCTGTAGGCAGGTTGATCACTGTCAGCAGAATGGCATTCAGCACACATCCCAATGCCTCAGCACCACCCTCGGAGGAAATTCTCCAGGCATCATTCCCCAGGGATTCTAAACTGCACAGAACACAAGATGAATGTCTTTGTCCCCCTAACGCCTGGGCTGAGGCCCCTCAACTCATCCCTACAAACACCTCCTGACCTCTTCTAAGTATAATGCACCATATTTCATTGATAATTATCTTCAACCATATAGAACCCTGGAAAGTTTCTGAAACACTTAAACTCCCTTTGCCTTCCTGGGGGTTTCTTTGAAAAGGGCTGGGGTTACTGGGTCCCTTTCATAAATGAGAAAACCAACTTTTCAAGGGGAAAATTATTTGGAAACAAGGGGTAATAATAAAGGAAATCAAGTGGGAAGAAGTGCTTTGGAATATTTTTTTTCAATCTGGACTTAAATCCATACACTACCCTTACTATGAGACACTGAGTATGCTTCTTGAAACTTTTAAATGTAAAAGCTGTAAAATGGGGTCACACTACCTACCCTCGCTAGTTCCTGGAACATTGTAGGCCCTCATATTTGCCAAATGAATGAACTTGGGAGCTAAGATGGTGAAGCCAAATAGCATATATTCATTTCAGAATATTTTTAAGGGAGAAGACAAAATTACATGTGATATTTTTACGTTCTTTTCACACCAGGAGCACTTCAACAAAATAAAAAAAAAAAACTTCAATGGGTATTCCTAAAATAATTCTTACACACTTATAATCAAAAAATAATACTAATAATAAGATAGGGGTGCCTGGGTGGCTGAGTCGGTTAGGCCTCGACTCCAACTCAGGTCATGATCTCACCGTTTGTGAGTTGGAGCCTACGTAGGGGCTCTGTGCTGACAGCTCCAACCCTGGAGCCAACTTCAGATTCTGTCTCTCCCTCTCTCTGTCTCTTACCCACTCATGCTCTGTCTCTCTCTCTCTCTCTCTCAAAATAAACATTAAAATTTTTTAAAAAATAATAAGATATCTTAAACAAACTAGTGTCTAACCTCTAGAAACACCTACCCACTGACCCCAGCAGCCGGGAACTGGCCCGGACCTGCGCCGGAAGTGTGCGCCGGAAGTGGGTATGGCCAGCCCGCAGCTTTCTGGGACTTGTAGTTCGAGGCCCTTAGGCGCGGGCGCCGGTCAGTGTCGGGAATTCTGCGCTTGCAGGTGTCGGATTCCACGTGGGAGGTGAGACGCGCAGGACAGGCGACGCTGCGGGCAGGGAGGCGTTCCGTGGTTGGGATGTGGGAGTGCCGCGATGGTGGCGCAGGACCTTTGAGACCCGAAAACCTGGCCGGGCGGCTGTGAGAGGGCGCGCGACCTGGAGGAGGTGCGGCCCGGGACCGCACGTGTGTATGTGTGGCAGTCGTGACCGCCGCTGCGCCCGGCTGACCAGACCGCGATCACCTGAGACTAAACGTCCTCCAGCGCAGAGGCGGCTGAGGCTCTGAGGGGCCCATCTCTCTCGCCCAGCTTAGCCCTGACTTTCACCGGCCTGAAGGCTTCGAAGTTGGCCGTACCGGCCCTTTCTATGCCGGTGACTGGCCTTATTCCAGGGTTTTGGATGGACATTAGGCGACCGAGAGGGGCCCCTTTGAGGGACCTAGGTTTCTGTTTCCACAGCACTGTTTTCACACCCCAGAAATGAGGCAGGTCGAAAGCGCCTCGGGGAGTCGAAATCCATTCTGAGGCGAAGCGTCCAAGCTGAGAGCTCCTATTGCTCTTTCTAGAACTTTAGGTCAGAAAACAGAATCTCTGAGGAAAGGGCATCCTTATGTTTCTGGGAGCAGCGGAATTTACTTAACCTTCGTGGGCTTAGGGGAAAGCTTGGCCTGTTCAATCCGAAGCCGAGTGGAGAGGTGAGGGAGGGTCAGCATGGAGAGACTAGAAAGCTCAGGAGATGGCATGGGAAGGGCTACTGAAAAGGGGTTAGAAGCAGGAGCTCAGTAACTTTTTTCCTACAGTCTTGCTCGACTGGCTGGTGTGTATCCTGCAAGGTGGACTTGATTTTCATGGCTGTTTCTCTTTCCCCGACTCCGCTTTTCCAGGACGCTGTCCTTCCAGAGAGGAGGAAATGACCAAGTGCCAGGTGAGTTGGGGTTTCTTCTCTGTAAAAACGCCATCTCTCTGAGAATGGACAGAACCTTCCTAGCTTGGAACAAAGAAAGAACATCAGCATTAATTGAGTGCTTATCTGGTGTCAGGTCCTATCTTTGTTCTGTATGATCTTTTTATTGTCAGGTTGGTGGAGACCTAAAATATTGTACAAATATGGGTGTAAGAACATTAATATACCAAGGGCATCTAGCTATCAAATGATGTCTCCAGAGCCTGCACAGGTGGCTGCTTGCTTTAAATTCCACATCAGTTTTCACTGAACCACCCTGGCTCCATGAACTTGGCCCACTCCCCAGAGCACTGTGCTGTGCTCCTCCATTGAAAGACTCCACACAGTATCTTTGCCTGGTCCTCTCTCAAAGCCTTCCATTTCCTGCCAAGGCATTTCACTCACATTGGAAGTTATTGTGAGTTACCACCTGTTCCAGCGAGTGCTAAGTGGTCTCAGGAAAACAAACAGAATTATAAATGCTTTTCTGCATGAGCAGATTCTGTGTGTGAAAAAATACACATTTAATAATAACCATTTAGTAAACACTAAAAAGTTTGTTAAATGCCAGCACAGTAGTTACCAAATCACTCCCAGTAATACTTCTTAACCAAGCTGTTCATCGGAGTTATTTGTGGTGTTTTTTAAGAATTCAGATTCATAGACACTACCCTCCTCCCAAACCTCCAAAAAGGAGAATTTCACTTTTTTTAAAAAATCTCATTGGCCTCTGTACAACCAAAGATTTGTTGGATTTGTTGTGAGATATATCTCTATAAACTTAATGTGAGCATCATTAAGGTAGGTAAGATAGGTTATTTATCTTTTATGCTCTGGTTGCTTTGTTCCCTTTACCAACATATCTACATGTTTAATAGGTACAATAAAGTGTTAAATTACTGAGTAGTACTTTTGTAAAAACTGATTTCTTGTTTGTCTCCATAAAACCATTCCTTGAAAGTTACCTCAAGTTTGACACTTAGAATCATAGAACATTTGAAATGGAAGGGGTCCATCAGCCCCCTCTCTGGTGGTGGCATTTTACAAAGAACCCTAAATCTGAGGGAGCTGAAGGGAAGCACCATGTCCTTTGTTGCAGAGAGCAGCAGAGTCAGAAGGAAACCCCATGTCTTCTGACTCTATGCTCTTCCCTCTCCATAAACTAAACAGGTCAATTACACCAGAAGTTACTTGAATAAAATATCAGGCTGGATTATAAGGAAGAAGTAATTGGTTCTTTACACCACCACCAGGAAGACCATCTTTTTGCTTGGCAAATACCGTTCTTATATACATAGGAAGAGACCATGAGCTCTTATAAAAATCAGTTTAGAGGGCAGTAAGCTGTCTCAAGGTCCTAAGAGCATGCCATCTCTGTGCCTTGAAAAGGAATTGAGGACTTCAAGGGAAATTAATGTGAATGAGACCCTGTGCTCTGTATATTTTCCTTCCTTTTCCTCTACCTAGTCCCTGATGAAGATTATTTTCATGAAATTGGGGATTGCTAATATAGTGAAATTTTGAGATTCTGGTATATATTAATAACTTTTGAATTTAAAAAAGGACTTTATCCCACCAATACTTATTGAGTGTTCTCTTATGTACCAGACATTGTCCTTGAGTCTGAAAGGAAGGAGTCCCAATTTAACCCCTTCCTCTGTGACCCTTAGTAAGTCACTTGACTATCATGAGCCTTAGTTTTCTCATCTGTAAAATTAGAGTGTTTACTTTGATGATCTCAAAGTTCACTTTTACTTGTATCTTTTCATCATTCATTTAAGTTGAATGTAAATTTTAAATACGATTTAGATTCCTAGTCAGTTGTGCTAGTTGCTGTGAAGTTTTTAAATCTTTATTTTATTTTTTTAATAGTTTATTGCCAAGTTGGTTTCCATATAACACCCAGTGCTCTTCCCCACAAGTGCCCCCCTCCATGACCATCACCCCCCTTCCTTTTTCCCCTCCCTCTTCAGCCCTCGGTTTGTTTTCACTAATCAAGAGTCTCTCATGATTTGCCTCCCTCCCTCTCCCTAACTTCCCCCCCTTCCCCTTCCCATGGTCCCTTGTTAGGTTTCTCCTGTTAGACCTATGAGTGAAAACATATGGTATCTGTCCTTCTCTGCCTGACTTATTTCGCTTAGCATGACACCCTGGAGGTCCATCCACTTTGCTACCAATGGCCAGATTTCATTCTTTCTCATTGCCATGTAGTATTCCATTGTATATATGTACCACATCTTCTTTATCCAATATCTGTTGATGGACATTTAGCTGCTGGGGATTTAAAGATTAGTTGAACATGGCCCCTATCCTTTAGAATCATGTAGCCAATTTGGAAGACAGATTTTATTGCTATGGTAGAGATATGTGAAAAATATTATGAGATCTTGAAGGAAGAGGCATTTAACTTATCCTCATTCTTCAGAAAAGCAGTTGTTGATTATCCTGAAACTGGAAGGAATTGCAAGATGGATGGAAGAAATAAAAGTTAGGGCAGAAGCAGCATGTAAAGGGCTGTTCTACTACAGCATGACATTTGGTTAACTCCAGGTAATCTCGTCTGACGACAGCTCTTGTCTAGCTCCTGACTTCTGCATTACTGTTTTCCTGCTTCTAAGTAAATTGTTGGATCCAGCAAGGATGGGCCCTGGAAAGGAAGTGGAAAGTTACATGATATAAATAGTTTTAAGGAGTTTGACATTTGTCAGGTGGGAACAGGAAACTACTAGTCCCATGACCTTCCCCTTTGGCTGGCCTTCAGGATACTGAGTCCACCTTGGATTCATTAGCTCCACTGATATCAGGGGAGACTGTTCATTATTCAGATTCCTTCATTCCCAGCTTTGTCTTTAGCAGACCCACTATTTTCTTTCCCTTTGTCACACTGATTCCTTTCATTTGGCCCACTGTCCTACCATTTCTTATCCTGGAATCTTCAGTCTACTGCAGAGTTAGTCCATCAATATATCCTTTCCATTCTTGACATGGAATTCTCCCCACCACTTTATCTGTGGGATCTTAAATTAATAACTCTGTCTTTCATGAAAGATGACAAAACTGGTATTTTCAAGACTTGGTAAGGAGTTATTGTGG
Organism: Cryptoprocta ferox; assembly: GCA_028646485.1. Classification (NCBI taxonomy): domain Eukaryota; kingdom Metazoa; phylum Chordata; class Mammalia; order Carnivora; family Eupleridae; genus Cryptoprocta; species Cryptoprocta ferox. The sequence goes on from CM053561.1 coordinate 45,829,397, forward strand.
TCTAGGTAAGAAATGGGGGCCTCTTCTACGACGGTAGCAGTGAAATAAAGAGGAGGTAACATTTTGAAGGGAGATTTAGGGAGAAGAGTTGATGAGATCTGAAGTGGCTTGAATATTATTGAGGTAAGGTGGGAGGCTTAGACCCTCCAGATGACTGAGTGGAAAATGGTTAAAGAATGAAAGGGAAAAAAGATAATTAATGGACTTGAATTTCAGAAGGAAGAAAAAGATTGGATCTAGAATGCATCGGGAGAGGTTAGCCTCTGACAGAAAGAAACCTTGTTCTCTGAGGTTGAGAAGAAAGTCTGGTTGAAAGGAGTGGCTAATCCTAATGCTTGATGTTCCCCTGGCCCTTGTCCTAATGGGTGTATATATGGCACCCTGAGGCAGCAATCTCCACTTCTACCGCTTCTGTGTCCCACTGTCACGCAGGGACTTGCAGGCTTCTTGAGCCCAATCTCATCTCTCCTCAGACACAGTGGAGACCTGTGACCTTGAGAGGAGAGCTTGGGAGGAAACTGCTGCCTTCCCTCATCATTACCTTCTCCACTGGTGACAAGCAGGGTAGTCCTGTCACTCCTGCAAACAGCCTGGGTGTCTTCAGTTTCCTGAGGGGCGAGTGGGTGGTGCTCTTTCAGCCTCAGGCCTGAGGTGTTGGAGTTCTGAAAGTTATCGGGTACTTCCCTGGCCCAGAGTTGAGCTGCTTCTTTGGCTTCACTTGGTTCTCAGTCATTTTGTGTATATTCTGTCACTCTGCTGTGGCCTATAGGCTGGTGGCAGCCCACAGACAACTTGTTACCAGTCTGCAAAGACACAAGGAGAGAAACTGAGAGTGTTTAAAAATGTCTATTATATCTAATAATTTTAAAATAGCATTGGTATTTTACATGTCTGGGTTTTTATTTTCTAGTAATTCTTTTTTATTGTATTTTACACAAATATCTGTGACAAGTCTGACATATTAGAAACTTTTTAAAAGAAACTGTTCCTTCACCAGAGGTAGTTTGAGAAGTGTTGCTCCATCAACAGAACCCTGGAAGAAACCAGAGTCACTGTCAAGTTAACTAAATAAATGTTTGGATGCCTGTTAAATGCCAGGTGTTACTTGAGGATGCAAGGATCAGACACCTGTCCATTCTTAAGTAGCATATATCTTAGTGGGGAGAGACAGTAAATAAGAAAGCAAATGAATAAATAAAATAAGATAAGGCATAAGTAGTTCAAAGAAATGAAAACAAAGAGAAGTGATAGTTTCTGGGTACTCCTGTGGATTAGACGGTCAAGGAGATGCTTCCCTGAAGAGCAGTAGTTCAGCTGAGACCTGAATGAAAAGGAATCAGGCATGTGTAGATGTGGGAAAAGAATGTTCTGGGCAGAGGGGACAGCCATGCAAAGGCCCTAGGTTGGGACACGTTTAATGTTGTCAAAGACCTGCAGGGTCACTGCAGCCAACTTTGACACGTAGGGAGGAGTGACTCAGGCTGAGGTTGGAAAAGTGACAGGACCCCAGTCTGTAAAGCCTTGCAGACTAAGATGAAGGGTCTGGATTTTACTCGATGTCCATTGCAAAGCCTTTGGACGGTTTCATGCCTGATGTGATGTTTTAAAAGATCACCCTGGCTACTATGTGGAAAATCCATTGGGGGAGCAAGTGTGGAAGCAGAGAGACAATTGAGAGGTTGATACAGTTCAAGCTTAACATGGCTGTGCTTGTAATCATAATCTCCAGGGTGGAGAGAAGTGCATAGATTCTGATATGTTTTAGAGATAGAATCAATAGGACTTGCGATGGAGGAAATGTGAGGAAGAGAGGAGAAAATCAAAATGACTTCTAGAACTTTAGCTTCAGCAGTTGGGTGTGTTGCATGGCCACTTACTAAAATGGGGAGCCCTAGGCAAAAGTAGATATTGCTGAAGATTGTTAGGAGCAAGAGTTCCGCTGGGGCCTATTAAATTTTAAAGTGCCTCCTAGACATCCAAGTGCAGATGTTAGGTGGGATTTGGAGTGTACAGGTAAGGGGAAACATGGCTGGAGGTAAATATTTGGGAATACCTAAGGATAGTATTTTATGGTTTGTGTATATGTGCTATTTTTTTTCCAGGAATGTTCAACTACTTAGTTTAGAAGAAGAAAGAATATGATTGATAGGACTAGGGAAAGACTTGAGATCAGAAGTATACTTTGGCTGGGAGGAGAAAAAGGAAGAGTTAGCAGGTGGTAATCTTGATAAAAGAGGTGTGATGGAAGAGAAAGAGCAGAAAGAATGGGAAGATGTTTTTAAGGAGTAGGATAGTAAGAGATTAATATTTCAAAAGCAGAGTGGTCCACATAGTGAAATGGCCCTGGTTATGGTTATTGAGTTTGAAGAAATGAAAGTAGTTAAGAAATGTGAAGTTAGAGTACTCAGCAAATTGTTCTCTTGAGTGTTGAGATTATCAGGATAATGACAGGAATGGCATGGAAAAGACAACTCAGCAATGATCATGAGATGATAGTAACAAGGAAAGATTCAGTAACTGGACAGCTTGAGCTTGGGTGAGTTGTGGGCAGGAAGGGAAGGATTTGGATAGAAGTACCAAAGTGGATGAGAAAAGAAAGTTGTTCCAACAACACTTGACTTAGATAACTCAGATCCCTGAACTATACTCTTCTTCTGTACTCTTCTCACGTTGTCCAGTGCTACCAGCCCCACATTCCTTCCAGGGCATTGTGCCAATGGTTGCCAGTTGAGGAGGAATGTGCTTAATGTTTTAGGAACTAGTAACATTCAAGGATGTCTCTTGGGGCTTCAATGAGGAAGAGCAGGGCTGCCTGGACTCTGCTTAGAGGAAGCTGCACTGAGCTGTGATGCTGGAGAACCACAGTTGGTCTCCATAGGTAAGAACATGAGCCTGGACACCTGCCAATTGGAATCTTTGTTTCTTCAATTTTAAATAGTGATGGGTCCCCACGGGGTGTGGTTTAGGAATCAAAGTTTCCTAATTTCTTTTTGGCACAAAGGATGTTTCCAATTATTCTAAGCAGCCAAAGAATTTGGTTTGTTAAGAATTGGAGAACCGTTAGGGGTGCCTGGGTGCCTCAGTTGGTTAAGCATCCGACTCTTGGCTTCGGCTCAGGTCCATGATCTTGTGGTTCGTGAATTCGATTCCACATCAGATTCTGGGCTGACAATGCAGAGCCTGCTTGGGATTCTCTCTCTCCCTCTCTTTCTGCCCCTGTTCTGCTCACATGTGCGTGTGCTCTCTCTCTCGCTCTTGCTCTCTCAAAATAAATAAATAAACTTTAAATTAAAAAAATAATAATTGGAGAATGTAGCTTTACTGAGTCATCTTAAAAACCATATCCCTTATAAAATCATCCCTTGGGACTGAATTTGCTTTCTGTACAGTTACCCAATCCCTCTTATCTCCCAGTTGTGATCTCTCAGAACAAGGCGAAGATCATTATATAATGGAAAATAAACTCCAAAGGAATCAGTTTGGCATCACAGTAAATTATAAGCCCAGGCTATACCATGAAAGAGGAGTCCCTTTTTAAATATTCCCAGAGTTCTCTCTGAAGTTCTCTGATCTGTGGGAAAAGCTAAGGCCTCAAAAGAATACTTTCCTTGGGGCACCTGGGTGGCTCAGTTGGTTAAACCTCTGATTTTGGCTCAGTTCATGATCTCACGTTCGTGGGTTCGAGCCCCGCGTCAGGCTCTGTGCTGACAGCTCAGAGCCTGGAGCCCGCTTCAGATTCTGTGTCTCCCTGTCTCTCTGTCCCTCCACCTCTCATGCTCTGTCTCTCTCTGTCTCAAAAATAAATTTAAAAAAAACATTTAAAAAATTTTTTTTAAAAAGGATACTTTCCACATACTGATCTTCTTTTTCTAGTCACTTACTCCCTGCTCTTCCTTTTCAGAAAGTTGTGGTCTTTCCCATTTACACTGACCTTCTCATCTGTACTCTGTCTTTTCCCACATTTTCCCCACATTGGCCTTGCAGTATCTTTGCTTGACTTTATTTTCATTAAATATCCCCTGCCCTACAATGTCTAGTTTCCATTGCTTCTTTTCTTACACATTCAGAGATTCATCCATCTCCCCTTCTGAATAGAAGACAATACTTGTGATGAGACAAAATTTCATGCCATAAAGAAAAATATGGATATAATTGACAGTTACAAACATTCTAACTGCTTAATCAAAAACATTCTGACTGCTTAAATCAAAGAGTGTTAAACATTTTTGATGTCATAATTCATTTTTAGGTATCTACTGTAAGGAAATGATCAGTACTCCAACTGAAAATTGTGGAGAATGATGAGTCATTATAGAATAATTTAAAATAATGAAGGGGTGCCTGGGTGACTCAGTCATTTAAGCATCCCACTCTTGATTTTGGCTTAGGTCATGATCTCACAGTTCATGAGTCCGAGCCCTGCATCAGGCTCTGTGCTGAGTGCTGAGTGTGGAACTTGCTTGGGATTCTCTCTCTCCCTCTTTCTCTGACCTCCACCACTTGTTCTCTCTCTCTCTCAAAATAAATAAATAAACTGTAAAATAAGTAAATAAAATGAAATAGTGAAAAAATTACTCACCAAACATATCAGAAGGTGTTGGTTATACAAATTATAGTGGAACATACAAGAGAAAAATGTGTACCCATTAAAAAATATAATGATAAAGAATTTTTAGGGGTGCCTGGGTGGCTCAATCAGTTGAGCATCTGACTCTTGATTTCAGCTCAGGTCATGGTCTCAAGGTCAAGGAATTGAGTCCCATGTGGGGCTCCATGGAGCCTGCTTGGGCTTCTCTCTCCCTCTGCCTGTCTCTCCCACTTGTTGTTCTCTCTGACTCTAAAATAAAATTTAAAAAAAAATTTTTTTAAAGAATTTTTAAATGTTTATTTATTTATTTTGAGAGAGAGTGAGCATGGTGAGGCAGAGAGAGGGGGAGAGAGAATCCCAAGCAGCCTCCACACTCAGCACTCAGTGTGGAGCCCAACACAGGGTTCAATCTCTTGAACCACTAGATCATGACCTGAGCCAAAATCAAGAGTTGATGCTTAACCAACTGAGCCATCCAGGTGCCCCCCAAAAAAACTTTTTCACAGATGTAAGATACATACATACCTACTAGGTTAAACCAGGCGAAATTGCCATTCTCTACTAAAAACAGACATTGTACAAAAACCACCAAAAATAAGTAACCTGTAACACTGGCTATCAGGGTTTTTTCCTGCCTCTATCCACATGGTTCTCTTCCCTCAGTGACTATGCCTCTCGAACCATTATTTTCAACTAAACCTGGGAGGTGAGGCAAGCACCACAGAGTGAAGAGGTCCCTGTAAGTAGTGAGAGGCCTGTACTTCTGTTTTCTTTATATAAACCTAATGCCTGTGCTCTGTGCTTCCAGTTTCAAGCTCTATACTAGGTTTTCATTTTTCATTGATAAAACATTGACTGTGGTTGTCCAGCATTTTTTAATGCAAGTTAGATATAAAAATCTCAAAAATTGGGACACCTGGGTGGCTCAGTCAGTTAAGCATCCAACTCTTGATCTTGGCTCGGGTCTTGATCTCAGGGTCCAGATTCAGGCCACACCTTGGGCTCCATGCTGGGTGTGGAGCCCACCTAAAAAGAAATCTCAAACTCCCTCTCTCTCTCTCTCTGTCCTTTTCTTGCTTGCTCTCTGTTTCTATCTCTCTCTCAGAAATAAATATTAAAAAGGGGGTGGGGGGCAGGGCCCCTGGGTGGCTCAGTCGATTAAGCATCCAGCTTTGGCTCAGGTCATGATCTCATGGTATGTGGGTTCGAGCCCTGTGTCAGGCTCTGTACTGACATTTCAGAGTCTGGAGTCTACTTTGGATTCTGTGTCTCCCTCTCTCTCTGCCTTTTCCTGGCTTGCTCTCTGTATCTGTCTCTCTCTCTCAAAAATAAATAAATGTTAAAAAATAATAATAAATAATAAAAATTTAAAAAATCTGAAAAAGTCAACACAGAAGTATAATATGAAATGATATCACTAATAGTAGTTTGTATATCCTTTTTTTTAATGTACTCCATACATATGTGTGTTGTGTGTTACAAATGTATGTCAAAATTTTATGAGATTATACTGTGTGTATTTTTCAGCTGGCAATCTTACGTAGTATGTCTTAGATATCTCTGTTATGTCATATTAACTCCCTGTAAAAGGACGCCTTTTCTCATTACATCAGCATTTTCTTCTAATATTAAATACTTATTCATAATACTTTAATATTTTTAAAAACTAGTATCAGAAGGTTTCATAAAACCTACCATTACAACAATTTCTGCACCACTGATTTTCACAGATCTGCCATTTCTGCAGTCATTCCCAAGTATTGTATGGCAAGGATGTTGAAGCAGTGTCCTTTGACCATTTAATAACTGTGGCCCAACTAATAACTTAACTGTTCCAAACTACACTGTTTTTCTTTCTTCTTTTTTTTTTTTTTTTACCATTATTTTTAAACTTTGTGAACAAAGGAATACATTCAGCTAGGTAAAGCAAGTTGTATTGAAAAACTTATTATAAACACCAGGCTCCCTCCTCTGCTGCTCCTGATGCCACAGGATAGCTTCTCGTAGTCCCTCATTTTAATCCTTTCAGCTGTTCCTTACTCTGTTTGCCTTCATATTTCCAAATAACTTATGCAGCTACTTCTTTTTTTTTTTTAAGGAACAAATACATTAACATGGTTAAAAAACATAAAAATGTACACAGTATTACTTGTCTCTTGTACCTAAATAAAGTTGAAAAAAATATCCAATGAGGATTTTGAACATCCTGGGGAAAGGCAGAAAATATATTATGTATGAGCAGCAAAGAATTCCCAAATGTACAAAATATTTTTAAATTATTAAAGCTATACTACAAAAATAAAAAGGTGCACAGTATATACCTCCCTTCGTGTCCCTAACTCCCCTGTAGCCAGTTTCTGGTCATTTGCTATCCCAAGCCATCTGCAGTGACTAAATCTCATGCAATTATCATTTCACAACTCTACCTGGAAATCTGAAGAATGAAATCCCCAAGCCGAAATGTGGAGTGCATATATTTGTGATTTTGATAATTGTCAAAATGTCCTTCTTGGGAGTGTTACAAATTTACACTCACAAACAGTATGTCTTTAGGCTTTGGGTTTTTGCCAGTTTAACAGGTGGAAAATGGTATCTCAGTATAGTTTCAATGTGAGTTTATTATAATATACTGCTATTTTTCAGTTTATCAGGATTTTATATTGACTTCTTTAAATCATAAATGAGGATTTAGCTCTTTTACATTATTTTTCCCAACATCCACACAAAATTAATGCTTACATTGCTTTGGACTTCATAACTCTTGTTCCCTACAGGTCAAGTAGTGTACTATGATTACAGTTCCTTTACCCCCACCCTCCTTTCCTAAAGCTAATGCTTGCTTTTTAAAATATTTTATTTGGGGTGATTTTCCATGCTGTTTTATAGCAGTTTGGTTAATTTGGTTAATTGTTATAGTCTTTTATGTAACAATAATTGATTCAACTTAATTGTCTATTTTATTGACTTCTTTGCTCACTGCTATTTCTTGTATCATGTATCATCTTTTTCACAATCACTTTTCCTCCAAATGGAAGATAATGCTCAATTATTTCAGGTTTCCAGTATTGTTCATTGGTAGTTCGGGGTTAATATATTAATTCTCATTTATTTGCATACAACCTGCCTTTTCTGTCTGGATGCTTTTAGCATTTTCTGGGATTTTTTTTCCTTGAAGTCCTGAAGTTTCACATACAATTTTTAGCATTCAGTGAGCAGTGAATTGTGAATTCTAGGAAACATTTTTATTTGTTACTGCTTTGATCATTTCTCTCCCTCCATTCAATCGTCACTGTATTCATGGAACTCTTATAAGATGGGCTTTTACTTTTATCTTTCCATCTGTCTCTCCTTTTCACTCTGCATTCTAGGAGAATCCTTCAATCTTCCATCTTAGCCATGTGTTCATTTTGCTATTTGACCCATCAAGATTGTAGACCTTAGGATCAGACTGCTTGACAGTAGCTGTGACACAAGTTACTTAACCTTTTCAACCTTGGGTTTCCTCATGTGTAGAATGGATGTCCTAAGAATTCCTCTTACATAAGATTGTGCACCTAGTGCCTGAGTGCTTCAAATGGGCATGATAGGTCTTAATTACTATAGTTGTCATCCTTTTCAGTCCTTTTATTAATTTAAAAGAATTCTGATTATTTTTCCTAGCAATATGTTTATATTTTATTATTAGATTATGTTGTTTTTCTAGATGTGATATCCTCTCAGATTTCTCTGGGATTTTAATTATGTACCTTTTAAATTATGTTTCCTCTGTTCATTATTTCTTGAGTTTATGTCAATCTTCATATATGTTAGTTTTCTACTTTTTTTTTAGTCTGCTTATATTGTTTTTATTGTCTCATATTTTTTTCAAAAGGCTTATGTTCACAGTATGATACTGGAATGTATATCCTCAGCTGATGCTTGACCCTCTTTGGTGCATGCATGCTGTACTTATAGAGGACACCTCTGCTGATTAGGTTTGAGATAGATATAAGAATCCAAATGATGGGTGGTTGTAGACCCCTTTTTTAAGGTTGCCTTTTTCAGCCCAAAATTACCTGGGACGTGCCCTGCTTCTCAATCTCCTCCTCTGAGGTATCTCTTTTATCAGAAATCCCACTTCAAGGGTTGCCTTGAGCCTTTATCCTGGGCACATGTGGAGTCAGTTGCTTCTTTTTGTACTTTAATCAAGCCTGTTGTTGTGCAGGTTCAGTATTACCTCAACTTCTGGTTCTCTCTCCAGCCCAAATAATACTATTAGAAGTTCTTCTTTGGCAGACCATTTATTTTGTTCTTGAGGCTGTCTTTGGGGCCACGACCCTTAGCCACCCAATGTTTCATATTTTGTAGGGAAGGGGGTGTTTGGGAGAGTGGTGCTGCTAATGGCAACAGCTAGTCCAGCCATTAGAAATGTCTAACATGAATTAATAAGCCTGTTTCCAGGATAAACTTCTTTTACTTTATAATTGTTGATTCTGAGTTTGGAATTTGAATTTCTAGGACTTTTTGAGATCTCTTAGGCTTTTGGAAGCCCTTTTCTGTATGTGATTTGAGCCGTGCATTTGGGTTTTGTTTTGTTTTGTTTTTCTGGATTCCCCATCAGTTCCCATTCATCTGCTCTTTATCATCTAGGAGTTCCTCAACATTTTTATTCTGCTGATTGCAGCCTTTCAATTTTTCCAAGACTATTATGGACTTTTTTTTGTCACCTCAGTGTAATATTAAGATATTCGTTCTAAATGTTTTGATGAACATACATACTAGTTAGTCTAAAATCTACATTCCTAGCACAGTTCTCTCTCAGGAGTTCCAGACCCATATTACTGAACAGTGCAAGAATGTTCCACCAGCACCACAAATTAAACAAGTCAAAGTTTGTGTTTGTTATTGGTCCCCACTTTTCCATTCCAGCCTGTTATACCCCCATACCTGCTCAACTCAAGTAATGAACTTAAGGATCATACTGGGTGCCTCCTTCACCTCCTAAGTTTAGTCAGTAATCCTGTGATTTAGAATGAATCTCTCCCTTTGTCTTGATAACCATCCTTATCACTTTGCTTCTGATTTGCTGCAGCAGTTGTTTTTCTACCCAAAGTCTTGCTTATTTCTGATGGTGTTTATAACCACAAAGTTGGATATTTCACTCCCCACTGAAGTCCTTTAAACCCCTGAGGGTTGTAACCCTAAATCCTTATAGTACATGCCAAACCCTTTGTTCTGGCTCCTGCCTTCCTCTCCAGAGCACACTTTTTACCACTGTCATGTGTTTTATATCTTCCACAAGGAGTTGTGTATAGTTTTCCAGAGCATGTCATATTTTCACTGCATTTTCACTTTTTCCCCCCTTCCGTTTGCTCCCAGAAATCTTCCCCAAGGTTTGGGTTGAATGCCTGTGCTCTGTGCTCCCATGACTGGTTGTGTATATGACTGGTATCAACAGTGATAATCAACAGTGATATCACACTTGATTATCACTGTTGATACTGTCTTTTTTCCCAGTAGGCTCTAGCTTGTTAAGAATTTCTATTTTCTTCTTTGTATCCCCAGTACCTTTTAAAGTGGATTACCAATTAAATGCAAATTTAATTAAAGTAAAATGAAGTAAAGTGAAATGAAATGTTATTTGTGACAAATACACATTCATTGTCTCTGCAAGGTTAGGGGAAGAACACTTTTATTGGCCATGTTTAAAAGCTGAGATAAGATTTCTGCCTTGTGTAGCTAAGCCTTCTCTCCTGCTGAAATTAACCCAGAAGACATGACTATAAGGACAAGACTAAACTTTTTCCTAGTTACCAAATCTTCAAGCATAGGCATTCCAGTTCCATAATCTTGAAATCTACTCTTTGTATGTTCTTATCACTGAATTCTCTTTGTTCCCTAGGAGACTTGAATGAAAACTCTATGGAGAATCTTCAAGAAAAAGGACTTAGGGATCTATTACATAGGGCCTTTTCTGCTGGCTAATTTTAGAAGATATGGCCAGCACAATAACAGAGTCAGGATTGTATTGTGAATCTTCCAGGAGAAGTGTACAGGAACTCTGAACTAGATTTTTCCCTTTGTCAGAAGTAGGGAGAAGCATCTTCTGTATTTCTAGAAACAAGAGCAATGTGGTGACTCTTCGAAGTGATGATTACAAAAACATGGCAACTGAAGAATATTTGTCTTTGAAAGTCCCAAGCCAAATGGCCACAAAGGACTCCTCAGTGACTTTCTGTAAAAATGAGCCCCAGGATCCTCAGAAAAGCAAAAATCTGTTTATAACTGAAGAAGGCACTGAGAGAAAAGTCTTGGGAGGAGAAAGTCCTCCTGTGGACCATTGTTCAGAGAACAATCTTCAAATTAAACTTATGTCTGATGTAACAGAACTGGTCTCACCATTGGTCAGTGGTGAGGCAACTTGCCAGAATGGCCAGTTGAAAGAATCTTTGGACCACTTTGACTGTAACTGCAAAGACATATGTGGTTGGAAATCACAGGTGGTCAGTCATAGTCATCGGAGACCTCATACAGAGGAGAAACCCTGTAACCATTACAATTGCGGGAAAAGATGTAACAACAGCTCAGGCAGTAATCCATGTGAGAAAATGCACACTCCAGAGAAACTACACAGATGTAGTCGGTGTGGTAAGGACTTCAGTGAACACTCAGAACTACTACTTCATCAAAGACACCACACAGAAGAAAAGCCCTACAAATGTGAGCAGTGTGGGAAGGGCTTCACGAGGAGCTCCAGTCTCCTCATCCATCGAGCAGTCCACACAGATGAGAAACCCTTTAAGTGTGACAAGTGTGGGAAAGGATTCACAAGGAGTTCAAGTCTGCTCATTCATCACGCAGTCCATACAGGCGAGAAGCCTTATAAATGTGACAGGTGTGGGAAGGGCTTTAGTCAGAGCTCCAAACTGCATATCCACCAACGAGTGCACACTGGTGAGAAGCCCTATGAGTGTGGGGAGTGTGGTATGAGCTTCAGTCAGCGCTCTAACCTACACATCCACCAGCGAGTCCACACTGGGGAGAGGCCCTACAAATGTGGGGAATGTGGGAAGGGCTTCAGTCAGAGTTCGAACCTTCACATTCACCGGTGCATACACACAGGTGAGAAGCCCTTCCAGTGCTATGAATGTGGGAAGGGCTTTAGCCAGAGCTCTGATCTTCGCATCCATCTCAGAGTCCACACTGGAGAGAAGCCCTATCACTGTGGCAAATGTGGGAAGGGATTTAGCCAGAGCTCAAAACTCCTCATCCACCAGAGAGTGCATACTGGAGAGAAGCCCTATGAGTGCAGCAAGTGTGGGAAGGGCTTCAGCCAGAGTTCCAACCTCCACATCCACCAGCGGGTTCATAGGAAAGATCCTATTAAATAAGGTCTTCAGTCATATGCTCATACTGTAAAGACTTAAGTATTTTTAATATCACTCTTTATTCTCAGGAGAGATACTGTAGGTTATTCAGATATGTTCCTTCACTGAAATTCATTCATTCATTTAAACTATTTAGGTACCAAGCACTTTGTCATGCTATACAGAGAACTGACTGTTCTGGTTCTTCAAATGGGTAGAGTGAAATGTCTGTACTTTGCAGTTCAGCCATTGTTATTAGAACTATATATCCTACCCAGTATTTTTAAGTGCAAGAACTTTATATTTGTGCAGACAGAACATGTTTCCCTTTGTTCACATTCTCTGAGAAATTGAAACTCTGGTTTCTCTTCAAATTGTGTGCCTGTGTTTTTCCTATTTCCTTCCAGCTTTGATTAGCTCTCTCTGAACTGTGATTACACATGTTAGTTTTAACATGTAGTAATGTAGTTAGGTTGGAGATATTATGGGCATGAAATCTCTTGTGTTTATGGCAAAAAAATATACCAACAGTGTGTGGCCACATGGCAAGTAGGTGGAGGAAGCTAATTGTGTGGTATACTCCATACACTATTTTATAGGATATTGAACCCATCCCCCTTCTCCCCCTAAGGCAGCTGCTTAGGAACAGAAGTAGTTCTTTTCCTGGGTGCGGTTAGTCTTTTGGGGTTCTTCTGGATCTCACCACTTCACCCCCCATTGCCACCAAGCCAAGTAGGGTATATATACCATGTTGAAACATAGCAAAAATGAAATATATCTACATGTATTTAATTCCTCACTACCTCATTTCCTTAATTTCCTTCAGCACTCATATCAGTGCTAAGCTAAACAAAGGAGTCCAGAGAGAAAGTTTCTATTATTTTTCTCTTTGGACTTATCTCTTGTTTTAATATTTGATGTACCCCCAAAAGCCATTTGTTTTCACAGAATCCCCAGCCTCTTTAAGCCTCACTATAGATCTAGAAGTCTGATTTATAAAATTATTTTTATATTTGGCTAAAAGTACTTCACATAAAAATAGCTATATAGGGGCACCTGGGTAGCTCAGTTTGTTAAGCCTCCAACTCTGCTCAGGTCGTGATCTCACATTTCATGAGTTCGAGCCCTGCATCAGGCTCTGTCCTGACAGCTTGGAGCCTGGAGCCTATTTTGGATTCTGTGTCTCCCTCTCTCTCTGCCCCTCCCCTGCTCACACTCTCGCTCTCTCAAAAATAAATAAATGTGAAAAAAAAAAAAGGCTATATAAAAACATTTAAAACTATTTGGAGAGTATGTTTGGGATGACCAGGCTTAAAATATGCACTGTGTCACATATAATTCACTTGCAGTGCGAAGCTAGGACACTTCAAAGAGGCATTTGTCCCCTAGAAGTTCATAGAAGAAGCTCAAACAACAGTTGAAAGTAGAAAAGTGATTATACACATAACTAAATTGGAATTTACTATACAATGAGCTCCTGATTGCAGCCCTCATTTTCTAACTGATGGTTAATGATTCCTCAACCAGTTCTCAGGAGGTTACCTAGTGTTTGATATCCCAGTTTTTCACCAATGGCTAGTATCCATATATGAAAAATGGTAGGAAAAAGACGGATGCCTTATTTATTAGCTTGAGAACACGGGGTTGTAACTAATATATCTTGACCAAGGTAAGCTGAAGTAGTTAACTGGACATAGATAACAGGGAAAGTATACATTAATTTTGGGGAAATAGCTTATCTCCATTAAAGAATAAAGGAGAGAAATTAAGACATTTGCCTTTCTTTAAGAGAGAGTTCCAGAATATTTGACCCCACCCCTGAGTAAGCATTCCATATGCAATGATTAGGGTGATGATTAAGCATCCTCCCTTTAGCCATTCCATAATATCTTACTTGTTTGGATACTCTAAGGCAACATCACAAATGATGTGATTCCATTTCACCAATCTCTAGAATAATGAGTGCCTCTCATTCTACCCTCATAGATCAGACCTCAGTATCTGCTCAGGATTTCACTTTTTGTCACATATGTCGTCTAACTGCCTGATGTATGGAATCTAATTGGGATTTGGAGCCAAATATGATCACAAGAACCTGTGTGCTTTGAGGATAGGGGGAGGTCTGAAGTCCAAATCTCAAATGGTTATAAAATAACCTGTTTTTCCAAATTTCCTTTTATACATAACTTATGATATTAATGTTTTTAACTATGGTTAGCTTTTATTATTTTCTTTTAAGCACCACCTTCCTTAATACAATTGAAATATGATCAGAGTCCTTAGGAAACATTTCACTGATTATGGGAAGGAAGTTTGTGGAAAAGAAGGACTTATGCATGAAAATACAGGAGGAACAACGGGAAATGTCACATTTCATCAGATCTTAAGAAGCCATTGATATTGAAAAAAAAGGCACTTTGCTAAGATACATCCCAATTTCATGAAAAAAACGTGTGCTTTAGGATTGTTGAAAAAAAATTTTTCAGAGTTCAGGGGTTGCCCTAACTTTGATACTTGAGTTGAACAAAGACCTTTGGATATTCTCAGTAATCATCAGTTATATTCAATTGATAATTCTTTCACTATAAAGGTTACAGATTATTTGTTGAGTACTTGAGACACTTTTACAATTCTTAAAATTCTTACCTATTCATTGGGTGCAACTCCTTCTATATGGATTGTTTAATATCTTAAAGTCAAAATACTAAATATATGATCACTAGTGGTAGTCACATTTACAAATTATAATCATTTTAATTTTTTTAAGATTTTATTTTTAAGTAATGTGCACCAAACATGGGGCTCAAACTCACAACCCCGAGATCAAGAGTTACATGCTCTACCAACTGAGCCAGCCAGGCATCTCCAGTATTTTCATTCTTCCTTCCCACCCCCTACCCTGACAGCCAGAGTTAGGGGGATAGAAAGAAATATGGAAGCTCCCATGGCTTTCTCACTGTACTTTCATTGATGAGAAAGCATAATTGGTCATGGAGTGCAAGACTATACCCTAGGTAATGAAACCAAAGAAAAGTTCAAAGCAACATGCCCAAAGTAAGTGCAAGAGTAAAATTGGCACCAGATTAGTACCCGAGGGCAGGTAATAACAAAAGTAGGTTCAAGAGTAAGATCTGGGAAAAGCTAATACATAGGAACATGTGGCAACTGATCAACAAGGGCCACAGAAATGTCAGTGTTTGATCAACCCTAGCAAAAGGGCTAGCAGAGAAAGGGCTAGAAATGTGCTTTTTGTTAAACATCTCTCTGGACAGCATTAAAATGCTAAAAAAAAAAAAAAAAAGAAAAAGAAAAAGACGAAAGAAATTTTTTACATTTATAAAACCACAGCAATAAAGAGAACCGGAGAAAGACCATAACAAACAAATCTCAACAAAAATTTGAAAGATGGAAGGGGGGTGGCTATTGTATCAGAGCAGAAGCAGGCACCATTTAAACTGCTTGCATATGAAGATAAGGACGAGAAGGAACCAGTTTGGCTCCAGTCTCAGAAATGCTTAATACTGTGGAAGACAGGAGTGAGACATGAAGGGAAAGCAGTGAAATAAATGGCCAGGTGTATATGGAACATTCACTTAGCCCCATACACCCTCCCGAACACCTGTGCCCTTGCCAACCAGAGATTTGCCCTCCAGCAAGAGGTGGGAAGTTCTTTTCTGCAGAAATTGGCCCTGAGGGAGAGACCTATATTCTAGCATTTGAGAATCCAACAGTAAAACAGTGGTCTTCTAGCTCTAATACTCATAGCTTCAAAACACATGAAATAAAGCCTAATAAAATTGGGGCACCTGGGTGGCTCAGTCGGTTGAGTATCTGACTTTGGCTCAGGTCATGATCTCACGGCTCATGAGTTCAAGCCCTGCGTCTGGATCTATGCTGCCAACTCAGAGCCTGGAGCCTGTTTTGGATTCTGCGACTCCCTCTCTCCCGCTTCCCCGCTCGTCTTGCTCGCTCTCTCTTTCTCTCTCTAAAAAATAAGATAACATTAAAAAATGTTTTTTAATTATAAAATTGAAGGGCACATGGTTGACTAAGCCAGTGGAGCATGCGACCCTTGATCTCAGAGTTGTTAGTTTGAGCCCCGTGTTGGGCTCAGAACCTACTTTTTAAAAAACTGATAAAATTGAAATAGATTTAGACAAATTTTCAAGTATGGTTATTTCAAGTATCTCAACACTTAAGTGATATCACAAATAGAAAATCAGTTAAGAATATATAAGACCATCAACTAATTTGATTAAATGACATAGAACACCACCCAACAACAGCATAATATGCATTCTTTTCAGGTGCAAATATTGTGAGCTATAAAACAAGTTTCAAGTGATTTAAAAGAATGGAAACTATACAAGATATGTATGATCAGAAAATAATTAAATTAGAAATCACTAACATAATCTGAAGAATCCCCAGATATTTGAAAATTAAATCACCCTCTTAAATGAGCCATCAAGAGGAGGTAAAAAGGAAAATTTGAAAATATTTTGAACTGAAAGAATATACCAAAATATTTGGATCTAGCTAACGCAGTGTGGAATTTTATTAACTTTATTCCAATAAGTTCAAGAACATAGGTGAAATGTAAGAACTTCTTGACAAGCAAAAACTACCAAAGTTCACTCAAGAAGAAAAGAAATGTGAGTAGCCCTAAAAGTTGAATTTGTAGCTGACAACCTTCCCCCACAAAAAAAAAGTGCAGACCCAGATGGCACAAATGAATATTTAAGGGAGACATAGCAACAATTCTACACAAACTCTTCTAGGAAGAAACACTTAACAACTCATATATGAGCCAACATTACCCACATACCAAAGCCAGAAAAAGACCTTACAAGAAAAGAAAATCATACATCAACTTCTCTAATGAATACAGATGCAAAAATTATTTTAAAAAATAGCAAATTGAAACTACTATCTATAAAAGATGATAATACCTCACAGAATTTATCCTAGGAATGCAAGTTTGCCATAGCATTCAGAATCAGTGTATTTCATCATACTGACATACTAAAAAAGAAAAACCCTATCTTATTTAAATGCAAAATAAATGGAAAAAATCAACATTCATGATTAAAAACTCTCACTTGGTAAAGAATTAAAGGGATCATCCTCAATCTAATAAAGGTTATCTATGGAAGAACCAGCACCTGACATAATTTAATGGTGAAATAAAAAGCAGTTTACTTCTAAAACTAAGAAGAAGACAAAGATGTGTACCTCCATCTTCTAGTCAACATTGTCCCAGATGTAGCTGGTGCAACAAAGCAGTAAAGAGTAAAACGAGGGGGCCCACCGTAAATCTGAGCATTTACCGTGTGCCAGCCTGCATTGATTTGGGGGCAACGGAGCCGGGCCTAAGTGTTGGGACAGAGCACACCATTAAGGGCAGATAGAAGAGACACAAAGACCCAGGCACATGAAGGGAGAATACCATGTGACAGCAGAGGCATTGGAGTTACACAGTTGCAAGCCAAAAAACACCGAGGACAGAGAGCCACTACCAGAAGCTAAGAGAAATGAACAATGTAAATACAAACACAAAACCCACTAAGTCCCTGGAAGAAAATCTTAGATAGAACACAAAAAACACAAACCATAAAAGGAAGAATTGATTGGTAAATTGGACTTCAATTTTAAAACTTCATATGAAGAAAATAATTCTGGACAGGGAGAAAATATTTGCAGAACATATATCTGGTAAAGGGGGACTTATATCCAAAATCTATAAAGAACTCTTACAACCCAGTAATAAAAGACAATCTGCTTAAAAATTGGACAAAAGATTTGAATGGGCATTTTATTAAAGAAGATCTACAAATGGCCAGTAAGCACATGAGAGGATATACAATATCACTAATCATTAGAGAAGTGCAAATTGAAACCACAATGAAATACCATTGCACACCTAGAATAGCTAAAATTTAAAAGACCCAATAATACCAAGTATTGGTCAAGAACATGAAGCAAGGTGTTGGCAGAAATGCAAAATAGCCATTTGGAAACAATTAGGCTGTTCTTATAAAGTGAGATATACACTTATCAGAGTCTGGCAACGCCACTCCTACATGTTTACAAATTGAAAACATTGTTATCCAAAGCCGTATGTGAATGTTTATAGCAGGTTTATTCATAATATGCATACTATTCATAATGGAAACAACCTAAATGTCCATCAACAGGTGAATGAGTAAACAAATTGTGAAATATCCACAAAATAGAATGCTTTTTCAGCAATTAAAAAAAAGCCTTCCTGATACAACATGGATGAAGCTCAAAAGCATTACGCTACATGAAAGAAATCAGACTCAAAATGCTGCTAGTGTATCACAAATGCTAGAAAAGAAAACTAAGAGAAGGCAGTTCACTGGTGGTTAGGTGGTGGGAGATTGCAAACTGGCACAAAAGATGGGAAATGTTCACTTAGCTGTGGTGGCAGCGACATGATTACACTCATTAAACTATTTACATAAAATGGGTAGATTTATTATATATACATTTTACATTGCATATAAATAAATCAATAAAACTAATTGAAATATATACATGCATACACATACACCAGTGCACGTCATTTTTTATATTGTGGTATGATAACACTTAACATGAGATCTACCCTCTTAAATTTGTAAGTGCATAATAGAGTATTGTTAAGTATAGGCACAATGTTGGACAGAAAATCTCTAAAATATCTTGCATAACTGAAGCTTTATATCTGTTGAAATGCAGCTATTTCCCCTTCCCCCCATCCTCTAGCAACCAACATTCTACTTTCTGTTTCTATGGGTTTGTCTGTTAGAAGTACCAGTGCACATCATTTTGGAATATTAAAACATTGCTTTGTTTCGCAGACTGTCTTAATTGAGAATACTGGCAGATTGCTCTAATGTTGAAAACTGGGGTTAGGTACTCTTTGCTATCAGACAGATGTTAACCATGGGTTTCTCTGAGCTTAGGGAAATGTTCTCCCTACACAATTTTTGTTCAGAGTTTTCCTCTGAACAGCCACCAACTGTTCCCTGTTTTCCTGTGAACACTGTAACTCATTTAGAGGAGTTTTCTTCCCAAAGTTCTGAGACTGCATAAATCTTGGGACTTTGTAAGAGTTAAAATCTTGATTTGTAAAAGTCCTTTGGTGCTTCTTGAACGTCCACCCTCAGTTCTCATTTGGGGAAATCTACTGAGATACTCCTCCTTTTCCTCAATAAAGGTTCATTTGTCTTCATTTCCTTTTAATCTTTTTGCACTCCATTTTATTCAGGCCTATGTCCAAATGCCACCTCTTCAGGCATATTCTTCCCTGAACACCCTATTTCTCTCCCTATTTTTAATACATTTAAGTTCATTAAATCATCCATTCACTCATTCTATATTAGGCTTATTAGTTGAGGACACATCAGTGAATAAACTCTGATCATGCCCACCGTTTAGTGGGTGGAGGGCTGGTGAGTAAACTGAAATAACAATGAAGAGGTGTAGGAACATATGAGTCAAAATCAGGGGCTCAAAGAGTATTTCTCAGAAGAGATATATTGAGTTTTGAATAAATCAGGCAAAGGGGCGAGGAGGACTTCCACATAGACTAACATATGGATAGCAAATCAAGTTCAGGGAATACAGAAGGGTATTCAGAATGGATGCAGCATGGAGTGCAATGGGGGAGCAGTGAGTGATGTCTCTGACGTAGGTGGGACTTGCACACAACTTCATACGTCACAAAAGGAAGTGGAGTTTTTATAAGATAAATGATGTGGGTCACTGAAGGATATTAAGCAGTAGACCTCATTTAGATGGTTCACTCTGCAGCATTGTGGATGAAGGCCCAGAGAAGGTGACAATAGGTGAGGATGACACAGCATACTAGATGAGAATATTGTGGTTGTATAGTCAGATAGTGGAAAGTTAAAGAGATGGGGGCCCTGGGTGACTCAGCGTCTGACTTGGTTTTGGCTCAGGTCATGATCTCAGGGTTTGCGAGTTCAAGCCCCACATCAGGCTCTGCGCTGACAGTGCAGAGCCTGCTTGGGATTCTCTCTCGCCTCTCTGCCCCTACCCCACTCGCACACTCTCTCTCTTGAAATAAATAAACTTAAAAAAAATTTTTTTAAGTCAAGTAGATGTTCAGTGAAGAAACTTGGGTGCTTGATTATGGGATTCTTTTTTTTTTTTTTGCCAAGGAAGTGTTTGGTGATGAGATTCACTAGGACTGAGAATATAGGCCAAGGAGCATGATGAGGTGGTAGGTGAGTGGATGAGTTCAGTTTGAACCTACTGAGCATGAGATGGTTATGGGATATTCATCTGAAGAAGTCTAGATTTTTAAAAAATGAATAGGTCTAGATAGAAATTTTCTCAGGAAAGAAATCTAGGAAAGGGGTACAGATTTGAAAGTCATCAACAAAAAAATAATTGAAACTATAAGAGTACATGTACTCTTCCTAACAGGAAAAAGAGTGTAAGGAGAACAGGAATTCTATATAACAACAGCATTAAGGGACAAAAGATGTGCTTCTGTTATAAAATATATAATATAAAAGAGTGAAAGAAAAAAAAATGGGATATGGTTTCAAGGAAGCCATAAGATGAGATAGCAACAAAAGAGTAGTCAATAGTATTGAATCTTGCCCACATCTGAGGGGAAAGAGAATATATTAGATTACAGAGTAAGGGGTATTGATTGGGAGGAGGAAGCATGGTCATGCAACGTGTGAAAAAGCCATACAGATGCCTCTGATAGTCCTTTCCCTTCTTTCCTTCCCTTCCCAAGGTTAATCTAGGCAAACAATAAACAGAACCCATAGTCAGTGTTTTCTATTCCCTATGAATTAGAGAGATATCAGTATTGGGTTCCAGTTTAAGATGGCAACAAAGAGGGATCCTGAACTCACCCTTTCTCATGGACATACGAAATCTATAGCTACATACGGAAAAATTTCCTCTGAAAAACACCAAACACGGGTGTTTATCTCTTATTTGTTAAGGTGTTTTTATTATCTCTATTTTGTTAAGGTGTTTTTCTGAGGCTTTATTTTGTGCTTTCATTTGGAACATATCCCTCTGTTTTTCCATTTTCCTTGACTTTGAAATGGTTTAATGCCTTGAATAGAACAACCACCTCTCCCAGTCTTGAAGGAGTGTCCTTATATAGGAGATAATACCTTTTTGTTCAACCCTGCCCTAGGTCTTGGTTGTTTCACAAACCTTTGTGATTGTCTAAGCACCTACTTTATTTTCAGTGGCTCCCAGTAGTTGAGGGTGTGCCAAGATCTGTCCGTGTCCCAAAGAGGAGAATGCCAGTCAGCACCTAAATTCAGACTGACTGAAAGCCAGATCCTCAGGCAGCAGCTTTTAAAGTATGCAAATATATCTCTCTCAGAGAAAGACTGGGAAATCACTGTTTCTGTCTGCTCCCTTTCCACTGGGCACTGGGGTGATAGCCAGTTAAGAGCTGTTTCTTTCTGGGGTGCCTGGGTGGCTCAGTCGGTTGAGCGTCCGGCTTCAGCTCAGGTCATGATCTCACGGTTCTTGGGTTTGAGCCCAGCGTCGGGCTTTGTGCTGACAGCTAGCTCAGAGCCTGGAGCCTGGCTTCAGATTCTGTGTCTCCCTCTCTCTCTGAGCCTCCCCTGCTCATGCTCGCTCTCTCTCTCTCTCTCTCTCTCAAAAATAAAACATTAAAAAATTTTTAAAAAAGAACTGTTTCTTTCTTTCCTATCATCCCATTGAATCCATGAACCAGCCCCACTGACCACCACAGCCAGGCTATCAAGGATGTGTCCCCTGGGCAGCAAACACAAAATTGCAGGCACCAGACTTGTACAGACTCCTCAGAGACACCGACGACCTGGGGCAGGGGAAAGAGATTGCATAAAGATGGTGCCCACAGACATCCCAAGTCTCTAGAAAGGATTACAGTCCTCAGTACATTAGACTATGTAGAGTTACATCTATTACGATAGTGACACAGCAGTGCAGTGTCTTTTCCAAACAAATAGAACCATGTCAATATGATAACTATATATGGTTAAACAAAGAATCACACTGGGGCGCCTGAATGGCTCAGTCAGTTAAGTGTCCAACTTTGGCTCAGGTCATGATCTCACAGTCCATGGGTTCGAGACCCACATCGGGCTCTGTGCTGACAACTCAGAGCCTGGAGCCTGCTTCAGATTCTGTGTCTCCCTCTCTCTCTGCCCCTCCCCCACACACTCTGTCTCTCTCTCTCTCTCTCTCTCTCTCTCTCTCTCAAAATAAAATAAAGACAAAATATTGAAAAAAAAAAAAAAGAATCACACTTGGGGCGCCTGGGTGGCTCAGTCAGTTAAGCGTCCGACTTCGGCTCAGGTCATGATCTCGTGGTTCATGGGTTTGAGCCCCGAGTCGGGCTCTGTGCTGACAGCTAGCTCAGAGCCTGGAGCCTGTGTCTCCCTCTCTCTCTGACCCTCCCCTGCTCGTGCTGCCTCTCTCTGTCTCTCAAAAATAAAAAAATTTAAAAAATCATACTATTCAGTTGATGAATTGCAAGTCTAAATGTGAAAGTTTTTTTTTAAGGTTTTAGTAGAAAACATAGATGAATAACTTCATGACCTAGGAACAGGCAAAAAAAAAAAAAAAATCCCTTAAATAGGACACAGCACTAACCACAAAGGAAGAAAACTGGTAAACTGGAACACATTAAAATTAAGATTTTCTGTGCAAAAAAAAATACTATTAAATAAGTAAAAACGCAAGCCATGGTGGATGCAGTTACTGCAATTCTTATATCTGACCAAGACTTTATATCAAGAATATATAATAAAACCTATAAATTAATAAGACAAAAGCTGGCAACACGATAGAAAAATGAACAAAAGATGTAATCACTTCACAAAAAAAACAGCCTATCCAAATAGCCAATAAACACATGGAAAAAATATTCTACTTTATTAGCCATCAAGGAAATGTAATAAAAACCACAAGGTAAGGATGCCTAGCTGGCTCAGTTGGTAAAGCATGCGACTCCTGATCTTGGAGTCTTGAGATCAATTCCCACATTGGATGTAGAGCTTACTTTAAAAAAACAAAATAAAACAAAACCCACAAGACAGAACTACACATCCACCATAATTGCTAAAATGAAAAGGCAGACAATACCTGTATTAGTGAGGATGTGCAACTCATACATTGCTATGAGAAGCTAAATTGAAGCAACCAATTTGGAATATGATGGCAGAATCTACTAAAGCTGACTATATGCATACCAAATGACTCAACAATTTTACTTTTGGTATATGTTGAACAGAAATGGGCCTATATATTCATCTAATGTCATGCACTGGAATGTTAATAGCACTATTTGTCAGAGCCAAGAACTGAAAATTCTCCAGTGCTTGTAACAGAACAGGTAAAGTGTGGTATACTGACACAGGGGGATATTACACTGCATTAATAATGACAAGACCCGGGCACCTGGGTGGCTCAGTCAGTTGAGTGTCTGACTTTGGCTCAGGTCATGATCTCACCGTTTGTGAGTTTGACCCAAAAATAAACAAACATTAAAAACAGAGTAAATAATAATAATAATGAGCAGACCACAATTACATTCAACTATAGGGATGAATCTAACAAAATGTTGAATGGAAGAAGCCAGACATAAAAGATATATATTGCTTGATTTTATTTATGCCAAATGAGTAGAATTCATTCAAGATTGAAGGTAAAAAAAAAAAATCAGCTGTTGCCTATGATGTCTATTATCTGCTAATAGGCATAAAGCCAGCTGCAAAGTAAATAGAAAATATTTCTCCCAAGGTCATGCTACAGATGTAAAGTGTCATAATGAACCCCCCTCTTCAAGTTACTGCTGCCTTTTTACTAATGATGCCCCAGTCCTACCTTACTGTTCCCATCTGCTGAGCAAACATTACTGAGATACCTAATTGCTAAGCTGCCTTATGACAGCTACCAATTTAGAGCTGATCTCCACTTCCCCTAACTCCTCCTCAGAATTATTCAACCCAAGGCCAGCCTTTCCCTGCTCCCTCTTCTCACCAGATGCACTCAAGTTGCTGAGGTGCTCTCTCTTATTGCAGCAAGCCAGTAAGCCTACACATGAACTAAATTGTTGTCATTGGTGGTATTTAGCTGGTTGGGCATTAAAAATATATCAAAAGCAGGAAAAATAATGCATGAGGCTAGAAGTGAGGATAATAGTTAATACTGGAGGGGTAAGGGACTATGAGAGACACAAAGGTGACATCTGTAGTGTTGGTAATAGTGAATTTCTTGAACCAACTGGTGGTTATGCAAGTGTATTCACCTTATGAAGATTAGTTGAGCTGTATACTTATAATTTGGGCACTTTCTCTATGTTATACTGCAATAAAAATTTATATTTTAAAAGAGCAGTCTCCCCATTTCTATGTCCATCAAGTCAGTTCATAGGCTGTCCACTCACAGTCTGCCCTTTACTTCCTTACACCTATTTGTCATCGAATTATAGTCAGCAGGGTGACTAAAGGCTTCATTTCCTATGATCTAGAGAGTCTAGTCTTTGCAGTATACTCTCTTGGAACTTTTAGGACTATATTGTCTGAAAACACATGGTTGGACTTTTTTATACCTAGCATTGTGTGTCCATCTGTGCTAACATTTCTTCCTGTTCTTGGCACAGTTCTCAGTTTTTCTGGAAAAAATTTCAGTGCCTATCCTTCCTGACTTGCACAAGTAGAAATTGATCTATAATTGTAAGCACTATATTTAATAGAAGAGAACATGTAAACACATTCCATAGACTTGTAATATCCAATATAAGAAACAGAACACCCATATACATCCATATCTGAAAATGGGTTGTATGGCTTTCAAGTATAAAAATGAGTCTTGGGGACCCTGGCTGGCTCAATCTGTAAAGCATGTGACACTTGATCTCAGGGTTATGGATTTAGGCCCCATGTTAGGCATAGAGATTACTTAAAAATAAAATCTTAAAAAAAGATATAAGTGGAAAATAAATGTTGTGAGTCTTTGGCTGAAAAAAAAAAAGGAGAAGTTCTTTTTAAAAATGAGTTTTAGTCTTTGTTTTTAGATGACAAGAACCTAGGTGAAGGGAAGTCATGAGCAAAGACATGGATGAAGAATAGTGATGGGCTTTGTTCAAGACTTTGTCATTAGATCCATCTAGCTGAATGTAAAGAAAGCGAGACAAGGCTGATAGTAAAGAAAGTGAGACAAGGCATGGAAAATAAGTTGGGGAGGGGAAAGAGAACCCCCCCAGTGACAAGCTGAAGAATGCCTGGTTCTGAAACCTAAGACGGTGGATGACGCAGAGTAGCAGGGGAATGCAGTGACTCAGAAAAATGAATATATAACAATTTTATTGATCCATTAGAAAAAATAAAAGCCACAATGTAACTCACATCCTCCCTCTGGACTAAACCCCTTTGCGGAGATTATGGTTCTTAAGTACTGGTTCTCCTCAATGTCCGAAGCTAATTTTTAATCAATGATTTCTCCTGGAAATAAGATTTTAAATCATCCTTTTTTTTCCCCACTCACA